>OZ020617.1:35555625-36180000 GCA_963971575.1 Liopterus haemorrhoidalis
GACATTTCTATATGTTATTTTATTAAATTCAGATAAATTAAATACCAGCCGCTAAAATTACCAAAATGTTTTTAGTCAAGTTATAGCTGGTGACACTTCGGTAAGCTTATTACGGAATATTTCGTTACATTTCGGAATCTCGCTTCAAATATGTTTTAACGTCATAGAACGCACCCAGCCACCCAGGGACATACGTTGGTGTTTTATATTATAGATAGGCATTTTCTCCTTTTTGGGCGTAGGCCTCCCATCAATCTTTCCATTATTCTCGAACTCTTGTAAGGGTAGCAGACCAGGTTTTGTTCATAACTGCTAGCTCCTCCATCTCGCAAATACTCGATGTCTTCTTCGTGTTCTATCCAGTAGTGTCTATTCTGTTAATGTCTAAATCTATTTATCATCTGTCAAACCATTTGAGGCAAATGGTTGATTCTGCGAGCACCCGTAATTTTACATGTAACGTTACAGGTGCATGCAGAATCAACCAATTTTCTACAGGTGCCCGTAACCCCCTATAAATTGCTTACCAACCGCGTAACGGATTGCACAGAATTGACCCATTTGACACTAATTTTTAATAAATATTTTAAAATAATATTGTTGATTAGTAGTATTTTTTGTCCTTCGACAGACGTTACTTACCACATATTGCCATAAGTTACATTTTTCCAGATATATTTGATACCAATAATTGCTAGATTTTCTACTACAAAGTATTACACATGTTTAGACTAAATGGAATTTTTATTTTGTAAGTTGTCACGAACTGACTTTTTAACTATTGAACCGGGCTATTGCTAAACAAAATGATCAAAAACCTCATTTAAATGCTAAAAGTTATTAAAATATAGTTCTGCTTAAATCAAAGAAACGGACTATATACTGTTTTCACTGTTGTTAAAGCAAACTAAGCGGAAATTTTGATTTCAATAGTTTGCACTTTTGATATTGTATGTCATGTTTGTATTACAAAAAGTTTATTATTTATTTATTTATTTATTTTACATCGGCCTATTTCTGCAACGAGGCTAATCGCGTATGCCATGGGGCGAGCTCCTACACTTGGATGAGGGGTGAATGATTGTGAAATGAGAGTAAACATATTATTCTCGCCCGAATAATATCACCGACGGAGAATCGAACTACCAACCGCACAATCCAGACTGTTTTCACCAGTCCAAACTGCATGATTTAATGCGTCGGCTATTACAAGAAGAATTATAAAATCACATTATTAATATATATGTTTCATTTGTCATCATTTGACATATTTCATGTTGAAAAATGATATTATGATTATAAAGATCTTAGTCAAAAAATCTGTTTTATAGTGCAAGGGATTTTTTAAATGACATTTGAAGTCATAAGTAATATAGCTTGTTTCTTTGGTTTAGGCGGGACTAGATTTTAAAATTTAGTAACTTTTACCGACTCATTGAAGTTTTTGATCATTTCGTTCAGGAAAAGCCAACTTCAATATATAAAAAATTAGCTAAAGACAACTTAAGTAAATTTAAATTCCATTTAGTTCCGCCTAAAGGTTTGGAATAGCATATATCTATAAAATATAAAAGCAACCAAACCAACCAAAACTGGTTTCTCCTTACAAAACAGAAAACAATATATTAAAGTCTATTCCAAACGATTAGGCGGATCTAGATTTTCAAATTTAGTAATTTTTACAGATTGATTGAAGCTTTTGATCATTTTATTCAGAAAAAGCCAACTTCAATATATAAAAAAATAGCTAATGACAACTTACAAAAATGAAAATTCCAGTTAGTTCCGCCTAATCGTTTGGAATAGCCTGTATATTTCTTTGGTTTAAGTGGAACTTAATTTTGAAAACTAGTATTTTTTATCGATTAACTGTAGGGTGACCAGATTTCAGTGAAGAGAAAGCAGGACAAAGTAAAAAAACGGAATGAATATAAAATAAAAATAATAGGGTTGAGTTTTGGTCCGGTTTCCAAGGTTACTATTCAAAAAAACGATAAAAATTTTGCTCCATCCTATTATAAATTTGGTGTCATTAACTGTTATTCACATCATGACAAAACTACTGTTTTTCTAGTGAATACGTATAATTCGATATTAATATCTGAAATATAAATATAATCAATGTAAATGTATAGAATTATCACGATCAATTAGGCACATTAATTTAAATGTCACTTATTATTGATATTTTTTTGGTAAAAACCGGGACAATCGACCGTCCCGAAAACATTTTTCGGGATACCGGGATAATTTACATAAAACCGGGACAATCCCGGAAAACCGGGACGAATGGTCACCCGAATTAACTGAGGATTTTGATCATTTCAACAATTAACACACGCCCACTTCAACAATTAAAAAGTGAGCTCGTGACAACTTACAAAAATAAAAATGCCATTCATTTCAGCTTAAATGTTTGGAATAACCTATATATTTCATTTTGTAATATGATACTAGTCTGGTGACTCTTTTGTTGTAAATAGACTTTTATGGAACCATGTGATCTTGTAAATCTGGCGTTTGAATTTTTGGTTAAATTTCTTTATATTAAGGTTATATTAATTCAAAAATTACAAATGTCTGATTAGCAGATTTCAATTTAACATTTCAGAATTGTGAAACGTAAACATTAATATATTATATGAATATTATATAGATATTATATATACATATAATGTCAGTTAATTGTCATTTTTTTTTTTCTCCTTGCTACTTTGGAAATTAACCAGGACGATTCTAATTATTGAAAATTTCATGCCTGAACGGGATTCAAATTTGCGACCTTAGTGTCATTTCAAAATTATCACCATAAGATATCCATCTTAAATCCGTATTAAAAATGTTTATTAACCTTTATTTTTATAATTTAAAGCATATTCATAATTTATAAATCATAAATCAAAGACAGGGGTAAAATAATTTTTATTTATTTTATAATTTAATATAAAAATACGCATTTAACCTAAAATTTGGTTTTATCAAAATGGTTAGCTGGACTACGGATGAGCAAAAACGCAAAATACAAAGACTAAAGGAATAATTTTTCATTCGTAAGTGTTTTAAATTCATATTTATTATGCAATTGAAAAAGATTCTGGTAAATCTCAATATACACGTTACTTATGGACAATGGCGTGCTGTCATAATTTTCTGCTGTAAGTTCTGTATGAATTTATTTACTTTTGGGTATCATTAATTTTATAATAATAAATAACAGATGTATAATAATGTCTAATTGATTGTTTGTATCTCCTATCTTTAGCTTTTTTTGAGAACATCAATATTAGTATATTTGCTTTTTTTACCGATAACAGTTATTGTACAGACGGACATTATCATCCGCCATTTTGAAAGACCGTCCTGGTCTTTCCAACCAGCTTGTAATACTCCTTCCTTTAGTTTGCTTTTTAGTGGCGTATTACACAATGAGATATATTATATAGTCGGTTGCTTTGGTTTAAGCAGAACTAGATTTTAAAACCTAGTAACTTTTAACGATTAAATGAAGCTTTTGACCATTTTGTTTACTAAAAGCTCGATTCAATTGTTAAAAAGTGAGCTAGTGACACCTTAAAAAAAAATCCGTTTAGTTTAGCTTAAATATTTGAAATAGCCCATAATTGATATCTTCATCGTTTACAATGTCTTCTTACTGGCCGACAAATGTTCAGTCCGTTCAGAGAAACGAAATTCTTTCACCATTGGCTTCATTTAGTAGTTCTGTTTCTGTTTAAAGGTTTGAAAGCATTAAATTCCAGTGAAAGTAAATCCAGAAGACGTATTATCTTAGTGGAGACATTTATAACACAACTAGATTCCTTACTTCTGCTAAAGTTCGTTTTCCCTAATTCCAACTTAACTATTTGTAGTGAAATATGTTCCCTAACATACGACTTGCAATTAACACAGTAACAGAATGGAGCTTGTTTAAAAACCGATAAATTATCAGTAGGGTCCTGTCCATTTTAACTCGGTGTGTTCACCTTTAACGCAAGACTAAGCCGGAATCAATCACTCAGCAGCAAGGCAAGATGACAGCACCCAAGGGAATTTACTCAATAACCTACAAAACTCACATCCTCGACACTACAATCTTATAGTATTTGATTTCAAACCGACATGTTAAAATCCTTTAATTTGATTGACTTTTTGAGTAGTAGTATTGATCTCACTATCATGTATTGTAATATTTGTCTTATATCTTTCTATACATTGAACACTAGTAACTGCAATTTTAACGGTGAAATATGATATAATAATGAAATGAAACAAATACTCGGTTGATTCCATTGCATAAAAATACAGGTAGGAGGCTTTAAGCATATTAACATATAAATTTTTGTGACGGTAATTACGTCACTCCAACCACCACTATGGTTGCCAGTATTTTATTGTTTTCGTATTAAAAAATGGATCCTAATTTTATGATCTATTAATAATTCAAATATTACCTATGAAATTTTATATTTTTACCTATAGAAAAATCAATCATTTACCTATAGATAATTAAAAAATGATCTATAGTAAATTAATAGTTGACCTATAGAAAATTATCAATTGATCTATAATAAACTACCTATAGACAGTAGTGACCTCTATTGACTAGTAGCGTTATGATAAAACATAACCTAACTAGTTCGTGAATATAACCTTAAAATCAGTTGTAAACTAACAGGTTCCAAAATTATTTAAATGATTCATATATCTAGAGTTTGTTTTGTCATTAAACTAGAATATGGGTAGCTCGCTTCGCTCGACTTCTTCTAACCAAACCCTTACTAACCTAACCTAATCTAAGATAGTGTTTTGTCATTAAACTAGAAGATGGGTAGCTCGCTTCGCTCGGCTTCTTCTAACCAAACCCTTACTAACCTAACCTAAGATAGTGTTTTGCATTAAACTAAAAGATGGGTAGCTCGCTTCGCTCGGCTTCTTCTAACCAAACCCTTACTAACCTAACCAAACCTAAGATAGTGTTTTGTCATTAAACTAGAAGATGGGTAGCTCGCTTCGCTCGGCTTCTTCTAACCAAACCCTTACTAACCTAAGATAGTGTTTTTTCATTAAACTAGAAGATGGGTAGCTCGCTTTACAAAAATAAATTGCCTATAGATCTAAAGGCCTTATCACACTAGAACGCTATCCAAGTCTTATTTTTGTAGGTTTTTTTTCAGGATCCAAGTCTTCAGGTCTTGACATATCACACGGTATTTGAATATTTAGTTAAGACTTGGAAATTGTTTGTTTACCCATGCGCACATCGTGAAATTATGACAGTTGTCAGTTATATTTTGACATACACAAAAGACAAATACGCGTCAGCTGTAAGACCTGGGTAAAAAGACCGAGAAATTGTATCCTGTTTCATTTGCCTGGTCTTCAAAACCTAAGTTTTTTCTTCATACTATCACACGCACAAGACTTCGATTCGAATGCAAAGACTTTAATTTTCCAAGTTTAGACTTGAATAATAACTCTAGTGTGATAAGGCTTTAACTCTTCAAATTTATTCCAAGACACGTTATTTTTTACAGGGTCTACTCTGACGATTTTTTAAATAGATATTCTTGATAACTGTATAACGTAAAAATATGATGACAGTTCAAATAAAAATTTGACATTTGAAACATAAAGCAACATATTTTGGGCAGATTAGCCAACATTAAAAAAAGCATTTCAAATTTGAAATGAAGGCATGTAACATTAAAAAGAAACAATTACTATCAATAATCTGTGACAAAGAAGAAGTGAATAGATATATGCTGTTCACTTTTGTACGGACAAACTAGACCTGGTTATTTTGGTTACTTTTATAGTGTGTCACCGACTTTAAATGACATTTAAAAAATTTCCTTGCGCTGTAAATCAGACTTTAAATTTGTTTGGTTATGATCATTATAATTAAGATATAATTTTTTTATTGACATATGTCAAATTGACATTTTTATCATTTTTTAATACTAACATAACATACAATTTCCAAGGTACAAACTATTGAAATCAAAATTTGCTCTTAGTTTATTTTTACAAAAGTGAACAGCTCATAGCGCTGTGAACTGAGTATGATTTACACAGAACAAATACATTATACAGGAAATTTTTAAAAAATTTAAACTATTTAGGGCATGTGCGTAGTAAATGGGTTAGCCAATGATTTATTTTAAAATATAATCTGTCTCATTTTGTAATACGAAACCAGATCTGGTTACTTTGGTGACTGTTGTGGTGTAAATGTACTTTTGTGGAACCAAATTATTTAAATTCTCCATAATATCTATGCTAAGAAATTTATGATCTTGAAAAATGAACATCTAAATTTGGAAATAATAACAAAATATACCTTATAAATAATATATATTTCGATGTAAAATATTCACGATGACCATAACATTTATTTATCCAAATGCACGTTACTGAATATATGTCAACGTGGACTAAAAAAAAATTTTGTTTACAATACAAAGCGTCAGTTGCACGCTTTTTAATAAATCTAACACTTTAAAGTGTATCTTAAAGTTAAGTGACACTTAAAAAATAAATGCATTGCACCGACTGTTTTTGAGGAGAGCTTTATTAAGGAAAGGTTTAAGGTGGTGAAACACGGAATTATTTAAATATGTAACGTTTTTATCAAGAATAACTGTCACTTGTTTTTACCAGATTCTAATAAAATTTGTGTTCACATTTATCGTGGAAAATAATAGTCAGCTACAGTTGTTGGATTACAACCAGTAGAGTAAAATCGTAAAGAATTAAAAATTTCTTAAATCGGTGAAACTATATCTAAAATTGTCCGTTTGCACCGGTTACTCTTAAAACCTAAGTATACCTTAAAACCCCTAAGTTCACCTTCATGCGTTGCACCACTATTTAAGGTAAACTTAACTTTACCTAAGGAAAACTTAAATTAAGCCGTAAAATTTCTGGGTTTAAAACCTAAGGAACAGTTTGATATAGGTTATTTTTTATAGGATAAAAATATTTGACCTATGTAAAAAATATATGATCTACAGAATAGTACCTATGAAAATAATAGTTTACCTATGTATTAAATAATTGATCTATGGTTTTAATTTTTGACCTATGGAATTAATTATTGAGCTATAGAAATATTTATCGACCTATGAAAATATTTAATAGATCTATGGAAATAATCATATAACTACTGATATAATTATTGATCTATAAAATTTGATCTATAAAATTAATACTTGACCTATAAGTAATCTTGCACTCAATCGAAGAAAATTTTAACTATAAATAACTATAAATAAAATATTGTAAATAAAGCTTATAAAAATATATTTTTAAGTAAATTATAACAAAAAAAGTAAAAATCATACATTGTCTTTGGTATTTAAGATGAAATCATCAAATAAAAGATAAACTTGTAAAAAAGAGAACAAACAATTGGAAATGGGTATGTTACCTTGAAAGACTAAATGTACCTTGAAAGGCAAATGTCAACATTCACCAGTGAATGTCGATATTTTCTACCCACCTACTAGTTTAATGACAAAACACTATCTTAGGTTAGGTTAGGTTAGGTTAGTAATGGTTTGGTTAGAAGAAGCCGAGCGAAGCGAGCTACCCATCCTCTAGTTTAATGACAAAACACTATCTTAGGTTAGGTTAGGTTAGTAATGGTTTGGTTAGAAGAAGCCGAGCGAAGCGAGCTACCCATCTTCTAGTTTAATGACAAAACACTATTTTAAGTTAGGTTAGGTTAGTAAGGGTTTCGTTAGAAGAAGCCGAGCGAAGCGAGCTACCCATCTTTTAGTTTAATGACAAAACAAACTCACACTAACATAACATTGCCATCTGTTTAGAATCACCGTCAGTGATGGGCGCGTAGACTACATCACGTAAATTTACACCACTGTTTACGTGTAAGCAAATGATGTAAACATATATATTTTTTTCGACGTAAACAAGGTAAACATGTAAACACTTACTGCGCGTGCGTATTAGCTTCTGTCATTCGTGTAATCTTACTTTTTTAATAAAAAAATGTATTTAATTACTTAATAAGGTATTAAAATGACCGTTGTTATTAGTGTTACGTATATTTTAAAAAAGTCTGCATATAATTAAAAAGTAAATTAATCATTGGTACAATTTATTAATTAAATTGCTCGTACCTTTTTTTGTTTTTACTTTTATAACGATAATTTGTTTTAATTAAAATTAAAGACAAAGAATGTAAATAATTAAAGAAAAACACATAAATTGCAAGAAAAATGTCAACCTTTATTTTAAATGAATAAATATGCTTTACACAAAATAATAAATTAATAACAAAAAATAAATAATCAAGGTACATATTAATCAGCCTTATTTCTGATTTATATATCTAATAAAAGTCATAATTCATAGGACAAACACGACAAATGAACGCCTTAACCTCACTATTTTTACATGCGTTGACATGTAGAGTAAATAAGCTGTTTACATGTTGTTGACATTGTTTACGCACTGTTTACATGTATATGTAAACAGCTGATGTTTACACGTAAACGCCCATCACTGATCACCGTACATTGGATTAGTTAGGTTATGTTTTATCATAACGCTACTAGTCAATAGATGTCACTACTGTCTATAGGTAGTTTATTATAGATCAATTGATAATTTTCTATAGGTTAACTATTAATTTACTATAGATCATTTTTTAATTATCTATAGGTAAATGATTGATTTTTCTATAGGTAAAAATATAAAATTTCATAGGTAATATTTGAATTATTAATAGATCATAAAATTAGGATCCTTTTTTTATATTTATATCGCAATTTTTATTTAATACAAGTATTATGGAAATCGATTTTTTGAAAGATGATATAGACATTCTGGAAATTATTGAATTTGGCATTCCACGACAAATATACAAGCGCAAAGACTATTTTCATTCCATGGATGATTTGAGTTTTTTTAGATTTCGTTTAACAAAAAACACTGAAATTGTTTTTAATAATAGCTTATTCGTGTAAGCTTTATGGCAGTACTCACAAAAAATCTGACTAAAAATTGATTGCTGTACATAAAAAATTATACACAAAATTAACTATAGATATATATTTTATAATTAAATACTTTATAGCTACATTCTGTTCTTAAAACATTTCAGTACATTTCATCTTCACAACATTTCATCTAAACAAAGATATGGCCATTAAGCGTCTGAAACGGAGTACCGAAAGCTATCAGACACTAGCTCTAGATGCGGATGAAGCCGCAAATAGTAAAATTATTGAACAACTTGAGCTGATAAATACATTAAAAGCCGAAATAACTAGCTTAAAATTCCAGGCGTCCTCTTGCGACAACTGTGAAATACTACAGGAACACATTGCTGCCATACAAAATTCAACCCAACTGAAAAATATTGAGATTATGGACCTAGAAGAAAAGATGAAAACCTTAAAAAATCAAATTTGTAACCTGGAAGATCATATGAATAAAAACAAAACAAACAAGATATTAAATAGAGTCATTGAGAATAATTTTTTGAGAATGCCTGAAACTAAGAGCAAAATCTTGTTATTATCGGATAGCCAAGGTAGGAATTATGGGAAAATCATGAGGGAAGTTTTTGATAAAAAATATTTCGACTCACTTTGCATCATGAAACCGAATGCATGTTATGAACAAGTAGTGGAGGATGCTACTAAACTTTGTAAAAACTACTCTAAATCTGATTATGTTATAATTTTAGCTGGCTCAAATAATGCCATAGGTACCAAGTACATCGATAAGTGTTTTTTAAATATTCTAGGTGAGTCATTAAGTCACACTAATATTATCGTTGTTTTGACTCCCTTCTGGCATAATCAAATTCATTTTAATAGCGTTGTCACACAAAACAACATCAACATTATATCTACCCTAAAGAACTCTGCTCTTCTTGTTGACCCAAATAAAATAATATCTAAATCTGATTTTACCCGCCAAGGACTACATCTAAACGTCAACGGTAAAATGAAATTGCTAACATATCTAGCAACATGCCTAAAAAACCAGAGTAGATATTCCACCAATCAAGGGTTACATCATGATAGGACGACACCGTTAAAGAACCAATCCACTTCTCTAAATCATGATAGCATCCAGTCATCCTCAGGTCATCAAAATCGGGACAGTTCATCAACAACTTTTTTTCGTCCCCCAAGAAGAAATGATTGAAAGAAATATAGTTAAGTCTAATACTTATAAGCTGCTATGCTTAAACACACAGTCAATCAGAAATAAAATTAATGCAATGGAAGCATTCTTACAAGAAAAACAATTTAATATTCTTTGTCTATCCGAACACTGGCTGCGCGAATATGAAATTCTAGAATTCTCGCTGCATAATTATATTCTTGCACATCACTCTACCAGAAAACTTAAGCGTGGTGGCGGTGTTATGACCTTAATTCAAGAAAATCTTAGCTACAACCCTTTAACTTTAATCAATGATTTCAATGTCGAAAACCAATGCGAAATATCGGCCATTCTTGTCAATAATGTAAACACCATAATTATAAACCTGTATCGTCCACCTTCAGGGGACTTCTCTATCTTTATACGAATCATAAATAATATGTTATCTTCCTGCAGAATTTCTAAAAATGTCATCCTCTGCGGAGATTTTAATGTACATTTCAATCAAGTCACACAACAAACTGCGCAATTGGTTGATTTACTTAATTCATTTGGTTTTATTTCCTGTGTGAACTTCAATACAAGAGGTAGTAACAGACTAGACAATGTTTACTACAGACTACAAAACGTTGACCTTACCAGTATTAATGCTAGTAGAGAGAGTTTTCTGTCAGATCACAGCGGAATCAATTTCTCATTTAAGTTCAATGAGACTGATTGCGCTGTGAAACCCCATATACCTGTCTTAGTGAGACCCATTACAGAGGGTGGAATGAATGCAATGTACAACATCCTGGACCAACAAAATTGGTCTTTTCTGGAGAACATAACAGATGGCAACGAAGCTTTTAATACATTCTCAGCTATATTCACAAAAGCTTTTGAATCTAGTTTCCCGCTGAAAAGATTCCGCGCTAAACAGCTAAAACGTGCTCCTTGGTTTAGCGAAAATCTTAAAAGAATGCGACAATACCTTACTGAACTTGACAGACACTACAAAGACCATCCCTCCCCAGCATCCAAGTCTCGTCGAAATACTTTTAGAAATCAATACCGACAAGAAATTTGCAAAGCTAAACTGACAGCCAACTCTCACCTTATAAGAACTTCCAAAAATATTTCGAAAACTTCCTGGGAAGTAATAAACTCCAACAGACCAAAACATCATTCCCCTCTATCATCATCATCACTAACAGCCAATGACTTGAATATTTTCTTTACCAATACACCTCATGACATCTTGAATAAGATAACCCCATCTAATACCAATCCCATAGATCTAATGCTTTTTCCAAATTTAGAATCAATCTTTTCCTTTACCCGTGTGTCCTGCATAGCGGTCAGGGATGCAATTGATGGTCTTAATAATAGCAAAGCAAAAGATTATCTTGGAATTAATACCCAGGTACTAAAATCGGTAAAGGATACTATTATTAGACCCTTAACAAAAATCATTAATTGCGGTATTTCCTCCAATAAATTCCCTGATGCACTAAAAATAGCCACTATTACCCCTATCCATAAAAAAGGTGATAATAATGATCCGGGAAATTATCGGCCCATATCCTTATTACCCGTGTTCTCAAAAATTTTTGAAAAAATCCTGTCCAAACAAATTTTCTCCTATTTTGAAAATAATAGCCTATTCCACGACAGACAGTACGGATTCAGATCCAACAGGTCTACTACTTGCGCCATTCTATCTTTTCTTGATGAAATATCAAACGGTATCGAATCTGGTGAGTTTTGTTTGTCAACTTTTTTAGACCTAACGAAAGCTTTCGACTGTGTATCTCACCAGATTCTATTAAAAAAACTTGCATATTATGGCTTTGATGATCGCAGTTGCAAACTAGTAGAATCCTACCTACGGGAAAGGAAACAGCAAGTGTTAGCTAAAGACCATAAATCAGATCTCCTGACCGTTAATATAGGGGTCCCACAGGGTTCCATTCTTGGTCCCTTACTGTTCCTCATATATATCAACGACTTCCCGACTTATACGGATCAAACCAGTATACTCTATGCCGACGACACAACGTTGGTTTTCAAATCACGCTCCCTGACTAACGCCCTGTCACGCAGTGTATCTACGTTAGATAAAGCTAAATACTGGTTTGATACCAATAAACTATCACTAAACCTAGATAAGACCCAACAAATATTAATAACACTACGCAGAAATGATTTCGCTAACCAGGACCACGTAAAATTCCTAGGTTTGCATGTTGATCCCAACCTAACTTGGCATCAGCATGTAACCTGCTTATCAAGCAGACTGTGCTCAGTTATATTCCTATTCCGAAACTTAGTACAGTCTGTAACCAGGGATGTTCTAATGGTGGCGTATTATGCATTATTTCACTCTCACATATCCTACGCACTCTTAGCATGGGGACATTCTCCAGCTGCTGGCAGAATATTTGCTCTACAAAGGCGAGCCATTAGAGTTCTGACTTCGACTCCTTACAGAACAGACTGTCGACACCAATTTAAAATACTTAATATTATGACGCTACCATCTTTATATATTTATAACTCTCTGCTACATATGCACAAAAAACAAATAAGCAATCTTCCAACTTACAGTAGTGTTCATAACTATCACACAAGAAATAATTCCAACATATATCCGAATTTTTTAAGACTGAGTAAATCAAGAAATTGTGAGAACTATTTCGGAATTAAATTTATGAATAAACTTCCAAGCAATATAAAGAATTTAGATTACATCAATTTTAAATCTACAATAAAAAAATTCTTTGCTGAAATTGCATTTTACTCCACAGAGGAATTTCTTATGTATCAATTCTGATATTATTTGTAACTATAATCCTGTATGACTGACCTAAAACATGATATAATATGTAATTAAGTCAATAAACTTATTATTATTATTTATTATTATTATCTTAATAATAACATGTTTTATTTGAACATTCAACTTTTTATTTAATGGAGTGGATGAGTACATATAATATTCATAATATTATATGTACTCCACCCCAGTAGCGGCTGGTGAGTAAAATATTTGGGGGGACACTTTTTTTCCCATATATATCTATTAAAATATAGTTATACGAGAAAAAAGTAAATAAATAAAAAATACCTGAAAATATGTTCTGCAACTAGAAAAACTGACAAATCTGGCACTTTTATTAAGATTTATGGTCAATATTATTATTATCATTTTTGTAGTTATTACTTCTATTATTATTATTATTATTAAAATTGCAATATTATTAAGACAATGCTTTATAGTCAGAAACATAACATATTTGGTTATTAATTAAGCAGATACCTACACATATTCACATGTATTTAAATATTAGATTTAACCTTTTCGTTATGTTCTTTAATTGAACGCAGTATCAAGTTGAAATCGTATATTTACCGATCCCAGCATTGCAAATTTGACCGAATAATGCATATGTTTATGAGACACATTATGTTTAAGAACTTTATCTTTGAAATGTTTAATATCTTTAACACTATTTACTGTCTTTATTTCATATGCGTCTGATGAGCAAAAAAACACAAAAACACAAAAAAAAAAAAAACATTTTATTTATCACATCCACAACCAACTTGTATTTAAATATTGTTTTTCACTAAACTTTCTATTAAATGTTCTATTTTCATTTTTATCCTGTTGGGAAATATTCAATTTTGGCCGATGAGGACCCATATTTTTACCGACCGCCAACATATATAAGGGAGGTATTGTGATCATATGATAATCGGTATGTACCGATTTCAAGATTTTGATGGATCTCCACGAATTGAGATCCCTACATTTGACTATTTTTAGCATGATGTCTGTCGGTCTGTCTGTCCGTCCGTCTGTCCATCTCTCCGTCCGTCTGTCCCTCCGTCCGGCTGTCTGTCTGTGTACACGTGTAAAGCAAATTCGGCTAAAAGGATTTTTATGAAACTTCATATTTAAGCTTCTGCCATCAATGGCACGAGTTGATCAACTTTTGGTAAAAATCGGTTGACTAAAAATGGAGTTTACTCGTGTTGATTTTAAGATTTTTGCGAATATTTAGCAACAGAAAAATATTTCGAAAAAATTTATTTAACAAAAGTTGCTATAAATTCAATAACTAATTACTTTTATTTGAGATCAAAAAATTTGTCGTAAATTTTCATACTTATATGTAACGTGCCCATGGTCATGATAAATAATATCTCTGTTAGAAAATATTATGCCAGGTTATTTCTACTCTGCTGCTAGAATATATTTTATACAAGTACTTTATAATGGCGGTCGGTCCTGTGGTGGTCACAGCTGATTTTTTATTAATAATTTTGTTTCATAGTTAAGCACGTTAGTTTTATTTAAATATACAGTATATTTTAATAAAACTAACGTGCTTCATTCGATTCATTTTCACGTTTAAGTACTTGTCACAAATCACAACGACCCAACTAAGCTACGGGACACCGGCCGTAATTCACTAATACATACAACACTAACCTTCGCCACTGTTGCCGTTACTAGTAATTTTTTGCTACATATGTAGATAAGAACATTAGATATTGCATGTGGCAACGCTGTATCTTGGGACACTCCGTGGAGTGTCCATCCGAGCGTTGTTGTCTTGATTTAAATTTTTTAAATCTAACATTTATATGGAAATTTTTGAATAAGAAATAATAAAAATAAAAATATGCAGATATATCTAGCTACTTTAATGCAATTTTAAAGAAGTATAAATAAAATATTAAATTTAGCTTTTTTACTAAAAATTTTTAGGAGGTCACTGTCCCAGCGCTTCCCTGTCTCAGCCGCCACTGCTCCACCCTTTGTCAGTTACAATATTTATAGCACATGTTTCCGTTATGTCCTTTAAAAAAAATCATTACATATTTCAAAATGCCAAATTAAAAACTTGTACATAACATACATCTGCAACAATATGACACGCTGTCTCCATCATATAAATTAGGTAAGCCAATAACAGTTTTTTCATTTATAATTGACACTGTTCAATCATGACTTGTGTCAAATGGTACTGGACTACGACCACCACCCGTTTTTCTGTTGGATATTTTCTCTCTCGATGCATCTTGTCTTGTTTTTTTCTCCGTGTTATCAAAATATTATTTTAATGATTCAGTACAACGATATACTTGATTCGGTGAAATAGCATTAAATTCTTTTGTAATTTTTTCCAGGTTTCATTTTTTCACGCCAAGACACTTGGTTTGTTTTCTTATTTTCAATCATTTGTTTATATTTAAACAATAAATTTAACAATAAATTCTTGCCTTCGTGAGAAACATTACCCCCACGTTTTCTTTTTTCTGCTACTTCAGTCACATCTAAACAACTATAATCCGTCTCAATTTGTAATACGAAACTAGATCTGGTTACTTTGTTGACTGTTGTGGTGTAAACAGACTTTGGCGTATCCGTGTGAACCAATACTATGACAATATTATAAATATATTGTCAATATACAACATAAAAAATGAACTTTCACTGTTAGTTCCGTATTACAAAATGAGACAGATAATACTCTCAATCATTTTCTGAAAATAAATTCAAATATATGTATATATAACCATGCGTAATTAATCGGTGATTTATTATATTTTTGATGTACTTACCTATTATATTGGATTATAAGCTGTTCACTATTGTAAGAACACACTAGATCTGGTTATTTTGGTTACTTTTGTGGTATGTTACTGACTTTAGGTTGATAAGGTTATGATCATTATAATTAAGATATAATTTTTCATTATGACATATGTCAAATGGATCGACAATTTAAAAAAGTGACATTTTTTAATACCAACATGACATGCAGCTTCAAAGGTGCAAACTATTGAAAACAAAATTCCCTCTTAGTTTGTTCTTACAAAAGTGAACAGCTTATATGTTTTATACAAAATTATTACAGCCGGCAAGTACCTTCTGTCAAACATAAAATATAACCCAACTTTCACGATCTCTTCTTACGTATGAACAAAAGAACGTTTAAATAGTTCTAATATCTCAAAATCTATTCTTAGTTAAGTAAGTTACAAAATTTATTGGTGCAAAGGAATTTATTTTTTAGGAATGATAAAAATTAAGTGCACTTTAACTAATCAAAAATTTAAGGAAAGTCGGTGCAAACGGCCGTTAAACAGCGGTGCAATGAAATAAGCGTCACTTAACAGTTTTAAGTTATACTTAAAGTTCAAGTGTTAGCGGTGCAACTGGCCCAAAGTTCTGATGTTCTAAACCAATCAGAAGCATAGACAATTAGTTCCTATCTTCTTACACACAGAATTCTTGCATGACACAGAGTATATGAGCCTACGAGAGGTGCAAGATGTTTAGATAACATATTTACTAACTTTGAAAATTATAACGCGTTAGTCTATTCTACAGAGATGTCTGATCATGATGCACCGCTTATCTATGTACCAATAAATTTTACCGATGAACAGTACTATAAACTACACAGGACATATTCGTATAAAAATAAAGATCAATTTAAAAGAGCTTTGCAGAGTGAAGACTGGCAAAATGTGTATACTGTAGAGCAGTGTTTCTCAACCTTTTCTAGCATGGGACCCCCCCGAAATTATATCAATATTGTCTGCGGCCCCCCTATATATATATATATATATATATATATATGTATATATATGGTGTATCAAGATAGAGGGAACACGATTTTTCTCGAAAAGGCAACGTGTGAACAAGTTGGTAAAAATTTTGAACTAAAATTTATACAAAACATTAAATGGTAGTATTGAAATTTTCCGGAAGTACAGGATATTAAGGACAGTTTCGAATTGTTATATGGGAACGTATGTCATATTGAATATCTTTGGATAGAGCTTTTCAAAAGAAACAATTTTTGCTTAAACATTTTTTCAGTATCTTTTACGGTTGACAAAAAACCATATTTAGCAAAAGCCCATTTTACTCATTATAAAATTAGCTAGTGACAACTTTAGAAAATTAATACTCCATTTAGTTCCGCTTAAACGTTTGAAATAGCCTGTAATTTAAATTAGTTGTCAAAATAAGTAATTAGATAGAATAATAAATAAAATATATATTTTATTTATGTTATGAAAGGTATATTTTTCTGAATATAAATATAAGAGTATTTATAAATATGAATAAAATTTATATCTTGCAAGATTGAGCGCATTGCTATTATGTTTTCATGTTTTGATCTTGTATGACTTCGCGGCCCCCCGACGAAGCCTTCACGGCCCCCCGGTTGAGAAACGCTGCTGTAGAGGACCCAAATGTAAAATATAATAATTTTTAAAAACTATTTTAAATGCTCATGGAAAACATTTTCCACTAGAAAGAAAAAATATGAAGAAAAATAAGAACTATACTTCTGAAGTTACTAGGCATATGCGAGAAACTCTTGGACTACTGCATGATGCCTATAAGCAATATAGAAGATTAGATATTAAAAATAAATACGTCGCATATAAAAATATGTATTTGAAACACCTCGACGAAGAACGATCGCACAGAAATATAAACCTTATTCATGACGCTGGCAATAAACAAAAGGCTATTTGGCATGTTATTAATTATGAAACCGGGAGAAAGAAAATTGATAAAAATATCAATGTGCCGTCCGCATCAGATTTTCAAGATTCTTTCACTACTGTTACAAATATATTACATAATCCAAATTATGATATTCAACAAGAAGAAATGATAGTTAAAATACCAGTTAATGGCTCAACAATCTTTTTTAAACCAGTGGTATCTGCGGATATAGAAATAATAATCAATAACATGAAACCCAAAATAAGCAAAGATATCCATGGTTTAGACTGTAAGTTAATAAAATCCATCCAGTCTGAAATAGCAGATCCACTATGTGATATTATTAACAAATGCATTGAAAACAGTGTGTTTCCCGATAATATGAAAAATGCCAAAGTACGACCCATTCATAAAAAAAATGACCGATCTATTACTGATAATTACAGGCCAATATCTATTCTTCCTGTGTTCTCTAAAATCTTCGAGCGTATCATAGATAGGCAAATAACACAATTTTTCGAAAAATTTTCGTACTTTTCAACGAATCAACTTGGATTTCGTGCTATGCGGACCCATCGATGCAGTATTGACATTAATGAAGAACATATGTAACGCTCTTGAAAATAAAGAAGAATGCACCATTCAGCTATGCGATCTTAGTAAGGTTTTGACAGAATGCCTCACAAATTATTCTTGAAAAAAATTGAATATTACGGCGTTAGAGGTACATTCCTTCAATTGCTCACATCTTGCTTAACAAATCGGATACAAATAGTTGATCATAGCTCCGAATTGAGCAAGCCATGTAAGTTAAAAACAGGAATATCCCCAAGGCAGTATCCTTGGGCCTTTATTTTTCATTATATTTATAAATAATCTTCCCAATAATATTGTGTTATCCTGCAACAGTGTGTTATACGCTGATGATACAACTCTATTGGTGAACGACAGGGATGAAAATATGTTACAATTCAAGCATGATACTGCCAATCTCGAAGCTACTAAGTGGTTCTAGCAGAATTATTTAACTTTAAATCATAGAAAAACGCAAACTATTACTTTTACGTCCAATAGAAGATCCCCTAAACCTGGCGTGGCCGATTTTCTGGGTTTACGAATAGACTCTGCATTGACATGGAAGTGTCATGTAACTCTCATTAGTGGTAAACTCAACAGAGCAATTTATGCTATTCGTCGTATAAGAAAAACAACCAACCAAGATTTAGCTTTGACTGTATATCACGCATTGTTCCATTCCATTATGTCTTATGGTCTATTAGTCTGGGGCAATGCGCCACAAGCAGAGAAGATTTTTGTATTACAAAAGAAGGCAGTAAGGGCTGTAGTAAACGCACCAAAAACCTCTTCTTGTAAGCCAGTATTCAAGAAACTGGATATACTGACACTCCATTCGCAATTCATTTTACTACAAGCTCTAGAAGTAAAGAAGAGTAGTGGAAATCTTTCAACCCGCAAAGAGTGCCATTCCTACAATATACGTTCCAAAGAGTATCTTAGTGTGCCAAGGTCTCGATTGCAAGTATCCAGCAAAATGAATATTGGTTACACTATATTCAATAAAATCCCCTTTCAATCAGAAATAATAATTTAATTATTTAAACTTTCTTTTAAAAATATCTTAGCTAGTAAGTCATATTATTGTTTAAATGAATTTGTTATTGATCTTTTGTAAAACCTATTATTATTATTTTATTTTTTTTTTTTTGTGACTTAACTTGTATTGTTTTGAAGTTAAATAAATGTTTATTATTATTATTATTATTATTATAGTTCCACACGAAGTTAAGAAATGAATAATAATTGATAAAATTGCGATAAATTCACCAGGTTCTAAAATGACCCGATATTTAGTCCTAATATTCGGTATCCAAAACTTAGAAGTTTTAAAGATTATTTTGTCGTTTTAAATAATGACAACGGAATGAATTTGTTTGACAGAAATATGTCATTTTGACAACTTAAAATTTACTGTTATTATTAGTGATTTTACATCAAAATATACAGCAAAATAAAACTTTCATAAATTGCTTCAAATTAATTTTTTAAATATAAATAACGGATAGAATGAAATATTCTTGCAAAATTCGATGCCCCGAAGTCGTCGCATTACATTATTTATAAATGTTGTATGTTTATTCATTTTCATTATATTTATATTAATTGTGATACTTTTATCAAGAAGTAATAAAAAATTTGTACCAAGTAAAAAAACAATCTGAGCAAAGAACTAGATTTACATGAAAAAAAAATATATATATATAGTTATATGGAACAAACAGTGACATAATATGTCATAACGATTATTATTTTACCTAAACTGTCATTGTGAAAATTTTAACAAAATAAAGACATTCGAACCAATATTTACTTTAATGAAACACGAAAATAAGTGCGAAGAATGAAGATATTATCGAAAATGTTATCAACGAAAATTCCAATATTGTGCAAGACAGACAAGTAGTGAGAACATAATCTATACATAAATACTCTATGCTTCTTATCGTATTAACTATAGTTTATATCAAGATATTGCAAGATATGCAATAATATAAGGTATATCAAGATAAAGGGAAAACGATTATTCTCGAAAACTCGACAAGTGAGCAAGTTGGGAAGAAAATGTTGATAACCAAAGTTGGGTATCCTGCACAATTCGCGACTGAAACTAACGTTGGCGGCGCTGCGTACAACAGCTAATGGCGGACGAGAAGCGTATATGTCAGAAGTTTTTTCTTAATATTTATCTGTTCAAACAATATTTCGGCAAAAAAGCACTGTATTAAAGTCACCATATTTTAAAATACTTCTTAATTCACATAAACTGCAGCACAACACGCTACAA
Source organism: Liopterus haemorrhoidalis (assembly GCA_963971575.1). Classification (NCBI taxonomy): domain Eukaryota; kingdom Metazoa; phylum Arthropoda; class Insecta; order Coleoptera; family Dytiscidae; genus Liopterus; species Liopterus haemorrhoidalis. The sequence goes on from OZ020617.1 coordinate 35,576,157, forward strand.
ATATTAGCCAAATATACGCTTCTGTTTAATTTAGCCAGTCACCACTAGATGTCTCACTGTTATTTGCAGTCGCGAATAGCGCTCTGAGAATGGATTTCATGGGTTACTGTGAATCCTAAATGAGGAGGCACAATGAGAAACCGACTTTATCACATTTTTTTAAAAATCGAGATATCACGAGAGAAATCGAGACATAATTTCTTACCTTGAAAGTTATTCAGAAAACATAAAAAATGTGAATAAAATCAACGATATCCCTTTATAATGTCGCATCGAATTGTGCAAGACAAAATAGAACCAACTTTATCCATAAGCGTATCTGGTGCAAAATTAACTCTTTCCATTTCAGCCAATCACATCACTCCATTATTGTCTCTATTTGCGCAGGTTACAAACATATGTTAATAAATAAAAGTTGACAATAACAAGTTATAACACGTACATACCTGCCGTAACAATTAATTGAAAATGTTTTGATTATTTTTTTTTTTTTTTTCAGTATATAATATAATTTTATTCTATGACCTTTGCATTAAATATTTTATTTTGCTTTTATTATATTGTTCTTAAGATATGAGACTGGAAGCGATTTGGTGCAAAACCAACTTTATCCAGTCAAATCTCAGCAAAACATACTTTATCCAGACAAGACTCAGCAAAACCAACTTTTTCCAAACAAAAAAGTGAATTATCTAACAAACTATTAAATTTTCGATGTGGGTGACTTATTTAATCTTAATTGTATTACTAAAATCATTGTAGTGATAAAACAAAACTCGAAAAACGTAATTTTTTTTGAATACTCAAAGTTTTGATGACTGTGATAAAGCTGGTTTTGTTTTGTACCTCCTCAAATAGTGATACACCTCAAAAGCACTACCTTAGGTTATTGTTAAAAACCTTGCTGCTATTTTTTGTAACCCACCTAAAAATAAATTGCTTGTTAAAGTGCAGTGCAACAGTGGAAACTCAAGGCGCCATTCGCCATGACTACCCCTTAGTTTATCCAAAGAGTCAAATTAAAAGGGAAATTAAGAGTGAAATTAAAGTAAAATTAATGTAAATTAATTTAAAAAAAAAACTTCTACTTAAACATTTTTTTTAAATATCTTTTACAGCTTACGAAAAATTGAATTCTTTATCGTTATAAAGGTCGTTAACTAAAAGTAAAGTATTTTTGTTTACAATTGTTTCACTTACTCTTGATATATCTGTAGATCGGAGCATAAAAAATTAAAATAATTAAAAATATTTCACTTTCAAATATATTCAAGTTATACTTTCAAGTAGGTACGACTTTAAAGTGAAATAATTTTTTTTTTTTTCTATTATATATCGAGCCATAGATAGCTCAAGAGTAAGAATGCGTAAGAGTTTAAATCAAAATGGAAGGCAACTGGAATAATTGTGAATTAAAATACTATATTAATTATTATTATAATTATAATTATTAACTTTACTTTCAAGTCGTATAGAGCAGTGTTTCTCAACCGGTGGTCTGCGGACCGCTGGTGGTCCTTAGAAAAATTTTTGCGGTCCGCGAAACCTTATAAATTTTTATTTTTGAAATTTTTTGTTCATAGTTTTGATCTATTGTCCATTTTCTGTGATTTTTGTTCATTTTTCAGTAATTTTTTATTGGTGAGATATTATACAGATGTAGAGTACATACACAATAAATTTGTTTAATAGTACATTTAGTTTTTGTGGTCCGCGATATAAAATTAAATATTTTACTGGTCTGTGGCACTTTTTCGGTTGAGAAACGTTGGTATACAGAATTAAATTTTTCGTAAACCGTAAAATATATTAAATAAATGTTTAAGTAATAGTTGTTTTATTTCAAAAGATTTATCCAAATATATTCAACACGATATAGAATATCCATATATAGATATCCATTTAAAAAATCAAAGTTGTCTTTGATTTCCTGAACTTTCAGTTTATTTCATAATTTAATGTTTTTTAATTTTTTTTAATTTAATTTATTTATATTTTTTTAAACCTAAATACTACAAATACAAACATCCATGCCATGACCGGGATTTGAACCCGAGCCTCCCTGGTCTAACAGTCAACACGCCAGTGTATTAACCATTACACCATGGTGACTGGCTGTTCCAAATTTTCCGTACTGCGTATTCGATTCTTAAGGAAAACTTTAAAAAAAAATATATATATATTTTTCCCAACTTGTTCACACGTCGAGTTTCTGTAAAACATTGTATTCCCTCGATCTTGATACACCCTGTGTAGATGAAACTGAGGGTGTTATAGGTTAGTAAATAGTTTAGCCCAGGGCTGATCAAACTTTTGGAAGTTATGGGTCAATTTGAAAATTTGCTACGCATCGAGGACCACATAACAGACAAGTCTTTTAGGCTCAAATTTAAAAGGAACACCTACTGGATAAATTTGTAACAAATTAATTTATCATCTTAAAAGAGTTGTTTCATAAATTGAATTTCTGGAATAACTTTATGTTGTAATACTAAGGGTCGTTTAAATGAGCGAGACCAACTGTTTTGATAAACAAATATATTACAATAATGAGAAAACTGACTTTTTCTTCTCTTATTAAGTAATACGAGGGCTATTTTTTGTCAAATTCTTTTAGGTTGGCAATGGAAACTCAGTTGCCAGTGTTAAGCAGCGCAGTAATGTTTAGCAATCTATCTCTCAGTACCTCCCAACTGCTTCGGTCATTTACTAGCGTAGTTTTGATGTGAGCATTGATTTATTATGGCTACTACAATCGAAGATCCCACCGCATGCGAGATTCGCCTGTGATATGATTTCTTCAAGCAAAAGGCAACAATGTGGCAGAAATTCATCGAGAATTGTGAGTTGTGTATGGGGAAAATATTAGGTGTGATAGTGCATTGCGAAAATGGTGTAGTCGTTTTCGGGAAAGAGAAACTGATGTCCATGATGAAAGGGGTCATGGAAGGAAGTCCGTAGCAACAGACAAAATTGTCGAAAAAGTGATTCGTGAGCGTCGACGATTCACAATTTCTAAACTCTCTACGGATGTCTACGGAGAGCAATACAGAAGAAAAGGAGTGGCATGTTGTCATCAGGCATTGTCCTTCTTCATGACAATGCAAGGCCTCATGCCGTAGCACAAACAAATGAACTTCTCAAAATTTTCGGATGAGAGATATTCGGCCACCCGTCCTATAACCCGGATTTGGCACCAAACGATTTTCATTTGTTCACCAGGATGAGGAGCTGAAAACTAGTGTTCAAGATTGACTGAGATCCCAGGCAGCAACGCGATATGAGGAGGGTATACAAAAACTGGTTTCTCGTTACGACAAATGCTATAATGTTGGAGGCGACTATGTTGAAAAATAATTTAGATGTATGAGTAACTCTTGTTTACATTAAAACTTTCCTTATTACGCCTATTTGTTTTTGTTAATTCAACGAAACTTGAAAAAAAAAAACCTCGTACGTCGATTATATGTGCATTTCTTAAGTATTTAGCATTTTTAAGGCACAGGGGGCAGAAATTCGGTCTCGGGGATCTTAAAGAGGGGAGACTGAATGGTGTGTATATATATATATATATATTTTTTAATTTTTTTTCTAGAGCCGCATATATCGTCTTGCACCAGCTGACCCTCCCATATGATCCTGTCTGAACTAATTCAAAAAACAAGTCTTAAGCTTGAATTTCAGAAGGTCAGAACTATGAAGTATTCAGTACTACTTCAAATTACGATTTGAAATAAGTTTTTTTTGTTAGCTTTATTAAAAGAAACTTTTATGCTAACATCAAATCATATCTCTTAGAATCTGTTACACAGATCTTCAACCAAACAATATATTATTATAGGATATAATTAAAACGAGCACATTTCTGGAAGCAGCACTACTGACATCTATCGTTTCTTAATGGTGTTTGATTTCCTGTTGCAACTTCTGCTGATGAGTTTGACAAGGGATAACAGTGGGGTTGATTGTTATAAGATTATCGTTGTGTTAACGAATTTTGAAGTTATTAATTAAAGATTTAGAGCTATGATGATAATTAAAAAAGTTATAAGCTTCTTATTTTATAATTTAAGCTGTGTTTGATTTAGAAACTTTTATAAGTTGTAAAAGACTACAAAAGATGACGATTTTTAGTTAATTTTGTTAATATATTCTTATCGAACGCACCGTAGTTGGTTGGGTATTATCATTTTGTTAGTTACTATCTATGGCATTGGGATATAATATCATTTAACTGTGACGTGGCATAACATTCTAATCAAGAGATGCAGTGAAAACAAATATATGTACGCAAAAATATTCTCGCATCTGTCAAAGGTCGACTGTACTTTAGTTTTTTAATGAGTTTCTTAGGCGGGTTGCACACTTATACGACATGTCATATATTTTTTTGTTTACGACATGTTTACGACACATTTCGTACGAAGATGTTGTAAACAAAAACCTGTACCTTTCACATCAGTACGACACATGTCGTTGGATGAACATGTGCTAATGTTGTCTGTGCTATTATGAAGAAGAAAAAAAAAAACAAACGGAAATATTCGGTCCATCCGTATAGTACAGCTAATCTGCATCAATGGCTAGTCAAAAGTAATACTGGTGTAGAAATGATTGAAGATCCAGTAAAATTTCAGTCAATCTATAGAATGTCTCGGGACACATTTAATGTACTTTCGGACAGAGTCTCATCTCAAATTGCTCATCTTAGTTATGAGGAACGTCTACATTACTTGCATTTGCCTACACAACAAGATAACCGAAATCGAGGTGATCATATGCAGACTAGAGAATTTTCGCCATGACTTCTCTACGTATATGAAAGATATATTCTATCTAAATAGTGTCAGTAGACCACGTGGTCATTAATATAGACTGGAAAGAGAGATATTTCTACACAAAACTCGTGAATATTTTCTAGCTAATCGAGTTTTCCATTGAGTTGAAATATAATCCTAACAAACATTGACAGTTAATTCTTTTAAAAATAGACTTGACGCTCTTTAAGTGAATTGTATTGCATTTTGTTTTTTAACTATTTATTCTTTTCATTACAAATGTCACTTACTTTACCAATATTTATCATTATAATGTGTAACTATTTTATATGCAGTAGTGTATTTCTTGAATTGGATAAGTTATGCTTCAATTCTTCAAATAGTCTTATTAAAAATGGCGTAATAGGTACGCAACTTATATGATATAATCTTTGATTACATCAACATAAAAAAAAAAAATATAATGAAACCTAATGTATACTAACTTAACATTAATCTAAATATATTCTGACTAATAGTCGTTGCAACTGTAGCCAAAAATGGAAAAAGGAAAATAAATAAAAAATAGGTACGAAACCATTTGAAACAGTTCGGATTTTGGTGTCATGCCTGAAAGTCTACGAGTAAGCAAAACAGCACTGGAATGCAGAAAATGTGAGCAATGGAAAACTGTACGGATGATTGAATATACATAATATGATTGAACAAAATGTGGGGTATGCCTGTACTAATAGTCGATGGTCGACTCGGCGATGTTCAACTCAGCGACGGTCAATGATAATATATATATATGTATATATATATATATATATATATATATATATATATATATATATATATATATATATATATATATATATATAAATATATATACAGATAATCATTTTCTAATCATTGACCGTCGCTGAGTTGAACATCGCCGAGTCGACCATCGACCAGTTAACTTCGTTAATTTGACCTGCTAAACATCACTCTTTATTACTTCAAATTATCAAAATCAAACAACGAAAATGGTACTGTCATCTACAAAACATGTCTAAAGATCGGATTCCAGATATAAAACTGAACGCTTTCGGGGAAAAAGGGAAAATTCACGAATAATATAGAAAGATAAAATCTTTCTATAATATAAAGAAAGATAATCTATATATATATATATATATATATATATATATATATATATATATATATATATATATAATGGGTGTTTTTTTTAAGAGGTATAGAACTTTAAATTGCAATAAAACAACGATGGATTATTCGATTGACATGAATTTTTTTTTTATTCGAAAGATAATCTTGTGGCATTACATTTTAAATATGATTTCTGGCATATGACCGCCACGGCTGGCTCGGATGTAGTCCAATCTGGACGTCCAATTTTCGATGACTTTTTCCAACATTTGTGGCCGTATATCGGCAATAACACGGCGAATGTTGTCTTCCAAATGGTCAAGCGTTTGTGGCTTATCCGCATAGACCAATGACTTTACATAGCGCCACAGAAAGTAGTCCAGCGGTGTTAAATCACAAGATCTTGGAGGCCAATTCACAGGTCCTAAACGTGAAATTAGGCGGTCACCAAACGTGTCTTTCAATAAATCGATTGTGGCACGAGCTGTGTGACATGTTGCGCCGTCTTGTTGGTATGATTTAATGTAATGCCACAAGATTATCTTTCGAATAAAAAAAAATTCATGTCAATCGAATAATCCATCGTTGTTTTATTGCAATTTAAAGTTCTATACCTCTAAAAAAACACACACATATATATATATATATATATATATATATATATATATATATATATATATATATATATATATATATATATATATATATATATATATATATATATATATATATATATATATATATATATATATATATATATATATATATATATATATATATAGCAAATACATACTTACTACTAAAAATGTAAAAATAAAATAAATAAGATTAATTTGGCACCTATTAGGCTGATTTAATTGCATTGCAAACTAAGATATTTGGTACACAAGAACCGTAAGTTTGAAATTGTTCCGATAATATCGATCCAAGGAATTTCCTACTAAGGAAGTTCGTACTTAAGAATTTCCAAATCCTAAACATCTTGCGCTGGCTGGAAATAAATATAAAGGTGTATTTAGCTATTTAGACAATCATTTCGTATTTCTATCTGATAAAGCAACAAACACCGATTTGACCTTCTCCGAGATTTCGCGTATCGCTTGATGTATATGTGGTGTAGAATTTAACACAAATTAGAGTTTTAAATATATATTACAAACAAAGAAATACACAGTTGTAACGATATCGAATACTGACCGTACAGTTACGAATAAATGTCTGTATCTGCTCTTCTAGATTATGGGTCTGCGAGTGATGTCATGTGTGATCTGTGTTGCTTGGCAAATTCAATTATTGTTCCGTTCCATAGGTTATGCTTATGTTGCCACAATTTAACATAAATGTTTACATCTTTAAACAATTTTCTTGTAATGTCGGTCGAATTAAAGTTTATCTTTCTGATCTTGGGTAATAAAACGATTAAATTTTGTGGGCTAGATGTTGTAAAATCGAAGTGTTTCTTTTATAGGTTACAGACGCCATTTTAAAACTTTTCAAGGTTTCAAGGATAACAATTCTAACCTTGGAATGTCTTAAACTAAAAGTTTGTGATATTATTAAAAATGTTTTTTAAAATCTTTGCTAAAAACTGAATGATAAAATTAGTAATACAAATTACTATTTTGTTTATATAAGCAACATTTTTTAGGAAACATATTTTGATCATAAAGAAATGTCGGATTAAGGTTGTTATCCACGTTTTAAAAACATCTGCTCCCTAAAAATTGCCAACCATTTTGTAGAACATGAAACGAGGAATAGGAAAAAAAATTATACTTAGAAGTTTCTACACAGTCTAATCAATATATTTCTGAAATAAGAGACACATTTGACGAACATTGCAAACGTAAGATTGCAGCTTAATTTCTCATTTATACATATAACAATATGCAAACCATAGCTTTAATTTATAATTTAGTATTTACTGTGACTTTGGAAATGACGAGAATCAAATTAATGTAATATACTAGTGATGTGCCGGATAACAAAAAAAAAAAAAAAACAGATCCGCGGATTCGGATCTGGATACGGATTATGTGCGTCCTGATCCGTAGTTACGGATCTTGCATTGCAGTACAAAAACGAACGACCCAGTAGCGATAGTTAGATGTGGCGTGCAGTTCCTACAAACAAAAGCATGCAAACTGAGGATACGAACACCTAAAAAGATTATTACCGACGCCTATAAGCGATCGCTAACTTATGCCGACCTGCAAGAATAAAAATTGCTTTCCTTTCAATTATACCCGGATACGTAGAACGTTTGTTGGTGCTTGAAACAAACGCCGATGTGTAACAGGAAACTGTGAAACATTATTTATCAGCTTACAAGATGATTGTGGCGCCCGCTCCTAGCCTAAGTAATGTACGGTGGCCAGACAGCCACACAAATGGTCTTTGCGGCGGCGACTACGAAGGACCACCAGCAGAAGACTCGCATATAGAATGTAAAACAGTGATGGTGATACGCAGACGCACCGAGTTGAGCACCTGGGGAAGACACGGACGACTTAGAGGAAAGGGAAGGTAATATAAACTCTTCTGCTCCTAGGGGCTGCTCTAAGAGACTAACACAAGAGAAATGGTAGCTCTAGCTGGGGTGTAGACGGGTAAAATCCCAGGTCCACAAGTAATGGCTATGGAGGAACCAAATCTAGAAAATCCCACGATGTCTCTGAAAACCCTAGCCAAGCGACAAACAATGCGTAAACGTTGCTCAACACGATGGGTGTATCACAGAAATAATATAAAGTACCACAAAAATACAATATTATACAAAAATATGACAATTAATAACAAAAATTAATTTTAAATACAAAAATACAAAATTCTAAATTAAATTCAAATAAAACAGCACACGTGATCAAGAGACCAGAGTGTGCGAACCAAAATCAACAATTTACGGCGCTGATGCGATAACTGGCAGAATAGAAATATGTGATATAAAAAATATTAAATAAACAATGAAATTGAATTAATGTAAAATTGGAATGGACTTACAGCGTCATGGTTTCAGTCAAAAATATGTAGAATATCATTCCCAACTTTACATTATGTGGTACTGGAGGGTGAAATATCACTTAACTCGAGATAGAGACGCGTAAATTTATTTTGAAACTGTTAATAATAATTCAACAGGCGAAGTACTCTCTGATTAGGTCCGCATATGAATGATTTAGGTGAAAAATAATGTTGATACCGGCAAGGAGCGGCTGTCAACATTATATAAAAACACAAAAAAAAGTGTTTTAAATTTAATTAAATTAAATTAATTCAATAATAATACGGGCATTACGGGCGCGACAATTATATTTCAGATATTTTATAGAAGCTGCATCAGTTGTCTGAAATTTTGTTGATTTTTTTGATAGTTATTAATAAAATTTCTTTGATACTGCGAATTACCAAAAATTACTTATTGGCAGAATAAATTTTATTATTTTGTTATGAATTTGCTTTCCAACATATAGTCTGCATAAGTGGCAGGTTTTAATATATGTATTACTTCCCCAAGTAACTACAGAAACATTTATTATAAACCAGGCCACTTTTTGATGAAGAAATTTTGGTAAACAGGCACTGGTAATAATGTTTCTACGTATCCACTAAACGGTGTCAACAAGCGCCGACAACAGCATCCCTAATTAAACGACTGTTTACAAACAATTGCACTGGAAACAATCTTTCTACATGTTCATACCCATACATACAATTTAGTGCAGTTCAAAATCACTCACTCATTGTCGTTGATTAATTTTACTCCAATATTTAATGTGTACTAGACCATTGTAAAACCACCGATAAGTAATGTAATGCTCGATTAAATATGATTTTAAACGTCAGAGTAAAATTTACTCCTCCTTGAGCATTTTTAGACGCAAGCTTATATTATAACTAATTCAAATGCATCTATATGAGATCCGTTTCATTTACGGATAAGGATTTTTATTTATCATCCGAGGATACCGCTACGCATACGGAGCTCCGGCACACCACTAAACATGAAAAAACAGTTTATTTTAATAAACTTTTATACTTTTTATTATTTTGGATTCAAAGATCAATATTGTCTTGCCAGCGAATCTGAATTATTCGGTTAGACTTTTGTTGACGAAGACTTAGAACCTTTGTGTGAAGATGGCTACATACGTAACTGTAAACTTGACAAGAATGCATGATCAGTCTTTTTGTACAAGCACGGAAAAATTCCCTTCGACGCCACACGATACAAGTATTCTTGAACAAGCGCCAGTTTGCACTTGGACTATGTTGAACTCGGTCGACGATGCACTCGCTTTTGCTACTTTTTGCCTTGTCCACAAGAAGAAAACGCGAAAGAAGAAACGCGATATGTAGTGTAAAGAGTGGTTAATGAAAAGAAAAACCTATTCCCATATTATTTTACTGAGTGAATTGAATATATGTCCGCGTGATTGGCATAATTATCTCAGAATGAATGAAGAAACTTATATGAACTTTTTGTCACTCGTAACACCTTTAATTAAAAAGAAGGATACAGAAGGTAAACAGGGACAAGACGAAGGTAATGGTATTCAGTAAAGAAGGAGGGAGAAGAAAGAAGATAAAATGGGAATGGGGAAGCAGAGAAATAGAAGAAGTGAAGACTTTAAAATACCTGAGATATATACATACTACACATAAGGGAAAGAGTAAAGAAGGCAAGAATAATCATGGGGAAGCTGTGGAGTATAGGAGAGAGGAAGTTTAATGATGATATTAGATGGAGATTGAGGTTGTTTGACGCCGTGGTGAAGAACTTCCTACTATATGGGGTGGAAATTTGGGGATGGAAGGAAACGAGTACAGGATAGGTATTTGAGATGGATCTTAGGGGTAGATAGAAAAACACCAGGGTATATTGTAAGAGAGGAACTGAAAAGGGATAAGATGAAAGTGGGTACAGGAAGGAGGGCGGTTAAGTACGAGGAGAAAGTAAGAATAGAAACAGACAAAAGAATAATGAGGGAATGCTGGGAGGAAAGAGCCAGAGAGGAACAGAAAGGAAGATGGTACGCATGGGGGGAGTTGAGAAAGGAGTATTACTGGAGATGCGGAGTGGATGCGGCAGAGGTGGAAAGGAGAAGAAAAGACGGGATAAGCGTGATTGAGGAGTTGTGGAGGAGGGATAAGGAAGTGGGGGAGCAAGAAAGGACAGTCAGAATAGACAAATCAAAGAGCGCAGGGAGATATAAGGAGGTCAGAATTATAGGGGTACCAAGCTACTTGAAGGGAGAAAGAGGAAGGTCAGGAGGGAGAGTTAGGAGGATTGCGAGGCTAAGGTGCGGGAATGAAGAGAGAGGAAATAGATACTGGAGGAAACAGGAGGATAAGATGTGCAGGATGTGCGGGGAGGAGGAAGAAGATATAGAGCACCTCGCGAAGAGGTGTAGAGAGATGACAGTATGGTCGGGGAGCACATTAGACCTGTTGCACGAAGATGGAAGGGGGGGAGAGGTGGGCGAAGGAATTAGAGGCAAGAAGGATTGAGATCGGGGAAGGAAGAGGTCCGGTGGGAGGCAGAAGGCGAGAAATGGAAGAAAGGAAGGGGGCTGAGGTCACCTGGAAATGAGGAGGAAGGAAGGGAGATAGGAGGAGGGGTGAAGAAACGGTTGGAAGGGAAGAGAATGGAATAAAATAAATTAAAGATGGGCGAGAGAACTGGAAGCAAGAAGGAAGGAGATCGGAGAGAGAAACCAGAATGAGAATAGGAAGAAAGAGAGGGACACTGGAGCAAGAAGAAAGAAATGAGAAAATGTAATATATTGTAAATTAAATTATTCTGTATTGTACGTTATGTAATTTGGATTGTTTTGGTTATTTTATTTATTTCTATTTGTAATGGCTGATACCCTGAACGCCGCAATGCCTAGGGAGAAATAAAGAATATATATATAAAAAGAAGGATACGATCATGAGAGAAGCTATAACCCCCCCACGAAAGATTAACAGCAACATTACGATTTCTCCCGACCGGAAGGAGTTACACCTGTAGAGCTCACTCACGACTGGTGTTTGTTTATACAAGCCGGTAAGTACCACGTTCCGTTTCACATGCGCAAGCGCGGCTTGTCCAAGCTTGTATGATTCAAATTCAATCCATCATCAAGCGACTTGTACAATAAAAATGCTTGCGCAAAATTATCCTACAGACGCTAAAGCCTACTTGTACAAAAACATTGATCATGCATGCTTGTCAAGTTTGCAGTTACGTGTGTAGCCACCTTAATGTTCGTGATTGCTTTCATTTCTCATAGCCCTAGAGAAGAACAGACTGTACGTTTACTTTAAATATGAATTCTGTGTGGTGTGTGCTTAAAGTTAGGCACCAAGTTCGATCTCCTTAATGTCATGGTAAACTTTTGGAATTACCTAAAGAATCTCTCACTGAGCGATAAATAAATTGACAAATGCCGTATTATAAAGGTTCTTTTATTTTAAATGCAGTTAAGAGAGTTAACGTGATCGATCTAGAAATAAAGTGATAGATTGTATTGGACTCGACTCTAATGATTTATTGACAGAAAACAAGAAAAATTTATGGCTGGGTATATTGTTTTAGACTCGGTGCAAGAGATTTATAAGATTAGCTGTAAATTATGTTCTTTCTAAATAATTTTAGTTAGTTTAAGGGCTGAAAAAAAAAAACAAATAAAAAGACAAATGATTTAAAAATTTTTTACGAATTTTCGGAATATTTAGATGTATGAAAATAAAAGCAACAAAGAACTCAATGTCAAACAAATCGGACAATGCCAAGTAGTTTCCGAGATAAGTTGGTTTGCTCATCAACAATATGGGAATATTTGAGTAAGAGACAAGGTTAGTTAGTTAAATTTTTGGCGCACAGTAACAAGGGCTAATTGCGCCTAGCTCAGCCCATCTAAATAACTAGGGTATATATTAACCAGCGTTGAAGGGATACCTCCGCTAGACCTTCCCGACCATGGAAAACAAACAAAAAAAAAATATGATTTAAGTAAATCTTCAAAAATGCATTAAATTATGTTCTATACAAATTTTTGTTCAAGGTTTGGTTTACTAAATCCATTTCCGGTTTGGAATCTTCATAAAAAAGAATAGGGTTCTTCATAAATAATAGGAGAATTTTTTAGTACCCGAACGAACTCTCTTAGTTGAATCGTTCTTGAGTTATCCTGTATACACACACATAGATACACACACCCACAGACACAAGCCATACGGACGGCACCTCGAAAATAGGTTTTTTGGATTCCCTGGACCATGAAATATAGTCATCAGTAAAAATCTCGACATCGACAATTTTCACGATTATAATAGAGTACTTGCCCCTTATATGTATATTAAGATCGGGCATGTAAAAAGAATAAATAAGACAATAAATAAATGAATAAATTGATCTTGGTTCATTTGTATAACTGTATTCTGCACAAGCATAATTATATCTTTGCTTCTCAATTAGAGAAACAAATTGAATATTAAAGTCGTAGTCGTCTCTCATAATATTACAAAGTAACACCAAAATAAGTTGGTTTAGTTAAAATTTTCATAGCAACGATGGCTATTTGCGCCTAACACAGCCCATCTAAATTACAAGAGTATATATTAAAACGAATAAATTAATAAATAAAGAAATAAATAAGAAAGTCTTATACACATACTCAAAAAAAGAAACCCTGCATAAATAAAAATAAATAGGATAAAAGTCTGTTCGGAAAATTAAGCATACGAAGGGTGACGGTAAGGGGCTGTTAAGGAGCCAGTTACCATCGGATATCACAAAAAATAATAAAATATATTAAAATAAGACGCAAGGCTTCACACATAAAACAATAAGTTTCATTCTCTCAGGAAGAGTATCAAAGCAACTGACAGGTCATAGCACAGGCCTAACCTCTCCCTGACATCCTCAAACTGTACTCACTAAGGTTAAGTGTGCAACATAGGAAAATCTGTTTAACGTCTCCTAAAATCTGTCTCAGCTTCACATTTTGTATGCAGTTCCATTTAGCTGTTCATGTTGCCATTTGGCTAACACCAGATGTTTCAGGCCACTCTTTGTGTTTTCTGAAAACATGAAACTCACACCAATCATAGGTCTGTGAGAGGCGGTTTTTGCAGCTACATTTGATGCTTCATTGCCTTAAATATAAACATGTCCTGGTATCCAAAACAGCTCTACCCTCACATTCTAGGCATTCAGATTGTGGTGTAGTAACCAGATTTTTAGTACAAGAATGTAGTAAGAGATAAGATATACCATTAGGTAGGGCAGCTGTAACTCAACTATTAAGATTTGGGCGAATAGAAATATTCTCAAATATAGTAAGATTACTCAAGCGCAATGGTTCCAAAACTTTTCAGTTCCCGGCGCCCTTAATATATCAGAATGTTTCTGCGGCGCCCAAAGTTAAAACTTTGGTCTAACTAACGCAATTGGAGGAATATTTCCGCGGCGAACAGTTAAGAAATTTATTAAGCGGCGAACAGTTATTTATTGAAATTTATTGTTAATTTTCCAATACAAATAAAAAACATAATTATACACAATTATATACACATAAATAACATGTAAACCTGTATACACTTGCATACAAACGAACATGTGTATATACAAATTCACATATACATAGTGAGAATTATGAAAAAAAATATTTAAAAAATTTGAGTTAGAACCGATTTTGGTCAGTTTTTCGCCAATAATTCCAAAATTTTTGCCCAAACTTTAAAATTGACCAAATTTTGTTGATCTATGACCAAAAATCCATATTTATACCAGTTTTCAATAAAATCGGAGACAAAAATGGTTTGCTTAAAATTCACGATTTTTTCGATTTTTTGCCATTTTCAATGGTTTTGGATTACTGCCCATACAAAACTTAATAATTGGTTAGTTAAATCCCATTTTTCTTTAGACAAAACAATCTAGGAGAATTTTAAAAATTCAAATCGTAGATTTCTATCCCTAACCATTTTATAGTTAGGATTGATCAAAATTTTCAACAAAATTTAAAAAAATAAAAAAAAAATCAAAAATTTTGTTTGTTTCCATATATGATTACAAGTCAATCAGGACCTCAAAATTTCAAAAATTTGAACCGCAGGTCTTTATCTCATTTCATTTTTGAGATACATCCATGCGAAGATGAAAATTTAAAATACGCTAAACGAATTAAGCCTCAAATTTTTTCTAGTCTAAATAAACTACGAGGAATCCAAAAATTCTAACCTCAGGTCATTTTCTCTAACCGTTATTTGAGTCCTAATTTTTTATTGTTCACAATTTTCACAAATTTAAATTATACCATTAAAAAAAAATGTCGTAGTCTTAAAACGCGTTTAAGGATTAAAGCCCCAATTTTTTTCTATACTTAATAAACTACGGAGATTTTTAGATGCCTATAAGCCGGTGATTACTAACATTTTCGGTTTCCGGCACATTTAATGTATCAGAATTTTTCCGCGGTGCCCCAAGTAAATCTGCGCAAGCTAACACAGTTGGAGGAATGACGTAATATTTTCGAGACGCCCCTGTAGCCTAGGTGCGGCGCCCCAGGGCGCGCGGCGCACAGTTTGGGAATCGCCGCTATAGCGTCTAGTAAATATCCAGGTGTTCCTCATTTTTCGGTATGCATTTGGAAAAAATCATAAAAGTGACCACCAAAGACACCTCTGAGATGTACTAGTAAAGAAGATGTTTGATGCAAATATCGTAGACGACACGCTTATGTATCCATAACATATCTATTATAAACCAGGCTTTACACCTATCGCAAGTCTTTGTTTCTTGGACTACACCATACGCAGAACAGACAAAATTGCGAAAACTACTATCCAAAGTAAACTAAACGGTAAACGAAGACAAAAAAAACACATCGATGACTCGACGTTACAGGAAACATATTATCTGAGCCTCTCGAATAGGCTCTTCGTGCGTCACAGGACAGGGACAAGAGGAAAACTTTAAATTAAAGAAGGATCCATAGTTACGTTTCTCATTGGGATTACATTACATCATAAATGTTACGAAGAAGAATAAATTTATGAAAAATTGACAACATATGGTGTCACATAGAGATATTTTAAAGTTAAATTAAAATTCAAGACAAATTTTAAAATAAAATAAAAATGCCTGGCGAAGAATGTTTAAAAAATCTAAAGAACGAAAGAGGAAAATAAAAGAGATACTACAATTGATTGACATCTGCATGATTGAAAAATGTTCCAAGCTTGTTCTCCTAGTTCTGATATCATAATATCTTCAATCCGATATTAACACCCCAGACCAGTGGTGCACTTAGAACTGAACAAATCCAAATGCAAAGTAATGGGTTTTTCAAGAAAGCGCGAAACTACTCTTTTTACTTTAAATATGGGCGGTGAGGCCTTAAATTTCATTAGTAAAGTGGTAGATCTTGGTGTTCAGTACTCAAGTGATTTATCTTTTAAGGGCCACGTTAATACAATTGTAAATATATCTGTAAAAATGTTAGGATTTATTAAACGTCAAATCAAGGACTTTGTAAAGGTATATGCTCTTAAAATATTATACTATTCCCTTGGTCGTAGTCACCTCGAGTATGCCAGCACAATCTGGTATCCTACCAAGGCAATCCAGATAGACAGACTAGAAGCCGTACAAAACAAATTCTGCAAATGTGTCCTATTTAAACTAGGTGTTAGATATAATCAGATCACTAGAGAGGAAAGATTTACTATTCTAAATTTGCAACCATTTAAAACAAGGCGAGATATTTCAAATCTTTGTTTACTATTTAAAATCATTAACAATGTTATATACCGGGTGAATTATTTAAGGAGCAACATACATGTTTCACATATAATGTTAATGAAGTGAGTTATTTCAAAAGCAACATAGCCATAAAAGAAATGCTTATCGTATCCATAGAAAAGACAAAATATTATTTTTTTAAATATTTTTTGGACTTTGGAGCTACTAAGGACATTATTATTTTTGTTTGTATGTAAATATAAATATACTAATGAAAATTCATTTATTGTTTCTAATTTACAATTTTTTAACCGTCTAGAAACTTTATATATAATCACTATTGCATATCTGTTGCCATGGATATGAGCTTGCTTTCATAATTTGCTATGTTGCAAATGAAATAACTCACTTCATTAACATTATATGTGAAACATGTATGTTGCTCCTTAAATAATTCACCCGGTATGTACCTGATATTTTAGCTAGGATAAATTGTAGAATACCATGCCACTTCACACGCAATAAAGATTTTTTATATTGTGATAATCATAATACTTGTATTGACAGAATGTCTAGAATCTAGGCTTTACATTATATAATGTTACTTGTTTAGAGTTTGACATTTGCAACATGTCACTTAACTTCTTCAAAAATCGCCTTAATTCTTGTTTTATTTTAAGTTTTACTTAATTGTTACAGTATATTTTTAATTTTGTATAATTTTATTGTTGTATTTTAATTTTTTAATTTAATTTTGTACCCACTTAATTTGTATTTTCACTGTGTAATTTGGGATTACCCGTGTGCACGTAAATAAATAAATAAATAAATAAATAAATAAATAAATAAATAAATAAATAAATAAATAAATAAATCTGTCTCCAGTTGCGCGCGTTTCCTTTATTTCATTATTTTACAATGTCCTTTGTCCACCTCTTCGTTTTTAGTAGTTCAGCAGTAGCCACTTAACAACTTATTTTGCCCATTTTCCATCCGGTTGTTGCATCCCGTGACCTGTCGATTTCCAATTCACCCTTTTCAAGAATGAAATAATGCTTAATATACTTGTTTTCTGGCGAGAGTGAAAAGTCTACTTTTCTATTACACTTATACAGGATACAGGGTAGCGCAAAAATTACTTTGTAACATATGCAGACATTTCCCTCAAATCGCTATCTTTAAAATATATGAAAGCGAACGTCTATCTGTTTGTTTGTCTGTCTGTCTGTCAGTATGTTACTTTAAATCTCGAGAATGAGTGAACCGATTTTGATGCGGTTTTCTCTAACGCACTGGAAATTTATCTGAAAAGATTTTAAGCTATATATTTTCACGTTATGACACCAGAATTCTGAGCAATTAATAAATATGTTGTAATATGTCGGAGAAAACCTAGCGAGCGGCACATTAAAAATTTTACGGCGGCTAAACTACAATGCCCAGTTGTATAAAACTCTTAAAACTAGATATAAGCCAAAACTCGATATCAAACACAGAAATACCTAGAAACGCAATGCATTGCTAGGTATTTTCAGAACCATACGTTCTTTTTAACTATCACCGGCTAGCTAACTTCACCTAAGTATAATTTCTTATCTGATTATTTCTTGATACTGCTAAGAGAAAGACTTTCCTCCTAGTCAACAGTTGTGCGATTTTCCTTCCCAGCCCTCTTCACCATTCCATCATTTTTTTGTTCTCATGTGTTCTACTTTCTATTACTGCCTTTAAATTTCAATAAAGAATGAACCAATTACCGCTTTTATCCTCTTAATTTCTTACAAGTATTAAAAATTAAATAACAAGTAAACTAAGAACTATAATTTCTAGAATCTTCTTTTAAATAATTTGCATTTTAATCTTCTTATGAACGTTTTTACGTGAAAGAAAATGAAATAAAAAGACCGCATTAGTTTCCAGTTGAAGAGGTTTGTAAATCGTATCATTTGAAAGCGTTCGATCAACGTATGGTGGCAAAGTGCAGGGACGGAACATGGACTAATAAACCAAGAAGTTAGAGCCCTTCCCTTTCAAAACCTTCTCACTCCCTTTCAAACTCATTTAGTTGGTGAAAATTATCACGTGTATGTACACGTGGCATCGCAAAATAATGTTTCAAAAACAATTACAACAACGCAAATGAAAAATTACTTAAATCTGTAAAAATAAAGCATTAACAGAAATGTTAAATATCGTTTAGAATTATGCAAAAACCACAAGATTCAAAATCATCTAAAAATTATTAAAATATATTTAGATTTACTTGTTCTTGCATTTTCAGTGGCACGAAGATACTACGCAAAACTCGCAAAAAACATTTATGGAAAATTGTACGATCAAGCATGAAGTTAAAAGAAGTTTTATAATCTGTTTATTTTTAGGTAAGTTAAATATTAACTTTTTTTTCGATCGTCTGGATTGAAAATGTCTTGTGTTAATTCCACTTAGTTTTTTTAAGAATCAATTTATTTTCGTCTGTCTAAAGATCTAAATACATTTCCAGGCTAAATTCATCATTAAATACAATTTATAAATACGAATAAAATAAAATTTAAAAGCAAAGCTGAGAGCCATCTGGTTTTCTATAAATTATTTAATAATGTGGAAAAGGTGCTACCCTAAATAACTTATACTTGCAGGGACTCCTTTGTCAAATAGCCCTTGATCGAAGGGTCATTGACTTTGAACTGTTATAGGACAACGGGGTGATGCACCAAAAACTACGTTTAACTTTATCTATAGGTATCAGTTTTTATTAATCTATAATAAACTTTATTTAAAACAATTAGTTACAACTACCAATAACTAGTTAACAATTGCCTATTAAGTAACTAAAACCGTATTCATATACTTAAACTTCTTCTGCTACGTATTAGTACTAATTCATATGCTTATTTGTAACATAATTTTAATGCATTGGGAAAAAAATTTGAAACAAAAACCTATATCAGTTATTATTCGCTATACATGTATTATTTAGCAATTAGTCTTTTATAGTCTTTATATTAGTCTGTTGAGATTTTTCTAAATCATTTTTTATCACTGATTCTAATCACTGGTACTCACATTAACCACTTCACGCTCAGTTTTTTTTTCAGAAAATGTCCAAAAAAACCGATTTTTTTATTGCATTTTAGTAATCTTTGTATAATTAGAAAAAATGCATTTTTTTTTTCTTTTTTAATTATTTATTGTAAAATTCGTAAAAATCGAATTTTAAAATTAACAAAATTCATAATAAATATGTATATAAACATGTTATTTGGACAAATTAACAAGTAATTTAGTTAAATTAGGGGTCACGATATTCAGCATTGATGAAGATGATAAAGACAATGATGCTCCCTGACTTTGAATTTTGAAAGCCCTTGAAAAAAAAAAAAAAACAATAATAAAGTGATATCACAAATTGGAATCAACCAAGCCTAATTTACTGAATGGAAGATACGAAAACATGGTACCACGCATAATGCTACATCGCATTGTAGGCAGCAATATTTGGTCTCTTTCCTCACTTTTTTTCCTTTGGCGTCCCTTTTCTTGGCACATAAGAAACATGCCTTTCGTGGTGATTCTTTTTTAGGGGTTGGTGGCAAAACATCTGGGTAATGGTCCCGAAATCTTCTTGGATTCCGCTCCAATGAAGGTCTTCCATGGGCCATGATTGCAAAACTTGGAGAGTATTTTCCAACTATTTTTTCCACGAGCTCCATTCGAAACTGTAAATTGGACAGAAGCCCTCCAATTTTCTTATATAGAACAAATGAGTTCCATAGAGCTATTTCGAACAAATGAAAAAAGATCTTCTTGTAATACTTTTTGCCCCGTTTTCTTGGTATAGGGTAGTCTGCCAAATGCTGGTCGACTCGGTCAACACCACCCATGGTCCCATTATAATCAACAATTACAGTTGGCTTCATCTTAGCTTCCCCTCGTTTTTGCACACTTTTCATTTCATTGTTATAAACCGTTGATAACACCGTTACCGGCCTCTTATCCCTCCATTGTAAAACCATCATTCTTCCATAGACCACACAGAAATCGCACATATTCGGGTGCGAGCGCAAAAGCAAGTCAACGCTCGTACGGGTACGGGCGCGGGCATAACGACAAGTTCAATCCACCCGCACCGGTACGAGTGCGAGCGTGAAGTGGTTAAAATGTGCTTGGTGAGTTTATGTTTTTATTTTTTAAAGGGGAGTTCATTTATTTCGTAGTTTCCAATTTCATTAATTAAGGAATAATCACTCACAAGGCACCGAGAAATACTTTTCCTTAGAAAAGAACTTTGTAGATGTCGTCTTTTATGCAGTCTATGTTTTTATCATTGTGCATTTCACTAACTCTTTTGTACCGGGGATAATTTCTTAAGCATTTATTTTGTACAACTTGTATTCTACTGTAGCTGATGTTGGACGTACTGCGCCAGATAAGACATGCATATATTAAAGTTGGCCTGATTATCATTTTGTACAGTAACATTTTATTACTCTGCGTAAGTCCTTATCTTTTGTTTAAGAGTGGAAACAGGCTACCCATACACGCAGTTGCTTGCTGACAACGTAGTTTACAATGATTAGTGAAATTCAACCGATGATCTAAATGAATACCTAAGTACTTGTGGGAGACTATTCTATGTCGGCTCCCTGTATGCTTATGTTCTGATACAAAATGGGCTTTCTTCTTGTAAATAGGATTGCTTTGGTTTTAGTTACGATTATTTTTATTTTTCATTTTGCACATATTTAAGTATTTTATCGTTCGCTTGCTGGAGCCTTCTTATGATAGTATCTATTCTCCAGCACAGAGTGAAAATGGCGGTCACTAACATACAGCAAGTAAGAGACATTATTTATGCGTGGAAAGTCATTAATATAAATGCAGAACAGAACTGGGACATGGATTGAGCCTTGTGGAACGGCTGCTACAATTTGACGTGCCGACGATGTGCTTTTATTATTATCGACATGGAAATATCGATTTTGTATGTAGGATTGGAATAAATGAAAAAGGTAGGGAATTTCAGTTTTGCTATTTTGAAAATTAGAACTTCGTGCTAGACAATATCGAACGCCTTTTCAATATCTAACGCTATCATCTCGGTGTATTTATTTTCGTTAAATCCATATGTGATCCTGGCTATTAGTCTGGCTATAGGCATCTGGTTTTTATAGGCATTAACTAACATTTTGCCAGTTTTGTGAGTACTTTCCAAAGCATTCTTACCTACCCTACAAACTTATACATCAACCTAATATATATTTTTTAATAAATACAAAAATTCGATATCTTTCGAAGCACTTAGCGGTACTATACCGGTTCACACAAATGTGCCTTATTCCATATTTTTCAGATTATTAGACCAGCCACGCTGGGAAATAGCATAGAGAACAAAACTTTTTTTAAATATTTTCGGTAATAATCCTCTCTGGGTCATAGGATAGGTCATAGAATGTGGGTATCGCCTCATAATAATTATTTTCTTCAAAAGTAAAATGTCTATCGCATAAAATATCTATTTTTCTTTAATAAATCATCAGGGCATTATGGGTACTAAACCCAGTATTAAAACAAAATATTAAGACTTGATTAAACAACTATATTCCAAGTTAAACAGCTATAATTAAAAGGTATAGTTAAACAGGTATATTAAAAAAAAAAACGTTAAATAAATTTAAAGTGCCACGTCTATTTGTATGTTCCTCGTTTTTTTGTGATTAATTAGTGAAATCTCAGTGTATTAAATTGGAAGTTTAGTGCAATTGTTTAGTTAAGCTCTTAACATTATAGTGATCAAACTCTATTTCCAATCCTACATCTGGTACAGCAGTTATAGTGGTTTATAAAATATATAAAAATATTTTTTACCACCTGAAAAATGTGACTAATCTAAACTAAGAATTATAACTGAAGTCACTCAAGTTGAGGGTCACAAACATATTCCTACTTGAATGAATTATTTTATCTATTGACAACCTTATGATATATTTTACAATACCTCACGATAATGACAGACAATCTTACTTATTTTATTAATTTAACGCACCATTTTTAATTGTATGACATAAAGTGGATAAAGCTTATCTTACAAGACGGAATGCGGCCAAACAATCTAGATTGCATATTCCTAAAAGAACGGAAGTAAAAGAAGTGTCGTCACCGAATATAAGTAATTTAAATATTACTGTTTATGATGACTCCCCCAAGAAAAATTAAATGGACATGAAAGACATAATAGCTGATCTTAGAAACAAATTAGCCCGCCATAATGTAGATATTATGGTATCAAATGAAGAAAAGGACAACCTCTCGAAAACTATATCTCAACTTAAAATAAAAATGGAGGCTAAAGAAGCCCATATCGAGTCGCTTTCCAAAACAGTAAAAAAATTAAGTCAAAAAATAATTTGCCATACTGTTGGTATACAAACTGACTACGAACGTAAAAGTCCAACGTAGTCAGATTGCACCACCTCGAAAAACAGCTCAACACAAACAATCCCAGATGTTACCATACCAACCTTCCCAACTAACTATCCCCTTAATAAACTTAACTGTGTAAATACAATCAATAATAGTAAATGTGATCTACCAAACTGCTCCAAAAAACTTCGTTTGCTCTCTGACAGCCACGGGAGAAAATTGGAAAAAAAATAATCAAATGTGAAAATCTTTTTAAGCCTTATGCTAATCTAGCTCAAGTGTGCGACAATTTATCAGAACTAATAAAAAATGTCACCAAAGAGGATACCGTAGTGATTACTTCAGGTGCCAACGATACCAATTTTAATTATTTTGCACAAACCGTCAAAAGCATAATAAAAACATGCGAAAACACCAATTTAGTAATATACACCAAACCGTATCGGTATGACAAACCAAGCTTTAATAACTCTTTGTTTGATAAAAACCAATATCTTTTTAATTTGTCACTAAATAATATTAATTTTAAACTATTTGACATAAATATATTTTTAAAACGACAGGACTATACCAAACACCGCCTACATCTAAATCAAGTTGGTAAAACTAAATTATGTTAGGTAATATTAAAATATACCCAATTAATAAAAAATAATAAAAATGGCATCGTGTATTTGCATAATAGTAGCCACCCAAATTCACCAACGCAAGAATCGATCCAGACATATACCGAAAAGACTCCAAGCCAACAGAACCAGGACAAGCAGAATTCACCAAGGGCACTCCAACCAACAGCACCGGAGTTATCGCTACCATCAATGCAACTCTCGGAATCGCCGCTGGCGTATCCCCCTGCTTACAGTCATCGATCCCCATCGACATCGGAGCTCCCTCCCCTATCGCAGGTTACAGCACCTGCTGTGCCATCACCCCAAGGCGGAATCAGTGCAAACTTCACTCAAGCTTTAAACTCAAGTAATAGTTCAATTATTCTAAGAAGTCGTGCAAAATCTACAATCACCTAAAAAACAATAAATCCCCCCAAGTAGCCAATCTTACAGTTCCTAGAAGTAATGCCAATATGTTTTCTCCGGAAAACTGGAAATCTTTTTGTAAAATTATCCACCTGTACATTCGGTCAATAACAAAGAAACTCACACATATCGAATTTTTTCTACATGCTCAAACTCCTAGTATTTTTTGCTTAACAAAAACTTGGTTAAAGGACGAGTACATAGACATTACTTTTTCTATGCGATAGATTACAAAATGTATTTTATTTTATATATTTTATTCGTTTTTTTGACGATTAGTTATTATTATTTCTAGAGTAAAATACTTCATCTTATCCAAGATACGAAAAAGGTTACAACCTTTTTCGTATCTTTTATATTAAAGAAGTTAGCAATGCTTAAACACAAGTCAAATTTCACTGCTCTAATGCAGCCGTTTTGCCAAAATTTCTACCATATACAGATATACATAGAGATAATTCTAATTTTCCTGCGACAGCAATAAAAAAATATTCTATATACAGAGGGGTGAACTCGCTATGGCCGACAGGTTAGGCCATAGCGATTTAACATGTAAAATAATAAATAAACTATTTCCTGCTTACCTAATTGATTTAGAGAAAAAGTGCAAGAGATAAAATTTATTTAGAATTTAAAACTCAACATGGTAGGTAAGTAAACTATCTTCCAACTACTTTCGAAGAAATTTAAAAATTATAAATTTTATAAAGCAATCTTTATCAAGTAGCTATGCTTTATAAACAAATTTACATGAAAAACTAGTAATGTAAAGAATAAATTCAATTTATCATAAATATATGGTCTATTCCAAACGTTTAGGTGGAACTAGATTTTGAAATTTAGTATTTTTTCTCTATTAATTCGGACTTTTGGTCATTTTGTTTAAGCTTTGTAAATCATACTCACATTGCAAATTCTAGATTAAATTAATTGTCATTATAAAATGTCCTTTTCATTGCATTTTAATATTTTTCATTCTTAATAAAATTTTCCCATTTATTTATTTTTTTGTCCAGTCAAAATATGGAAAAATGTATTAATTTTTTTGACATATGTCATTCGTTTCCATGGTTTCAGTGTTGGAATTTTAAATTTTCACAAACCAAACCTGAAACATGAAATAAACTTGCTAGTTTATTCCCTCTTCGTGACAACCTAAAAGAACGAAATTTCCATTTAGTTCCGCCTAATCGTTTGGAATAGCCTGTAGTAATTTTATTAATAAATAAATAATTATACTTTTTAAAATATATAATTTTATATTATAGTATTGAAATATGTCGCCATTCACTGCTAAGCAGAAACCAAGTCTGTCGTAAAAATTTCTCCGCACATTGAACAGCTGCCTATCGGTAAATGTACCGCTCAATAGATTAATGGTGTTTCGAGAAGAGTTATAAGTCTGGCGAGGAGATCACAAACTTCTTGTTTAGTTCTTCGACAGACTTTACATTCTGCTTAATTTTGTACCTAAGTGTGTATTCAAGTGCAATTATGTAAAATTTGAAATTATAATATATAAATATATATGTGTAAATAAATTAAAATAAAATCATATTCTATTTAAATCAAGCTACAAATAAATTGAAATAATTGTATTTGTAAAACTGTAAAAACTGTAACTTATGATTGAATAAATTGAAATTGAAAAATAGTTTACTTATCGAACATGTAGAGTTTTTAATTCTTAATAAATTTTATCTCTAGTACTTTTTCTCTAAAACAATACGGGCGGCAAGAATTAGCATATTTATTATTTCACATGTTCAATCGGTATGGCTGACAGGTCAATTCATCAGCCTGTATATTCAACCCGTTGAACGACGATGGGTGCTTTGCAAAATCATAGAATTCTATTATGACCATAATGTACCTATGCATAGCTGTAGAGTCCAATAAACAACAAAACAGTTTTTCCGCACACAAAACACAAATACTCTCCAGATGACATAGACTTACTGTTATGTCTCTCTTTCCGTTTAGCACGAGCAATCTCAGCCAGTGTTATTATCTGCTGTTCAAACTGATTCACCGCACGCGTCACCGAATTTTCCCACATGGCGCGATCAGTGATATTTTCCTCATTCTTCTCCCGATCCTGAATCGTCTAATATCTGTATCATATTGTCACGGGGTGGATTCAAGAACGGAATATTTTCTACAAAATTTATTATATAATATTAATTTACATCAGAATATAATTAGTTGTCAGAATGGCTGCTGGTGTTGTCCGTTAGAAGCTGAAGTCCCGTTCTTGCCCCGGCTTCTCCAGGATCGGTCGAACCACCCCATGTATCCGCACGAGGCGAACACATGGAGAAGCCCTGTACAGCTGGGCTGGTCCTTGGGTAGCGTGGTCACGAAAATGACTACTGCTTGACTACTAAGAAAGACTAACTTGAATGACTCTCTCGAATGACTGACTACTCAATGAATAACTACCGACTCTATTCCTTAAGACCATTTTATAACTGTTAACCAGGACACTATGACGTCAGGTCCTACCTCAATTGTTTTGGAAACAATATTCATTTGTGTAATTGTTGGCAGCAATTAAAGACCATAGTCGGCACAATTGAATAATGTCAACACATTAGAAAGTAGTTGAAAACTTATGTTGACAAACACGCAACACTCTGCACATTCTTTAATTCCCAAAACCGTAATTCAGCAACCGCGACCTACACCGCCTAAAGCCCGCTCAAGGAATTGTGACATTAGCATACAATTATATCATAATCGTAAAAATATTTCTTGATACCTTCTCATCTAAGCATTCCTAGAATACATACCGCATTGTCTTCTTTTTCCTTACATATATTGCACCTCTTCATTGTTCTTTTATATTTTATTATCTAAGCATTTTCTCAAAATTGTATCCATCTCTCCATTTTATCTCTCTTTGTTTCTTTCACTTCCACAGTATATATAGGCTATTCCAAACGTTTAAGCGGAACCAAATGACGTTTTTATTTTTGTAAGTTGTCACTAGCTGATTTTTTATTAATTGAAGATGGCGTTGGCTAAACAAAATGATCAAAAGCCTAATTTAACCGATAAAAATTACTAGTTTGCAAAATCTATTTCCGCTTAAGCCAAAGAAACAGGCTATATAAGGGTGTATGTTTGTCTAAGCTTAAGATCCACCGTAGATATTTTTGGTGTAAAGTTGCATTCACAGTTCTTAATTAGTCGACTATAGACTATACATTGTGTACTAAATTAGTAGATAGTTTTAACGTTTAACGAAGAAAGTTGTGTAGCTCTGAAAATTAATGCGTAACGAATGTTGTGACATTTATGTTTCTTCAAACCAATTACGGTGAAAAAGAAATCATTTGTGACTTTTTACGAACCCGCCATCGAGATCGTGATTTCTTACTAAATTTTAATAACAAAATTAAAACCGCAACTACAGAAATTCATTGAAATATGTGTGATAGTATTTTTTAGGTTATGTAAAGTGAGAGATCTAATGTGCGTTTATATGTTTGTCTCATTTAAACAACGCACTAACTACAGCCTACAAAGCATAATGCGTTAAATTTAGAACTCTGAAAGGTCGCTAGTGTTGCCACATGAGAAACTTGTTAGTGGCAATCAACAGTCTACAAGTCATAGTCTATAGTCGACTAATTTAAGATCTGTGAACGCAGCTTTAGTGTTGAATTTTTTGTTGTTCTGTCCAACCCCAAATATCTGCCCCATACATTATTATAATATGAAAATAGAATTATCATCATGTCTTTTCTTACTCAGAATTAAACGTTTACGCAATTGTGACCGAAAGAAAAATATTGTGTATAGATTGTGCATAAAATATTGTTTTGTTTTCATGAGTTATCATTACTCGGCTGTGGCACGGGATAATAAATTTTCCACTCGAACAAAAATATAACGTTTTACGCATTCGTATTAATAACTATTTTGAGCTTGCTATCAATAATTTCAGATGAATAATTTCAATATATCGCCCCCGGCAAAATGATTAATCTCCGTATATGTAGGAAGAAGACGCAATGTTATAACGGTCGAGTTAACTACTTTAAGATCAAACAGCATCTCTTGATTCTGCCATATGTGACCGTAGGCCAGCTGGACAAACAGCTCATTCACCCGCCACCCCTCTCTTCACCTCTCCTGTAGGTCCTTTTCAATATAGCTATCATCATTCAACCCTAAATGTGCGTTCACAAAAACAAATCCTGGATCAGTAACGCTCGGCTTGCTTTAATAAGCCCGATTCAACAACACTTTATACTGTCTGAATTATTCCAGAATTAAAATTTTTAGATTTTCATTTGTTTTTACAGGATTTGGCGGTTAATTTTAAATTGTTGATATAGCTTTAGGGAATTGAAAAGGATGTGCCATAATCCAGTTAATCGGTTGATGAGAGAAAATATTTAGATTGGAGGTAAATTTTAGGTGAGGTAGTACAAATAAGAGATAAAAAAATGAGTCCATCAGTTGTAGTTTTGAAAAAAAATCACACTGAGCGAAGTTTGGTGAGTATAGGCTAATCGACCAGTTAATGCAGTTGCGTCACTTTAAATATCACTTTTTTTATGACGTCATATTAAATACATTGACATGGCATCCAAAATAGAAATAAGTTGATTTAACATAAAAAGCTATGCACTACACACAATATCTAAAATAGAAATCTATAAGAAAACATATAACTAAATACAAAACTGCTAAATAAACAACAAACTAAATAAAAAAAGATATACAAAATTACTATAAGATAGATATGTGAACATAAATTTGAAAATAAATGAGAACGTAATATGTCGGCAAATGTAAACAAAATAAAATTTAAGGATACCAATACAAATGTCCGTATTTTAAATAAAAACCTTGTAAATCTTCAAAATGACTATCGAACACAAACTAAATATGACTTCAATATGTATGTTTTAGTAAAATAAAAGAGTGAAGAGCAATATTAGTCTATAATTCAAATGAAAAAAAAAAAAATCGATTTAGTTATTTTTTTGCCACTAAGTTTGACATTGAAGTCATGACGCAAAATAACGAAGTAGATTTACTGTGCGATTTCAGTATATCAAGTTAAGAATGGCATTTTTCAAACTATTGATCCCGATCCAAATATTGGTCATATACGATATTAAAATGGTCGCCATGGGTTTATTTTACTTAAAATTTATATATTATGAGGGTCTCGTAAGGGCACAAATAAGTAGAAATGTATGACACAAAGAATGATGTATCATTTTCATTCTGGTGTTGGAAGCGTGGAACAAGAAATTCAACCAATAGCATCGTTCTATTTTAAAAAAACCCGTACCACGATGACAAATTGTTTTGTTTCAGACGCGGTGCCACAAGTGCGGTGTCGCAAATTTTAACTCTGAGCGCTGACCGCACCGTCGGGCATGCACATTTCGCTGCCATGTACTGTGGGGGACTGGTATATAAATATGAAATGTCACGGTTGGCTGATTTATTTATTTCATTTGTACTTACTCTGTACATCCCTCACATTATGGGTTCCAAGACTTGCGAGCGGATCAAGTCTGGACCCCCTCCCTATTAGTCCGCTAGCTGGTTGATATGATTCTTGGAAGGATTAAGGATTTTTCAATTAAACTCAACATTTTAGCTAACCTACTTTAATTACGATTACGGTTTAAATATTTACACTAATTACAATAGACTTACAATTACGTCGATACAGCTAAATCCAAATGAGACACACATTCGCACACACTAGACACACTTTACATCAAACACAAATTTAACCACTACATGTTTCTAAATATTGTCTCTCCGCTTTTTAGCTGGTCGCTACACTACCGTTCATACGGAATTACATTGTTACTTTATTTCGACTCGCCCAAACACTCTAAATGTCTCTAACCCATGTCTCTTAAAAACTAACTCCAAAACATGGTCTTAACCATACGACGGCTTAAGCTGAACTTTTTTTAACATTTCAACGTTATGACGGTTTTCAATCTCCTGCTTAAAATGCGACCACCCTAAAAATACTTATATCGCCCAACTGTTAAATTCATTTAACACCTCTTGATTATCTGTCTTGTACTATCTTAAAATTCATAATTTATTGGTGATAACTCAGATAAATATCCCATTAGAAAATAGCCGAATTAGAATATTTATATTTCAGACAAAATTTAATTATTATTTATGTGCTTATGGTTGACGCATATTTTTAACACAATAATTTACGATCACTTTTCATGTTACATTAACAAAAGTGTCAAGTTGGAATAATAAACAATCTACTGTTATCTTAAATGCCCTTTCTAAGAAATAGATTATTTTTGTATCGTTTAACAGATTAAATATTTTACTCTAATTAAATGATTATAATGAATTTATTTATGAAATTTTATTTATGAAATAATACCAAAATTACCTCCCTTACAGTACGTCAAATTTGTAAAAAACTAAACCTATATCACCTTATTTACAAATACGTAGTAGAAACTAGTTTATCATGAAACCATGGGGGCAGGTATATTCTTTGCGGAACATCTATAAACTTTTAGGTTAGATACAAATGTTGTCAAAAAGTCTAGTCATTTAAATGGGCTGCGTTAGGCGCAAATAACCTTTGTTGCTGTGCGCCAAAAATTTTAACTAACCTACTTATTGTTGTCAAAACCGAAAAGGCGCACTTATCACGCCTCCAACCCCGCCATGAAATTCGAATTTGTAAGTATAACACCACGCCTCTCACCCCTGTCGCACCTTTGACACTACCATGAAAATGATGCATAAATGTCGGCACTTGTAGGCGCAAGAACTATGCGCCTAGAGCTACATTATTCGGCCCATCAAAATAAGTTTTATTAACAACAAATTAGATTTTAAGGACGGCTGTAAAAATAACGCACGACAGATTATGAGTAATATCACAACAAAATATGTAGTTGAACGACAGAATATGCAGGTGAACGACAAATCCTGCGCCATCTACGAACTCGTCTAGAAACTAACGACATATGGGAAGTAAGGTTATATTGCGTATCTAATTGAAGAATTCAATCAATCAATCAATCAATATTATCTTTATTTTTGCTTTTCGGCCTCGAATTGGAGTACATTATTTCTCTTGTTTACATTCTAAAATATGTGTATAACTTAAATATCCCAATTAAATCTACTTCCTAATTAACAAAAATATAAATTACTAAAAAACTAACAAGAAATCTTATAACTACGAAAATAACTATTAAAAGTGGCCTCTGGAACGTCTAGTATTTCTTTCCGGTTTGTCGCGTTCGTCTTCTTTTGACTTTCATCATTCATTTTATACCGCTTCCTGCCTCCTCCAAGATTTTTCCAACTGTGCTGGCTCTTCCCCTATTTCTGGACAGCATCTTAAGAGGTTCATGGTTTCAAGTTCTTCTCTACATGTCCGGCACTTCTTCTCTTCTTCATCCCTCCAAAATTGATTGGCTACCGCCTCGTTCCCGCATCTGAATCTGGCAATCGTCTTCTGGTTTCTGTTATTGTCTCTCAGGTATCTTGGTAATGTTTCTTCTTTTATCTTCTGGTAGTCTTCATTGTATCTTGTTTTGTCTATTCTGTTCTGTCTTTCTTGGTCCTGTACTTCCGTGTCTCTGTCCACCATCCTTTGCAGGTAATCCTCGCCTTCTCCCTGCATTCTCCTTACTTCCTCCAGTCCATATCCATTTCTTTCATAGTACTTTCTTCTCTCTGTTCCCCAAGTTGTTTGCGTGTTCTTTTCCTTTTCCTTCCTGCATTCTCTCAGAATTTCTCATGTCTGATCTTATGCTCGAATTTTGCTGCTCTGGCCCCGGTGTAGACTCTGATTTTGTCCCGTTTTGTTTCTGCTAACACTATATAGCCGGGAGTCTGTCTGTCTAGCTGTAGCGTCCATTTGATATAAGTCTCTTGTGTTCTTTCTATGTCTTCGTATGCGCTCCACCCTCATATCTCGCACCCGTACAGTAGAATTGTCTTTATCAATCTGTCATAAAGGAATGCCATAATTGAAGAATTCAAAGAAACATAATTTAGCATTGGGGCAGGCACGCGCACTGAAAAATGGTATGGTCTATTTCGAAAAAATATCTGTAAAATAATACCAAAGAGGGGAGTATATGTTAATGTTATTTTAAAAATGAAGTAGCATTCTTATTTAAAAAAACATAATTTAGCATTGGGGAAGACACGCATAAGTAGAACTTGGATCGCACTTAATATAAAAGATTTTCTACCCCAAAAAGTGGGAGACTATTGAGTTACAACGTATCTTATTATTTAATAATCATCTAAATATTTCATCAACGCATCTCAAACGTTTCTAAATTAATTTATGAAAGTTTAAATAGAAAGCTTTGCTAAAGTGTTTATTTAAAGTGTTCGCAACATACATCACTATCCTAGAAGTTGGAAGTAAAAGAGTAACTAGAGTTAAACAGATTTGCTTGTACGTTGAAAAGCAAGTGTTGCAGTGATCTATGTATCTTGCATGCAACGGTGACACGATATTTTCACCTACATTTTCTTCATAAATGAAATAATGCGACTTTAAGTGCATTTTTAAATTAATGGGTAGTTAAAAATGAACTATTGCATAGAGCATTTTACGAATTGGTGTGAGAAACTGTTATTTCTCTTTTAGAAAGTTTAGAGAATACTGTTCATTTTTATTAAACTGACTAGTTTAATACAGGGGTTTGAAATATCTACAAATATTGTGAAGAGTGCACACAATGGTAAGAAATGTGGGTCTTACCCCAGTTTTTTACTTCATTTCTCCATTATATGGTACAAAACATTTATCAGATATATTAATTGGTTCCACGACAAATGAACACTGTGACATATTATCATAAGTCAGATGAATTACAGATGAACATAAGTCAATTGAACACACGACATTTGATCTCATATTTAATTTTAATTTTTCAAATTTTTTTATATTTTTGTTTTGATCTATGAGATTGGTATATCTTGATTTTTTGGTTATTTTACACAATCTTATACTTCGGTATATCTCGATGTCGGTAGGTAAAAAGAATGATTTCGTTCTAATAAGTTTGTTTATTAGAGATGCAATTATAGGTACATTGGAAGAAAAAAATTAATAAAATAATGAAAAGCGTTTTCATAAAATAATTACAAACATTGTTAATAAAAATACATAAAAATAAAAGTGAAATGTGAGATCAAATGTCGTGTGTTCAATTGTCTTATGTTCATCTGTCGCAATGATAATATGTCACAGTGTTCACTTGTCGTGTGTTAAAATGTGTCTATGTTCATCTGTCGCATGCTAATCTGGCCATGTTGAAGTGTCGCATGTTGATCTGTCGTATGTTCACATGTCGGGACGCCATATTAATTGAACTGTTACTGGCTAGGACAATCTACAATTCAGTAGTTAATTAAATGAATATGAAAAAGCTATTGTCCCTCACCCTGTTTTCCATATGGGACTGGTTTAAAAATCTGAAAAAGTCATTAATGTACATTGATATGAACTGAAACAGTACGCTCCAAATTTAGGATTAGATTTTATTACCTCCGTCCGAAAATAAGGTATACATTTTGATTTTTTCTTGTCCGAAAATATGATATACATTTACAATTTTAATTATTTAGAATAATTATATTTGTGAAATTGTTACAAATATCTAGTAAAACGAAGAATAATACAAAAAAAAAATTAATTCAACAAAGACGTGGCTGTCTCCACAGTTTGTATGGAACATGATAATGTTGTTTGTAATCGTCCCTTATGCCGGGTTTACATTGGTAGAGTAAAAGAGCTAGTAACTAGCGCAAGTAACTAGCAACTAGTCACTATCCCTGTGTAAACAGTTGATATTGTGACTAGTAGAGTACTAGCTGCCAGTAGTTGGGCTAGGATAGCACCTAGCTCGTCGACGTATTTACTAGCTACTGCCTTTTCCCCCACTACGCAAAAATGATTAATTTCAAATTGGCGGCAAGCGGTAACCTGTCATAACAAATAGAAAAAAACCCATATCAGGTAAGATATAATTTATTTACATAACTTGCGTAACATTGATTTATTAATTGATGAATTTGAAATGATCTGTGAAATAACTGCCTTTGATACACGGAAAAGATGTTGTAGACCAGTGTTTCTCGACCAAAAACGCACCGTGGATCAGAATAATATATAATTTTCTAACGCGGACTACTAATAATAATTGTTGGTTTATTTTTTGCATGAAAACAAATATACTTAATGTGTTACTAAACACATTTATTTTATTTGTAGAAAATCACAGAAAGTTTACAGAAAATAAGCAAAATATAAACTATTTACATAAAAAATGTGCAAAATAAATTAAAAATAAAACTGCAAAAAACACATAGAAAAACTTTCGCGGACCACTAAAATTTTTCTGGGGACCACTGGTGGTCCGCGGACCACTTGTTGAGAAACACTGTTGTAGACTACAATAACTATTTCCTGTGGCTAGGAAATAAAGCGTTAATTCCAATTTTATTTTTGCTGGAATCGCATCCCTTATTAATGGACTAACTAAATTGAATAGCCTATTAAAATCATCTGGTGTCATTCTTACACACAGTCTGTACTCTTTTTGATCTTCCACGGCTTATTCACGAAATAGAAGGACTGATGCGCCATGGGTAGTTCTTCTATCAATCCATTTTTTAACCCATTTTTGTTTAGGCTTATATTCTGTACCGAATACTTCAATAAGACAATCAATTATTTCCTCCACAAGAAATGATGTAATTCAAAAAACCACTTCTTTAATGGCATCACGCCGCCGGCGACATTCATAAACTATTTTTTGCAAAAAGATTATTTCACTACAAAATCACAGTGAAGATGTCAAATGTGTTTTGACACTTACTATCCAGAAAATAAGATATGTATATCAATTGCGTATGAACACCTACTATCCTGAAAATAAGATAGTAGAGTAAAGCGCGTAGTACATGCGCTAGTTACTAGCTCTGTTCGGTTCTTAAAAATTCTGCGGGCGCCCATGATCTGGGGCATCAAATTGTGGGATGATATGACAGAAGGATTTCAACCATAGTGTTGTTCAGGGGCGTACGGAAACTGTCGTATTGGCCCGGTGAATTGCAATTTTCACCGGACCTTTTTTTGAGTGATGAGCAAAAAAAGAAGTCAAAGCGAAGTGATGAGCAAAAAAAAAGAGGAAGTCAAAGGTGGTCCTAAAACACTTTGTATTGCACCGGTCATTTCTAGGGCCCCTGATGTTGGTTTTTTGAATGATTAAGTTTATTTTGAAGTGATATGATGTCAACTTGTTGAAGATCTGATGTTATCTCTGCGAAGATTTGTAGGATATTATCAAATGTTGCTAACCAGAGGGCTGGTTTCTCGTAGTGAATGGGTTATGACATCTTTGGGTAAAAATAAATTTCAAAGTGAAAGATGTACATGACTATTTGCTGACATATGCGTTAGGTTGAATTGCAAAAATAATTTTAAACATTTGAAGACCAAAGGAAATTAGCAATAAAATGTAATTTGTAAATATAGATTTCTTAGAATAGTGATTTTTAAGAATTTCTGGTAGTTACGTCTTTTTCCTTCAAGTTAACGAATTTTTTTTTATTACTCAAAAACAAAATAATATTTAACAAAAAATGTGGTAGGTATCAAATTAAAGGTCTTAAATACTTAATTATCAAAAATTATTATTTAATTAATCTTTCAATCCTATATTCCAGAGGGATCAGTCTAAAATTTTAAAACAGACTAGAATTAATACGGTTTGACGTATAATGCATAATACAGCTTTCGCAATTAAATATGGCTTCGTATCAGATATAACAAAATAGTATTATGTATATGAACCGAAACATGTTGATAAAAGTGAAACCTAAAAGTAAGTTAAATCAACTTTACAGTATAATAGACTCGATTTTACCCTATGGAATAAGGTTGAGAAACAAGTGGCCTTTATGGATTTTGCATTTGTTACAACTGAAAACTTACAGGTTCTTTATCAAGAATATACAGACCTCGTACGTATTACAATAGAACAATAGCGTGTTCATAAAATGACAACTGCTCCAATAATAGCGTCAACAACTGGAATAATACCTGGATAATTACTGAAAGACACTGGAAAACTGATTAAAGAACTAAAAGATAATATTTGCGTACAGATGCAAAAAGCTGGAATCCTGAAAACTTGCACGTTAATTAGAATGTTCATATGAGAAATTGAATAATGAAGAAAAATACACGGGGTGTAATAGCGAAACGGGACTCCGCTATATTTTCTGTATTAAAGATACAACAAAAAAAAAACTAAATAACAAAGTTGTAGAAGACTAAGTAGGACATCTGCTTATAGAACAAAAGCTGTAGTACAACGGTGTATTTAAAAAAAAAAATAGATTATATATTCAGTAGCGTTTGAACCTTCGTAGAGTGCGGACGTGTTGAAATACCTGCGATAATATTGCTAAGTTGGTAAATATGCAATTATTATAATATCATTATACATATGTAATAATATTTAAGATGTCGATGGCGACATGTGTAAAATGTAAAGCAGATGTGAAGAGAAATGATAAGTTAGTGATTTGTTCTGGGATATGTGAACGCACATTTCATTCTAAGTGCGCAAGTCTTCCAGATAATGAATGGAAGTTCATAACGACGAATGCGTGCATTGGTTGGTTCTGCGGAGATTGCATCGAGCGTAAGGGACGGTCCATGAAAAACCTGTTGGAGATATGTCGACAGGAAGAAGCTCTTAAAGTTGTGGATAGAAAAGTACAGAGGACCGAGGAGAATTTGGACAGGAAAACTAAGCGACGGAAAAACTCATCGCAAAAATATCTGAAGATGTTCAAGCAAACAACGAGATGCGAAGTGAAGCTGTGTCATATGCTGACAAACTAAAATCTAAAGTTAAATCAGATCCTGTCCTAGTAATCAAACCGAAAATATCCGACCAGAGAAGTGATATTACCAAAGAAGCCATTAGGAAAAACATTGATCCTCTTTCACCCTCAGTTCTAGGTGTAAGAAATATCAGCAAGGGTGGGATAGCAATTGAATGTAAGAACCAAGAAGCAATAGACAACTTGAGAAAATCTGTTACCGAAAAGTTAGGTACAGACTATGTAGCAACCGTGCCAAAGAAGAAAGCTCCAAGGGTTAAAATATTCGGCTTATCTGAGAAACTAGAACCTGAAGATATAGAATACAAAATATTAGCTCAAAATTATTGTTTGAACAATAAAGCTACGGTAAAGGTTGTTCATATCGCTAAAGACAACCGAAACGATCATAAATTTATGGCGTACTTGGAAGTCGATGGTGAATCTTACTTCAGACTGACCGAAGAAGGAAGAGTGAATTTCGGCTGGGATAGATGCAGAGTATATGGCGCAATAAATATTGAAAGATGTTTTAAATGTAACAAGTATGGACACAAAGCCCAGGTATGCAGAAGCGATACATCATGCCCGAAGTGTACTGGCAATCATGAATTGTTCAACTGGCGTTGTGAAGATACAGAAATAAAGTGCAGTAACTGCGTATATGTAGTTAACAAATTAAAGATGAGACTAGATGTCAACCACCCCGTCTAGAGCTCCGAGTGTACAGTTTATAAAAAGAAGTTAAAAAAGGAAACAGAAATGAAAAAAATTGATTTTTAATTGGATTGAATTTGGAAACCCGGACACATCACTCATTGGACCCATTAATATGTGAAGATAAGTCTCATCCGGCCCTACATTTCAAAATTAAGTATAGTATTTCACAAGAAAAACTATCACGTAACAATTGCAAATACAACTTCAAAATTGCTGACATTGAAAAATTATATAGGGCACTTATTACAACTGATTGGAATGCGGAACTACCAAACCACAATACTGAAAATGCTGATGCAGGAGTTGACAACATTTATTGCATAATTTATACAATACTTGATGATTGCGTGCCAAAAACCAGGTCGCTGTCAACATCAAAATAAAAATAAGACACCTAGATTACCTAAAAGAATGTGAGTCTAACATCTCCACAAACCCAAGATCCTCTATAAGGGAAGATCTTATTCCTAATATATAATCAAAGCCTGTGCACATGCCCTAGTGAAACCATTGCATTATTTATTCAATATCTATATATATATATATATATACTCAGCTTAGTGATGCTGGACAGAATGATAAAAAAAATATTATATATAAATAAAACTGTCAATAAGTATAAAAATTAGGTCTAAGAAATTATAATAGGTATTAGAATGTATATTTTCTTATTTACATATGTCAATGTAAAAAATGTAAATAAAGTTATTATTATATATATTATTATTTTATATTTTTAGATCCTTTCGATACTGTATTTTTTCCGAATTCAACCATATAAACATTGTATATCCTCACATAAGCATATAGTATTTATTATGCACTAGTGTGGCATGCTTTTTATGTGTCCGTTAGTATTGTTGTAGTCTCTTTGTTAATCTAGTGCAGAGTTTCCCAAACTTTTTGAGCCGCGGAGCACTTTCACAAGAACAATTCGTCGCGGAGCACTATCGTTGCTATACATTTATTAGTTGGATCTTGACGTGTGGTATGTTGTAGAAATAAATTTTTCAGTTGATCGATGCAGGATAATTGTTTTATGCCGATCTTGCAAAGTTTTCTGGTACGTATTATAACTGAGCAAAATGTAAACATGTTTTATTTGTAAATATTTAAATTTTCGAAATATTTTTGTTGCGAAATATCTTCCATATCTAGATGACTGATATTTACCGAAAGTTGATTAACTGATGCCACTGATGTAAAAAGCTTAAAAATGAAGTTTCATAAAAATCCGTTTAGCCAAATTCGCTTTACACGTATCCAGGGCCTCAATTCGTGGACATCGATCGAAATTTAAAAATGTTAAAATCGGTATGATCGGTATTGTGATCATCCTTTATATATATATATGTATGTGGCTGCCGATAAAAACATAACTAGAACTGGGG
The DNA here is from genome assembly GCA_963971575.1 of Liopterus haemorrhoidalis. Classification (NCBI taxonomy): domain Eukaryota; kingdom Metazoa; phylum Arthropoda; class Insecta; order Coleoptera; family Dytiscidae; genus Liopterus; species Liopterus haemorrhoidalis. Next base: position 35,615,269 of record OZ020617.1, read on the forward strand.
CAAAAAAAGCTTTTCAAAATACAAAATAGAAAATACCGATAAAAAAAACTATTGAAATACTATCTTTATAACATTTGAACATACTTGTTGTCTACTGGACGTTCTGAAACGGAGATTGTGGCAACTTTTTTTTAACGATTCGTAATTTAGCCGCCGAACCATCGAAAAATAATCGCAGAAAAAAACAAATACATAACACTGCACCTATGACTTACTGACTTATTGTGTGAATTATAAGAGATCTAAATATAATTATTATTCCTATTGCATGAAACGTCACAACATTCATTATCTATTATTTGGTAATTTTTAAGAAATTTGTATTGCATTTATATATGCTGAATCACACAGCTGCATATTTGTATTTCACTATTTTCACATCTGACCACAATTATTTTATTTACTTTTCAGTCTAATCTGCTCACGGAGCACTAGTAGACGCACAATTTAGGAAATTCTGATCTAGTGCATCATGTACTTCGGCAGAGAGGTTTATGTTTCCAGGCAGGGTTGAGCAGCTGACATATCTTGAGGTTATATTCTAGTTAATCTTTGTAGCATTGTTTTGGTGCGCTTACACCTCTATATACAGCAATCTTTTGAATAATCTAGTATTTGGTGCAACATTGCCTCCATGCTGATAATCTAAGCGCCAATTCTTCTATGTATATTCACCTGCTCAACGCGACACGCAAAATTAAAACTACAAAAAATGTAAATAGGTATCCGTTTCAGGGAATAAAATGCACAAAGAAAATCACATATTATTTCCGGTCAAAAAACTGTATTACATCCTCAATATTATTTTCAGTCAAAAAACTGTTTTACATTCTCAATTATTTTTTATTTGTTGACAACGATTATTCTTTTGTTTTATCTAATGGCGGAGTTTTATCTAATGGCGGACCACAACATCATTAAAAGAAATGTTGCTGCATAATATTCTACCTAACGCTGCGTTCAGAGATCATTAAATTAGTAGATTGTTCACTGTGCGTTGTGGATAAGTTTAGTAGATAGTTTAAACGTTCAAAGCAGCGTTTGCATTTATGTAAATTAGTGTGTTACGAATAGTGCATCTATGTGTCTTTAAACCAAATACGACCAGAGGCGGACTCACAACCCTCGGGGCCCCTGGCGCTAAACACATGGGGGTCCCTTTCCCCGATTTTACAAAACATTAATTTATGCTAAATAAGAAAATATCCCCTGGTCCGACACCCGTTAAGTCCGCCACTGAATACGACTTGTAAAATATTTATTATCGAATATCATTTCCTTAATTCTGCTGTCTTAGATTTTAACTAACTAAACCTAAGCTAATTACCTAAATTGATAATATTTACTGTTCGTCTTTGTAATTTTGTGGAGATTTATTGTAATCGGCGCGATAACATTTTGTTAGATTAAGGAAAGGCATACGTAAACGTTCTCTACGATGTAGGCTGAGATAGCCAATGTGTGTTTATATGTCTGTTTTATTAAAAAAACTCACTAACAACAAATTTTGGAAAACTGTCTACAAGCGACAACGTATAATGAATTAAATTTAGAGCTCTGATCGGATGCTCGCGTTACCATAAAACAAACTTGGTAGTGACAATCAACAGTGCATAAGTCATAGCCTAAAGTCGACTAATTCAAAAACTCTGAACGCAGCTTTAGTTTCAAAAACTTTATCTTGAAGATGTGCGGACTGTTGCTATGGCTATTATGGTTGCTATACCATATGGTTGATTCAATAGATGTATTATCAATAAATTAATTTAAGCTCGGTTAATTTGGCCTACTTTATTTAAGTAATTTTGAAAATTACGATAAGATTGTGATGAATTTTAGTTTTTTAAAAATGTCTTTACATTCTGTTTACTATTGTATATGGTTTCTTTTAAATAATTATACTTTTTTTAATGAACACTATAATTATTATATTTCACAGAAAACACCAGCTGAATGTAATATACTTTCTGTTTCCTCTGTGGAACCAAAAGCGGTTTTTAATTAAAATATTTTTAGATTTTATTCCATACATGTATCAGTTGTCCTGGGGCATAACTTAAATAAATAATGTTATAATTCCATGGGTGTTATCTATTTATTTTAATTAAGGATATAACAAACCGTTTCGTATAAAATTTTTTGCGCGTGAAAGCAGATTATCATTAACCCAGTTCGTCGAGCGAAGAATTTTTTAATTAATTTAAAAACGTGGAAAAAAATCCTTGCAACATTCGAGGCGAAAAATGATCTTTAAGAAATTAAATTCAAGTTCGTTTATTTATTTTAATTGCACAGTACTTAGTAAAAGCCAAGTTTTAAGTTTGTAGAAGTACTAAATTAAGAGTCTGTCAAAGAATTAAGTGATTTGCTCATTTTAAGAAACAGAATAAAATATTTTTTTCAGATGTTTAATTTAACTGTCGTAAAAGTTTAAAATAAAATATTTAGAGAGCTATTAAATTTTATAGCGAAGCAATTTTTTATCTCATGTAACGTACACTTTCATTTATATTCTAGAAATTGTTCATTTGAAGCAGATTAAGTGAGATACGACGTAAAAGTAGTTGAGCAGTTTTTAACGGCCCATACACGGCGATCATGTTCAACTTGATGGAACAAGGTTAAGAAATGTGGTGGAGAAAATAAATACTTTAAAATATTATGTTAATGTTGATTACGAGGGACATTCAATAATTAAATAGACAAATTGACGTAGGAAAAAAAAACCGGTTTGTAGGAGGAGTTTGGTACTTTCATGACTTTAGGTTGGCATCACTGGGAAGAGCTGAGAACACCTTGCGGATAAAAACTGTTTTGTTCATAACCTGAAAATTGCATTTAACGATGGAGTGTCCGCTTGAAGTCTTCACATTAGTTGAACAACGTTTAGTGATCCGGTTTTTGCTTTCTGAAAGTGAAAAACCAGCTAAAATCTTTTCTCGAATGATTATACAGTATGGTGAAAGTGGGTAGAACAGTTCAAAATTGGTCGAATCTCAGTGACTGACGAGCAGCGTCCTGGCCGGCCAATTGAAGTGTCAACTCCTTCGCTTGAAACCCGCATTGACGACATTATTCGTGGAAGACCGACGTATTACTGTTGAAGATATATAGCAAAAAAAGTTGCAGTAAGTGTTGGCACAGTTTATCACGTTATCATTGACAAGCTCAAGTACATCAAAACAAGTGCAATGTGGGTCCCGAAACATTTAACACAACAACACAAGGAAACATGAATCAAAGTGTGTACAGACTTGAAAGAACGCTATGAAAGGGTACCCTTTTCTAAACAAGATTTTAAAGTGTGATGAAACTTGGGTTCACCATTTTGAACCAGAATCCAAAAGACAAAGCATGGAATGGAAGCACAGCAGCTCACCTGTCCAAAAGAAATTCAGAACGCAAGCATCAGCGGGAAAAGTCATGTTGACCATCTTTTGGGATGCCCGAGGTGTCGTCTTTTGTGAATATTTGGAAGATCAGTGTACAGTAAATAGTGCCTACTACTCAGACATGCAGATGGACAAAGTAAAGCCAGCAATGAGAGAAAAACGTCGCGGATCTCAAAGAAAATGTGTGATACAGCTCCACGACAATGCTCACCCTCATACCTCCAAGCTAACTCAAGAAACCATTGAAAAAATGGGTTGGGAGATACTACCTTATCTTCCCTACAGCCCGAATTTGGCTCCCTCTGATTTTCATTTGTTTGGTCCACCAAGGAGGTTTTTCCACATTACGTGGAAAAAAGTTCAGCGACAACGAGGAAGTCAAAGAATTTATGGGAAACTGGCTCAAACAACAAGACAAAGATATTTTATCAGGTAAAAAAAAAACTAGTTCATCGTTGAGAAAAGTGTATTAATATTCGTGGGGATTATGTTGAGAAGTAGTAAAAGTCTCATTTTGTAAAAATACACAGTTTTTTTTTCCACATCAATTTTTCTCTTTAATTATTGAATGTCCCTCGTAATTATTCGCGACTCAATCTAACGTTGGCGGTGCTGCGATCGGACAGTTGATGGCCAACGACAAGCCTATACGTCAGTAAGTTTACAGGTGTTTATATGGTATTGTGATAGACTTTAAACTGTGAAATGGAAATGAAATATTTGTCGTATTTGGAAATAATCAATTTTTTAGGTGCCACGCCATCATCTAGAAATGTTATTGAAGGCGAACGTGTAATAAATGCGGTTAATATTTTATTATGTGGAGTTTTTTCATCAGACGGAAATATGCGTGAGATTCGAGGGTTATGTTTACAAACTTCTGCTTTATCATCACCGCCTCGTGAAATAAAAGGCAAAATTGATATTGAGGAGGAAGTTAGAATAATTAATGTGTCATGTTCCTGTAAGGCTGGTATTAAATGCAAACATATATTAGCTATATCAGCGGTTCTTAAACTGGGGTCCGCGTAACCATTAGCGGGGGTCCGCGAAACAATGTTGACATTAACTTTACATCCCCCAACTTTTCGCTTTTATTCAAATAATTTATTTAATAAAAATCCTACATGGTCAAGACTTTTTGTATTTGTTGTTATCTAATTAGTTATTGACGTAAGTAAACAATAATTAGTAAAAATATAATTATTTTTATTCAACTACAAATTATTTACAGAGAACATATTATAATAAGATCTATTTTGACTAATATTTGACAAAGAAATGTTTGTATGAGTTTAACGTATTATAATTTTTAACTTTTTTTAATTCTTTTTACTACTATTTTTATTCATTTTATGTTTTTTATTCTATAGGCTAATAAAAATGTTCATCTCTATAAATGCTCAAGACCATTTATTTAAATAACCAGCGATACATTTTTACCAATATTTATTATTACTTAGTGCCTATGAGATTATTGAGCCAGAAATTAAGTCTCAAGAACGACGTAAAATGCCTAGGGATGGGATGGGGTCCGCAAAAAAAAAAGTTTTTCAAGAGGGGATCCGCGGACTACATAAGTTTAAGAACCCCTGAGCTATATTATTTTATTGCAACAGGTGTTGAAATAAAAAAAAAAAAACATATGACATGAAGGTGATTTTTATTCAAATATATTATTATTTTTACTTTGGTTTTTTTTTCCTGCCTTTTTTTTAACGTTAACCTCTCTACTTTTTTTCGAAATGCATCCATACATACAACAGTTTGTGTTATTTATTTTGCGTGAAATTTTAACCAGTGTGGTACATAAAAAGATAATTTATGTAAAAACTGTTTTAAAATATCCATTACCTTATTTGTGTCAGGGTTTGCTGGTTGTTTACTGCAACTTGGTACGGCTTCTGACATTTTATAAAAGTTCAGTTATATTGCAATACTATATTTAGTAAAGAATGGTTTTTTCTTAATATTTATCTGTTCAATCAACAATATTTCGTCAAAAAAGCATTGTATTTAAGTCACTATATTTTAAAATTCGTATTAATTCACATAAACTATAGCATCACACACAATCAGACCAATTCTGTAACTCAGTTACTATGATCATAGTAACTAAATTTGTCACTATGAGCAAGGTCAGTTACTATCATGAATGAAAGTCATTATACTTTTATAATATTTTATCTTGTAGTAACGTTACTACACAGTAACTTTTTACAGAATTGATCTGTATAAATGTTATACAAATATACGCTTCTGCTTAATTTACCAAGCCGCTACCTGACGTCTTGCTGTTATTTGGAGTCACGAATATACACAGTTTTACTCAATCTGCTTACGCCGATGTTGGCACGGGGTAGGTTCGCTAAACGGGCAACCGCCATTATTTTCTATATTATTAGAGATATCAAAAAATACTAAATAGCAAAGATCTAATAGATCAACGGGGACATCTGTTTATAGAATAATAGTATTTTATTAAACAAATAATGAAGGCAATATTTCACAAGGATGAGGTTTACCACCTGAGCCGTAGGCGAAGGATGTAATTATCCAAGTGAAATAAAGCCATTATATGCGAGTCAAAAACAATATTTTATCTACAACTATGTAGTTTTATCATTAAAAGATTAGTAAATTTTATTTAAAAACACAGAAATTCTGAGTCAAAAACTGACTTCACAAGATGGTTTCGAACCAGTTGATTTTAAACTACAACAATGTTTAAATACTACTATATTATTTATTATTTTATTTATTCTAGCTTATAAATAATATTTAAGTTATAAAGATGGGCTGTATGATATGCAAACAGGCATTATATTAATAATAAATAAATAAATAGTTTATTAATTCACAGTAGCCAATCAAAATTACAAAAATAGAAATTAAAATAGCATTTAATCTAAAAATAAACTACATATAATAAGTATTAAAAATCAACAAAACAACTTTTCAAAAGATGTTCTCGTACTTTACATTCAAATAATTTGTATCTTTCAATATCTTAAATTTCCTTAGGAAGTTGGTTATATAAACTCAAATCTTCAGAAAAAATACTGCTCTTAGTTGCTCTCTTTCTAGCACAAGGGATGGAAACATCTTCCTTATTTCTTGTGTTGTACACATGTACATCTTTATTTTATTTAATTCTAATTCTTAGATATTCAGGTATCGTCTTTTTCAGTACCTAACTAACGAACATACTAAATAAAAATTTGCAGTGTAAAAAACGTTAATTTAATAACCAGGATTCAAATATAGGCATGGTATCTCAAAATGTTCATTCTTAGGGGTGTATCTGGGTTAAAACTGTTACTAAAAAAGTTAAAATATTTCCTTTATGAACAAAACTATTTTAACAGAAAAGCTATACAATAAAAATTGTGTGTCTGGTGAAGAATAAAACTTATTCGAAACTTGTCAGCTGATTTGATTCAACTCGTACAATCTCCTTCTTAATAAAAATTGTTTATAAGAAAACAAATCTTATTTGTTCTAGACATTTTTTCAATTAGAGTAGTTACGGGGGGACACCCTAAAACTAAAATATTGAAATATTTCACTTATTATTTTCTTCATATCAAAAATCAATGTAAGAAAATTTATTTAGACGAAGAAACATTCCTTACGAAGAAAAAATAAATTAAAACAAGTAGAAAATCAAAAAATTAAACGATATTTTTATATTTATAGCAAAAAATCAAACTTCACGTGTACATAATATATGCGATAAACAAAGACTGACGTCCCGTTAGCACACGGATAAGGCGTAGCCTCTCTTTTTACCCCCACCACTACAAGTTACGAGACAGCCTTATACTTTAATAATCTTGATGTGGAAGCTCCTTTCATTCGAGGCCCCTGGAAGGCCCGGCGTCTGACAAGCTTTAAATCTGCCACTGATTACAACAAATTCGTCTTATTTTATTGTTACCAAGCATAACATTACCCAATGTTTCATTATTCCGTCTCTGTGTATAAAATTTGAGATAAAATATAATTTTTCCAAGTAGTAAAAGAATAACATTCTATGCAGAAACATTCACGTCATTAGTTTTCTTTTTCATTTTGCAACAAACCAGCATAATGCATATCAAATAATACATATTTTCTTTTGCAACTTCTATGTAATTCCTTAAATTAACTGGAGTAACATGAAATGTAAAACAGACTACCCGTTACTAACTATATTATCAATTCAAATCGACACAATCTGTTCTGTATTTCCAGCTGATTTCAACTCTAATTACTAATTATTATACTAGATTGCACTGGTCTCTATGTTGCAGGCGTGCAGCAAATTATTGTCCTGGATTTTAGGCTGCAGCCTGTTATTTGGACCGAAACTCAAAGTTGTAGGATTGTACAAACTAGCTGAAGTTCTGACCTTATCAACTAGTTCGAAACTAGGATATTCCTAGTTTTAGCTACGTAGTGATTTTCAAATGTGCATGTGATTTTATAAACTCGGAATTTTGCAGAATATTGTTAACATGTTGGTTCATATTTTGTCGGGTTAAGAGGTTTTAGTACAGAAGAAAATTAGCGCACAAAAGACAAAAACAATTATAATAATAAATACAACTTGACAAACAGATTTAGGCTTAACTTATTAGAAGTTCATGACATTAAGATGAATAAGATATCAGGCAACCCCCTTAACGAAATCATTAAATTTTCAAACTGCCCGCTAGGATTAAAGATTAGATCATAATATTTATTGTCATATTCATGTATTCATTTTTAACTATTCACCCCCGCCCACTGTCAATTTATGATTGTTGTTTTTAGGAATTGTTCAAGCATTGCTAACTTCTTTATTATAAGAGATATGAAGGAGAATAAATAAAAAAAAGTAAAGTATTTGTCTCTAACGTATGATTAAAAAATATATATACATCTGTGTAAGCCGTGAAAGAGAATGACTGATATGAAAAATATGCCAGAGGGGTTGCTATAAAATTTTGACAAAAATCTCAATAATGTACACTGATGTGAACCAAAATAGTTCAATAGGAATTTTTTTATCAGTTTATTTTTTCGAAAAATATCGATATTTTGTATCATTGAAAAAAATTATTATTTTTTAAAAATGTATTTTTGTGCCATTTATTGTCCAATAGGTAGCGAGTCTGTGATATTATATAAAGTCTAATCACAAATTAAAATGAGATTTCTGAAGGAGTTCAGGTAGTAGGCGTGAGTGTTATCCAGGGTGCATCATTACGATATGTATTAGTGTACTTACTGACCGACTGATCAGGCATGTTGTAATTAGTCTGGATCTTAGCTGTTCACTTAAGTTCTTAAAGATGAAGGTTTACACACGTTAAGTAAGACGGATTAAAATTAATGAATTTGATTTATTTAAAAGTAATATTTACAATACATTAAAATATAGGTATTAAAATAATTTAAAGTTTAAAACAAATAGAATCGGATAGACCACCAGAATGCCGACACAGTGTCTCAAAGAATTCAACAAATTAGATATTAATGCTAACCGGACCGAATACAATCTGATTTTTTCTTCAGAGAGATGGAAGTTTATATAAGCAGTCTAGTCGTGTTTCTAGGAAAAAGGGTTTTAGCATTGTTCAAGAAGATACTAGTTTTCAAAGATATTAAGCAATAACTCTGAACAAATGTCTCCTTAAACAATGAACTATTTAAAAATATATTTCTAAAGATACATGCTGTAACGTAAGGTTTCTAATTTTATTTTATGATGTGAATTCTTAAAAATGTGTATTTTAAAATACCTTTTGTAAAACAAAAAAAAAAAAATGCTGGCGACCCCTTTCAAATAAATTCTCGAGACGGGTGATTTGTGAAAGTTTGGTCATTGTTTCGGCAGTCTAAACGATTCGTTATATTGCGTGGAATAAAAAAAAATCTCTTCAGACATATTAAGAAACAGAAAAAAGTTTTTTAAAATATCTCTATTTTAATATGAAATTTGCCAAAAATGGGCTAAAAAATCCCTTGTCCCTCACCATTTAACTCAAATGAGTTAAACTAAAAATCTGAAAAAAATCTGAAAAAAATCTGTATAATGTACGTTGATAGGAACCGCAAACGTACGAAAGGAATTTTTCATCAGATTGCGTTTGTGGAAAATATTGCAGTGATTTTGACAAATTATGGTTAATAATGTTAAGGACTTTTAGTATTTATAACTAAGATAGCGTATATCTTCTTTTGAAGATAAAAATATTATTAAAAAAATGTAACAGCTGAGAGTCGAGTTCTGCGTGCTGTAGTGTGCTCCGCCTACTACTACGTCCATGATTCAACTTATTATTTGAAATTTTCTGTTTTCAAGATATCAAAGAGGAATAGATCATTTATTGTAGTGAAATACTTATAAATCAAATAACACATTGTTACTAGTGAGCAATATGCTTTTTGGTGTTCAATTATTTTTCTAATTTAATACCGTGTGGACAACAAATAATCATCAAGGGAAGCGAGCAATTTTCAAACGATTTCTCTGATTGATCTATTTGAAATCTTACTTTCAATCTGACATAATCAAATGACACTATTAATAGTTCAATCAAAGAGATGCGTTTGGAAATCTATGGCTTCGCTAGATTATTATTATTATTATTATTATTATTATGTTGATTGCACGGTATTTTTATTTGCAGAGATGCACGTATATTAATACTCCATCTTTCGGAATTTAACTTCCTTTTTACCTCTTATAATCAGGGCTCGGACGTTTTTGGGCAAAACTGCACTAACGACATTATTAATGGGATGTTCATAGATGTAAAAAAATTCACATCATAATATCAATAAATGGGTACTCTTTATTTAAAAACATTCCTGTTTTATTAATACAAATGCTACTACATATGTTTTTCCATAATGTGCATTGTTGAATGCAATATAATTGTGAGATGTTATCATTGTTAAGAAATGTTATTAAAGAAAAACATTTCTTTGATGCAAATGTCAATTACATTCAAACCTGTAATATTTTGAACTGTTATTTAATCTGTATAAACTTTGCAAGTCCTGTCAACTATTTATTTTTCTTCTGAACTATGAACAGAGCTGAACAATAATTCTTAGAGGTATTTAGATTTAGAGCATATACTTTCAGACACTTCTTGAATCCATCTACTAATATTCACTTTATTATAATAATATTAAGTATAGCATTTTGAAAATATATTTTTTTCTGAAAGAAAAATTTTTAGACATTTTTCTTATTATTGCTATTTATATTTTTATTATTTTGGAGATATTAAAATGGCTGAATTAAATTTTTTTGCAACAGATTTTAACAAAATATGGATTTACTGATCATTTTCAAGTTATTAACGAAAAACAACTATTTTGTATACTTTGTAAAAAATATATAATATGCACAAAAATAAATCATTTAAGTCAACACGTCAGTGGAAAGATACACACAACTAATGTCGCTGGATTACAAGATAATTTTAATACCGACCGGCGCGGGTAGTGGTTTACATGCGCTCTGCGTTGCTAAGGTCTCGGGTTCGAATCCCGTTCAGGCATGGAATGTTTCAAAGAATAAGAATTGTCCTGATTAATTGCAGAAACAGCGAAGGCCATAAAAAAATTAAAACAAGAATCCAGGGACTTCGGCCTTTATTTAAATAATAAAATTGTCCCAGTTCTTCAGAGAAATCCAGACCTTCGTATATTAACACAAATTTATTCCGATGACTGCCCCAATTTTTTAAAACCATATTTTAATCAATATATAAATTATTTTTGCAAAGCCTTGTGTAGTTAACATTAGAGTGTAGTCGAAAGAACTTTTTCAAGATTTAAAAATATTCTTACGCCAAGCAGAAATAGTTTTTCTAACGAAAATTTAGAAAAAGTGTGCATTATAACTTGCAATTCTGACAAATTCATATAAGTTCATACAATTACTTTTTTTTATTAGTTTTTTTTTTTTCATATTTATCCTAACATTTTCTTTTTGATCATCTATTATGATTAATATTTTCACGTTGAAAAGTATATATGAAAAACCTTAATTTAGAAAACCTACAGATGCAGCAACCCCTGGATGTAAAGACCATTTTACGCCATAGCGACTCGCACACAATAAAGACCATATACGAATTTCTAATGAACGCCAAATTTTAGATTTCATTAAATAAATATATTTTTTCTTGAAGCGGATTATAATGCTAACATTACATTGTTCAATACATTCGGTAGAAATGATACATTTTTTTACTAGTAACAAAATGTGAACATTTTTATACTAGTAAATAGTTCATATAGTTATCAACAGATGGCACTGATGTCAGCAGTCGCCATAAACAAAACAACTGTCAATTTAATATGTTTGTAGCGTGGTTTGTAGTGAATTCAAAAGTTAGTTACGTTATTAGTGAGTTACTTTATTATTATTTTGTGATCATTCTGTGATTAGTAACAAAATACACAAAATAAAGATCAAAAATTAAAAAATGTCTTAACCAATTCAATGTACACCGCCGGAATTAGCAGCAATAGCATCTGAAACTATAAAGTCATAAGTATTTATGGTTGCAAATTTTTAATACCTACGCTTGAAGAAAAAATAGTATATGTCACTCGGAGTAGAACGCCTTTTTTGTGCTTCGCTCAATATGCAAGCCTCGGCTGCGCCTCGGCAGCAACATTTGAGCTCAGCACAAAAAAGAGCGCGTTCTACTCCTAGTAACATAATATACTATATATTCATGTTATTTTATGTTTATTTTATGCATTGTATATTGTAAACTATATATTGCATATTTTATGTACATACGTATATTAGAATGTATATTTATTGTCATTAACTTATAATATAATGTCACCAATGTAAATAACACTGGCTGACAGTATTTGAGGCCAAATAAATAGAATAAAAAAATAAAGAAACCTTAATACGGTGACTATGGTCGGTGTCTAACACAGTAATTAGGGTCTTCACAGTTAAATTTAATTGGAATACAAGAGATTAGTCTCATTATGAGCGTATTAAAGTGCGGCACATGAATAAAATGAATAGTTTTTATTGAAAAAAAAAAAAAAAAAACGTGCTGTTCGCAAGCGACAGTGACGGCTTAAACCTAACTATGTCCTAGGTCTACTTATAATAAAAAAGTTAATGCCTTAATAGTTCTGAAAAACACCCTGTATTAATATCAACAAATTTTACAAATTACATTTGTATCTATATTAATTGAAAATGATTAAAGCGAAAACTGTGGTCAGTATAGCAAATAAAAATATTTGTTAAACTTTGCTAAGTGATTCATATAAAAAACCTTTCACCTATATTCGAGTTTCACAAAGTTACATTATAAACTATTCAATGTACTAACTTAGTGGATGATATTTTGTAAAAAAAATAGGAATAAAAATAACGTTTCTGTCGAAAGTCTCTCGACTTAAATATAACTTTAAAATATTGAAATACGAAATAAAGTTCTTCATTATAAAAAACACAGACCAATTATACAAGGCTTTTCGTAGTTAATTTAAATTTAAAAATAGTTTCCCTTTCCAAGAGAAAATACCGTGGTTGTGGACTTGAAATGTCTGAAGTTGTCGCATGATTTTATAAAAGTTATTTATTTTTATATGTCCTAAGCCCTTTATCCTTTTTCGCAACCGCACTTTGTTCAGAAAGTTTTCTGTAGGATTTTTTCCATTTCTTTCGTGAGCGCATGTGCTTTTTGCTCCTAAACTCAAAAGGTCAGATACCCTTGCTTTTGTGAGAGTAAAGAATGAAGTTATTTCAAATAATACGAAATAAAGAATGGATGGATTAAAAACAAAATGATTCAAGTGAACGTGTTAAAGAAAAATACAATAGAACTTTGCTTAGATCTGGGAGTTTAAAACTTTAAAATATCACAGCAATTTATAACAAATTATATTGTTTAAAAAGGCAGCCACGTACAGACAACAAGTTAGAATGAGGATCGTATATTGTGCTTTTGCGATGTTTTCTATCCACTTCATAGCTGTTATAAATTCACGTTTACTAGTTTCACACGTCCATTCAATACTGCTTTCATCCATTGACCTCAATAATGTACATTGATATGAACAACAAAAATAGTTATACAGGAATTTTTGATCAGATTAGTTTTTCGAATAATTAATTTTTTATAATTTATTCTGTGATATAAGAAGACAATTAAAAAAGCAGATTAAGTTTTCATTTCATGATTAAGTATGACCAAGAAACCTTTATATCGTCACTCATGTGTCTGTACGAGGTCTGTTTTGAATTTTGAATTTCCGCAGGTTATGTATATTCGTTTTTCGATTTTTTTGTGGCGTTATGTTGGTACTCATGTCTCTCACTTATGCCGACAAGTTCGGCCATTTTGAATGTTCAGTTAATTTTTGACAGTTGCTTTGCTTGCACGTGTTTTGGCTAGTCTTCGATTTTTGCCTATACCAAAAAATGGATCAAAGAATCTGTATCAAATTTTGTGTGAAAAACAAAATTAAGTGCGCGGACGCATTCCGAATGTTGACTGTGGCATATGGTGAAGCTACCTTGGACCGAAGCAACGTTTATCGGTGGTACAAAATGTTCTCAGAGGGCCAAGAAGATGTGAACGACGAAGAGCGTGCCGGACGCCCGAGCACGTCAACAACAGACGAAAACATTGATGAAGTGTAGAAAATAGTATTGGCCAATCGTCGAATCACCGTTAGAGAAGTTGCTGAGGACCTAAACGTATCGATTGGCTCGTGCCATTCGATTTTTACCAATGATTTGGGCATGAGACGGGTCGCCGCGAAATTCGCGGCGACCCGCGAATTAATTTTAAATTAAAGAATGCTATTATACCGAATGTTCTTTTCCGACTTGCAACATAGAGCTTTCCCATGTTAAATTTTCCATTGCATATCTCTATTATGAGTTTTAGGGCTGAGAGTTCCAGTTCCTAATAAACTCCCTAATAGTTATTTGACACATAATATATTTATGAAGCTAATAAATTTATTGGTGATTTCCGAGTTACAAAATCCTTCTAATAGTTTACAGTCTGTTCCAAACGATGAAGCGGAACTAAATGGGAATTTAGTTCTTTTAGGTTGTCACGAGAAGAGACCTTGCTTGGGTTATTTCATTTTTCACGTTGGGATGTCAAAATTTAAAATTCCAACAATGAAACCATGGAAACGAATGACATATGTCAAAATTAAATATTTTTTTTAGATATTTTAATGACAAAAAAATAAATAAATGGGAAATTTGTATTAATAATGATACAAAAAATCAAAATATAAAGAAAACTACATTTTAAAATGATATTAACCTTAACCAAAACATTTTTATTGTAAGTATGATTTACAAAGCTTAAACAAAACGGCCGAAAGGCACGATTTAAACGATGAAAGTAACTAGATTGCAAAATAGAACAGACTGTACAGTCTGTTTCAAACGGTTAGGCGGAACTAAATGGGAATTTCGTTCTTTTAGGTTGTCACGAAAAGGGACCTTGCTTGGGTTATTTAATTTTTCACGTTGGAATGTCAAAATTTAAAATTCCAACAATGAAACCAGGGAAACGAATGACATATAGCAAACTTAAATTAATTTTCTTTCATATTTTAATGAAAAAAAAAAAATAAATAAATGGGATATTTGTATTAAGAATGACACAAAAAAATCAAAATATAAAAAAATTACATTTTAAAATGATATTAACCTTAACCAAAAAATACTTGTTGCAAGTATGTTTTACAAAGCTTAAACAAAACGGCTGAAAAGCATGATTTAAACGATGAAAGTAACTAGATTGCAAAATCTAGTTCCGCCGAACCGTTTGGAACAGACTTTATTAGCAACATAATATTTTGTTTTTGTATTGGTATTTCTTATGAAGATAGTAACACGGTGCAAGAGAGATAGAGTTATACATAAATTTGTGGGAGATGAAATGTTGACATTGAATATTTTGACATTAAATATTTTGACATTAAATAGTTTGACTCTATAATCAATGACGTTACGTATATTTTTTGTGTTACTGTTAAAATGACAATTTAAAGGCGTTCAACAAATTTTACCACAGAAAAAGAGGATAATATAGATAGAAGAGGAGTTAATAAAAATAACATTTTTTAATACAAAAGTGATTGAAAATAAGAAGACAGCCATATTTTGCTTTATTTTACATTCCTCAAACAATATGAATTAAACTTATCAGCAATTTTCAGCCAAACATCTTTTTATTCTGCCAATAATTGCGTCTATCTTCTTATTTTTTATCATTTTTATATAAATATTAATGCTTAAGGTATTGTTTGTAATGCATTGTATTCGTAATTTAAAGAAATACATTAAAAATAAAAGACAATGTTTATTTAAAAATATATATTTATATATTATTCTTTATATATCACATTTACAATAAATGCCCAAAATATTCTAAAAACGGTTGTCTATAATTTATAAATTCATCCAAACAGATCGTCGATTTCGTCAAAATACAACTAAAATGTATATAAAACACTAAAGTCACCATTATAGAAAAAATATGGATGTATAAAAACTACACATTTGTATATTCTTTTAAAATTATACTGTTTTTCAATTAAAATTGAAATATTAGCACATTTTGCGAACTTGTTTTTGGTTATATGTCACTTTATTAAGCACTTCATGTTGCCTATAAGTTATTAGACAAATAAGCCTATTTATTAGCAACCTAATAACTATTTCGGGGTGGAACTCTCGGAAAAAAAATTATGTTGCTAATAAATTTATTGGACAGTTTATTAGCAACTGGAACTCTCGGCCCTTAGACAAAAACTTTATTAATAAAAATTAACACATTGTGTCTAATTTTGAATAAAAAAAATCCCAATTTGTTTGAAAAAAGGCACAATATTTTTGAATTTATATCTAAAAATAACAGTTGCCATGAAAATAGTTGATACGAGGGTTGCCTTTTATATTTCTGGATTTGAGATCAAAAACAATTATTTATCAAAAAAGAGGCTTTACTGTTTTTCAAAATATTCTCCATGAAGATCAATACACTTTTGCATGCGTTAGATCCAATTTTCGAAACACTTTTTTTACTCTGATTGAGGCTTTTTCCACTGCGATTGTCAAATTTTGTGGGATCTAACGCGAACAAATCTTCTTGACGGCCAAATGTTCATGCAATAGTGAATGTATGCTGGCCCCACTAATGCCCAAGGATACCTCAATCTCACGATAAGTCACATAACGATCTTGCAGTATCAGTTCACGCATCAATGTTTTCCGGAACAACAACCGATTTTGGACGAACTTCACAAAATTCGTCCTTAAGCGAACTACGGCCGCAACTGAAGTCGGCAAACTATTGATATACTGTAGTCCTTGATGGTGCTTCATCTCCAAAAGTCGAATTAAGTTCACTGTTGTAGGGTTAATCTACGTCGAAAGTTGTAAAAAATAATTGCTCGAAAATGTTCACGATTTAATTCTATTTTCAGCCGAGATGAATTTTTTCAAGTTACTGTAAACAATGAATAGATCGAATGAATAGAATGAATAGATGTGAGTGAGGCCAAAAGTCAACCTGACTGATAGTGCCCAAAGAAGAAGAAGATGACTGTAAAAAACACAATTAGCGCTCATACGTCAAAACGTTTTGACGTTCTTAGTACATATGTCGTCAAGAATGTCAAACCTTACGTTAGAAGCGTCAGTTGCCAGATGGCAGCACTAGTTTAGTGCAATCCCGAAATATAAAAGGCAACCCTCGTAGGTGAAATTGTAGGTAAAGATGAAATTTGGTTTCAACATGTTATTTTCAGACATAAATGTAAAAAATATTGTACCTTTTATCAAAAAATTGGGATTTTTTT
The DNA here is from genome assembly GCA_963971575.1 of Liopterus haemorrhoidalis. Classification (NCBI taxonomy): domain Eukaryota; kingdom Metazoa; phylum Arthropoda; class Insecta; order Coleoptera; family Dytiscidae; genus Liopterus; species Liopterus haemorrhoidalis. The sequence goes on from OZ020617.1 coordinate 35,632,524, forward strand.
GATTAAAAATTAGGCACAATGTGTTGGGACTAAAATACTGAACAATTTTTATTAATGAAGTTTTTGTCTAAAACTTATAGTAGAGATAGAATATTCAATGAAAAATCTAATATGGGAAAATTCTACTCAGCAAGTCGAAAAATGACATAAGGAATAGTTGACAAAAAAAACAATAGTTACTTGGCAACCGCCAATAGAATGGCGGTATTGGTCATGACATAATAGAATTTTGTTCATCATAATACCAACACAGAATGGGAATTTTTTATCAGTTTTTAGAAAAATATGGAATATTTTGTGTCACTGAAAAAAGTAATTATTTTTTTATAATTATATATGTATATTGTATGGTACCGGAAGACAATTTAAAACATATATTTACGAACGAAAAGTATTATAACACGGTTTGTGCCAAAAATATGTTAAAAAAACTTTGTAGTACAGCGGGGTCAATCTAAATAAATGAAACAATACAGGTAAAATAAGAGGTTGTAAGGCAGGGGTCCCCAAATGGTCGATATCGACCCCCGGGGGTTGATATGACATTAGGGGTTGATTAGGGGTCTATGGAAAAAAGTTACAAATAACTAGTATAATTTTAATATATAACTGTGTAGCTACACAGTGGTTGAGGCTCTTAGCCATGTTAATTCCATCCTGAAAAAACAGAGAAACAAGTTAGATGTTAGAATTCCGTGGCGATTTAAGGTTGAAATTAACTAATTTTGAACCCGACATTGCTAATTATGCAAATAGTCACCAACCACACCAGTCACATTGTCAATTAGATATAATTATATTAGATAAATGTAATATAAATAAAAAAAACTGTACAATAAACAATATAAGAAATCACACAAGCCTATTTTTTGCTTGCTCTATTATAATAACGTAATTGTAAAATAGAGGGGGTCAAAAAGTTTGGGGACCCCTGTTGTAGGGTATCAAATCCTCATATTTAAATTAAGATACGGTACAAGATTTTCAAAATATCGTTACATTTGATGTGTCTGCAGCAAAAACCCTATTGCCGGCCTTAGCAAGTCTGGCGCCCCGGGCGAGATTTTTTTGCCGCCCTCATCCAAATCCAAGTGAAGAGCAAAAAAAAGATCCTCACCTCTCAAATCCACGTGAAGAGCAAAAAAAAGGTCCTTACCTCACAGATCCAAGTGAGGAGCAAAAATAAAAAGGTCCTCACTTTTAAAATACAAGTGATGACCTGACCATCCGCCGCCCTTCCTGGCCTGACGCCCCAGGGTGGTCGCCCGGCCGCGCTCCCTTAAGGCCGCTTCTGCCTATTGCCCGTCCTCATATACTATTATAGATACCTGTGAAATACTGAATTGTGTGAAAATTGACATATCACATTAATATTTTTGCAATCTAATCCTATACAAGTTTTATACTACTAACCTTAAAAATATATATGTTACCAAGTAATAATATTTTAAATACAAGGTCCCATTTGGATAAATAAACTTACAGTACCCCTGCGATAAGGGTTGAATATTTCTAATACTTGTCAATCTCCGCCTTTAGATTCGAAAACGAATAGGCTTCTAGCCATTTAGTAAGGTAATCCATGACAACTAGGATGAAGTTCTGCCCATGAATTTTTTCAATAAATTAACCGCTCACCTCAAATTTAAATCGTTCAAATGTGCTATTAACTTTATACAAACCAATTCTACATTTCTTCTCCTTCTGGAAACATCACACACAAGACATCCGTTACACTTTTTCCCACTTTTCTTCCAAAACTTCTGTAATTTTCTTCACTATCTCTAACGTGGTATTCAACCTTCAAGAATTTACTACCAGACTTCTAGAATTTTTTCACTTTCTTTAAAGGTGTTTCCAAGTCTCTATAATTTTATATCAGAATTCTAGAATTTTCGAGAAGATGTTCTTTCAACCTTTTTAAAATTTCGTCTTGTCTTCTAGAATCTTTCAGAAGTATCTCTTCTGGCTTTCTATAATTTTCTACGATTAGACTTCTAGATTTTTCCAGAACTTTATTTTAATTTTTTTAAATTGGGTGGAAATTTGTTCTCAAACAGAAAACTCTCTTGATCATCATATTCACAAGATCTTCACGCAGCCGCACCTGAAGAGCGACTTTATTCCCCGTGGTGGAAAACTATTTTCACTCTTCTACCATAATTCTTTGACTTAAGTTCATTTACTTCTATATCTTCCATTCTGCTGTTTTATCCTGCTTCTGACACCAGATGTAACGTGTTCAGGTTATTCACATAAAATGCAAAATTTTCTGGAAGGAAAATTTATTTACATCTAATAATATAAATAAATAATACTATTTCAACTAAATGTATATTCTGTGTTTATTTGGTATTTCAGTTTCAACTTTCCTATTAATATTACATATCTATTTACAAAGAACTAATAAACTAAACTTATCCTAGACAAAGGCTTTTTATTGTTATTATTATTATTATGTTTAGCGATACACCAAGTTTCTGCAGCAAACATACTATGATAGTAGAATTACTTCTACATAATTGATAGACATAAAATGTTTCAAGAAAATACAAATAAACTATCAAATTAACCATTCATGTAACAGATAGCGACTAAACTGTGAAAAAGTTATATTTATAATCACATATTATTTAGCAAAATATTGTTGGAATACTACTTGTATACTTTCCTTTTGTTGGTAGTTTGAATAGAAAATGAAACTTGTAGTTTGTAATATGAGCGGCGTACAGCGCACATAGAGTAGAGACCAGTGTATGTAAGGAGAACCACTGCTAATCGCTTAACTGAATCGAGTAACTGTCTTCATAAAGTCACTAAGCTATTACCCAGTTACGCTCATGATAACATCAATGCAAATGCATAACAGGAGAATGTAATTTAAATACATTTGACCAACTTTAATTATACCAAGTAATAACATTTGTGTCTAAGTATGAGGTAAAATTATCTGATTTTTGAATTAATTAAATTATAATTTATTCTTCTGATTTCTAACTTAGAATTGCCTTAGAATCACCATAATAAGCTCACCGAAACGTAGACAGTAGCCTAAACAGGGTTGGGAGCAGTGATAAATTTATTGCGATAATTTAAAAAAATATATTTAATGAGGACGAGGTGATAAGGCCGACTATAAATATCCATGCCATGACCGGGATTTGATCCGGGAACTTTAGCACGAGAAATAGTAGCAGTACCGAATTCCGTTGTTTGTCACTATTGCTAAAGTTAAAAAAAAAAATACGTACGAAATTACAATGCACGAGGTTGAAACCTGGTAAAAAAATAACTAACGAAAATTAATACAAGGTTTGATAAACAAAAATGGCGATCTACCGTCATAATTAAGTAATTAATTTATAGATTGGGTAGAGTTTTCCGTTATTCCTAGGTGAAACATCATTAAATAACAATATTCAATTAAAACACTAGGTTGGTTTCACAAATATATTTATTTTACTCAATACGTATTTCGGCTATTAAGCCATTCTCAAGAGTTACAAATTAAACTAACTAAAAAATAATAAATGCAATAATATATATACTATGTCTGTACAGAGGTAAGTGGATGGGGGGGTTACAAATAAGGTGACAATTATAGTTTTATTATAGGGCTGTTGTATAATTCTACCTGTTCATTCATTATGGGTATTCCTGACTGTAATTGTTTGTGGATTTCCAAATGTTCTAGGAGAGTAAGTCTTTGGTTATTGTTATTTATATGAATTACGGAGCAGTCATCTGTGTTAAAGATGTGGTTATTAGAAATGCAATGCTTTGCGACATTTGAGGAATCTGGTTTTACGTTTTTATTGGCGCTTAAATGTTCTTTGAACCTAATCTTAAATTTTCTACGTGTTTTTCCTATATAAACGTGGTCACAGTCTTGACATTTAATTTTATAAATTCCACTTTTATCAGTAAGACCAAATTTGTCTATTTTATTATTAACTAAGAAATTTTTAATAGTTTTTTGATTATAGTAAGCAGGTGTTATATTTATTTTCCTAAGTTTATTGCCAATTTTATAACTTGTTTTGCCTAAGTATGGGATTAAAAAATCCAGATTCCTCAAATGTCGCAAAGCATTGCATTTCTAATAACTACATCTTTAACAGAGATGACTGCTCGGTAACTCATATAAATAACAATAACCAAAGACTTACTCTCCTAGAACATTTGGAAATCCACAAACAATTACAGTCAGGAATACCCATAATGAATGAACAGGTAGAGTTATACAAAGCCCTATAATAAAACTATAATTGTCACCTTATTTGTAACCCCCCCTTCCACCTACCTCTGTACAGACATAGTATATATATTATTGCATTTATTATTTTTTATTTAGTTTAATTTTTAACTCTTGAGAATGGCTTAATAGCCGAAATACATATTTAGTAAAATATATATTTGTGAAACCAACCTAGTGTTTTAATTGAATATTGTTATTTAATTAATTTATATTTAAATTATCACCTTCAAAATACTGCTATTTTGCGCCTACACATCACCGCTAGTGTCTTTATTTGCTTCCGGAAATAATTTTTGGAATTGCTATTAGATGTTTCAATTTTTTTATGTCTACAGTTGTTTGAAAACGGCATCCTTTTAACGAATACGGCAGTTCAGGTGGCCAAGTCAGGTGAGTATGATGGATATGGAACGATACCGAATTTATGCCTCGCTAAAATTTACCGAACCATAAGAGAAGTGTGAGCTGGTGTGCTGTTGTGGTTGTCGATATTGGTCAAAATATCTTAAAAAGACCTGTAAGATATTCCTACTTCTTCTGTAACCTCTCTAATAGTCAATCGTCGATTGGTAAAATTAAGTCGCGAACCTGGGCAACCTATGCGTCGGTTTTAGAAATTACATTCCTGCACGAACGCTCATCATATTTGAATACATTTTTACTATCTTTTAAATGCCTGAACCACTTATAAAAGGGTCGCTCCATGTTAAGTGGTATAATTTTGGAAAACAGCCACTGTCGACCATATTCGGTTTAGCTGAACTTTTACTGGTTGAAGATGTTACAAATTAACTTGTACAAATTTTTAGGCCGGTGTTATAAATATCCAGAGAGATATGGCCTTCGGTTTGAAGGTCTGTCTCGCAACGCAGTTAAACGGTCGCAGAATATTCAAAGCTTGACTACGTATAACTCGACAATCATAAAAATGACAAATATAAATGTTAGTGTTTTGCTAAATTATCAGCCTTATTACACAACTAGGTTAAAACTTGTCAACAATGACGGATTTATAATATAAAAATGTCAATTGTTTGTATCGAATCACGGGACAGAATATCACCAGTTAGCCAACAACGGGAGAGAGTGTCACCTGTCAGCCAATCAAGAGACAGGGTATCCCCAGTTAGCCAATCTCGAGAACCTTAGGAAACATTTTTCGTCACAATATTAGCGACACTACATACAGACACTTGCTAATTAAATATGTCTGATTCTCAGAAAATAAATCAGCAAAATATTGTTCATATCGGTCAAAGGATATAGCAGTGTCTAGAGTTTCTTGTTTATGACTACAAAACCCTAGACATTTCTGTAAATAATTATGTTTGTAGATTCCTCGAAAGAAAATCTGCAAAATATTGTTCATATCGGTCAAAGGATATAGCAGTGCGTAGAGTTTCTTGTTTATGCCTACGAAACCCTAGATATTTGTGAAAATAATTATATTTGTAGATTCCTATAAAATAAATCTGCAAAATATTGTTCATATCGGTCAAACGATATAGCAGTGTCTAGAGTTTCTTGCTTATGCCTACGAAACACTAGGCATTTCTGCATGTAACTATATTTGTAGATTCTTAGAGAATAAATCTGCAAAATATTATTGATATCAGTCAAAGGATATCGGAGTGTCTAGAGTTTCTTGTTTATTCCTACAAAACCCTAGACATTTCTGTATTTTATTTTATTCGCAATTTCTTATAGAAAAAATCTGCAAAATATTGTTCATATCGGTCAAAGCATATAGGAGTATCTAGTGTTTCTTGTTTATGCCTACGACATCTTACATATTTCTATATGTAATTATATTCGTAGATTCTTAGAGAATAAATCTGCAAAATACCTGTCAGTCAAGAGACTGGGGACACCCTCAGTTAGCGATTCACGAGAACCTTATGAAAAATTGACGTCACAATGTTACCCAGATTGCAGACACTTGCTAATTATATATGTACGATTAGATATGGAGATATTGCACTACAAAATTGCTTTCAAATACAAAATTAACCTAGGATCAGCTCCAAATCAAGACATTATATAATCAGATTGAATTTTTTTCAGTACCACTGGAAAAAAATAACTTTAAAGCTATAAAAATCAGTTTTTTTCTTTTTGGAATCTCCTGTGCTAAGACATGAAAAACAGTGGTAAAAGTCATGCTAAGACATACGCAATTGGAGTTCATTCTGGCATACTGGTACGAGTTTATAAAGCAACAAATTTTAAGACAAATCACGTTAGGAGTAAACCTCTTTTTACACATTTAAAAATTGCATTGGTTCATTATTTTGTATGGTTTATGTCCAACTACATCTTCAATTTTGACAACAATCACGCGCTGAACTTCGGTTGTTTTATACTTCCCATAACTGGGTGCATCCAAGAATTGTACGCAAGGCCGAATATCACATTAAAATTTCAATCAAATCGGAAATGGTCGAGTTGGATCCCCAGACCACTTGATATTGAATGACCCAGCACGCAGTTTGACTCTGAGAATCTTCTCCTAATTCCGTTTTCCAAATTTCAAGCGTTTCTGTCGCCATATTTTCTAGTTTTAAACAAAATTTCACAGATACTTGCTGCTTTTCTATAAGGTACATCTTAAAAACCATCGAGGTAAAGAAAATCTAATTACAAATATCGCTATAAAATTTGAAAGAAATGTCTTAGGGCCGAGAGTTCCAGTTGCTAATAAACTATCCAATAAGTTTATTAGCAACATAATTTTTTTTCCGAGAGTTCCACCCCGATATAGTTATTAGGTTGCTAATAAACAGGCTTATTTGTCTAATAACTTATAGGCAACATGAAGTGCTTAATAAAGTGACATATAACCAAAAACAAGTTCGCAAAATGTGTTAATATTTCAATTTTAATTGGAAACCAGTATAATTTTAAAAGAATATACGAATGTGTAGTTTTTAAACATTTCTATAATGGTGATTTTAGTGTTTTATATACATTTAAGTTGTATTTTGGCGAAATCGACGATCTGTTTGGATGAATTTATAAATTATGGACAACCGTTTTCAGAATATTTTGGGCATTTATTGTAAATGTGATATATAAAGAACAATATATAAATATATATTTTTAAGTAAACATTGTCTTTTATTTTTACATTTGTATTTATTTCAATTACGATTACAACACATTACAAACAATACTTTAAGCATTACTATTTATATAAAAATGATAGAGAATAAGAAGACAGACGAAATTATTGGCAGAATAACAAAGATGTGTGGCTGAAAATTGCTCATAAGTTTAATTCATATTGTTTAAGGAATGTAAAATAAAGCAAAATATGCCTGTCTTCTTATTTTCAGTCACTTTTGTATTATAAAATTATATTTTTATTAACTTCTCTTCTTCTATATTGTCCTCTTTTTCTGTGATAAAATTTGTTGAACGCCGGTTAATTGTCATTTTAACAGTAACACAAAAAATATACGTAATGTCATTGAATGTCAAGTCAAACTATTTATTGTCAAAATATTTAATGTCAAAATATTCAGTGTCAAAATTTCATCTCACTTTAGCTCTACAAATTTACGTATAGCTCTATCCCTCTTGCACCGTGTTACTATCTTCATAAGAAATACCAATGCAAAAACAAAAAATTATGTTGCTAATAAACTATTAGAAGGATTTTGTGACTTGGAAATCACCAATAAATTTATTAGCTTCATAAATATATTATGTGTCAAATAACTATTAGGGAGTTTATTAGGAACTGGAACTCTCGGCCCTTAGAGATAGAAACTCAACGGTAATAATCACGCAATTAACAGATATATCATAACAAGTCGTTATTCTCCCTCTTCATTACTAGGTACTCTGTAACGCATGCAGTTTGCGTATTTTTTATTAAACCTCGTACTGTTCTTCACTTTTTAAACCTAGTAATCATCACAAAAAATAGTCCGTAAATATTGTTATATTTAAATAAATTACACCGTTTAAACCTCCGTGACATATTCTTTCACGTTTCGCTAAATTCATTGTTCACGGTGTAATTATATTATTAACGTGGCTTGCTTATTTGTTTTTTGCCAGATTCGCGTTTTGTTATATTTTGCTGTTGTGTCTATTCGAATGCAGGATATTGTTTCTTATTTTTGAAATTGATAGCACATAATATAACGCTTTCTCGCCTCAATCACGACCATTCATCAAAACATGTGTTCTTCTCCTACGTATCTCACTCCCCTACAATTTATTTTCAATCATCCTGGTCCATTTGTTTTCCAGGTCCTTCTTCATTCTCACGTTCTCTCCTTAGGAGATATTTCACCGATTTCTTGTTTCGTGTTTAACAATAAAATGTTATTTTGTTGCATATAGTGTGATAATGATTAACAGGGACAACTTCTATACTCTCTTCGCGGATAACATGCAGTCGACGTATACAATTAAACTACGTCACTCGTATTCTGATTGGACGAAAATACATTTAAATCACATTTAATGTCTTTTAACTGCCACAAGGTTCGCACTTTGGACCTCTTTTGTATTAAATTTTTATTAATGATATTTATAAATGATTTATCTATTCTAAATTTCTTTTATATGCAAACGATTTGAAAATATATAACTGCATTACTACTGTTGAGCACTGTTTGCAACTTCTAGATGATCTAGATAGGTTATGTTCTGTAACCAAAACAAATAGGTATTAAATTTCAAAAAATGTAACTACATTACTTTCAGTCGAAATTAATCCAAAAATTTAATTCAATTTGACTTTTCAATACTTTTGAAACAGGTCTTTAATGTGAAAGATCTTGGAGTGATTCTGGACTCTAAACTTATCTTTAACAAGCATATTAACTATATAGTACAAAAAGCCCTCAGAAACTTAGGATTTATGTTTCGAGTTACTACAGAATTTACAGAACCAAGTGCTTTCATCACATTATATAATCGATTAATCAGAAGTCATCTACAATTCCCTAGTTGTATTTGGAACCATCAGTATGAAACATACATTGGATCTTTAGAAAAGATACAACAAAAAAATATTAAACGTCTAAATTACAGAGTAATACAAAAAAACAAAAATTATGAATCATATCAATTTAACTTAGATTTATATAATATGACTAGTTTGGTTAACAGACCACTTTTGCATGATGCTGTGATTAGTTATAAAATTGTTTATAATAACTTTGAAGCACTCGAGTTGCTCAGTTATATAAGTTATAATCTTGATTAGATGAGTTACATCCGTAAGTTAGTAATTATAATTGATAGGTAATGGGATTCGGACCAGTCATAAAATAAAACAAATTTATTAACTTCGCTTAAGTTTCGATTTAATTTAAATCTTCATCAAAGCTACAAAGATGTATAGAATTAATAACTTAGTAAGTTTACATGTATAAAAATATAATAATGTTCAAATTTAACATGTCAAGTAGTTAAAACAAGCATTACAAAATTGTCGGAATTTAAAATTCTTCACTACTAATCACAATTTTAATTTTGAACAAACTAAAAACTTGGACAAAATAGACAATCTTAGTAAAAGGTTGATCACTGAGAGCATACATATAATTCAGAATCCTAAATTAGTTAACTTTAAAACCGACTGTGATAACATAAGCGCCATCTATTGTAAAATATTAAAAAAATTCTAAATTTAACATATTTCACCTAATAATCGAATCTTAATTTACTAATAGATAGCGTTACTTACCTTTTTCAACCATCTCAAAAGCCTTTTTCAAATTCATACGTGGCTAATCATTAGCTTATCTCTGAGTTCAATGACCGGACGATATGATGTATTTTTTATTAATTTTAAATTGTTATTTTATATAGTGACTAATTAACTAAGGTATTGTAAATTTAACATTGTTTTTTAATCTTTAACTTATATTTGATATGTTTTTACTTTTTAATAATTATTTTATGTTATATCTTAAATTCCGACAATTTTGTAATGCTTGTTTTAACTACTTGACATGTTAAATTTGAACATTATTATATTTATATACATGTAAACTTACTAAGTTATTAATTCTATACGTCTTGGTAGCTCTGATGAAGATTTAAATTAAATTGAAACATAAGCGAAGTTAATAAATTTGTTTTATTTTCTGACTGGTCCGAATACCGTTACCTATCAACCATAATAAGTTATAATATTTATCAACATCAGGTTAGAAATCCTATCTTGTTCCATACTTCAGCTTGCCTTACCTACTCAAAAATTAATTCTCCCATGATAAGAATTTGTAGGACACTTAATGAATATGCCTCTGATATTGACATATTTTGTTCTTCATTGGGTTCTTTCAAGAAAAATTTCTTTATAATTTATGAATTGTCACTGATGCAGTTTCCATAAATACTATTATTGTTACTATTATTGTTATTATTATTGTATTATTGTGTATTGTGTAAATATGTTGTATACTTATAAACGTACAAAATTAATACGTGTATACGTATTAATTTTGTATATACATAAGATGTGTACACTTAATGAATAATTTGTGCTACTCTGTAATTGGAATAACCCATTCGTGGGGATATTCTGTTGTGTATCCTATAGAGTAAAATAAAATAAAACTAATGTTTACATCGATTACATGTTCTCCGTGAAAAGAGTATAGATAGAATGATTTTGTAATTTTATTTAGGGAGAGCATAGCCACCAATGACCTCTTGCGATGCTACACTCTTAAAGCATTTTAAGAACAAAATTAGCAGTGCCACTTTTCAAATCAAACTAGATAACAATACGTAGGTACAAAATCGCCAAAACTCTTTGCTCTGGCCATGGAACGTAAAGGTGTAAATATTAATGAAATCCATCCGAAACATCTAAAGTTTGCTGACGACATTGTCATTGCCACAATATGTCTGAACTTTTTTCTGCAAGATCTTGTAAGGGAGGCAATTTTGGTATTGTTTCAGAAATAAAATTTCATAAGTTTATTCAAAATAATTAAATTATGGTAAAATATTAAATGAAAAATAATCTGTTTCTTAGAAAGGGCACTTAAAAGCTAACATGTTTATAAGTGTAACTTGAAACATATGTAAACTTAACATGGAAAGGGAATCGTAAATTCTATAGCATTTCACAAAGATGTCACATTAATAGATTAAATGTATTCGGACTATATGTGAAAAACAATTAATGTGTCCTGAAATATAAACTTAGTTTGGTTATTTTTCTAGGGCTATTATACTATTTAATTTATTAACAAGAACTGCTGACTGGATGTCCGGGGTGTGAAATGATATTTTACACCTGAGCAATATAAGCTTCTCTAGTTCAGTTAGGACAGTCGTAAGGTTAAGACAAGGTTAAGGGAGTCAGATTTTGTTCTTGATGGGTTAAAGATATAATGAGTGTTCGGTCGAGTCGAGTAAAATGCAATAAGCAATTCTGTATATTCCGTATTAGTGTAGTATGTAGTGTATAGGTAAATAATGGAGAGACAATATACCAAAATGTACGAGAGACAATTGGTATTCGGAGGCGTTAGTGAAGATTGCGTTGTTTGGTGGATAAATTATTGTTTAGTTTTAAAGAATCTCTAGAGTGTTTTAGTGTTTATGATTGTGTATCTCTTTTGAATTTGGATGTCATTGTAAATTTGTAAGTTAAAGTGTATAATATGTAAATAGTAAACCTTATTGTAATTAATGTATGTTAGTTAAAATGTAGAGTTTAATTTACTTTCATTAAGGGAGAATCATTGCAACTAGTCAGCGTACCCAGGATGGGGATTCCTATTCGGAAATCGCTTACAGATTATGGACACATTATGTGGGATACCTCGATTTCGAGAGATATACAAAGTAAATACAAATGAAGTATTTCAATATAATATTCAAAATTAATCGGCCATCCGCCAATTTATATCATCAATAGGCTCCCCTCAAACTTAATACTGAGTTAAAATGTAAAGACTTACACATCAATGTATTTAAAGTCAAAATATTGAACCAGGAAAACCGGCAAATATACGTTGATAACCAACCTCTTGAAACTGTGAGCATGTAGGTATATTTGGGACATTTAATCCAGTTGGGAAAAGATAATCAGACGATATATATCGCCAAAAACAAAAAAAAAAATAGAAAAAGCTGAGTGTAGAAATGGGCTTCATTTGGAGGAATCATTAGATCCTAAATGGATTAAAAAGAAAAGTGTACGATACATGCGTTTTTTTCCGTTACTTCATATGGTCTTGAAACCACTAACCTCAACAAACCTCAGCTGAAAAACATAGAGTTACCCAAAGAATGACGGAGCGTGCAATGCTTGGTATAGTTTAGAGATACCGAAAGAAAAATGAAAGGAAGATATTAAGAGTAGCACTTTGACCAGTAAAAATTGCGGAGAACGAATATAGGTAGATAATGAATTGAAGTAACAGCGAGTAAGATGGCTTGGGCATGTATGGCGAGGAGAAGAAGCATCTATAGCATATTCAGCGTTACAGTGGGAACCAGGGAGGAAAAGAAAACGGGGAAGACCTAAGTTAACATGGCTGCAAGAAGTAAAAGGAGATCTGAAAATGGCCAGAATAACGAGATGGAAAATTTAAGTTAGGAACAGACAACTATGGAGAGAGATTACATAGAAGATTTAATGCGAGAAATAGGAATTGATCTATCCTAAAAAACAATTTAGAAAGCCCAAAGGGCGGCGTAATCCCGTCGGGGTGTTTAGCCATTTATTTTGAAAGAAAAATGCAGATATCTGTTGTGTCGCAGGTGTCTGCGATCATTTCGTTTTCAATTGCGTTTCCAACATCACTGCATTACCAACCACGTATGGAGCTGAGCAGGATATGTAAGCAGACGAGACCCTAGGTGGACTTACAGGGTAGTTCAATAGAAGTCAAGAGAGACTAAACGTAGCAACGGCAGTTCACAAAAGAGGTGGTTGAATGATGTAGAGGAAATAATTAATAAAATTTGGTGCCAATTAGCCCAAGTGGGTGAAAATTGTCCAGGTGTGGACAACTACGTACTGGCTGTAGAAGAAACAGATGTCTTCAGTAGGCAAGTCTTCAGTAAGCAGACATATAATCTTACACATTCTGAATGGTTAACATCTTTGGTCAAATCAGTATAATATTTTCTCAAACTAATAACCACCGATCAATTGGCGCATTTAGAAAACGCAACTGTTGAATATGTTGATTGGAAATAGTCACGTTTACCAAACGTAACTACAGAGAATAAGCACACAACCTAAAGTTTGTTAAAGTTTACTGTTTATTTCAATTATTTCAAACGCGCCCATTGACTGCAATACAATTAAATTACACCGTTTCAAAAAGTTTTGGTTTTTAATGACGTTTGTACTGTCTTTGTATTGATCGTTACATTTATAATCAAAAGTATATATTTTAAAATAGACATTGCCCATGTTTAACTAACGCGGGCTATACTATGTCCGACAGAAGCCGGCCCGAACCAGAGGAAAAAAAAAATCAAAAGATGCGATGGCTGAGTCATTCCGACGTAATTTACGCGTCTGCATATCATCAGGGCTTGGGATGTAGCCGTGTGTTTTTAGCTCCTTAGTCTCTAGTGTGACGTGGCTCAAAAGGTTGCTGAAGTTTGCGACTAATGGATGCTTGTCAGGATCTGACAAATCACAAATAGTAATAATGATAATAATTAGAAAATAAAAACAAATTGATGAGGGAAAAATAGGATTGAAATGACCTGGGGGTATATTCTGTAACTTCATTTTCACACTGTTAAGGTAATTTTTATCCATACTGTACGGCAGGAACTTTCGACAGGATACTGCAAAAATAATTGTCGAAAAGTTTACAGAATATACTCCCTGGCAGGCAAAAAAAGGAAGTTCAAAGATAATGAGTAAAAAAAAGAAACGGCTAGATGGGTCAGATTGATGAATCTCGCGGTCCGTATCTATGCCGTGTGCCGTAATTTGGATATGGCTGTTATGAAGTACATATCAAAACATATATTGCAACCTGGTAATTATTAAATGGAATTTGGAGACGACTATAATGCAATTGGTCATTTATTCCAGTTATTCTTATTCTTCCCCGGAGAGTGTAGGGGCTGACGTCAAGATATTTGCCATTGATAATTTCCCCAAAAACAAATAAACACGGATCAAAACCCACGACAAACTATAGATCCCATACATCTGTGTAATACCTATAGTGCGCACTATATATGTACTAACAAGAAATACGAACAAGAATAGAGATTGCAAGAGATACGTTTATGAGAATTAAACGATTTCTAACGAATCGAGGCTTTAATTTACAACTCCGTATTAGAATTGTCCGCTGCTATGTGTTTTCTAATCTGCTATATGGAATGGAAACTGGGCCCGAAAATCAAGAACACATTAAAAAACTGGATGCTTTGCTGGATGTGGATGTATAGCCGTATATTGAAGATCTCATGGATGGACAAAATCACAAATGAAGAAGTTTTACTAAGAATGGAGAAAGAACGAAAAATAGTCTTACCATTAAAACAACAATTGCAATATCCTTGATATACCATGAGAGGACAAAAATGTGAACTACTACAACTAATCATGGGAAAGATTTTAGACCAGCGAAGTATAGGCCGACCAAGAACTTCATGCCTGGGAAATGTACGGCAGTGGTTTGGAAGCCATGGAAGAAGAAGAAGCACTACACCTGTATATGTGAGGAAAATAACACGCTTAATACTGAATAGAAGAATATAGATATGAATTATGAAATTAGACGCATTTTACCATATAATGATTTTGCATATTTATTAAAAATAACTAGATATTGGATTACACTGTATATAACACTGTATATAGTCATTAAATCTCTTTTTCACCTCCTAACTCCACCTCTTACTTACCTAATTAACATGTCCTTTGAACAAGGGGTTTTTCCAAATGAAAAGGTGCTAAAAATTTTATTGTTAACTATAGACCAATTTCATTAACATACAGTTTTTCAAAAGTCTTTTAATATGCCATGCTGCAAAGATTACTAAGTCATCTGAAGAAACAAAATATAATTTGTCCTGATCAACATGGTTCCAGAGCAATGTATTCAACTATGACAGCCGTAGGTTCGTTTTTAAAATGGATCTACGATACACTAGATAAAAATCAGTACCCAGTGGCACTTTTCTGTGATCTCAGTAGAGCCTTCGACTGTATTCAACCGGATATCTTCATGGACAAATAATATAGATTTGGAATATGCGGTACTGTTGCTGAATGGTTTTCTTCTTATTTATCGGATAGGTATCAATATGTACAGGTTACATACGATACCAACGATACCAGAGCCGCAGAAGGGGGGGCGGAGGGGGCGACGGCCCTGGGCGCACTAAGGAAAAGGGCGCTGACGAGCTTGACTAAGAGGCGCCATTGGGAAGGCATGGACTTTTTTTTTTGCTCGTCACTTGTATTTTGAGAGGTGAGGACCTTTTTTTGCTCATCACTTAAATTTTGGAGGTGAGAGCTTTGTTTTTATTTGACAAGGGCGCCAAAACACGGCTTGGCCCCTAGCGCAAGTTTTCCTTACTGCGGCTCTGTATGATACAGATCTGATTCTATTACCAATTAATTTGGGTGTTTCGCAAGGATCAATACTTGGACCAGTTCTGTTCATATTGTTTGTCAATGATATTATATTTTTCTTAAATACCCTTGAATAAAATAATGCCACGATAGATAATGTGAACACAACAAAATTTCTTGGTCTTTTTATAGATGACAAGCTTACCTGGACTGCTCATTGTCAAGATGTCATCACAAAACTAAATCGGATGTGTTATGTGATTAGAAGTATAAAATATAATGTGAGCAGATCTACTGTACTATAAATTATTATGGGCAGATATATTCTACGTTGCTGTATGGCATTTGTTTCTGGGATTGCTCGAAAACTTTCGCTGATGTTTTTCATTCAAGAATCTTTATGTAATATATACAAAAATAGAAGCAATTTTGAATATAACTCAATAAATCATGCGTACTTCACCACACATCGAGATTTTCGTGACTCAGTAGCATTAATTTTTTTAACTAATTACCTGGTGACCTATAAAATGGTTCCTACACTCGCCAAATTTAGAGCTAAACTAAAAAATTTACTCCTGAGTCATGTTGTTTACTCTCTGGATGAATTTCGATCTATTTTAACGCAACTTTAGCATAATTTTTTTTTTTTATACCTTAGACCAGCGTTTCTCAATCGGAGGGCCGCGGCCCACGGGGGGGGGGCGTGTAACTTCGTCAGGGGGCCGCGAAGTCATGCAAGATCGAAACATGAAAATATAATAGAAATGTGCTCAATCTTGCAAGATATAAATTTTACCCATACCTAGGAAAATGGAAGGTACTTTGAACACTTTTAAATAAAAATACTTTACTTTCTAGTCGTTATAGAGAATATAATCGTCATATAAAAATATCACAAGTTTTTGTCAACCGTAAAAGATATTAAAAAAATGTTTAAGTAAAATTTTCAAAATCTCTATTCAAAGATACCCGATATGACATACGTTCCCATTTAAAAATTCTAAATCGTCCTTGATATCCTGTACTTCCGGTTTATTCTGGAAAATTTTAATATTACCATTTAATTTTTTGGATGAATTTTGGTAATCAAATTTTTTTCCCCAACTTGTTCACTCGTCGCCTATTCGAGAAAAATCGTGTTCCCTCTATCTTGATACACCATATATACAGGGTGTTAGGTAAATGTCCAGCACAATTTTAAAGGGAGCATTGTTGGCCCATTTAGAGCTAAAAAGTCCTCAACCATTCTTGGATAAGATACGTATATCGCTTGATAATCGATGCGGTACCACCGTTTAGGAACCACTAATATTTTGTCTGTTACAACAGTCACATATGTATGTATACGTTGACGACCTCGAATATATATATTCTTACTGGAGTTGGTGTATTTTACCGTGATTTTAGATTTTAGGTCATAAGAAAAAACATCAAATAATTGAATATTCAATACCGGTTTCGATAACTTTATTATCTTCCTCAGTTAATCTAATTGGACAAAAACAAAAAAGAGAATACAATATAATGCAAAAATTAAACTAATGAGTGTACATTACAAAAATATAATATAAAATAACACTTACTCGACTGTATGATATTAAAAGTAGTTCTATCGACATGCTGATGTTAAAAAGTAGTACAACTAATCTAATAATTAAAAATTTTACATTCAATAACATATTAAAAACAATTAAAAACACGATGTGGTATATCACAGATGAAAAAAAAAAAAATATCACAGTTAAATATCAAAAAATTATAACATAAAAATCACCGCACATGTATGGCAAATCACAGAATGACAAGTTGTAACAAAGTATTAATTCAAATTTCTATTAATGCGTGTATGTTTACTATCATGAATACAGTTAATAATGTGATCATAGCATCTATTTAAATTTGCCGCGTCTTGTTGTATATTAATATTATTGCTATTGTGTTTTATGTATACCATTTCTTTTATTAATCTTTTAAAATGATTGTGTTCTGAATCAAGTATTTTAAAATTTTCAAAATGAAACATGTGGTCCTTTTCTGTAACATGGTTGGGGATAGGTAATTTTTTTGAATTTTTAATATCTTGTTGGTGTTGTTTTAGTCGGTTTTTTACATATTCATGTGTCTGACCCGGGTAAGTGGCTTGACATTGTTTGCATTTAAATAAATAAAAAAAAAAGTAATATACTTAATTTAAAAAAAATCGGAACAAAATTTTAGATTATGACGTACACGTACTTTGATATTTTATTATTGAACTACAATTAAAATATTTTTTTCTCTATGGCAACTATACAACTTCTGGATTAATATGAAAAATAAAAAAAGTCAGTGATTTTCAAAATTTGGGACATCTTTTTGTTTGTTTATTTTTGGACGTAATTCACATTTTAGAGAAAATTGGCAAAGGAAAAATCGATTGCATTCTACGTCCCCATGCTGTCTTTTAAATTGTGCTGGATATTTACCTAACACCCTGTATATAGGGGGGCCGTAGACAATATTTAAATAATTTCGGGGGTCCCATCCCAAAAAAGGTTGAGAAACACTGGCTTAGACTACATCAATTTTCTTTTTAATGTTTTACTCAATGACTTTAAAATAAGTAATTTCTTATATAACTGATTAAATTTTATGTACTTGACATGTTAACTAAACAACGGTATTTAATAACTGGGTAAATGAAAAGCTTTCACAATTTTTGTTAACAAAATGATGTCCCGGCTTTCATATCAGCATTTTGTTAATATAAATACTAAAATTTTTCAAAGTTTTTCATGTAACGAGTTATTAAATATTGAACATTTGCACAAAGTTGACTTGACGATGTTAAATTATGTTAATAAACAACGTTACTCTTTTTTAATCCACTCTACAGTTAATCGGTACACATTATCATTGCAGTTAAAAGATACTCAAATAAAATACTTGTTAAAGTTTGACAAAATTGTTTATTCGTTATGCTGACTGCAGTTTCGGTGCAAACCATTATCAAATCTATAATCTAACATATATTTTGTTTGCTGCATACACTGTAGCTTTGATAATTGTTAAAAGCGTGTTAAGTCAATTTACTTAGTTACTGAGGAGATCTAACCAAACTCTTACTAACCTTACCTAATCTATGATAGTGTTTTGTCATTAAACTAGAAGATGGGTAGCTCGCTCGGCTTCTTCTAACTCGCTCTAAAGCTTGTAACGCTGTAAGTACCTATTCCCTAATTAACCGAAGACGCATTTAAAGAACACGTACTTCTCAATATTACTGTAAGGCGGAGGCCGTACTGGAGTGTTTATCAAATTGATCCTCCTTACGTCCGAAAATATGATATACATTGATTTAAAAAATGTGGGATTAACGAAAGTAATATTATCTTGATCTTTTTTGTTTTTATTTCTAAATATGTGGTTACTAGGACTAATAAACAAATAGCGCGCAACTAGTTTTGCACATGTCAAAAATATTTCACAGAAAAAAATAAAATAAAAACGCGTATTTTAGGGAAATTAAAGCAACACCAGCTGTTCTAACAAAATGGCGAATTTTAATCAAAATTGTGCTGAATTGCAAGGAAGAAGTTTCAAATCATCTTAAATCACAACCGCCAAATAGTCCAGATTTTAATGTATTGGAACTTGCTTTATCAATTTTATACAATCCTAACAACATGCTTCACCGACTACAATCGACGAACTGATTGAATGAATACAAAATGCATTTAATACATTAAACATACAAACCCTTGATAATGTTTTTCTAACATTGCAAACTTGTCCAGATGCAACCATGTTAGCAAAAATAGGGAATTCTTATGAGATTCCGCACATTAATAAGGCAAAACTTCATCGTAAGGGACGGTTACAAATAACATTATCATGTTCCATACAAGCTGTGGGGACAAACACGTCCTTATTAAATTAAACTTTTTGTATTTCTTTATTATGTTGCGTTCACAGTCTCGAAATTAGAAATTAGAATTAACGTAAAATTAGTACTTAACATTTAATGTGTACGTAGAAATTAAGTAGTGTTCACAATGTAAATTAAGAAATTAAGACACTGACAGAAATTTCTATCAATTTCTACTGGTACCCCATTTAATATTTTTATTTTTCATTTTTATCATTTATTACGTATTCCGAAGTCTTAAAAGAAACAGATTAACTTAAGTGTGTTTCTTATACCTCGTACCAGATGTGCGGTCACAGTGGTCGGATTTCTCAAAAGGGATACACACAAAAACTATATTAGTAGGCGTCATAAACATTGAACGCAAGTGGTGATATTTTACATCTGTTCACCGATTGATATATATTATGGTTATTTTTAAATATGTCTAGTGTTTAACTTAAAGTTCTAATAAATCATTTTTTGTGAGGGTTACAACCCAAATGTGTCAAATAGAGTTAACAGGTCTGTGTCGTAAGAAATTACTAACTATTTTGTGTGTCTGGATTTGGTAAATATTTTATGTACAAGTCCATGTGTATGTGAGACAGGCTCAAAAAAGAGAGGCAGAGAGAGCCCATCACAACGCGCACTACGTATTCGTGAACCTCCGCCGGGGATACCCACGTACCTCGGTCGGGTTGTCCGCCGTGAGAAATCTTTACGTGGACCAGTTGTGAATACAACGACCATTACGGGCTTGTTTCGCACGCCACGTTGAAATTACTCGCGTTCCGCGCGCACTCTCAAACGTCCATCGGGTTGTCTTCACTGTGAGTAATCTCTGCGTGGACCCGCTGTAACTACAACTACCATTACGGGCTTGTTTTGCACGCCACGTGGCAAAAACTCGCATTCCGCGAACACTCGCGTACCTCTGTCGGGTTGTCTTCACCGTGAGTGATCTCTACGTGGACTCGCTGTGAATACAATGACCATTACGGGCTTGTTTTGCACGCCACGTTGAAATTACTCGCGTTTCGCGTGCACTCTCAAACGTCCATCGGGTTGTCTATGCCGTAAGTAATCTCTACGTGGACCAGCAGTGAATACAACGACCATTAAGGGCTTGTTTCGCACGCCACGTTGAAATTCGGGTGATTATGATCACCCTTCCCGCAATATTATTCGGGTCCCTACGACTCACAACCGTAGAGGTACCCCCGCGAAGCTTGACCGGTTCTCTACGATTAACAACCGTAGAAAACCACAAACACATCAAAGGGTTGACAGACCTAACAAAACTGTAATGGCGGATAGCAGACCCGTCCGTCTATTCTCACCGAAGACACCGTTATGTGCTTTAAGCAGCGGTTAGGTGAACTACAACTCATTATTGATTGCAAATAATGAGGTATAAGATCCTAGTCAACGCTAGTGATCTTAACAAGGATATGGCATGATATGGACCGCATGCTTAGTTTGGAAGTGTAGATTTGATAGTAATATTGGAGTAGAAACTTACGTTATCACTTTAAATGTGTTAATCTAAATTTACCTTACAGCCATCACAATTAGACGTATTAATAAACATGTTTGTACTATTTCTGAATGACTAGACCGTTAATAAACTATTTGATTTAAATGTGACCCGACGTTTCTTTGTAGACATAGTTTCACGCTTCAAGAATTAACCGACTTCATAAACACAACGTAGGGCAAGACTTAAATAATAATCGGCAAGAATAAAATGGCCAGTACATAAATTCCCCAACAGTCACAACTTTATCGATCGATATTTGAGAGCTAATTTGCAAATATGGTTTTGAGTGTTTCGTAGATTTGAAAAGAATTAAAATAGAGGGAAAATTTTTATTTATGCTCATAGAAAATAGAAAGATACGGATAAAATCAGAAAAATATGGTCATAGAAATTTTCAGGTTAAGACAAATGCTTATTGCGCACGCGTCAATTATAAATTTCCGTTAGGGTTTTAACTCTTAATTTTAATTTATAAGTATAAGTATTAATTTAGAAAATCTAATTTCGAGCTTGTGAACGCAGCATTAGACTTACTATATATTTGTAACTATTTCATAAATAAAATCATTCTAATTAAATAAAATTGTAAATGTATATCATATTTTCGAACAAAAAAGAAATCAAAATGTATACCATATTTTCGGACGCAGGAAGTATTACATATGATATGATGGATAATATGGCAAGTAACTTCCAACCGATACGTCTTTTGTTTAAAACCAATACAAGTAAATTATGCAGCGCTCACTGAATGTCCCTTTTCCTTGTCACCACAGATATATCCCTGTAAGCTCGATGGTTTAATATCTACCACAAGCAGTGTTATCAGATGACGAAAATCAAAATTCCCTATTTACATTTCAATTTTCTCTAAAAATCTTTAAAATTTAGTTAAAATTCCTTAGTTTTTCCCTAAATATATTTTTCAAATTATCCATATATTCCTTTTTAATCAATATTCCCTAAATAATTTTTTTTAAATTTTTTATTTATCCTTAAAATATTTTTGAGTAATTATCTAGTCTCAGTTTTTTTAAACCGTGTTAAAAGGTTAAAATACAAATAATTGTTAATAATATTTCCATCTTTTTTTATGAAGTTAAACAAAATACACCTTAATAACAAGTCACCTTAAAAAAAAATAAATAAACTGATTACATGATGGTAGCACAAACTAGACATAAATCTATAAGATGGAAAGATGAAGTCATATCCCTTTTCCTGGTATTAAATACAAAAAAAAATAAATAAATCGAACCAAGTTATATATAATTTAATACATTGAATCTAAAAAATAGTTTATTTCTAGGAATGAACAAAAGGTGTCTTACATCCTTTTATTTATCATTCAACACCCTGTATAATAATGAATTATTTTATAATAGCCCAGCCACGAATTATTAATATTTATGTGGGAGGTGGGGATTCACAGCCCAACATTATTTTTAGTTTAGTTGCCCAATACATTCGAATCATCTGTGTCGTGTTAATTTTTGTACTCTATTCTACCTGTACGCGACTACCGTTCAGGTTACCTACAGTGTTGCAGTTCACGAATGTATGCTGAATATACATCCGTCTCGTGTTTTCAGTCGCCCATTCCGGTCACCACATCAACTGAGCTCTTAATATCCTGCATTTTAAGCAGAGGCAGAATTAGTCTTGTTCAATCTCAATTCGTTTACCCTGTTTTGTTGTGAATGCATTTTACGCATGCGTTCACATTCGTGTGTTTGTCTACCTTAGGATCGTCGCAAACGTGCTTCTCAGAGCAGAAATCTGGTCAATGTCTCCGTCTGGGAACATTGCAGGGCTCCGCATTTAACATATTGTCACGTGGGTGGTTTGATTGAGACACAACTCCTGGTTTCAACATAACAAATTTATTAAATATGTATATCACATTTACAAAATAATGTTTGAATTGGTCCATGGAGTTGGGAAAGTCTTCGGTCCACCCCGTGTTGGCCAGGATCGGCTTGTACCTATCTCCGAGACGAAGGCTACCCATCCGGGAGTCGAGAAGCCTGGAGACGTCTTCTTCCACTCACATGGTCACTACTTGCTTGGCTTCACCCTCGTTACAAGAATCTGGCGTCAGTGTCGTGGTCGTCACCTTCTGGACTAATACGTGCAGCGGAGTTGGCTATGTTCCACTAACCCTATATTTTATGACTGCCGGTCTTTATGTACCGAAAATTAACCCAGTTCCAATATTCATTCGTCATGACAAATATTTCTTCATTACGAAAATGCGATGTATGCATTTTCGTAATCAGGCCACATACGTCAGACGCTGACGAATAGTTTTTAATCAGACAGTTGAACATCACAATGTCTAGATATCGTAATCCTGACCTAGGATTACCTATGTGACATTACCCCCTTCCCCATCAGCATGGCGCCCCGACATGTAACAAAATAAACAAATTTTAAAAAAAAATCAAAATAATAAAACCTGATTGATTTTTCATTGAACCTCATTGATTAATTTACTCTCACTCATAAATCTTAAAAAATCTTGTATCAACAAAATAATTAATAAAGTACTTATAATAAACTATACAGAATGTTACAAAAAGGTGGTTGGAATTTTTAAGACCGTGCAGTAATGACCGAAGTAAGTGAAGAAAGCTTAATCAATTTCGAGCACTGTTTTTCACAAATAACTAACTGCCAAATGTTTAGCCATAAATACATATAAATTTTCACTGCATAATATCCCTAGATTTCATACGTGGGTTTATATTTTCCTCCCTGCTTCGTTTACAAAATAACCCAAGTTTTAGGGACTTTTCCCCTAATCTGGCAGCACTGACCACAAGGTTTACTAGAAAACTCTGGAATAGCTAAAATATTTCATGTAATAGGAAAACATGTTTAAGCTTGTTCGTGTGACGTCGTGCGATTTAGGTTCATATTTCGTACACAGGAGACCCTAGGAGTAGAGATGATCTACCAGATGGACGGACAGTATTAAATGAACTAGCTGTTGTTAACTGGTAGATAGTTTTCAAGTTGTTAAGCATAAAAAAATTACAAGTTCAATAGCCTTCAGTTGTGGGAAGAAATTCTATCCTTCTTATTTGATATTAATCTTAAAATTTTATAACTGTTAGATTTTTCAATATTTAAGTTTAAGAAATCAAAGTTAAATATTAGTAATATCGCTTTACATAATCAGGCAAATATTTAAAGTATGCGAATCGCGAGGAAGGCAAACATTAAAAAAGTTTAAGAGTTCAGCCTTCTGTTACGACCAAGAACGGAAAAAACAAGATTGTAACAGTTTTTCAGAAGATTTCCAGCATGTTTTCAGCCATCAACCTCAATATTTAAATATAGGACATGAACCACCACAATAAAAAAATTAGGATTGTGATTAGATCGATAATATCAGTTTAGTTCGATTTTCTGTGTTAGTCTTGTTCCTCAAATTACATTTTGGCTTTTATGTCCATCTCAAACCCTGAAATAGCCAAAACTCAGCCTAGAAACAATGAACTATACAGATGGTTAATATTAATTTCCCGCACTTCCGCTAGTTCACTATCTCGAGAATTATTAGAACTACTAGGTCGGTTAATTTAGACAACAATTACTATCAATCAATCAATTTATTATTATTATTCTTACCTTTCGGCTTTGAATAAGAGATACAGATACATTTTTTTTAAATCTTTGACTGGAATATTTCATGCAAAATAAATAAATAAACAATGGATAACAAATAACATATCACAAATGAGGCAATTAACAAATTTAAGCAAATTTAAAACAGACGAATACAAGTGAAACAAATTAAACAAGCCAAAGGAACATATCGAATTAAAATAAATTAAATAGATAATATAAATAAGATAAATGAAATAAGTTAAATTCAAAAACCCCTCCCTTTATCTTATTTTAGTTTATCTACCCCAAATTTATTTTGGAATAGCAGGTTTGATTTCTTTCCTTCTTTTTAAGACCTTCTTCATCCAGTCTATCCCTCCGCCAGTATCGTCCAGAATTTTTTCCAAACGAAGAGTTCTTTCTCCTATTTCACGACAGTTTTTCAGATGCTCAATTGTTTCTGCCTGGTCTCTACATGCTCTGCATTCCTTTTGTTCTTCTGTCTTCCAGTATTGGTTCTATGTCGCCTAGTTTCCACATCTGAACCGTGCTATCATCTTTTGATTTTTGTTCATGTCTGTGAGGTACCTTGGGATTGATTGGGTCTGGAATTTTTTGTAAATCGTAATGTACCTTGATCTGTAGATTTTGTTTTGCCGCTCTTGATTTTGTACCTTTTTGTCCCTCCCCATCAATATGAGAGCGAGTTCCTCTCCTGCTTACTGCTTCCTTCTTATCTCTTCTGCTCCATAGCCATATCTTTCGTAGAATAACCTCCTTTTGTTTCCCCAGGTTGTTTGTTTGATACTTTCTTTTTCCTTTCAGAATTCGTATAGAATCTCATTCCTATTCGCTATTACTTTTTATTCATACTTCACCGCTCTGAGACCAGTTATTATTCTCAATTTATCCCTCTTTGTTTCTTCCAGTACGATATAGCTCGATGTTGGTTTGTCTAAATGTAATGTCCATTTGATATACATTTTCAGTATTCTTTCTACTTTTTCCCATTCTCTCCATCAGAGATCTCTGGCCAGATCTCCGACCCATAGAGCAGTTCTAGAGCATTCCTAGTATAAGAGCATCAAACAGAAACATTTTTAGGGTTTTGTAGGTATGACCAAAAAACCCTTATACCGTCATTTTGTCGTCTTTCTGTCTGTCTGTCTGTCTGTCTGTTCGGTAAAAATTGTAGCCAAACGGCTAAAGCTAGAGAGTTGAAATTCGGCATGCTTATACAACTCTTTGACCCGCACATAGGAAAAATACTAAAACCTCTAAAAAACATATCCCCCTAAAAATATAAACAAATATGTGCTCATCGAAAAAAAAAAATATTTTTTTTAAATTCTGAGTAGGGTATCAAATGAAAGCCCTTGGTACGTGGATTAACGATCAAATTTTTATTTTCGCAAAATAAATTATTTTGAAGCGATTTTTGCCAAAATTGTGCAAAAAAAATTTTGTCCCACACCCTGTAGCCCAAGGCTAATGGCCTTATTCAAAAGTGTGCATGATACATAGAGATTAACTTCTCGAGAATATTGATTCTCACAGAATGACTCCTCCGAAATCGAATAAATGGCCTGTTCAGTTGATGCTGACAAGGGTGCGGGTTTTTCATAATTTTTAAAGTTACTTGTTTCGCTTGACAATACAAAGTATTACATATTAAGAACTTGCCTTATTTGTTCATATGCAGACCATATTTGGTCATATTCAAGATGTATATTTGGATTAATAAAATGTATATCATGACGTTCCAAATTTTTCATTAAGAATAGAATTGAATCTAAAGAAGTTATTGTTAAATTCGGCATTGTGTTGCCTGAAAGAGTGCCTAACACAATTACATTTGTATGATTTAATGTCTGTATTTAATATGATATTTTTATCCACCATTGAGTTTTTAAGGGCCTCATTGGTACCAGCCTTGATGATTAATAATAATTTTAAATGAATACTTTTGTTAGAGACGAATTAGAAAGAACACAATTAAATTGTGGGTTAAACAGTGGGTTTGAAAATAGACGTTATTATACGTTAGAAGTTATTAGGACCGTTATGACATATTCCAACACATATACTCACGATTTGCTCATACCAATACTTTATTTAAATTATAATTATAATTATTTTCGATATCGCCAACAGTTACAGATGTTTATTCTTTCTATTTTCCATTTTTAGGGTTTTGTAGGTATGACCAAAAAACCCTTATACCGTCATTTTGTCGTCTGTCTGTCTGTCTGTCTGTCTGTCTGTCTGTCTGTCTGTCTGTCTGTCTGTCTGTCTGTCTGTCTGTCTGTCTGTCTGTCTATCTGTCTGTCTGTCTGTCTGTTCGGTAAAAATTGTAGCCAAACGGCTAAAGCTAGAGAGTTGAAATTTGGCATGCTTATACAACTCTTTGACCCGCACATAGGAAAAATACTAAAACATCTAAAAAACATATCCCCCTAAAAATATAAACAAATATGTGCTCATCGAAAAAAAAATTTTTTTTTTTAAATTCTGAGTAGGGTATCAAATGAAAGCCGTTGGTACGTGGATTAACGATAAAATTTTTATTTTCGCAAAATAAATTATTTTGAAGCGATTTTTGCCAAAATTGTGCAAAAAAATTTTTGTCCCACACCCTGTAGCCCAGATGGTTTAAACTAAAAATCTGAAAAAATTCTAAGTAATGTACATTGGTGTGAACCGGAATAGTACAACAGGAATTTTTGATCAGATTATGTTTTTGGAAAAAAAAGCATTTTTTGTGTTTTTTTGCTAATAATGTTGAAAACTTATATTTATATAACGCACTAAAGTATAACGTGTGTCTTGGTGCAGTGGTTACGGTACTAGCGTTCTGACCAAGAAAATGAGAGTTCAAATCCCCGAGAAGAGAGACAAGATTATTTTTAATTTTTTTTTTTTGCATTTTTATTTTGTTTAAATTATTTTTTTCAAAATTCTAGTTATATTTTGGCAAATGTTGCATTTAATTTTTAAAAGCGTAAATTTAATAACCAGTGGAAATTGTTGAAATTATAATTTAATTCTGTTTGAATGTACACGAAATCAAAGGGAGGAGCTATGACGAGAAACAACCAATGAAACCATTTGGCGCAATTTGAAGCCATTTGGCGCAATTTTCAAAATCTTAATGAACCTTGCTATATAAAAAAAATACTGCACATATTAAGAAACCTAAATAATGGTATTAGGCACTCGAATTAAAAGTAACTACAAAATATTTTAACATAAAATTTGTTTTTAAAGCTCTTAGATTAAGAGATGATAAATTATTTTTAAAATATTGTTCATTTTACAGTGAATACTGCAAAGCAAAATATGTCCTACACACTCAGCATTCCGCCTTCACTTAATATTTTTAGATTATATATCTATCTAAGAGGAATTTATGGCGCATAGTTTGTACTAGCAGAGGTTCCGGTACTTCCTTCGGGATTTAGTCGAATTTACCTTGGGCGATCGCTCATAGCTCACAAATATGAATTTTATAAAACTAAAAATGTATTAAATACAAATGTTTATAGGGATTTGCAGCTAAGCACCCTACCATCTGGTGAGCGTTTCATGAACTTGTGTACATCAGATAACATTTCGTTTTGTATGAGTATTTTAGATGTTTACAAGTAATGTCACTTCACAAAATCAGAAAATCCCAAACAATTATTTATTTTTTGTCGTTTTTTGATACACTTTTCGCTATTATTTACTAGTAAATGTCAAGTGGTATCTGATTTAGAATGGTTTCAAAAAATCCGCGTGGCGCTACGATCTTAAAATTTTTCCCCTATTCCTTTATGTTCTGTTATACACATGTTTTATGTTAATTCAATAATAAAGACTTCCTTAACTTTCTAAATATTCATGCAATGGAAAAAATACATTGTTTTGTTATATTTAGGGCATTTATAATAAATAAATATTTATTGGCTGGTACCTGGGATTCCGTTTTTAGTAATAAATTAGTTTAGTGTGATAACTTGGCGCATTATATAGTAGCGCTGCAGGAGCCATGTTGCCAAGTCTTAATAATCTTTTTGTTATTTTTATTAACAATTAACACGAAAATTTTTAAATATGTATTTTTTTTAGAATTAATTTATAGATATATAATAAATATTATATGTACATAAATAATTATAATTTTTTTTGTTTTTAATACAATGAATAACTAAAAATCGAAAACCGTTTAATTGACAACGCTGTATAGGAATAAAGCGCTCACGTGATACAAGCATACAAAAATTTGTTAACATATGCATTCTACTGTTGGCTGTAATCACATCACAACTTTGTTTCGTGCAAATAGTTTTATCTTATTCCTTAATTGATCTTTTTGGCATTACTTTTGGTATTATTTGGTATAATTGATTCTGCTTCTGGATTACGTTATAATTTTTTTTACGGTATTATTTTGTTTGTGTGGTATAATTAGGGTGACCAGACGTACTCTTTTTAGGGTTTTGTAGGTATGACCAAAAAACTTTTATACCGTCATTTTGTCGTCTGTCTGTCTGTCTGTCTGTCTGTCTGTTCGGTAAAAATTGTAGCCAAACGGCTAAACCTAGAGAGTTGAAATTTGGCATGCTTGTACAACTTTTTGACCCGCACATAGGAAAAATACTAAAACATCTAAAAAACATATCCCCCTAAAAATATAAACAAATATGTGCTCAACGAAAAAAAAAAAATATTTTTTTTAAATTCTGAGTAGGGTATCAAATAAAAGCCCTTAGTACGTGGATTAACGATCAAAATTTTATTTTTGCAAAATAACTTATTTTGATGCGATTTTTGTCAAAATTGTGCAAAAAAAATTTTGTCCCACACCCTGTAGCCCAGATAGTTTAAACTAAAAATCTGAAAAAATTCTAAATAATGTATATTGGTGTGAACCGGAATAGTACAACAGGAATTTTTGATCAGATTATGTTTTCGGATAATAATGCATTTTTTGTGTTTAACCAAAATATGTTAAATATTTAATTCGCTATGTAACCAAGTTCATACGTCAGCGCTCATAGCGATGTGCGTTTAGTCATTGGTTTTCTAATTTTTCAAACAGGTAACTTGCAAACTAGAGTTCGAATCCTGTCAATTTTAATTTTTTTTTGTTTTTTTTTTTTTGCAGTTTTCTTTTGTTTACATTATTTTGTCAAAATTCTAGTTATATTTTGATAATGTTGCATTTAATTTTTAAAAGCGTAAATTTAATAACCAGTGGGAAGTGTTGAAATTGTAATTTAATTCTGTTTGATGTATACGAAATCAGAGGGCGGGGCTAATGATTTAAGCAACCAATAGAAGCCATAGGCGCAATTTTCAAAATCGTAATGAACATTGCTATGTAAAAAAAAAATACTGCACATATTTAGAAACTTAAATAATGGTATTAGGCATTCGAATTAAAATTCATAAAAAAATATTTTGACATAAAATTTGTTTTGGCATCCCAAATAATCATCATTCAGTTATAAAATACCTGCAAAACCCTGAAATGTGTGAAAATTCACACTTCACATCAATTTTTTTCTAAAGTCATCTTTAAATTTTCTCTCTCCGATACTCCAAACATGTCCCATTGCGTTTCTCAGATTTTTATTCTCTCTTTGATATGGTTCGCATTTTCATTATTTTTTTTTTTAAATATATATCCTAAGTATTTGACTTCCTTTACTTGCTCCAGTTTTTGATTATTCCATTTCCTGTATTCTTTTTTCTCCTTCCCTCCTACTTTACGACTAACACTATGTCGTCTGCATAAGATAATGACCATATTTTTTTTCTGCCAATTGTTACCTCTCTTGCCTGCCATCTCATTAGTGTTTCTTCTAGGTCTGAAAAGTAAATTGAGAACAGTATGGGGCATCCCTGTCTTAATCCCTTTTCTGTCCAAAACTTTGATCTGACAGTATTTTCTGCTTTTACATTGTTACCAATTTCTTTGTTAATCTCTTTAATTCTTTTTGTCAGCTGTTGGCCTCTTCCTTTCTTCTTCATAATTCTATCACTTAATCCTACTTTCCTGATTTGATTCCTTCTTATAACTGTCGAATAACTGAATATTTTCTTTTGCACTTTAACAGCGTTACCACTTATCAGTGCTCTCTCGTACCTCTACAACAATTGCTATATATATTCTTTATTTCCCTAGGACTTGCGTCTAGGTCTGCTATAACATTACAATATGACAATATGAATCTTTTACAATATTTTTTTATTTCTTTTCCCTGTACTTTCTCCGTTGTCCCTCTCTTTCTTCCTATTCTCATTCCGGAATCCTTCTCCGTTCTCCTTCCTTCTTGTCTCCAGTTCTCTCACCCATCTTTCTCCTTTGGCTTCCTCACTCATCAGTTCCTTTATCTCTTCCTCCCAGACTTCCATCTCTCTGCATCTCTTCGCTAAATGCTCCAATGTTTCGTCTTTTTACTTGCACATTCTACAGAGCTTGTCCTCTGGTTTTGCCAGTACCTGCTCTCTTCGTCACCGCATCTCAACCTCGCATTCCTCCTGAATCTACCTCCTGTTCTTCCTTTTTTCCCCTTCAAGTATTACGGAATTCCGATGACTCTTATCTCTTTATAACTTTACACACTCAATAATTACTATTTTACAAGAGAATATTCTTTATTTCACGTAGGCCTTTAGCCTACTTTTAGCGTTTAGGGCAGTGTTTCCCAAAGAGTGTGCCGCAAAATTTACCAAGTGTGCCGCGAAATCTTAAAGAAAAAAATGCAGCGGTGGCCACGACAGGACCGACCGCCATCACAAAGTACTGGTTTAATTTATGCTGCTTTATCAAAAAATGTCTCAAATAAAAGTTGTTAGTTATTGCTAATAACTTGGCCCAATATTTTCTAACATAGATATTATTTATCATTACCATAGAAACGTTACATATAAGTATGGAAAAACAGATACTTCGAAAAAAAAAATCAATTTTTTTTCGTATTATCAAAAAATGTCCCAAATAATACTTATTAGTTATTGTTTTTATAGCAACTTTTGTTAAATAAATTTTTTCGAAAAATTTCTCTCTTGTGAAATATGCGCAAAAATCTTAAAACCGACGCGAGTAAACTCCCATTTCTAGTTAACCGATTTTTACCAAAAGTTGATCAACTCGTGCCATTGATGTCAAAAGCTTAAATATGAATTTTCATAAAAATCCTTTCAGCCGAATTTGCTCTGCACGTGTACACAGACATCATGCTAAAAATAGTCAAAACGTTATGTAGGGACCTCAATTCGTGGAGATCCATCGAAATCGGTATGATCACAATACCTCCCTTATATATGTTGGCGGTCGGTAAAAAGCTAGCGTTATAAATGTCGTCTTCTGTGACTACGTAGGTGTGCCGCGAAATTTTTCTTTTTTGGAAAATGTGCCATGAGAGTAAAAATATTGGGAAACACTGGTTTAGGGTATTGACACTATTACTAAGTAATGAAACTAAAATAATAACAAGAGAATATCGATGAGCGAAGCAATTTTTTTTTTACCAATGTTTTTCAAAAAACGTTGTGCAACTTTTCTATTTTAAATTGAAACGCACAGTTTTTTATCTTTCTTATTCAATAAAGTATTTTATTCTGAATTCGCCGATATCAAAAAGTCATAGCTTTAGAGCACGAAATAATTGAGTAAAATTCAATTTAAAATTTTATTAATAATAAATTGAACTGTATAATTGAACTCTCGTTGTAAAAATATTGCTATAAATGAAAACAATTGAAAACTTTATCAAAGTCTTTTCCATCTTTAAAGGCCTGCAACACACTGAAGACTTTTTGTAAGTGACTATTTAGTCACCACTGTCAAGTAAACAGTTTTAAATATAAAAACGCACACGAAGCGACGTGACAGCAGTGTAACTTTTCAGTTTAACAGACCTATGACTTATGAGTGGCGAAACGGTTATCGAGTCTTTATATTAACATGATTGGTGATATTTTTGTCATCGTTCGCCAGCTATTCGTAAGACATCGTAAGAAAGAATCGGTCCTAAAAAATGGCAAGGGCAAAGCCTTGGGTAGTGCGAGAAGGAGATGAATAATGATATTTTAATAAAGGAAGTATAAATGAGGTCCCATCAGTACAATAAAACTTTGATGAAATTAAGTTACCGGACTGATTTTATTGATTTTTTTTTAATTCGATTAGAATTACAATTCAATATTGTCTCCCTCAAAATAACTTTCTTGGGAAGCGACACAGCGCTGGAGACGGTTCTTCCAATCCGAGTTCCAGCACTGCTATGAAGAGCTGGAACTCGGATACTTGAATAGCTTTCAGCTGGTCGGTTGCCGTCGTTTGAATGTTTTCGAGTGTCCCAAAATGACGTCATTTGAGGTGATTTTTCAATCTTGGAACGAGGATAAAGTCACAAAGATTCAAGTCAGGCGAATAAGGAGGCTCAGGAGCCACAGGAATGTTTTTACTGACCAAAAACTCGTTTATTGAAATTGCTGTGTGACAAGGCGCGTTGCCCCATCCCCAATTCATTGGTAAAAATCTGATGAACGGTATTGTGAGTCAAACTTCAACTCTTCCCAGATCATTTTGACTGTCAACCGACGATCTGAACGGACAAGATTCCGGATTCTGTCGACATTTTCATCGGTTCTTGAAGATGAAAGCCTTTCGCTGCTTGATTAATCTTCAGTCAACTCTCTTCCTTCTGAAAATGCCTTAAACCACCAAAAAACCTGGGTCCTTGACAAAACACTGTCTCCGTAGGCCTGCTGAAGATTTGCAAAAAATTCAGTTGCACCATGCCCAAGTTTGAAGCAAAACCTGATAGCACACCGTTGCTCGAAATGACACTCATTTTTAGAACGCTCTAGAAAAAACCTGTTTCACGAAAAAAATCGCTACAGACAACAACATTACTCTAGCGAGTTCAAACTTGTACTAAATGCGCATCACATGTTCAGCTTCCTCCCCACCAAGTCCTGCGTCCATAATGTTGCCAGATCAAACGCTATGTTGCCAGTCCTGTTACTTAATTTACACACCTCATATGTAAGTAGGCAGGTCTCAAAATTTGTAGTAAATTATCGAAACTGTTAATATTCATACAAAAAATTCCAAAGAATGTTTGAGGATAGGATTAAAGATCTTAAAGCATTAGGTAAAATCTGCCTCTAGAAATGTCTTTTACTCCAAATTTAATGGATCCAGTAGCGCTTATTTCATAAAAATTGTCTATGTTTTAGGATAAGTGCACATACTGCCTCTTCAAAATTTATATTGACGACTGATGAAATAAAACACGAATTTCTAGGGTGACAGTCACCATATGCGTACTAAAGTAGTCCGCGGCGACAAGAGAGCGACAATGACTAAACATTCATGTGACAAAAAGTCTCCAGTGTACGGTAACTCTAAATATATAAAAGGGAACGTGTCTGCCTGTCATTACTGTATGATACCAAGATTCTGAACCAGTAGAAAATATTTAGAAATATGTCGGAAAAATGTTGCGTGTGGCACATTTATATTGTTACGACGGCTAAACTATAAAAGAGTTAGTTAATTTTTTTGGCGTGCAGCAACGATGGCTATTTGCCCCTAACATAGCCCATCTAAATAGCTAAGGTATATATTAAAATAAATAAATGAATAAATCTTATACGAGGGTTGCCTTTTATATTTCGGGATTTGAGATCAAAAACAATTATTTGTCAACAAAAGTGGCTTTATTATTTTTTATAATATTCTCCATGAAGATCAATACACTTTTGCATGGATTTTAACCAATTTTCGAAGTACTTTTCCACTCCCATTGAGGCATTTTCCACTCCGATTGTCAAATTATGTGCGATCCAACACGAACAAATCTTTTTGATGACCAAATTTTCATGCAATAGTGAACGTATGCTGGTCCCACTAATGCCCAAGGGTACCTCAATCTCAA
The DNA here is from genome assembly GCA_963971575.1 of Liopterus haemorrhoidalis. Lineage (NCBI taxonomy): Eukaryota > Metazoa > Arthropoda > Insecta > Coleoptera > Dytiscidae > Liopterus > Liopterus haemorrhoidalis. The sequence continues at coordinate 35,667,312 of OZ020617.1, forward strand.
CATCAATGTTTTCCGGAACAACAACCGATTTTGGACGACCTTCACGAATTTCGTCCTTAAGCGAACTACGGCCACGATTGAAGTCGGCAAACCATCGATAAACAGTCCTTGATGGTGCTACATTGCCAAAAGTCGAATTAGGTTCATCGATGCACTGTTGTTGGGTTAATCCATGTCGAAAGTAGTAAAAAATACTCGCCCGAAAATGTTCACGATTTAATTTATAACCGAGATGAATTTTTTCAACTTACAGTAAACAAGACAAATAGCACTCGTACGTCAAAACGTTGTCAGTTGCCAAATGGCATCACTAAATTAGCGCAATCCCGAAATATAAGAGGCAATCCTCGTACGTACTCAATAAAAGAAACCTTGTATGGACAAATAAAAATAAAGAAAAAAATAAAAGATATATTGAAAATACCTAATCTTACCATAAATACTGTCAGAAAAATATCATTCAAATACCATAAGATGCTTAAAAATATTTTAATTTTATTTTAGTGCAAAATACACACATGCATCTTAACCAAGAAACATCAATCAGTTTTTGAAATTACTAATTCTGGCCGTTGCACAACGCATACGTCTTTGCGGATTCACGGTAAGTTCATCGAAAATCAATTCATCGAAAATCAATTCTTCGAAAATCAATTCATCGAAAATCAATTCATCGAATGATCAATACATCGAATGATCAATTCATCGAATGATCAATTCATCGAAAAAAAAAAATATTTGAGAGGAATGCCGAGGGGATCGGAAAGCCAAAAAAGCAGTGGTCAATAAAAGTTGACAGACTACACTTATTAACCCTAGAACACTAAACATGTGTGGGAGTTGCATAGTTACTAAACATTCGTAAATTTTACGTCAATTTTTTTTATTGTAAAAAAGAAAGAGTAACATTTTGTATTTAACTAAGGTATTTAAATTCTTATAAGATAATTGTTTATAAAATGAAATATATATGAAAAAACAAAACAAAAATATTATTCTGCACAATTTTGGCAGCAAATAGCACGATGCTCTCCGCAGATGGCACGTTTGCAGCGTCTACAGAAATTTGTGGTCATTCTACGAAGACGCGAAGGACAAAAAGCACATGTGGTGCGTTTTTTTTCTTGTTGAACTACAGTTTCGTTTGGCATATTAATTTTTAAAATATCACAAATATCTTGTTGAATTGAGCGTTGCAAAGTAGGGATGTTGACTCGCAACGCCATGGTTTAATGAGTTCGTCGGTCAGTTCAAGCATAAATTTCTTTCTATTTATAGTTTTGGCATTATTTCTGCTTCTATTAGAGTTATAAATTATAAAAGAATTTATTGAAGCAATATTAATCATGTTATAAAACATACACATTGGCCATCTTCTAGTTTTTCGAGCACAATTCATGTTAGAACACATTTGATCAAAGGTATCAACTCCAAACTTGGTCTGATTATAGAAATGAATAATTTCTGGTTTCTTCGTACCAGCATTCAAACTTCCGCTTTCGTGCATTGTAGAAAGCAGTAATACCAACTTTTTGTTTTCTGATGTTGACTTATAGGAAATCAGTGTTTTTTCTTTATCAAATCAAAACATCGATGATCCTGGTTTTCTACCTCGTATTTCCAACATTTCATTGGGTATCTCCCTTTTGTTCTTGCGTATTGTACCAACCAGGGTTAGTTTGTAAGGAGCTTCTAACATTTCATCAGCGACTCCAACAGAAGTAAACCAGTTATCCATGGTTACGTTTCTATTACTACCGTGTAAAGTTGTTGTCAATTTTTTCACATAATATGTACTAAGAGGCAATTTGTAAAAAATTGTAGTAGTTCCTTAATTCAACCGCTAGTCCTTCTGTTCAACAAATCCCTGTCTAATGGAATATTCCCTGAAGCATGGAAGACCGCTCGGATAACCCCTATTTTCAAAGATGGAAATAAATCCTGCATTAAGAACTACAGGCCAATATCTATATTATCGGTACTGGGTAAATTGTTGGGAGGCATGTGTAGTGGATGAATTGTTTTTCATTATTAAGCTTCACCTATTATGTGAACAGCATGGTTTTTTTCGCGGCAGATCTGTTCTTACAAATTTGGTACCTTATGTACAATACATCAATGATTCACTTGATCGCCGACAGCAAGTTTCCGCTGTATATACGGACTTTTCGAAAGCATTTGATAAGGTCCATCATCCCACGCTTTTGGCGAAGCTTGAGAAGTTCGGTATCTGCGGTAACTTGTTACGTTGGTTAGAATCTTATCTGAACAACAGAAGTCAATTCGTCGCGATAAATAATTATAAATCATCAGCAGTACCTGTAACCTCGGGAGTACCACAGGGCTCTCATATTGGCCCATTACTTTTTTCAATATTTATTAATGATATAAACAGCTGTTTTCACCATTCTAAATACCTGTTGTACGCTGATGATTTAAAAATATATAAATGCATTACAAGCAGAAACCACTGTTTAGAGCTTCAGATGGACCTAGATAGGTTGAGTGAATACTGCGTTGTCAACAAGATATTACTGAACACAGATAAATGTAAAACTATTAACTTCAGCAGAAATCGTACTTCAAATCTTTTTACATTCGACTTTCATTTACATGATACTAAATTAAAGCAGGTTAGTGTAATTAAAGATTTAGGTATTTTACTAGATTCTAAATTAATTTTTGGTGATCATATTTATAATGTGGTGCAAAAATCTCTAAAGAATTTAGGATTTATTTTTAGAGTTTCTAGAGATTTCAATTCCCCTTCAACTTTAATAGTACTATATAACAGTTTAGTCAAAAGTCATCTGGAATATGCCAGTACAATATGGAGCCCTCAATATAATATTTATATTGACCATATAGAAAGTGTTCAAAAAAAATTTGTTAACAAACTAAATTATAGATATAATCGTAGTAATTATTATAAATCCTATGAATTTAACCTTAAATTTTACAAAATTTCAAGACTTTCCCATAGACGAATTATATTGGATTTATCATTCACTCATAAACTTCTTAACAGCGCAATAGACACTCAACCTTTTCTAACTTTTCTAAAATTTAACTTCAGTCAATATTCAACCAGAAATCCGATGTTGTTTAATATTCCCACTAGTCACTCAAATTCTAATCTTAATTCACCCATTCATAGAATCTTAAATCTCACAAATAAATTCAGCCAGCATGTAAACATATTTAGTTGTAGCTTAATATCATTTAAAAGGAAATGTCGAGCAATACTTATAGAAAATATTGTTTTAAGTTAAGTTAGTATGTAAGGCACAACCTAAACTGTTAATTTGTATTGTATTTTTTGCTGCGTTGCGCTGTAATTGGAACATCCCACTCCAGGGATTTGTTCTGTTGCGCAGCCTTTAAATAAATAAATAAATAAATAAATAAATAAGATGGTGTTTTGTCATTAAACTAGAAGATGGGTAGCTCGTTTCGCTCGGCTTCTTCTAACCAAACCCTGACTAACCTAACCTAAAATAGTGTTTTGACATTAAACTAGAAGATGGGTAGCTCGCTTCGCTCGGCTTATCGCCTCACGGCATATCGACTAAAACCCCTGCTATGCCACCTTGTTCCGCCAAGGTACTGTCAGGTTTGACGTTGCTTCTCGACGGTGGGCAGGTACGGTTACACTATGCGTTGCGTTTCAAAGTTTCGGCAGCTTGCCTCATGCGCTCTTCCTGCTCCTTATTGTTCATGATATCCTCGAGCATACGCTGTATGATCCCCCAGCCCTTTTTTCAGAACAGCATCACTCTCCCTATGTTGTCGGGCGTGAGAACGAATCCCAGTAACGTTTCGGCGATGATTCGAGTCGCGTGCCATCTTAGGCAACCAAACAGCGTATGCTCCGCCGTGTCGACTGCCTCGCAGTACATACAATTGTCCGTGGTATCCTTCCCGATCCGTTTGGTGTAGGACCGGAATAAGCCGTGCGAGGTAAGGGCCTGCGTGACGCAGTAATTGAGCGTTTTGTGTCTACACTCATACCAATCCCTTACGTTCGGAATCAGGCGCTTCGTCCATTGACCTTTCTCCGTGTTCTTCTCCCACTCCTCTTGCCATCGGTCCAGAGATGCTTGTCTGGACCTGGCTCTCACCTCTCTGCCACCCCCCGCCTCGAAGGTGGCACAGCACTCCTCGGCCCTGATCCGGAGTGGGTTTGTTTTGTCATTAAACTAGAATATGGGTAGCTCGCTTCGCTCGGCTTCTTCTAACCAAACCCTTACTAACCTAACCTAAGATAGTGTTTTGACATTAAACTAGAAGATGGGTAGCTCGCTTCGCTCGGCTACTTATAACAAAACCCTTACTAACCTAACCTAACCTAAAATAGTGCTTTGTCCTTAAACTAGAAGATGGGTAACTCGCTCCGCTCGGTTTTAGACTTTTACTAACTAAACCTAACCTAATTACCTTGTTTTTAGATGCATAGTACTTTATTTTCCCCCATATTAGCCCAATTAAAATGCGTATCATTGTGTATGAATTTATAAAAAAAATTGCGTGGAATTGCCCTTATTAAACCTTATAAACAAAAAATTTATTTGTTTTATTATATAAGTTTTCTTATTATATTTCTTTATTTATATTCAAACACTATGTCACTTTATTTACCTTTTTTTAAACCATATAAAAAATTTTATGCAATTATTTCTTATTCTGTCTACTTTTATTGACCACTGTTTTTTGGACTTTCCGATCCCCTCGGCATTCCTCTCAAATATTTACAAAATATTTTTTTCGATGAATTGACGATTCGATGAATTGATCATTCGATGAATTGATTTTCGATTAATTGATTTTCGATTAATTGATTTTCGATGAACTCGTCAGTTACCGTCTTTGCGACCACACGTCAATACAATTACGAAGTATTTCTACAGATAAACCCTCTACTGCCGTCATTAGGGAGTGTTTCATAACATAGTGACTCATCTTGCAGGCAACGGCCTGAATCACGGATAAAAAATTATTGTCCAGGAAGTTGAGGTCAGTGCTGCTAGATGGTTAAGCAGTAGAAGAAATGAAGACTGGGACGTTGCTTGCAAGGCACTGCTATGCAGTCTTTGCATTATGGGCTGAAGCTGAATCTTGCTGGAAGCTCCAGTGGTAACCAGCGCAGAGTAAGTTGTTCAGTTCTTCAACTATTGACTTCCACACGGTATTATAATATACTTTGACCGATGTTTTTAGCCATTTAACGTAAAAATTAAGCTTAGTGGTACCGTCGTTGCTTCATCAAATCGTATTTGAAGCTGCGTCCTCTCTGGATCGTCATCGTTTTCTCACAAGCTTCTCGTGAACTTGTAGCATACAGCATGTCATTCTGGTGGTTGAAAGCCTCCTCAATATTTAAAATCTTTTCAAGAAACCCTTCGTCATTCTATTGACCTGTATCTAAAGAAACATAAGTGCTCTGTAACAGCTAGAAGTGGTCATTTTGAAAACTGATTGATATTTCTTGTTTAAGGCGCATCTATATTATGCACTGGAAAAAATTAAAATATCTTTAAGCATCTTGTAGAGTTTCACTAAAAACTTTGTGACAGTATTTATGGTAAGACTATAGATATATATGATAAACAATTAGGGTTTGAAATTGCCACATAAAGCTCACGAGGGCATATATCCAAGATCAATAAATATCTCACAATAAGCACTTATACATTTTCATTTTTGAACAAAATTATTACATTCGTTTTGCTGCTGAATATCATCGTAACCGCTATAGATGTACAAAGAGTTATTACATCACAAAGTAGTTATTAATTAAACAAAAGGCCGGGTATAAAATACCTATGAATGTTTTTTCCCGGCAGCGGATATATTGCTAGCACGTTATAATATAAAAAGATACTGAGTAGATCTTCTGTCCACTCATATCTTCACCTTTTTCAGCCTTCCCATGGATGCTGCATCTTTCTTGTCAGTCTTGTGTACCTGATACTTTTTCACATTTAAATAAACTTTACAAACTCAATTTAATTTTCGTTTAACGATCTTTCAGCCTGCTTTCACCATTAACAGGAATATATAAATTATAAATTTACTCATTCCCTAATGAAATCTAAACTTATTTATGATTCACAATAGCATTAGAGACATGCTTGTTAATCAGAATCTACTTTAATGTATCAGTTTATCTACCTCCTTAAGACTCTCTTGACGATGAATACAAATCCAAGTTACACACTCCATGTTGAACTCATTTAATCATTCACTAATTACATCTAAGGAAGTAAAAATAAAGGACAGAGTTCATTTTATTAATGAGATGTAATATATGTAAGATCTGATACGTAAGTAGGTCAAAAACGTTCAGTAATGGAAAGAAAATCGGCATTTCTTTGATCATAAGATCTATCACAACAGTAGAGTTGGGAACATCACAATCCATTTTCTCTATCTCCTTGTTTCACCCTTTTTTCCTAGGCTGCGTTCATCGGGTACACTATTCTTATTGACACAATCCTTCACCGTTCTCTGTTAATTTTCCGGTACTGATAGAAGAAACGTTTGAAATATAAGTTTATTGTCCCGTTTTACGAATGTAAAAATGTGCATTTTAGAAGAACCAAATAGACTAACTAAAAGGAATCACCAACTCTTTCTTTGATACTGTCAAGATAGTGATTTGAGGGAAATGCAAATTTCTGGTTCAACAATTTTTTATACTTGGCGTTCACAATAATATCATTGTTACACTGAAAACAGTTTATTTTGAGAGATTGGCAGTACTACTCGTCTACGGCGTTGACAATCTCAAATATTTTAAAATGTTTATTTAATACAATTTGTAAGTATTTCCATGTCAGATAATTATTTTATAATATTGTTATTAAGAAAATTAAAAAACAAGGTTTTTGTTTTGCATCTGTCAAATTACTGTTATATTGTGTTATCATAGAAATTGTTTTATTATAATTATTGCTATGGTTGCAATGGGTATTATTAAAATTTTTTATAAAATAAGTGATGCAAAGTATAAAAAATAGTATATTATGCTCGTTTTATACAACGTATTGTCACTTGTATCTTTGGAGTACAAAGAAGAGTACAGACGAGCGAAGAGAGGAGTAATTCGTGTGACAATATATCATCTTATAAAACTTGTATAATAATATACTACTTTATACTTTGCGTTCATAATAATATCATTGTTACACGGAAAACAGTTTAACAATAGAAGCTATTATTAAACTGTTTTTGGTGTCTTTTTACTTTGAGAGATTGGGAGTACTATTCGTCTATGGCGTGTCATTGATAACCTCAAATATTTAAAAATGTTTATTTAATACAATTTGTAAGTATTTCAAATCTGTAGTATCTGTCAAATTACTGTTGTTTTATCACAGAAATGGATTTATTATACATTGTTGCTATCCCTAGATTGTATTCCGATATTTATTATAAATGAAATTTTAAAATTTCTAAAAAATAGTATATTATGCTCGTTTTATACGACGTATTGCTCGTATCGTCGCTGTGCTCCAAAGTATCAACCCGTGTGACAATACTTCGTCTTATGAAACTCGTATAATAATATACTATTATAAAACAAATATTAATCTAGTATGAATATTTAAAGGAATTGCCGTCGGAGCTAGGGAAATTCCTCCTGTCTACTCGTGCTGACCGGGATCGCTTTGGACACCTGCCTGGATGGCAGGGATTTCCTATCAAGGAGTCGAGGAGCTTGTGCCCCTTTATAATCAACGTAAATTGGGGTACTGGGACAGACGTCAACATCATGTCTATCCTGTCTACAAGTTGCGCTGATGGGTTGTTTACCGCAACGACTGGAAGGGCGACCGTAGCTCTGGAGCGCTGGACCGACCGCATCGATCTGGGGTAGTATGGAAAATTGCTGCAAACGTTGTAGTCTATCCTTATCGACGACGAACACCTATTGCCAGCAAACGGCATGCCCATCTTTATTGCTCGAATGCATTGATAGTGCTAGAAACATTTCTCGAGGATTCCCTCAGACATCGTAGGTGCGCGCGAATTTCATTCAACACGTTTTCTGATACCTTCGACTGACATTTTTCTTATAACACTTTCATTAGCGGAAAAAAGCTCAAAGCTGTGGCAATCAAGGGATTCGGCCCAGACCTGTTGTTCTCTATTACATAAACGCGCTCGGTATCTTGCGTCAAAAATCATCATAGCCATATTTTGCAAACATATATTTATTTCATGCATCTTTAAAATATTTGCTAAATACGGAAGTTTGTAGAATCACTCTTCATCATTCAATATGTTTGAAAATGTAAATATTTTTACTATAAATGTAAATGTAAATATTTTCCGTGGAGCTCCAAGGGCTCCACGGTGTACCTTTTGAAACCTTGCTTTATACAAACCAAACTTAGCAAGCATATTGAGAAAAAATTCATCTTGTTTAGATTGCATGTGAAAATACATATTTAAATCACCAACAAAAAATTATCTTATAATTAGCATACATTGTATCAAAACAGACTTTGGGCGATCTATACACATATTAGCAGATCAAGTTCAGTTACGATTGAGCCACAAAATTCGTCATCTTTTTCTTTAATTTGTAAAGAGACATTCTTAGCCACTAAGTGGAAAGAATATATTTTTTAAATAGATAGCATTGCCACCTTTTTCGTAAATTGATCGAGAAAAACGATTGACTAAGGAATAGTTATTAAGTACTAAATTCAGTATTCATATGTGGCCTGCCTTTCAAATAGGTTGGGACCACTGGTTTAGAGTGACTTTTGGACGCCGGTTATTTTCATTGCATTGCTATTTTTGAATATTAAGGGGGCGGCTAATGGCATGATTCAAAAGTGTGCATGATACATAGAGATTAACTTCTCGAGAATATTGATTCTCACAGAATGACTCCTCCGAAATCGAATAAATGGCCTCTTCAGTTGATGGTGACAAGGGTGCGGGTTTTTCATAATTTTTAAAGTTACTTGTTTCGCTTGACAATACAAAGTATTACATATTAAGAACTTGCCTTATTTGTTCATATGCAGACCATATTTGGTCATATTCAAGATGTATATTTGGATTAATAAAATGTATATCATGACGTTCCAAAAAATTTTTCATTAAGAATAGAATTGAATCTAAAGAAGTTATTGTTAAATTCGGCATTGTGTTGCCTGAAAGAGTGCCTAACACAATTACATTTGTATGATTTAATGTCTGTATTTAATATGATATTTTTATCCACCATTGAGTTTTTAAGGGCCTCATTGGTACCAGCCTTGATGATTAATAATAATTATAAATGAATACTTTTGTTAGAGACGAATTAGAAAGAACACAATTAAATTGAACAGTGGGTTTGAAAATAGACGTTATTATACGTTAGAAGTTATTAGGACCGTTATGACATATTCCAACACATATACTCACGATTTGCTCATACCAATACTTTATTTAAATTATAATTATAATTATTTTCGATATCGCCAACAGTTACAGATGTTTAATCTTTCTATTTTCCATTTTTTTGGAATTATTTGGTTAGGATTCTATTTTTTTCATTAATATTAGTTTATTGACGATTATTTTTTATTAATTGTAGTTATTTTTCTCTTATTATTCTGTATTTTTGCGAAAACAGAGAGACTAAAGCATTTTTGAACTATTACTAGTATCCGTACATGAAGATAAGTTCAAAGTTTCATTCTTATCTGGCTTAACTATCGGTGTGGTAGTTATGCAAGTGGATGAAAATATAATATTTGACTAGATTAATTAGATTTATTAGAGTTTAGAGTTGCTGTGGCTCCCTGGTAAGACGGTTGCCTACGGAGCGCAGGGATCCGGGTTTGAATCCCTCCACCTCTTTCGGATTCTATCTTCTGATTTCCGATATTGTGTAGTCAGCTTTGGGGTCGACTCAAGTATTTAATACTTAAAATGAGCACCTATTTATACCGGGATAATAGGACTGGTTGTATTGCACACTGGCCACGTGGCTTTCATATCTATGGCCGGTGGTCTAGAAACGAAAAACTTACCATCTCTGCCCTGATGCGCCTATCTTGGCGTTGCGAACCTATTATTTAACATTTAATTATATCACACTTTTTACCTTTATTAGACTGTCCAATTTTTTCTAGTTCAATTTTTAAATAAGTAATAATAATAAATAATAGGTTCCGAAATGCATAGACAGGCACACAGGGGCAGACCACAGAGCTGACTGCAGAATATCGGAAGATAAAAGAGGGGGGGGGGGGATTTGAACTCGCGACCCTGTGCTTTGTAGGCAACCGTCTTAAACGGATCCACGGCAATCCTTAAGCTAGATTTGAAAAAAGTGAATTCCGTGTGTTGATTAAGAACTACTTTTTGCCTGGACAAACCATTAAGAAAACTGGGATAGAGCTAAAAACTATTATGGGAACTCTGTCTGTTGCATGGTTCACAAACAGGGTGACCAGGTCTCGGGTTTTCATCCGGAGTCTCAGTATTTCTGGCCAGAGTCTCAGGGCTCCGGGTTTTGTTATAAAATCACCGGGTTTGTAGTTTGGAGGTGATAACCTTTTTTGCTCATTTGCTCATCATTTACATTTTGAAGGTGAAGACTTTTTTTTTACTCATCACTTGGATTTTGGAGGTGAGGACCTTTTTTTGCTCATCACTTGTATTTTTTTGAGGTGATCAAAAGATCAAAATTGAATAATTGAATAAAATATACTGTATTTCCATTTTTTTTTTCAATCTTAGGGTTTACCTCAACTGAAATCTGGTTACCCTGTTCACAAGTAGTGAATTTCGTTGTGGTCGTATGAGCACTAATGATGCTAAGGACGTCCGAATGAGGTAACAACTGAAGAGATGGTCAATAAAATTCATGATATCGTGTTGTACGACCGCCAAGTGAAAATACGTAAGATAGCCAAGATGGTCAGCATCTCAGACGAAAGTGCGTTTCATATCATGCACGAACAAAAGGGTTTTTGCGGCATTTTGTAACCATTGCTGAAACATAAATTCATCATTACACACCATAAATGTTCGAACAGTCAAAACAGATTTCTCCCGATAAACGTGATCCTAAGAAGGCAAAAAGGGTTCCTTCGGTCGGAAAGGTCATGTCCATGATTTTCTGGGATTCGCAAGGTGCAATCTTGAACAATCGACTATCTGGAACAGGGAAAACCGATCAGAAGACAATATTATATCACTTCACTGGAGCGAGCGATCGACAGTGATCGAGATAATACGGCCCTATTTGTTCCACAATGACAATGCATCCGCTCATTCGTGCGAAATTGCAGCCAAATTGGTCGGATTCAGCAACGAACTGCTTTCTCATCTACCTTATTCTTCTGATTTCGTCCCCTGCGATTATTTCTCTTTCCAAACATGAAGATATGACTCGACGAAAAAAGATTTTCATCTATCGAGGAGATCATGATTGAAACACAGGCCTATTTTGCGGAGTTCGAGAAAACGTACTTTCTGGAAAACTTAAAGAAATACCAACTTCTTTAAGCTTTCCAGAAAATCATTTCAAAATGTTTCAAACTAAAAGGAGATTATGTTAAAAAGTCGCATACTGGTAAAAAAAAATCTTTCATTTCGAAGTAACTGGCTTACTAAACACCACTCGTACTCTTAAAAGATTACAAATGATAACTCCAGCACTAGGAAGATTAAAATGAATTCTGAAGAAAGCCAACATTCTGAGGAATTAATTCCAAGCAAATTATTTTAATAATTGTTTTCCCCTCGATGTCTAGCTATAGGTTCGATAAAAATCACCACGAGTTATAGACCTTAATTTTCCTGCAAGATGCCTTCACTTATTATCTGCAGTCATTACAACTCGTCTAAGTACAGCTACTTTTTCTACATTACCTTTTAAAATAAATTGCCGTTCCAGTTCCTGTATTCTATTTATTCCAGCGCCTTGTAAATATAATCTGTGTATATATTTCTCCATTTTATATAACGTAATTTAATTTACAGCAATAAACAAAAGGGGCGATCGAAATAAACTATTTATCTGCAAACAATCCGTCTTGGATTGGTATTTGCATTTATTTAGTATTAGATCGTCTACTAGAGCCAATAAAATGCAACTGTGATGTGAAATAAGACAATAGTTGAAGATTCTCAGACAAAAAGGTTGGACTGTTCATAGAAAAGAGCTACTATTGAAGTGAAACTTCAGTTGCTCTTTTTCACAAACACAAATACACATACATACTGTATTGTTTCTATTGTCGGCTAACATGGTAACGTAAAAGAGAAAAGGAATTTAGATTAGTAAAGAAAAGTAACTGCAATGTTATGTTTTGTCCTCCTAACTCCTTTTATGTCAGGTTTCATTTAGAAAAATATCACGTTAAAAGGAAGAACTATCCACAATTATTGAAGCTACGCTCATATACAATAAATCGTTGACCAGTTATGTTAGTTGGGACGTAAAGGCAGTGCCGGACTTACGATTTTGAAGATCCTGGGCTAGACTTTTTGGAGGTCCTACTTATACAGTGAAATCATTAATTCCTGAGCGTTATTTAATACTTGACAGAAACATTTAGTTATCAAACTTATTTCCAAGAACATGTACACATAGGCGTAGATTCGATTTATATTATCTTATACCAGTGGTTCTCAATCCGTGGCTCGCGAAACACTGGTGCTCCGTGAAGCCACTTCAAGTGTTCTGCCAAAAAATCAAATACACAATTAAAAATTGTTGCGAAAGAAAAATCAATACATAGTAAAATAATTTTTGTATGGGATTGTAATCAGCGTTTGCTGTCTACAATTAAACGAATGACAATTAATCCTTCTGTGCAGGATACAAATCTAACATTTAACAACAAAAGAAGAAAATTTTGAAAAATATTTTCCACTGTTAAACAATTTGATTGGATAAGAAATCCGTTTGTTTCTTCTGACTTCTTCATTTTTGCCCTGAATGAAGAAGAAGAACTAACGTCGCTCGCTTCAGATCGTGGATTAAAATTGAAGTTCATTGAAAATACACCTGAAAAATTCTGGATCTCTGTTAAAGATGAATACCTGGGTGATGAATTTTCTTTTATTGCTAGAAAAAAAGCATTAAAGACATTAATATTATTTTCTACGTCATATCTTTGCGAAGCAGAATTTTCAACGATGGTTAATATTAAAACAAAGAAGCGAATCTTTATCATTAATTCGTCCCAATAGTGCTTAAATCTGCAAAGATCACCAAGGTCATATGTATATTGTAATTCTAAGTAATTTTTAAATAAATATGTTTGTATCAATGGTATTTTATTATTTTATAAAAGTAACACTTTGGAGTAGGGGGGGGGACCCCACGCTTACGGGTGAAAATGCGTCCAAAACGCGCCCTTTTTTTTCTCTTCAACAATGGAGTTATTTTTGCGAGCAGTGTCCTTTTTTTTCATTGGACCCTTGATTTCAAAAAGTTGGTCACCCCTGCTTTAAAGCTTATGTTGTATTGGTAGTGTTTCCCGTAAAAAAATATCACAGTTTAGTGTTCCCCGACATCAAAAAGATTGAGAACCAATGCCTTATACCAATTAATTATTAAATGAACACTGTTTTTCTCTACGCGCCAATGAGTTAGTAAGAAATATGAAGTTCACAACGGATTATCGTTGTTCCTCGGGAGAGTTCTGGCCAACGAAGTAATCTGATTGGTTCTTTATTAGTTGTGACTTTCAGCTTTGAATTGGAATACAGTTTTGATATATTTAAACTCATTGTTTACTATTATGTAATGCTCAGGAATTAATGATCGCACTGCACATGAAAGAAAAAATAAAAGAGCAAATAAATCAGAATGAACCAAGCCGAGAGTAATATAGTAATGATTCAATTTCTAATGCTGCCTACATGTAACTTAATCTACACAATTGTCAGCCCTCGTACCGTACGGAAGGGGCATATAAACTGAAAGCCAATGTTTTATAATTAAATAATTTTTTTAGTAAACGCAAAATAAATATAAATTAATTGAAAGGAGATTATAGGTCAAGAAACTTAGAGACTGCGTTCAAACGTAGGTCTATCCAGGGATCAGAATTATGTTTTAAGGAAATTAAGTAACGTTCGTGGTACTTACCGATTGACGAGTTGGACATTTACGAGTTTTATATTGATTGCACAGCCTTTGAATTAATACAGAAACAATAAAGTTAACAAAAAATTCATCTTCTGCAAGTGTCATGTCCGGGTCGAAAGTTGACTACTAATATGGCAATTCTAACTGGAAACTTTTTTTTCATGTTTTGTCTGCCAGTCAGGATAATTTTTGGCCTCACTCACATGTCCCATAACTTTGGATTTGGCAGCTCGAAATATGTCTGCACTAGACAGGCCGAAACATGCTCTCAGGTTGCATTATCAAGCTGTTTAGGCCTTGCACAGGTTTTTCCTTATATTTATTTGTTTTATATTTCCCGCCATTAAATTATATTTGCAGTAACGCATAATATGGACCAGATATTCAATTTAAAGTTTTTTTTTTTTTTTTATCTGGTAGTTATAATATTTTCTCCCATTCTACATAAGACTTCCTCATTCTTGATTTTATCAAGCCATGAAATGTGTAACTGGCTTCCATAAGTCCATAGTTCGAATGCAAATAAAATAAGTTAAGGTTTATTTAATATACAATAAGATAAGTAATTGTATGCAAAGAAAAGTCACTATAGTCTATTTTTATGGAAAAAATAATTTTGACATAATAAACGTCAATAATAATATACTTTTTATTTTATAATAATAATAAAAATAATTATAATATAAACATATTTATTTAATTAAAAGTTAATTACATTTAAACATACATTAATATAAATCCACAGAGCTTATGACATACGAAATATTTTTCCTTACAAAAACTATACATTCTTTCTTGAACCTATTTAAATTTCGCTCTTGTTTTATTTTATCATCTAGCTTATTAAATAATGTAAGTCCTTTAAAGAATAAACTATTTTGGGTTCCACTTTTTTTTTGCTTTTTCAATTCTAAAATCATTTTTAGGGTTGTCGTCTGTCTGTCTGTCTGTCTGTCTGTCTGTCTGTCTGTCTGTCTGTCTGTCTGTCTGTTCGGTAAAAATTGTAGCCAAACGGCTAAACCTAGAGAGTTGAAATTAGGCATGCTTATCAACTCTTTGACCCGCACATAGGAAAAATACTGAAACATCTAAAAAACATATTCCCCTAAAAATATAAACAAATATGTGCTCATCGAAAAAAAAAATATATTTTTTTAAAATTCTGAGTAGGGTATCAAATGAAAGCCCTTGGTACGTAGATTAACGATCAAATTTTAATTTTTGCAAAATAAATTATTTTGAAGCGATTTTTGCCAAAATTGTGCAAAAAAATTTTTGTCCCACACCCTGTAGCCCAGATGGTTTAGACTCAAAATCTGAAAAAATTCTAAGTAATGTACATTGGTGTGAACCGGAATCGTACAACAGGAATTTTTGATCAGATTATGTTTTTGGAACAAAAAGCATTTTTTGTGTTTTTTTGCTAATAATGTTATAGTTATATAGTTATATAGACGCTAAACAGTAACGTGTTTCTTGGTGCAGTGGCTAAGATACTTGCATTCTGCCCGAGAAATTGAGTTCGAATCCTACGAGAGGAGACAATATTATTTTTTTTTTCGCATTTTTATATTGTTTAAATTATTTTTTCAAAATTCTAGTTATATTTTGGCAATTGTTGCATTTAATTTTTAAAAGCGTAAATTTAATAACCAGTGTACACGAATGAGTTTTGTGTACAGAATGTACACGAAATCAAAGGGGAGGAGCTATGACTAAAAACAACCAATGGAAGCCATAGGCGCAATTTTCAAAATCTTAATGCACCTTGATATATAAAAAAAATACTGCACATCTTTAGAAACTTAAATAATGGTAATAGGCATTCGAATTAATATTCATAAAAAAATATTTTGACATAAAATTTGTTTTGGCATCCCAAATAATCATCATTCACTTACTAAATACTTGCAAAACCCTGAAATGTGTGAAAATTCACACTTCACATCAATTTTATTTCTTAAGTTGTATCTGCTAACTTCGCTTACAAATTTAATATTACTACTTAAGTAATGTGGTACTAGGCCGTTCTTTATTTTAAATATAAATATTAATGTCAGAAAATATATCCGTTGCTTAACATCTAGCCAATTTAGAGCTTCTAACATCTGTTTTATATTCGTTCTCCTATTAACCTTTAAGATAATTCTCATTGCTCTGTTTTGCAATTTTTGGAGCCGTAAAATTTGACCTTTATTGCACAAAAAAAGTAAAGTGGCACAGTAATCAATGTGTGGAGCTACTATAGTTTTATAGAGATTAACAGCTTGCAAATATGTTAGCTTATTTCTTATTCTCCGTAGAAAATATTTTTTTTTGCTATTTTCTTACACATGATTCGTATTCTCTTCCAAGTTAATTTTATCATCTATAATCACACCCAGATATTTGATACTCTTAACATTTTCTAATTTTTCATTGTCTAAATATAAATCTATATCTGGCACTACTCTATTACCTAATATCAAAAATTCGTCTTGTTTGTGTTAACTTTGAGCCTATTTATTTTAAACCGTATATTTAAATTATCCAAGTCTGATCTTATTTTAATTAGACCCTCGCCAATATTGTCAACTGCTATATAAATTAAAGTATCGTCCGCGAAGAGCTTAAAATTGGAAAATTTCAGAATCTTATATATATCGTTAATATACATTATTAACATTATATACATTAATGAACATTAATGCCCTCAAAATAGTCCCTTGTGGTACCCCAATGTTTACATCCACAGCAGACGAATCTTTATTATTTATTCGAGTTTTTTGTTTTCTATTAGCTAAATAACTTTCGAACCACTTTAAAGCATTACCAGCAACCCCATAAGCCTTCAACTTGGTTAACAACATCTTACGATTTATGGTTTCAAACGCGCGCTTTAGATCCAAAAATATGGCAATTATAATTTTTCCGTTATCTAATTCATGCTTCCAGTCATTAATAATATAGTTTAATGCTGTTTCACACGAGCGTTTATGTCTATAACCTGATTGTTGTCCGATTAATATATTATTATTATCAATGAATGCGTCGATTTGTTTCTTAACACATTTTTCCAATATTTTTTCGATTATATCCATCATATTAATAGATCGCATTTCCTCACACTTTATTGTACCCGGTATTTTTTGTATTGGTTTGACTATAGAACATTTCATTTCATCTGAAACTATACCATATTTCAGTGAGTAATTAATAATCACACACAATGTATCCCCAATAATATCATAAGAGTCTAATAGTTTGTTCTTACCTAAATAATTACAGTCCTTTTTATCATTACTCTTAGTAAATTTTACACATTTATAGTGAAACACTTCTGCACAGGGACTTTCACAGATGAGTCTGTCTTTGTTTGTGTCCGTTTCTAGTTTGCATTTAATACAACTTGCATCTTTCATGTTCTTCAAGCATTAGAACAGCATTCCTAACACCTATGTGCTGGCTACCTGCAGTACAGATAAGTACTATAAGTCACAACAGGTAATATAACTACACTTGAAATCGAACTTTGACCACGCGCAAGTTTTAACACTCAATTAAATGTCTTAACCGCTGCTAGCAACTAAAATTCCTACAATTCGATTTAGAAATTATTAGAACGTTTTTCACTATTCAAAAGTAATAGAATCTGGTTTATAAACTTTTAATTAGTACTTTCACACATTCACAGTTTTTAGAATTTTAATAACTTTTAGAAATTTGAATATTATTAACCACCGTATACACGTATTATCACCTATAACTTTTTTCTTCGTAAAACTTAATTTATTTAGGCGAACCTATAATAAATTTTACAACTAAAATGTAACTTTATTTATTAAACATCAAACTGAAAGATCTGTCATGAAACCGTTCCTGCCATGAAATTTGATCGATCTCAAGACCATGTCAGTAAAATTTTGATAATGGCGACCTGCTCAGTGTTCTCGTAGGATACTTTGATAGAAAACCAAAATTAGGATATCCCGCAAAATTCGAAACGGTTGGTTTTCCTTGTTGCGGCGTTAAATCTTTTAATACAAGCGTTTTCAATTATATAAATATACTGTCTACAAAAGTGATTCTTAAACTGGGGTGCATTGGCGACGGCCTGAATAGGCTTCAGTTAACGACCACCTCAATGTTTAAAAAGAAATAAATTAATTTTAATGACTTGATAATGAAATAATTAAATTTAAGTTATATAATCAAATTGCTACGTTAATAAATCTTCCATATAATATAAAGCTGCGTTCATAGCTCTTAAATTACTCGACTATTCACTGTGCGTTGTGGATAAGTTAAGTAGAGAGTTTTAACGTTTAAGGCATCGTTTGCAGCTATGGAAATTAGTGCGTTACGAATAGTGCAACATCTATGTGTCTTTAAGCCAACTACGACAGCGTCATCTGGCAAGAGTTTATATACACACCAGTTTTGCCAGTGAAAGATCGAAAATCCCTTCGTAAAATGTTTATTATCTATAATCGTTTTCTTAATTCTGCTGTCCTAGATTTTTGCTAACTAAACCTAACCTAATTACCTAAATTAATTATATTTACTGTTCGTCTTTGTAATTTTGGGCGAGATTTGTTGTAATCGGCGCGTTGACATTTTGTTAGGTTATGGAAAGGCATACAATGTAAATGTTCTCTACGGTGTAGACTGAGATAGCCAATGTGTGATTATACTAGGTCTGTTCAAAATGTATCGCGAATTTTGAATTTCCGCGGGTTACGAATATTCGATTTTCGTTTTTTTTGTGGCGTTATGTTGGTACTCATGTCTCGCATTTATGCCGATAAGTTCGGCCATTTTGAAAGTTCACTTAATTTTTGACAGTTGCTTTGCTTGCACGTGTTTTGGCTCGTCTTCGATTTTTGCCTATACCAAAAAAATGGATCAAAGAATCTGTATCAAATTATACACAGTGCGCGGACGCATTCCGAATGTTGACTGTGGCATATGGTGAAGCTACCTTGGACCGAAGCAACGTTTATCGGTGGTACAAAATGTTCTCAGAGGGCCGAGAAGATGTGAAGGACGAAGAGCGTGCCGGACGCCCGAGCACGTCAACAACAGACGAAAACATTGATGAAGTGAAGAAAATAGTATTGGCCAATCATCGAATCATCGTTAGAGAAGTCGCTGAGGACCTAAACATATCGATTGGCTCGTGCCATTCGATTTTTACGAATGATTTGGGCATGAGACGGGTCGCACATCGTTGCTTGTGTGCGAATTTTTGGCCAAAAACAACACACTAATAATGCCGCAACCACCGTATTCCCCAGATCTGGCCCCCTTGTGGCTTTTTCTTGTTCCCGAAACTGAAGAGGCCCATGAAAGGACGACGCTACGCTACGAGTGAGAAGATAAAGACGGCATCGAAGGAGGACCTGAACAAGATCACAAAAAATGATTTTTTCAAGTGCTTCGAGGATTGCAAAAAACGTTGGCACAAGTGTATAATATCTGGTGGGGATTACTTTGAAGTGGACAAAATAGATATTCATGAATAAATAAATAATTTTTGAAAAAATACAAAATTCGCGATACTTTTTGAACAGACCTCGTATGTCAGTTTCATTAAAACAACGCACTTACTACAAAGTTTGGAAAACTATCGACAATCGACATCGTATAATGCTTTAAATTTGGAACTGTAAACGCTCGCTCACATTACTATATGACAAACTTGTAGTGACAATCAACAGTGCACAACTCATAGTCTATATACGACTAATTTAAGAGCTCTGAAACGCAGCTTAACAGAGAATGAACATATAAAAACTATAATGTTTCTTTGGTTTAAGTGGTACTAGATATTAAAATCTAGTAACTTTTAACGACTGAATACGGCTTTTGACTATTTTGTTTAATAAAACCTCCAATCAATGGTTAAGAAGTGAGTTCGTGACAATTTATGAAAATAAAATTTCCGTTTAAAAAATTTGTAAATCTAAAGTTTACAATTGTTTAATCATATTTCACTGTGTCACCTATTTTTGTACAGGAATGTTTAATAAAGCTTTGATTTTAACCATAGTGTTTAGTTTATTTCGCAGTATCGTGCAGTAGGCGTGTTCTCTTCAATCAGATAGCACTTGTTTTGCGTTAAGCATCTTCAGTTGTGCTTTCTTGGCTGGTAATTAACATTAATGAAATTAGGAGTAGCTACAAGCGGCTGTTTGACTGTGTTTCACGTCTTCACGTCCTCAAATCTTCCCCGCGATAATATTACATGGTACATTATGCATGTCGCAGCTATGTTCGCGAGCTTGTCTTCTCCTCTCATCACTTATGCATTGTTGTGCCTTCTGACGTGTCTACAACAAATGAGTAATAACTGCCATTACGTTATATTTAATTATAAATACGAGACACATATGACGGCAGACATATTGTGGTACTGTGGTTTTCAAACAGTGGCTAAATTAACAAACAGAACTCACCTTCCAATCTAGTAAAGTGTAATGGCACAAAACTTGCCACAGAATAAATCTAATAGCATTGGATTAGACTTAGACTTCTTTTCCTTCTATAAGTGAAATCCTGTCTACTTCTACTACAGGGTGATATTAAAATCGTGTTATTATGCAATATGAATCACCGTATGTACTGCTACAAAATATCCTAAACCTAATTACCATTACTTTACCATTTTAGTTCTTAACATATGATTACAAAATATTTTTTTTAATTTTCTTAAATTTTTTCCAAAAATCATTAATAATCCATCATCATTTTCCAGTGATGATGGATTATTAATTATTTTTCGCTCGACAACTCGAGGTGAAACTAGGTCTTCTGTTACCAGGTTTCATGATAATTCTATCTATGTACATTCAAGAGTCATTTGGTCAGTATTACATCCAGTTTGTTAGCATACACAGAAAGGAACCTACAGTGTATAGCCGCTTGCGAAGGGCTAAGCAGAATCTGTAATTTGTATGAAAACATATAAGCAGGTGTTGAACTCACGTCCATACTCTTGATTAGTGGTCAAACAGAAGAAGAAGAACGTCGTGATGAAAAGTTGTGTTAAAATCCAGGAGTGAAGAAAAAAAGGTTTTTGAAGTGTTATTGAAGTGGAAGAAGAAGAAGATGAAGCGATAGGAGGAAGCGTATAGCAGAGGAGGAAGTGGAGAATTGTTATCCAGGAAAGAAGTTGAATGAGAGAACAGAAAAACGAGAAATGAGTAGCGGGGGAGTAGGCAACCTGCAAGACACTGGAGAAAGAAAAATGGACGAGAGTCGCGTTCACCAGCGAATAGTATAGGGTCTTTGACGGACTGGATGACGAAAGAAATGGATAAGAAGAAAGAGGAAGTGTTTGGAAAGTCAAGGAAGGTAGTTAATTCGCCGGTTAATTCGAATGTCAAGGAAGAGGAAAGTTGGGTATAGAGCTAGCAGCGATGTGATAGAATGGGTGGGGGAATAAGATGCAAGAAAGAGGGATAAGGAGAACCATATTGAAGGAATGTTGAAGGAGATCCTGGGAAGAATGAAAAAGGACAAAGACGAAATAAAGGAAGAAATAAGGATGATGACGAAAGAAGAAGATGAAAGACGAAATAAAGAAGAAGGCTAGAAATAATTGAAAAGAAGGAGAGAAGGTCAAGGTCGGAGGGACAGGAGGGTGAAGAATTAAGACAATTGGAGAAAAGGATGGAAGAGGTAAAGATAGGACAAGAAAGGGGGGAACGGGAAGCGAGGGAAAAAAATATAGTAGTCAGAGGGGCAGAGTTGAATAATATGGAGAATAGGGAGGTAGGAATTAAAAGAATGATAAAGGACTTAACCAGGAAAGAAATGGAAGTAGGGAAAATACAGGAGATAGGAAGGGGAGAAGGGGAAATGTGGATAGTAAAATTGAAAAAGTGGGAAGATAAAAGAGACGTGATGATGCAGAAAAGTAGACTGAGAGGAAAGGAACTGTACGCTGATGATGACAACAAAGAAGGAGAGAGAGATTCAAAAGAAACTAAGAGCTATGTAGAGAGAAGAAAAGGAAAAAGGCAGACAATGGAAGCTGGGATACATGAAGATACAAATAGATGGAAGATGGATGAGGTGCAACGAGGTTAGGGGTGAGTTAGAGGAAATGCGGGATTTTCGGCAAGGGGGGAAGAGGTAGAAGTGGGGATCCAGCATGGAAAGGGGTGGGAAGGGAGGCAGGACGAGAAAGAAGTTAAGGCAATCTTCTGGAATTTGGCAGGGGTTAAAGAAAGATGAAGAATTTTGGGAATTTTTGAAGGAGTTTGAGATAATAGGGTTGACGGAGACATTATAGAAAGGGTGGGTATGGAAAAGTCAAGGGGCGAAATAGGAAAAAAAGATAGGAAGGGCAATGAAGGGTATCATCACGGGAGTAAGATGTGAGTTGTGTATGGATGAAGAGTAGGCACAGAAATAGGAGGAGATAGTTGAGAAAAGGGTGAAGATAGGGAAGGAGGGGTGGCGAGTAATCACAATGTACAACAGATGAGAAAGTAAAGAGAAACTGGAAGTAATGTAATGTAATGTATGGTTAATATGACGTTGGGATGTTGATATGAGATATGTCTTGTAAGTGTAGTGAATACCCTGAACACCAAAAGGTCGAGAGGAAATAAAGGATTATATATATAGCGGTCAAACAGCATGTGTTAACGTTTCCGGAATTAATTACTAAATTTAACATTTTTAATGAGTTTGTAAAATATTAGTAAATTTTAAAATTATAAGTAACGCTAGTATACCTTATATATACTATATATACCTTAATATGGACTAACATTTTTAAAAGCTGACAATAATGCTAAGCGATTTCGTGGTATTAGGGCCGCTGCAACCCGAAGGTGCAAAAGGTGCACTGGACTCGAGCGATAGATTTTTAGGGTAGTTCATTTTTGGGGGAGGCAATTTTTTAGGAATGTAGGGTAATCAATAAATAATAACTTAAACATTCTTAGAAAATTATTTTATTTATTTCTCCAAGTGCCTCGTTCAAATCAACAACACGCTAAAGTTGAGTCCATACTGATCGCACTGCGCTCTACAACACAGAACAGAGTGAAACATCTTTAATTGTTAACGTAGAACGAACAATGCGCGAAGTGTTTGATTATGTTACATTATACGCGTGGTATTAAATATTGAAAGTATTTGTGTGTCATCCAAACTAAACGCGTTAAAACAAGCAATTTTCTTTTATGCACCGATAGTAAAATTTGTTTCTTGCATGATTTTAAACTCGGGTCCCATTGGGAAAACGCGCGACGCCTGTTATATAACAAGACTTTAAAATCACCTTGTACGACTGCCCTGTTGGTTCTAAACTAGTGTTTATTTTGTAATTTAACAGAAACCCTTTAACTTGTGTCCAGCTCATGATTTATTTTACTCTTCATCTGTGAGTCCTAGCCAAAAGTTTTACATTAGTAATAATGTTTAGCCAGAAGATACGGAGGATTTGAAGTAGCATCTGTTTAAAAACACCTGTAAATTGTAAACAATTGACTCGATGGCAATTGTAAACTATCGCGTTTCGCAACTATATGAAAATAAAGACAAAATGTTGTTCTTAAAGATGTGCAGTTTTGTAGACAGGTTCATGTATATATATTTCCTAATGTTAATAAGGCCCCAAAAGTATGTATGGCTTTTTTAACGAGCATTAATATGTCATTCTTAGCCCCATCCTGTTTGGTTATTATGACAAAGTATTAAACGTATAAATTTTTAAAAACATTTTTTCCCTGAATGTTAATTAAGGCCCAGTTGCATAAAGCGTAGTTAAGTCTGTCAATGTAGTTAACTATGCATTAAGTCGTCGTGTTGTTGAAAGCATTGCTAAATACACAATTAATTGTTTTTCATCATGCTATTGTCAAATATTTGAAAATATCGTCATCTGACGTAGTTACTACCTGACGCTTTATGCGACTGGGCATATGAGTGTAATTCAAATTGACGTTTTGTTGACCTTGATTTTTAGAAGCTTGCCTCGTCTTTGGCAAGCTTCTGGCACTGCATTACAACGTGTTGTAATGCAGTTAGATTTGAGCACATCTTCAACTTATATATCTAGATAACATCCAGAAAATTGCTGAAAAGAAATGACACCAGTTACTCAGGACAAGTGTAATGAATGAGCCCTATGTTCAGTAATGAACAACAAATGGCTGAAATAAGAAGAAAAAATATAGCAGTATTTGTTGAAAGTTAACGGTTACAAAAATGTGGGATAGAAGAGTTTTAATATTGTCACAGGATGATAAAGACAATAGTTTCTATAATAATTTATTTGGTGTCTATATTTACATTATAAATATAATAAGTTGACTGATGTTGAAAAAGGGCTTGATGTACTGATTCTTTGTCCTTTCCTGCAACGTCTTCGGGACCGGTCAAACCATACCCATATCCGTGTTGAACGAATACGGGCAGAAGCCTCATCATCCGCACTCACCTTTCGTCTAGGTATATTGCACAGCTGGGCCGATACTCGGATAGCGCGTGACCCACCTCTGGTGATTACTGACTACCTTCCTGCTCTATCACTCTAGGTCATTTTATATATGTGTACCAAGACCAGTTCTACTTCCATGTTCTGTAAACATTACTCATTTAGGCAATTGTTTGGCACCAATAAAAGATAAACGAATACTATTTATCAAAAGGTTTAGAAATAGTTCAATATACAACAGTTGACCTACAATAACCACATTGCAAATTCAATATTTCACAATTCGTAACATCAGCAACCTTGATGTACTTGATCCCGAACTATGGCCTTGTGACAGTATAACAGAACTCATCATATGTCATTGTATATATAGTTTAATTGTTTTGGCTTTTGAGTTAACTTTTTACTTTATGTAGTGGCAGAAATTTGGCCTCCCGAATAGGCTTCTTATACTTACGAAATAACTACGTAATTCTGAAAAGTGTGAAAACTCACAAAAGAAAATTTACACATTTTTTTAAATCCTAGAACATATTTCATTTAGGACTTAATCGCGTGATCGTTAATGTGCACATGTTTATTTGAAAGAACGCACTACTCCGCAACGGCCAGTTTGTCATCGCCAGCATTTAGACTGATTGATTACTATGCGCATGCTTGCACTTATCGCGCACTAGCCCTTTCTGATCTAATTTCATTAATGCAACATCTTTTCCCAAATTGAGAACCCCTGTTTTAGATTCAAGTAGCTAGTTAGCAAGCCTTTAATAACAGAATAACTACAATGAAAACTCCCCATGCTGACAATAGTATAGTTAGTTAATATAACATGTAGAGTTGTTCTCAAATGTCTGCGACTAGGATTCTACAAAGAGAATAACTGTTGCACTTGAAAAGAAGAATTCAAATAATATTAACTTTAATGCAGGTGATTATTGTATTGTAAGGACCAACATATGACTGCCGCAAAGAGATCTGAATGTCGTTTGATATTATGCTGCATATTTGGTGTAACTGCACCATAATGGCAGATCGTTAAGTGTGTAGTTTATGTGCCATATCTACCTGTGAGACATTTGGAATTTCAAAGTTAGAGTAGATTACCTAGAATTAGATGCTAATGCAGACAACTTAACAACAAGATCATTCAACTACTGGTTTCAAAGCAATAAATAAAAAATAATACTATATATGAATCGCAAATTTCGAAAAGGTCTCCTCTCGCATTTTTGAAATTTTACAGGAGACACAAAAAACTGATTTTCTTTCGAACAGTTTTAATAAAGAGAGCAATTTTTTTCTGTAACCAAAAACTATTGTGTTACAACATAACATAGTAAAATGATTTCCTTGAATGAAAGTGTGTCGGAGAAAACGGCTGTAACAGTTTTCCGAGATGGGTACTTTTCAACATTCATCCAATGACTGAGATGGTTTTGGTAATAAAACGGCATTATTAAGGAACGTTTATTAATAAGATTTTTATTAACATTTTTATTATTTTATTTTAGCTTTATTTTACCTTTCACAGTATTGTTATGCTACAAGAAGGAAAAAAATGTTTATATTAAAAATCTTCTTCGACGTCTGCTTGTGATGCTGGATCTGTCGGCCACTGTAAAATGCCTTCGTAGAAATTTTCGTAATATACCGCTTTGTATTGTTTCAACTTTTGAATGTCGTTCATTAAGGGAATGATTGGTACTTTTGAGGAGTAGCTTAGAAATGCTTCAAGAGAAGGAATGTTTACACGACAACCTTTCCTTTTCGACAGGATAAAAGTTTCGTTGTTCATTTCGTTGCCAATGAAGGGATGGCATAAGACATCACCCATCTTTTCAGGATTAAAGATGAACTCAAAAAAACTCCACACTTGATAGGTAACTTTATCCTTCTTTTTAACTTGCTTACCATAGCATCTTTCCGATAATGATTTTGCATTGAAGTTAACTTTGCACCAGGATTTTATGTCTATGACATCGGAATATGTTATTGTTTTGACACTAAAGTTCTCGCCCTTGGTGCTACTGAGTACTTAAATTCACGTACTGCTGGTGAGTAAACAAACGATCTTTTCTAATCTCTTCTAATTTTACGCTTTACTGTAGCAAAATCTCTATCGCAGTCGTTAAAAGAGGTGATTTCGGTGAGATGAGACCTTTTCAAAATTTATTTCAGAACGTCATGGGTTTTTTTCCAGTATAAAAACCAGATATGAGACTATCGGAAATCATCGGTCTAGTACATAGAAAAAGAGCGAAAAAGTCTTTTTTGAAAAAAAAAATCCGGGATGAGCCCTTTTCGAAATTTGCGGTTCATATACATTCATCAAAAGGGCCCATATTCAATGAAATACCCAGTGAAATCAAGAAAAGAATGTTCAATCGTTACCCCATAAAAACACCACCAATGCATGTAAACATGATCTACGCGCGTGTGTCAACCGCCCGTGTGTAAATATTTAAAAGATCGCTACTAACTAGAATCGAATCCAAATCGTATAGGTGTACAAATTTTCATGAACACCTGCGGCATTTTGACTCGATTCTAACAAAGAATGGTCCAACGAATTCTCGCACAGGGTGGTCCAACGAATTCTCGCACTCGGATGGTCCCACGAATTCTCGAACACGGGTGATCCACACAGACGAAACTTCATTTGATGCCCCCCCTTCAGAATTTTTGTCGATCTCAACCTTTTTGTTGATTGCAATCGGGGAGACTAGCGGACGAAAAAAATCTTTAAGTAGGAATCTGATAAACTCCTAAATGACATGCTTATCGTGTTTGCGATCTGATATTTACGTCACTATATTTATTGCATTGAAAGGTAATTTTTACGCGCAAAGTATAGTTGAGTACAGAAAGTCATATAGCGAGAATATAAAGATGTTTATATGGTTGAATTTAAAAAAATGTACGATATTGAATTCAAATTCAAATTCAAATTTATTTATTATGATTCCTAATATACACATCTAATACTATATAATATTGCAATACATCTCAAAACATAATAAATAAGAAGCTAGATGGGCACACCACCTAGAACATTGTTCTGTGCGTGGGGGTATGTTTATTTTATCGCTAATGTGGGCAGAGTGTTTTAACAGAAGTTAACAAAAAATTACATAAAATTTAATAATCAAGTTACTTAAAATAAATAAATAAAAATTGGAAAAATTAGTATTAAGTATATTACATCAACAGGTCTTTAGTATCTTTGAAATTAAGTTTAATTATCCAAGTTTTAATTGTTTTTTTTTATAATTATTATGTGTAACTCTACTTTGTGTATCTTTCACGTATTTATTAATAGAATTGTATATTTTGTTTGCATGTTTATAAAAAAACTGTTAATTTTTTCCTTATTAAATTTTTCTGGAACAGTCAATTGTTGTTTAGATCCTCTTGTTTCATAATTATGCTTGATTAACTGAACTGATTTTGAATGTTCTCTTATATGTTTGGCAATAGTGTAAATATATATTTTCTCCATTGTGAAAACCGGTACATCACTGAGGATCGTTTCGCTTGAATATATCAAGGGTTTAAATGATATGAGTTTTAAGATTTTTTTTTGTAAGATTTTGTGTTTATTTATGTGGGTGCTGACGGCACTTCCCCAACTTAAAATACCGTAATGAATTATCAAATGTACCAACCCATAATAGAATGTTTTTAAATTATTTAACGGGAAGACATTTCTTAATTGTTTAAAAATATGTAAGGTTTTTCGAATTTTCCCTGTGGAATTCCTCAGGCGACCTGTTTTGCCGAACTTATTGCACTCAATATTTTAGTTTGCTGTTTTCTATTTTGTAGGTAATTTTTTAATAACAACAGAACGGTACCTCTTATACCATATCTTTCAAGTTTTGCTGATAAACACTCATGGTCGACTGTGTCGAACGTCTTAGCTAGATCTAGAAATATCGCCATGTATTTATGTGATTTATCTAGAGATCTATATATGTTGTTAGTTAAGTCAACAATAGTCAATTATATTTTGAAAAAAAGAGAGAGTAGGCGCTTTGCTATTATTTTTTCTAAAATCTCCAAATAGAAGTAAATAGAATAGATGTTTACAACAAAATATATGTATAAAATTTGATTTAAAAAATATAATGTTGTGCTCTAGCTTCAGAACCACAAGTTTATTTATTTATTTTTTATTTATAAACAAATGCGCTTTTTGATTTCTTGCAACTTTTTTATTCAGTATTTTTTTGTATCTCTAAAAATATAGAAGTATTGGAAATTAAATAATGGCGGTTGTTCCTATTTGTTGTTACACCCTGTATATTCAACAACAAAAATAAACGTGTATAAGCGCATTAGAGGTATAACTTGAAAATTTTTATTTTTGAATTATCATTTATTTTAACTTTTATAGTATTGCCAAAAATGTATCAAAATTCTTTTTCCCCCGACCCTATTTCCCAGAGGGCTTAATCTAAAAATTAAAAAAAAAAAATCAGATGTGGCCACCATAGGACCGACCGCCATCACAAAGTACTTGTATAAAATACATTCTAACAGCAGAGTAGAAATAACTTGGCCTAATATTTTCTAACAGAGGTATTATTTATCATAACCATGGAAACGTTACATATAAGAATGAAAAAAAAAATACTTTTTTCGAAAATTTTTCGTTTTATAAAAAAATGTCTCAAATAAAAATTGTTAGCTATTGCTTTTATAGCAACTTTTGTTAAATACATTTTTTCGATATATTTTTCTTATGTTTAACATTAAAAAATCTTAAAATCGATACGAGTAAACTCCCATTTCTACTGAACCGATTTTTTTCAAAAGTTGATCAACTCGTGCCATTGATGTCAAAAGCTTACATATGAAGTTTCATAAAAATATTTTTAGCCGAATTTGCGCTGCACGTCTACACAGACAGACGGACGGACAGACGGAGAGACAGACAGACAGACGGACAGACGGACAGACGGAAAGACCGACAAAAATCATGCTAAAAATAGTCAAAACGTTATGTAGGGACCTCAATTCGTGGAAATCCGTCGAAATCTCGAAATGTCAGAATCGGTATGATCACAATACGTCCCTTATATATGTCGGTGTTCGGTAGAAACTATAATGTACATTAATGCGAACTGAAATAGTTCAGGAATAGGAATTTTTGGTCAGAATTATTTTTCGAAAAATATCTAATTTTTAGTATCGTTGAAAAAATATATATATTTTATATTATTTTAATTAATTTTAATTAATTAATTTATATTAATATATATTATAATATATATATTATAATATATATATTATAATATATATATTATAATATATATATTAATATAAATTATTGTATGGTATCAAAAGATAGCTCATAAGAAAGGAAAAGTAGTTTAATAAAAATTTTATTTTAATATAATTTGACAAATAGTGCTAAAAAGCTTGCCCAAACCTATAACATAAGGAGTTTAATCTAAAATTCTGATTTTTTTTATTAATGCACATTGATGTGAACTGGATAGCGCAACAGAAATTTTTGATCTGATAATTATTTCGAAAGTTATCGAAATTTTTCCAACACCGTGCTTACAATATTTATTTGACTGACTGGAGAACTGGGTACATGGATGCGAACGCATCTCAGGTATGCTTGTTAGTCTTTAGATGGAAGCCCGTCTACTATTCTTTCAAAAGTTATTGAAATTTTTGATTATTAATATGTACCCACAACTTGTTATCACTTACTAAATAAGCCTGAAAAGTGTTGAAAATTCACTCTTCACATCAGTTGTGTGTTTCTGATATTAGCATGATTAAATACCGTTCATATTGACGCGATTAAAGCAGAAATGTTCCCAGACGTTCAGTATACAGGTCTCTGCTCCAGTGGCGTAGTTACAAAAATTGGGCCTGAAGTTAAAAGTTTCATCCCCCCCCCCTCTAATTTCAAAGAGATACATGAAAAACATTTTTAATGAGTTTATGAGTCACAGGTATTGCCTTCTCTTGCGACTTAGGTAGTAAGCCACTACTCCGTTGGCCGTCTTCAATTACTACGAAATCCTAAAATGTGAAAATTTTCACACTTTACATTAATTCTTTCTCGTAGCATGACCAATTCATTGTCATTTCCTCAAACAAATTCCTAAGACAGTATCAAGTAGTAACCATCAACTACAGATATATTATTAAAATGAATTGTCTTTTCCAGAGAATTTTCCGTAACTTAGTGTCTTGGGAAGAAACTCAATTATAATAAGATTTAAAAGGGATTAATTTTTAGTGAAATGTTGCTGGTGGAGATTTATTTTTAAAATGTAAAATGCAAAAAGTGGAGAATGCATGTGCAGCATCATGGGTGCTCAGGGAACAATTGCATGGAATTAAACGAATATTTCAAAGTGAGTTAGATGCTTGTTAAAATTTGTATAAAATGGGAGTGTTACTTAAGTTTTAAATTAAATGCTTAGAATTTTTAAACTAAAGAATCTGTAAATGGATATCTAATAAGTTATACAAAACTTAGAGTAAAAAATATATAATTTATATTCTTGATTTCCCCTAGGCCTTGCGTCGCTTAGAGTATTAACAATTAAAAACAATTACAAAGAAATGAAAAATAAAACAACATACAATATAATGGATATTTAACAATATTTTTTATTTCATCTTTTTGTTTTTCTTCCAGTGTCCTTCTCTTCCTTCCTATTTTCCTTCCGGCTTCCTTCTACTATCTCCTCCCTCCTTGCCTCTAGTTCTCTCGCCCATCTTTCTCTCTTTCTCCCAGACTGTCATCTCTCTGCATCTCTTTGCTAAATGCTCCAAGGTTTCCTCTTCTTCCTTGGACATTCTTTTTTTTACAAAATAGGCTTAACAATAAATAAAATGTATGCATGCATATAATAATATATAAAAAATAAAAATAAAAAAAGAATAATAATATAAATGTAATTCTTCGGTAAATACACATAAAAATGCTGTCATAAAAGAAACGCCTTATGGTGACAATAATGAAATCGTAAACAAGAAATTAAAAAGAGAAATGTAAAATAAAATAAAAAGTTAAATAAAAAAAAAATTAAATAACTGACGTCGACAAAAGAAGAAGCAAATTTCTAAATAAATTAATGTATGATAAAGATAAATATATTAAAAATAAATATATAGATAAATAAATAAATAAATAAAAAAATAAAATAAAATAAACAAATACAAATAATAAATAATAATAACAATAAAACAAATAAAATAATACTGTACTAGAATAAAAGTTCAATAATACAAATTAAGAAAAGTAAACGGAATAATAAACTCCAGATCTCAACAAATTTCAAGTAAAAGTAAGTAAATAAATAAATAAATAAATAAATAAATAAATAAATAAATAAATAAATAAATAAATAAATAAATAAATAAATAAATAAATAAATAAATAAATAAATAAATAAATAAATAAATAAATAAATAAATAAATAAATAAATAAATAAATAAATAAATAAATAAATAAATAAATAAATAAATAAATAAATAAATAAATAAATAAATAAATAAATAAATAAATAAATAAATAAATAAATAAATAGGTAGATAAATAATTAAGTAAATAAATAAACTAAAAAATAAATAAAAGGAAAACAAAAAAAAACACAAATGAGAGTTATGCAAAAGAGAAATATATTATCACAGTTTATACGTTTGAAATTATAGAATTAACTAGCTGAGTACCCGTGCTTCGCTACGGTTTATTGACGGTTTGTCATTATCGTGCAATTATAATAAGTCATAGTTCTTTATAGATCACATTGCTGACTCTCTCCTCAGGTGTAGATTCACCCCGTTAGAGGTTTGTTTCTAAACATGTGCACGGGTAACTTTTATAAGCAAAAACCTAGTCGATATCTCATCTGTCCTAAGAGATACTGAGGAATCCGTGAAAAAAAAAAAATTGACTCCTTTTCACCTCATATGGGTCGAAAAATCCTTTCTTAGTGCGTTCTTACGTTATATCGAGAAATGTACTCTTGGAATTTCTTATTTCTAATAAAAAATTCTTTAGGAATTAAATTTAAAAAACTGTTAGAACAGTATCGAAAGATTTTAAAAAGTCACCTATATGCCAGAAAGGAATGTTATAACTCAAGAAGCACAGGAGATATAAAGGGTTCGATGCTTACGTTATGGAAGGAATATGTTCCCGGAATTCCATGTATCTAATCAAAAATATACCTATTTACCCCTTTATAGATAAAAAAAAAAAAACATTTAAAACACTTACTAAAGATAAGAAAAAAAAATATATATATATATACCAAAAAGGAATGTTATAACTCAACAAACAAATAAGTTACGAAACATTATATAAGTCGCCCTGATTTAATGTAGATTCGCCCCGGTAAGTGTTGATTGAAGCAAAATTCTAAGTTACATTTTTATACATGCGTACGGGTAACTATAGTAAGTAAAAAGCAAGTCGTTATTTCATCAAGAGATATTAAGAAATCCGTTTTCACCCCCTAGGGGTCGAATTTCGAGAAATCTCTTCTTAGTGGTTGCTGACGTCATGGAAGAAATATAGTCCCCGAATTTCAACTGTCTACTAAAAAATACCAATGTACCAATGAAATTTAGGGAAATATAAAAAATCCAATTTAGGGTTGAAATATAAAAAAAACGGTCAAAATGAAATGATATTGAAACTAATGATATTAAAATGACACCTAAATGCGAAAAAGCACAACATAGTTATAGTACAACAAAGACAGAAGCTACAAAGGGTTCTATAATTCACCCCAAATCTAGAATCGCGCCTTTAGGGATTGATGATAAGAGCAAAATCCTGAATTTAATTTTTAAACACATATACGGATAACATTGTAAGCAAAATCCAAATCAATATAATGAAGAATCCGAGGAAAAACATTTTATCACTTTTCATCCCCTAGGGGTCGAATTTCGAAAAATTCCATATAAGAGGGTGCTTGCGACATGGAGGGAATATATTTCCTGAATTTCATATCTCTATGTCAAGGGACGTTCTTTCAAATAAAAAATACCAATTTACCGCTTTAGGGATGAAATTTAAAAAACTTTCAAATCGCTTTCTAAATATTTTAAATAGACAATTATGTATTATAACTCAGGAAATACAAAGGTTTCTATAATTCACTCCAAATGTAGATTTACCACTTTAGGGGTTGATTAGGGCAAAATCCTGAATTACTGTTTCAAAAATTTGTATGGCTAACCTTACATCACGGAAGGAATATACTTCCCGAATTTTATGTCTATAGCCAAGGGAAGTTCTATCGAATATAAATACCCATTTATACTCCCCCCCCTATTTACATTTAGAGGTGAAATTTTAAAAGAGTGTCAAAACTATCTCGAGATATTTAAAAAAAGACACCGGTGTGCCAAAAATGAATGTTATAACCTAATAAACACAGGAAATACGACGGGTTGTATAATTCACCCCGATTATAGATTTACCCCTTTAGGGGTTGATTAGGAAAGAATCCAGGAAAAAATTTTCGGCATTTGTATGGTTAATCATTATAAGTAAAAGCCAAGTCGATATCTTATTGGTACTAAGAAATATTAAGGAATCCTTGATATCACATTTCAGCCCTTAGGGGTTGAATTTCGAAAAATACCGTCTTAGTGGGAACTTACGTCATGCAGGGAATATACTTTACGAATGTCATGTATCTTGTCCAAAGGACGTTCTATCGAGTAAAAAATATCCATTTACCCCTTTAGGGTGAAATTTTAAAAACTGTCAATACCATTTCAAGATATTTTGAAGACACCTATATGCCAAAAGGAATTTTATAACTCAACTAACACAGGGAATAGGATGGGTTGTATAATTAACTCTGTTCGGAAATTCACCACTTTAGGGGTGATTAGAACAAAATCCTGAAATAGGTTTTTCAACATTTATATGGGGTAATCTTTGTAAGAAAAACCAAGACGATATCTTATTGGTCCGTAGAGATATTTAAGAATCCTTGAAATTACATTTCACCCCTTAGGGGTTGAATTTCGAAAAATCCCGTCTTAGTGCATGCTTACCTCATGGAGGGAATATACTTTGCGAATATCATGTATCTATGCCCAAGGGATGTTCTATCAAATAAAAAATATCCTTTTACCTCTTTAGGGGTGAAATTTTGAAAAACTGTCAAAACCATTTCGAGATATTTTAGAAAGACATCTATATGCCAAATAGGAATTTAATAACTCAACAAACACAGGAAATACGTTGGGTTCTATAATTCTCCCTGATTGTAGATTCACCCTTTTAGGGGATGAATAGGACAAAATCCAGAAATAAGTTTTGAATAATTACTTATTTTTTCAACATTTATATGGATAATATTTAGAAGCAAAAATGAAGGCGATATATTATTGGACCTGTGAGATATTGAGGAATCCGTGAAAACACATTTTACCCCATTTCACCCCTTAGTGGTTGAATTTCCAAAAATCATTTCTTATGGGGTTGTTAAGTCATAAAAGGGATATACTCCCCGATTTTATATTTCTCTGTCTAGACGACATTCTACCGAATATAAAATACCAAGTTACCCCTTTAGGGGTGAAATTTAAAAAAAAGGTCAATACACTTTTTAAATATTTTAAAAAGACACCTATATGCCTAAAAGAAATGTTATAACACAACAAACACAGAAGATGCGAAGGGTTCCATAATTCACCCTGATTGTAGATTCACCCCTTTAGGGGTTGATTAGTACAAAATCCTGAAAATGTTCCCCACATAAATGTTGAAAAACGGTTTTTCAACATTTATGTTGGTAGTCTTTGTAAGCAAAAGCAAGGCGATATATTCTTGACCTAAAATGTACTCAGGAATCCGTTTCACCTAATTTCACATTTCACCCCTTTTCACCCCTGAGAGGTCGAATTTCGAAAAATCATTTCTTAGGGAGTTCTTAAGTCATAAAAGGGATATACTCCCCGAATTTTATGTTTCTTTGTCTAGACGAAATTCTATCGAATAAAAAATACCAATTTACCCCTTTAGGGGTGAAATTTAAAAAAACGGTCAAAACAGTTTCTATATATTTTAAAAAGACACCTATATGCCAAAAATGAATGTTATAACACTATAAACACAGAAGATGCGAAGGGTTCTATAATTCACCCTGATTGTAGATTCACCCCTTTAGGGGTCGATTAGAACAAAATCCTGAAATAGGTTATTTAATATTTACATGATTAATCTTTGTAAGCTAAAACCAAGTCGATATCTTAATGGACCTAAGAGATATTAAGGAAACCGTGAAGCCACATTTTACCCCTTTTAACACCCTTTTCACCCACTTAGAGGATGAGTTTCGAAAAATCCGTTCTTAGTGGGTGCTTACGTCATGGAGGGAAATACTCGCCGAATTTCATGATTGTAGGTTCAGTGGTTTGGGCTGGGCGTTGATTATGAGTAGGTAGCTTAGTTACGATTTTATATATATAGATAAGGTCAACGGGCATACAGAGTATCCATTTTTTAACATTTTTTTTAAAAGAATGACTGGAGAACGTAAAAAGATTATTTTTAATTTTCTCAGGGAGAACATTAAATAACTTTGGTAAAATATTAAGGAAGAACTGGTTCGTTTTCTTTTTGAAATTGTTTGAGCCCTTACAACGTCCTATTTTTTTACCCCTCGTAAAATATAAATGCTTTGGTAAATGTATCGTTCTAAAGAGAGGTTTTTCCTTAAAAAAATTTTGAGCGATGTTACACAAGAAGAGTTTCGGTGCACTTCTACAGAGTCTTTCCTCTGGCTTTTCCCAGTACCTGTTGTTTCTCTTCGTTTACCGCATCTTAACCTCACTATCCTCTACCCCCTGATCTTCCTCTTTTCCCCTTCAAGTATCTTGGTATTCCGATTACTCTATCTCTTTATATCTTCACTCCATGATTTGTCTATCTGTCTGTTCTTGCCTGTTCCTGTACCTCCTTATCATTCCATCTAAAATCTTCTACTATATCTGTTGCCCCGTTTCTCTTATATCCATTCCACACTTCCAAAAGTACTCTTTTCTTGTCTCTCCCCATGCCAAAAATTTACCTTATTTTCTCCCTTCATTCTTTCTTCTCAGCATCCCCTTATTATTTTTCTATTCTCTTCCCTTCTGACTTTCTCCTCATATTTCACTGCCCTCGCTCCAGCACCCACTCTCAGTATATATAATTCTTTATTCTTTATTTCCCCTAGGCCTTGCGGCGTATAGGGTTTTAACTATTACATTGAGAAAAAAAAAATAATCATAATAATAATAAAATAAAATAATATAATAGACATTTTATGATTTTCTTTCTTCTTCCTCTTCTTCTTCACCTTTCTACCTCCGGTGTTCATCTCTTTCTTCGTAATCTCTTTTCGGCTTCCGTCTCCGGTCTCCTTCCTTCTTGACTCCAGTTCTTCTTCCCCTCTTTCTTCGCTTCTCTTCCCTCTTTTCTTTCCTCCTCCATTGCCTCTTTCTTCCTTCCTGTACTCAGTTCTGTCTTACCTCTCCGCATTCCTTCCTTCTTTCCTCGAGTACTCTCGCCCACCTTTCTCCCTTTCCTTCTTCACTCAACAGCTCCTTTATCTCTCCCACCCATTTTGTCATCTTTCCACATCTTTTTGTAAGATGTTCCAAGGATTCTTCCTCCTCTCTACACATTCTGCATACCCTATCCTCCGGTTTTGCCCAATACCTACTACTCCGTTCTTCATTTCCGCATCTTAATCTGGCAATCCTTC
Source organism: Liopterus haemorrhoidalis (assembly GCA_963971575.1). Lineage (NCBI taxonomy): Eukaryota > Metazoa > Arthropoda > Insecta > Coleoptera > Dytiscidae > Liopterus > Liopterus haemorrhoidalis. Next base: position 35,704,619 of record OZ020617.1, read on the forward strand.
TAACTCTGCCCCCTGCCTTTCCTCTCCTCCCTTTCAAATATTTAGGTATTCCTATCGTCCTTATCTCCCTATACCTTTTCACATTCCTTGAATTGTCTATTCTTACTGTTCTTTCCTGCTCCTGTACCTCCTTGTCTCTCCTTCTCAATTCTTCTACTATGTTTCTTCCTCCATTTCTCTTTCGCTCAGCTTCCCTTATGTCCATCCCACATCTCCAATAGTACTCTTTCCTTGTTTCTCCCCATTCCGACAGTTTACCTTTTTGTTCTTCCTTCATTCTTTCTTCCCAGCATTCTCTTAATATCTTCCTTCTTTCGTCCCTCCTGATTTTCTCCTCATACTTCGCCGCCCTCGCCCCGGCTCCTACTCTCAGCTTTTCCCTCTTCATTTCCTCTCTCACTATATATCCTGGTGTTGTTCTGTCTAATCCCATAATCCATCTCATGTATCCCTCTTGTACCCTTTCTACTATCTCCCATTCTTTCCATCCCCAGATCTCTACTCCGTACATGAGGATACTCTTCACAATCCCGTCAAACAATTTCATTCTCCACCTGATATCGTCGTCAAACCTCCTCTCTCCTATGCTCCATAGCTTCCCCATAACCATTCTTGCTTTCTTCACCCTTTCTCTAACATGCTGCTCTGCTCTGTTGTTCCTCGTTAGAACATATCCGAGGTACTTCATACTCTTTACCTCTTCAATTTCTGTCCCTGACCATTCCCATCTTATATTCTTTCTCTTTCCTCCCCCCTTTCCAAACACCATCACCTTCGTTTTATCTCTGTTTACCTCCAGTTTTTTTCTTCTAAAGTACTTGTCCGCTCTGACCATCATCCTATTTAGTCCCTGCTCATTCTGCTGTACCCCATTGTCCAATACTTCTTCCTTCCCACCACCACTCCTCCGTCTTGCCCCTTCCTCATTGTTTCCTCCAAGTCAGCTACGTATATATTAAATAATGTTGGGCTCAACGGACAGCCCTGCCTCACCCCCTTATTTACCCAAAAGCTTTCGGACTCTTCTTCTCCCACCTTCACCTTGCACCTCGTCTCCTCGTATATTTTTTTAATCCTTCTTATCATTTCTTCCTTTACACCCTTTCTTTCCAATACTTCCCACAATTCTTGCCTGTCCAATTTGTCAAAGGCAGCCTTAAGGTCGATAAATACCATTTCTCCCTTTTCCTCTTTATTCTCTCAGCCACTATGTGGTTTATCGTGTATATGTTATCTATCGCCCCCCTTCCCTTCCTAAAACCTGACTGCGTCTCCTCTAATATATCTTTATCTTCTATTTCCTCCACTAGCCTCTTATGAGAGGTAGTCTCTGTAACCCACTGTCGCATACACTTTGTATGCCGTGCTCATCAGGGTTACTCCTCTGTAATTACCTGCGCTATTCTTGCTTCCTTTTTTGTGGATGGGAATTATTATTCCTTCCCTCCAGTCTTCTGGGTATCCTTCTCCCTTCCACACGCCTCGTATTATTTCTGCCATCTTTTCCGCCACTTTCTCTCCTCCGTATATCCATGCTTCGTTTTTTATTTTATCAGGTCCTGCTGCTTTTCCCTTCTTCAGGCTCTTAATTACGCTCCACACTTCCTCCTCTGCTGGTTCTTCTTCCTCCTCCTCCTCTCTTCTTCCTTGCTCTGCCGCTTTATCCCCCTCCCTTGCTTCCCATACCCTTTTATCCTCCTCGGATTCTTCCCTTCTGTCTTTACTTCCCTCCAATAATTCCATAAAGTGTTTCCTCCAGCTCCCCATAGTTATCTTCTTGCTAATTCCTACCTGTTTCTCTCTCGCTTTATTTATATATTCCCACGCTTCTTTTTCATTCTTTATCTTTTCAACTTCATCTTGTTGCCTCTTCCTGTGCTTTTCCTTTTCCTCCTCGCAAGTTTTTTTATACTGTTTCATTTTTCCCTTGTATTCCTCTTCCGTCCCCCCTCCTTTTAGTTTTTTTCCTCCAGGCCTTTTGCGCTTCCTTTTTCGCCTTTCTACAATTCATTCCCCACCATGGCTTCTTCCCCATCTTTGGACTCTTCCATTTTCTCTTTTCCGCCGCTCTCTCTATTCCCTCTCTCAGCTCTCTCCATCCTCTCTCCACCCCCGATCCTTTCCATTCCACCTTTTCAATTCTTGCCATATAATTACTTATTCCCTTCTCCGTCCAGTTTTGTGTATCCTTTACCTCCTCTTCCTCCACTCTCTTTCTCCCCCTCCTTATCTCTACTATTATCGGTTGGTAGTCTGACTCTATTCTCTCCCTAACTTCAAACCTGCTTATCTTTTCCCACGCCCCGTCATTTACTACGGAGTAGTCGATCGTTGATTTCTTCTCTCCCTTATAATACGTCCAATTCCCCTCTTCGTCCCCTTCTTTGTTTCCATTTAGTACACTCCATCCCTTCTCTTCCATCCATTCCAGCATAACCTCCCCTTCCTTATTTCTCTCTTTGTCCTTCGCGCCTCTCGTCTCTTCTTCTCCCTTCGTTTCCCACCCCCTCACTCCTCCCGTTTCTCCTATTCTCGCATTAAAATCCCCTCCCACTATGATCAACTCCCCCTCTCTCTCTTCCATTAATTTCTCATCCATCTCCTTCAATTTTGTCTTACTTCCTCCTCTTTTGTACAGTGTGACTATTCGCCACTTCTCTTTTCCTACCTTCACTCTTCTCTCTTCCCTTTAATCTCTCATCCTTCCCTTTAATCCCTGCTACATTCCAGAAGATTGCCCTCACCCCTTCCCCTCCTCCTGTTTCCCCCTTCTCCTTCGCCTTGTCCCGCCTCTCTTCTACTTCCTCCCCCCATACCGAAAATCCCTCATCGCTTCGAATTCTCCTTTAATTTCGTTCCATTTCAGCCATTTCCCCTGTTTCTGGATCTTCATGTATCCCATTTTCGCCTGATGTCCTTTTTCTCTTTCTTCCCTCACTAACTCCCTTATCTTCTTTTGAATTTCTCTTTCTTTCTTCGTAAGGTCGTCATCTATGTATATGTTTCTTCCTTTTAGTCTACTCTTCCTTTCCATTACTTCCCTTTTCTCTTCCCATCTTTTCATGTGGACTATCCACATTCTTCCCTCCCCCCTTCCTACTTCCTGTATTCTCCCCAGTTCTACTTCCCTACCTGTCAACTCCCTTACGATTCTTTTTATTTCCCCCTCCTTGGGATTATTTCTGTTTAACTCCGCGCCTCTGACTACAAGATTGTTTTTCCTCTCCTCCCTCTCTTTCCTCTCCTGTGCCATTTCCAGCTCTTCCATTCTTCTTTCTATTTGTTTCGTCTCCTCGCTCGCCTGTTCTTCCTGCCTGTCCCTGTTCATCCTACTTTCCATGGCCTCCACTCGCTCCTTCGTTTCTTGTAGCTCCGTCTTCACTTTCCTGAGCTCCTCCTCTAAGATCTCCTGTTTCCTTCCGAAATCTTCCGCCATTGTTCTTATTTCTTCCTTTATCTCCTCCTTGTCTTTTTCTCTTTGCCTATTTTGCTTTTCTATTGCTCGCATTCTCCTTAGAATCTCCTGCAACATTCCTTCGATGTGATCTTTCCTACCCTCTGCTTTTTCTTCCTCTACTTCCGTGCTTTCTCCCTCTTCACAGCCTCCTCTATCTCCTGCTTTCCCCTTTCTCTCCGTCGGCGCTCTGACTATCTTTTTTGGCCTTAGTGTCTCTTCACCTTTTTCCTGGTCTTCCTGCGTCTTCTCCTCCTTCTTCTTCTTCTTCTTTCCGTCAACCCCTCTCCTCACCCAGTCCGACAAACACCCCACGCTGCTCGCCCTCTTTCTTGCTTCCATCCTCCTTGTCTACCCTTTCTCTTCCTCGGCAAAGAAAATGTCCCGTCTGTCGTGTCTGGGTTTATTCTGCTGGCTTCTCTTCCTAAATGTCTTCTACCTTCTTGGCTATGTATGCTGCTTGTTGCGGTAGCCACAAGCCGGTCTGACGTCACAAATTTAGTTGATGCTCCGGCTGTACTTAATTCCAGTCGAAACCCAAATCTGTGCTAGCCAGCCCTACTTGCTGCTACTCGGCGATAGATGTCCTTCTTGCCAAATAGCACAGGCACACCCTCTTTACGGGCCTTTACTTTTTCCTATTCTAACCTACAAAACAACTACAATATTATATAAATACTTTTATTTGGCTAATACCCACGCAAAAAGTCACTGCCGAAAACCTCCCTGGCACCTTAAACTCATACACTACACTAATTAAACTACTCGATCACTACTTTGTCACCAATTCTCACTAAAATCACTGCCTTGCCACGCACGTCCTACCTCTCTCTCACTCACACTCACTCGCCACTCTCAGTGATAAATTAGATAACAAATTAAAATAATGTAATAAAATATTTACAATAGCCTTGTGATCAAATTTAAACAAATACCAAGTATACAAAAACAAACAAAAAAATAAATAAATAATTTGTCCTCAATCATGCATACAAATTATAATTGGAAATATAGATTTTATTTATTATTGTAAAATAATATACTATGATAAAATGTAATTGTTAAATTAATTTAATGGGCTATAAAAATACATGAAAATTCAACCCAGTAGAGATCAGTTTCTACAGTGTAGATGAATATCTTTGTGCAAACTTAGAATTATAATTTACGTAGGCATAACTATCTGTTTGTTACTTTTATATTATAAATAGCTTTTATATTATTATAGATTAAGATTATTTTTGTACTGACTTGAGGAATGCAATTGTATGTATTGTCTAACTAATAAAGAATTATTATCAGTTACAAAAAATAATATTTTGACACAGTATTTTAAGAAATCAATCACCAAAAACAATGCTCCTCGCACATCACATATTGGTTGCATTCAATTTTTTCTTACCGGCGGAAAGGTGTTTGTCACAATACATTTTTTTTTTAAATTTATTTATTGGTTGTTCAACAAAATGAAATGTTATTCACATGTAAGTGACAAAAGCTTAATTACATGGGATAAACTAAATTATCCTAATACTTCTTAAAATATAACTTATAATGTAGCACTTATGTCTGTTTTATGTGTACTTTCTGGTTTCTATATTAATGTTTAATTCCAAATGAAGTTACTTCACTGTCACTGTCATTACTGCTGTTGTATGGGTCTTGAGGTAGCTGTGTTTTCAGTCTGCGCACTATTTTTTTATATTGTTTATAAAATGATTTGTTACTTTTCTTATAAATGACACAATAGTTGGTAGGTGTATTTAATTTCTGGAGAAGTTGATCGTTCCGGATGAACCATGGGGCGTTTACTGCTATTCTTAGAATTTTGTTTTGCAGCGTTTGGAGTCTGTGGATATTGGTTTTGAAGGTGTTTCCCCAGACTTAGCAAGTGTACATGAACTGTGGTCAAATTAACGATTTATAAAGTAGCAAGGTACATTTTAATTTGAGTTTCGATTTTCTGTTAATCAAGGGTAAGAGCTGGTAAAATATCTGACGAGCAATTTGAAGTTTCATTTTAATAAAAGATGTCCATGTTAGTCGTCCGTAAATATCTTACAGTTGTTGAATTCCAGCATGGTTGTTCGTTTATTTAAAACTGTTGTGGATGCGATATTCACTTGAGTGAAAATATTTTGCATTCATATTTATCAGTTTTAAGCAATATATTCCACATTTTGAGCTACTACCAGATAAATGTACTGCTTTTTCTAATTCCTTAAAGCTGTGTTAAGGCATTGGTCCTGCGTTATAATCGCTGTGTTTTCCGCGAACATAGCAATCACTCCCATATTAGATGGAATATCCATGGCCAAAATGTTAAGTAGTGTGGAACCTAATACGGTTTCTTGTGGACTTTTAACTGAGAATATTCTGTCTTACAGGAAAGACGGGTTTGTCCAGTATAAAAATGGGAGTATTACTTATGTTTTAAATTAAATGATTGGATTTGTTAAACTATAAATATATGATTGAATGATAGCTAAAAAGAATCTGTAAATGGATATATCAAAAATTTTACAAAACCTAGATAAAAAATTATAATGTAATAAAACTTTTACTAGAGAGCCTTGTGATAAAAATTAAACAAAAACAAAATATTAAAACAATATAATAATAATAAATTTGTCCTCAATCATACATACAAAGTATAATTGGAAATATGGATTTTATTTTTTTATTATTATAAAATCATATACTGACATTCTATATTTGTCGAAGAACAGCTGACTATTTCAAATTAAAAATGTTATGACAAGTAATGCAGATATTGATGAACTTTAAAAACTATCCAAGTTCTAAATTATAGGTAGGTATTTCAGGGGACGAGGGAAAGTAATTCTGGAGTAGTTAAGAGTGTGAAGTACCTTTACTTGGAACAACTACTGAACTACTGAAGAGTAACTCGGAGATACTCTTTTTGATAGCCTGGAAGCTCCTAATATTGCCATTGCGAGCGTTTTCTGCCGCCGTCAGCCTTCCCTTGTAGTTGAGATAATAATGGCTACTTTCACAGTAGCGGCAGTTACTCCAACGCCACCGCTGTTTGAGTGAGGCCAAATTCAACCCGGCATATACTGCCCAAAAAGAGGGGAGGGTGAACTATCAGTTTTAAGGTATGAAAGACATACATTAAAACTGACAGTTTCTCTCTCTGCTCATGTATTTAATTTATTCTTTCATCAAAATTAGGCTCATACAAAATAAATGTTGTGAAATACACCATTTACATATCAAACGATATTTTGATACAATTACCACAATATTATTCAAGGTCAACAAAACACTTTAAATGTCAAAAACAATTATAAGGTTGACTGACAGTGGAAAATTAACAACAAACCACAAAAAAATAATACATAAACCTGTGCATTTCGCGAAAATATATCCATATATTTGTAATTGAAATACAAAAATGCAAATATGAAAATTGGTATGTTGTCATATACTGGACAGGAGTTTCCAATTTCATAATACTCAGATTCGAAAATTTGCATTTACAATCACAACTAGTGGAAGTTCTGTTACTTTACATTTTATCGTTTGTTTATTATCGGATTTAAAACGAGGGATGAAAATTGGAAAATGATGTCCAAATATTAAAATTAACAAACTCAAATCTTTCTGCTCTAGGCAATGACATGTCTGTAGCAGAGTAACAAACAAACTGTCGATCTCATATGTTTGTAGATTGCGTAGTACCTGTAATAATATTAATAAGCAGGACTCTTTTCAGGAGGTACTCGTACCCTTTAACTAATATAAGTTGCAAGCAATATTTTAAAAAAAATTAGTTAATCTATATTAATAAAATTGGAGGCTTTATCTGTTATTTTATTTTTTCTACTTGGTTTTTCGACTGGTTTTTACACGTTTCAGTTGATTATAACACGATATCCCCAAAGAACATTTTTTTCTGTCTGTCTGATAAAGTAAAACCAGAATTTGAACATAGGATATAACACTATATGGTATCTAAAATTTTCATTCTGAGGGACTGTTTGGAGTTAAATATGTTTACCAATAAACTTAAAATATCTCCCTTATTAATGACTTGACATAAAAAAGTAAAAAAATAAATATTTATTTTATTCTTACGGTTTTTCAAATTGTTGAGTATTTAAGGAGTTACAGGGGACACCCTAACAAAAATCTTGAAACATCTCCCTTATTATTGACTTAACAAAGCCTTCTTTGTTTTATGCATTTTTAGGCTTTTGTAAGACCATCAAAAACACCATATAACTTCACAGACTGAGAGACACATGTCTCTCAGTCTGTTTGTCTTTACGGCAGAAATTGTAAACGACCGGCTGAACATAGCAAGTTGAAATTTGGCATGCTTATACAACTCTTTGACTCACATATTGAAAAAAACCGAGAGTTCAAAAAACACATCACGGAATAGATATAAACAAATATGTATTAAATGAAAAAAACTAAATATTTTTAAAAAATTTTTTTGTGAGGTATTAAATGAAACCTACTATGCATAAATACGAGGGTTACCTTTTATGTTTTCATAAACGACCACTAGATAGCAATATAGAAATGTGTCATTACTATGTTCGTAAAACTTGACATTTGTTAATGTGAAATCAGTGGCAGCTTATAAATTGACCGAGTAGTTTGTTGACAATGAGCGTTAAAAAAAAAGTTTGTGAAAAAATGGATATTACTAGTGAAGTTTTTCGTTTGATGATTTTTTATGATTTGAGTAAAGGCCTAACTCAACAACAATGCATAGATTCGCTTCGTTCAACTTTTGCTAATATAGCACCATTAGAAAAGACAATGTTTACAATTGGTTTGCAGAATTTTGTCGTAGTCGTGCGTCCGTCAGTGATGAATATCGTAAAGGTCGACCTAAATCGGTTGTGATTCAAAAAAAAAAAATCGATGCTCTGCACAAAATGATTGAAGAAGATCGGCATGTGACTCACCGTGAGATAGAGGCATCCCTTGGCATATCGCAGACTGCAATACATTCTATTTTGCATGAATATTTAGCTGTGAAAAAGATCTGTTCCCGATGGATTTCGCATAATTTGACCGAAGCTCAAAAAAGGCTCGTGTAGATTGGTGTAAGGGAATGCTAAAAAAATTCAATAGAGGCACTACAAAATCCGTATACATCATTACAGGTGGCGAAACTTGGATTTACTTATATGAACCGGAAACTAAGCAACAATCCACTGTTCGGGTCTTCCAAGATGAACCGAGAACACTCACAAAAGTTGTTATTTTCGGTTGTACTGGACATGTTGCAACCATTCCTTTAGAGGATCGGGGAATAGTTAATGCTGAATGGTATACAACAATTTGTTTGCCAGAAGTCATCGACAAAATCAGGAAAAACAACCAAAATCGTCGCATCATTCTTCATCATGACAATACAAGCTCCCACACAACACGTCAAACAATTGATTATTTGAAGGAGAAAAACATCGAATTAATGTCTCATTGCCCGTCTTCACATGATTTATCCCCTAACGACTTTTTTTTGTTTTCCATAAAGTCAAACAAAAAATGCGTGGACAGCGATTTTCATCACCTCAAGAAGCTCACCTTCGAAAACCATGTTTTTGAGATACCAACTTTAGAGTGGAAAACATGTTTCGAGAATTGGTTTGAACGCGTGCAAAAATGTATAAATCTTAAAGGCGAATATTAAGAAAAATAAAAATAAAAAAGTTTTTTCCATTAAAATTTTTTTCTTTCTTACTTTTTGTTAAAACTTAAAAGGTATCCCTTGTAAGCAGACACATTTTTATTTTTGCAAAATCATTTTTTTTTGGATTTTCGCCAAAAATGTGTTAAAAAAATGTTGTTCCCACCCTATCTCCCAGAGGGGTTGAAAATCTGAAAATATATCTTCATATTGTACATTGATGGGAACCGGAATAGTTCAACAGAAATTTTTGATCAGATTAGTGTGGAAAAATATCCATTTTTTGTATTGTTGAAAAAATAATTATTTTTTAAAATTTATTGAGTTATCAAAAGAAAGCTCTTAAGACTTTACAATCAAAATATAGTTTATTTTAATAATTTTTTTATTTTTTTATTTTAATACGGTTTATTCCAAAAATATACTCGTACTAAAAAAATCGCTGTTCGGTATCCTTTATCGCAAAGGGGTTAAACTAAAAATCTGAAAAATATCTAAATAATGTACCTTAATCTAGACTTTTTGATCAGATTTTTAGAAAATATGCAGTTTTGGTGTTTTTGAAAAAATTTATTATTTTTTTAATTCATGACTAAATTATGGCTAATAATACTATGCATAATACTTTTTTTGAAATTAAAAATATATTTAAAAAATTTAGCAGCCGAGAATCGAGTTCATGTGTATAGAGTGTAGTGTGTAGTATTCAGAAGGCTCCGCCTACTATCACACGCCATGATTTGACCTATTGTTTGAATTACTTTGGTGTTTTCTTTTTAAGGTATCAAAGAGGAATAAATTATGTATAGTAGTGAATAACACATAGTTAATAGTGAGAAAAATGGTCTTGAAATAAAAAAAAATTTAAGTGAAGTGTGAATTTTCACACATCAGGATTTTGTAGGTATTTAACAAGTGTAAGAAGCCAACATAATACTGGATGTCTAAGTATATTTATCACATCAAAATCAAAAATGTTTTTGATAATCACTTTTATTCGTTATTTGAGAACTAAGATCTTATATCTATTTTTTTTAAACAAAATTTAAATAACTTGCCAAATATCCCAGCATTTTTTCTGCATTTGCTTCATATTCAACTCTTCATTAGATTAATAAGAAATATTTTACAGTGTATAGTGTAGTGTGGTGTGGTGTTAGTAACTCAGTTCGCAACTATTAAAAAAATATATTATTTTTTCAATATTTTTAATTCCAAAAAAATACACGCACATCTGAAATACAAAAAATCCGTAGCATTATTAGCCATAATTTAACCATGAATTAATTTATAAATTAATTAAATAATTAATTTTGTTAACTGACCTAAAAATCATATCATTAGTATTAAATACCTAAAAAAACCCTGAAATGTGTGAAAATTCACACTTCACTTAAATTTTTTTTTATTTCAGGACCATATTTCTCACTATCAATAATGTGTTATTCACTACTATTACATAATTTATTAGTTAAACTAATTGTTACAAAATCTTAAAGAAACACAACACCAGTTCTGATACTACCGTAAAGCTATATTACTTAGTTTTATTGACCTCAAAATTTACTAATTTATAATTAAACTTGGGTAAACTATTTTAAAATCACTTAATTTCCGTTAAATTTAGGAACAAATCAGTTGTAAGGGTGTCCTTTGAACACGTCCCGTAACCTATAGTTGTTATCAATGGAATGTTGCGGAAGCACTTATGTCGGAAATGTTCCAAGGACCCACCCGGAAATGGACTAAAGGGGCTGAATTAGTTGACAGGCAGTGTTGTCAACTTAGGGTTGTTAACTGTTCTCAGGGTCAACCCTTTTGCTTCACTCTGCAACCCCTCACACATTTACAGAAACTGAGAGTTAGTTTTCTGACTATTACGTGATTCTGAATCTATTCGGGTGTTTCGAAACAATAAAATTAAAATATATATACCAAGATGGCAAATTTAGAGGGAATAACAGTATTTGATTGTGATCCTGTAATTAGCTGTGTTACTTCTACTATAACGTTTACAATAATCAAGTTTCTTGTCATAATAAATTGTAGTCCATTACTCCATGGAGTAATTTAATAAAAGAAAAAAATAAACAAATAAAATAAACAAAATAATAGAATCAGACGTACTTAAAATCAATTATACTAACGATTTTGTTTATGTGTTCGTGAAAATGGACATAATTTCAAGTAATATCTCTAACGATAATCCATTCATGATGCTTCCTCATCTGAGTAGGCCATGTTAGGGTGGCATTTTTGTTGGTATAGTATTTCCAAAAGGAATTGGCCACTCTCACTTACTGATTCCAATAATGACTGACAGTATAACCATTATACCTGCTAAGTTTATGGTTCTGTTAACAATAGTTGCCAGGACCGCAATAGATATTTAAAATAAACGTGCTTTCTTTGATGCGATTTAGAATGAACTGTATATACTCACATGACATTCCTTCACATTTTTACCGACCGTCAACATATATAAGGGAGGTATTATGATTATACCGATTTTGACATTTCGAGATTTGGATGGATCTCCACGAATTGAGGTCCCTACATAACGTTTTGACTATTTTTAGCATGATGTCTGTCGGTCTGTCTGTCCGTCCGTCCGTCCGTCTGTCTGTCTGTCCGTCTGTCCGTCTGTCTGTGTATACGTGCAGAGCAAATTCGGCTAAACGGATTTTTATGAAACTGCATATTTAAGCTTTTGACATCAATGATACGAGTTGATCAACTTTTGGTAAAAATCGGTTGACTAGAAATGGGATTTTAGTCGTTTCGATTTTAAGATTTTTGCGAATATAACATATATATAACAGAAAAATATTTCGAAAAAATTTATTGAACAAAAGTTGCTATACATGCAATAACTAATAACTTTTATTTGAGACGTTTTTTGATAAAACGAAAAATTTCGATTTTTTTTTTTGTAATTTTGTCTCATACTTATATGTAACGTTTCCATGGTCATGATAAATAATATCTCTGTTAGAAAATATTAGGCCAAGTTATTTCTACTCTGCTGCTAGAATGTATTTTATACAAGTACTTTATGATGGCGGTCGGTCCTGTGGTGGCCACAGCTGATTTTTATCTGGACTGGGTGTTTTTGAAACACATTTAGAGGAATTGTACGATAAACCTTTCTTGCGAATATCATGCGTGTCATACCATGTTTCATCTAAATACACAATGAGTTTACCTTCTTCTGTATGTGTGTAATTGATCCAAATACTGAGATCTCGCCCTTACTAATATTTCTGATTCCATAATATGTAAACGCTTATTTAACGTTCTATATCTAAATCCTAGCAACTCCAAATAATTATACATATGGCTAACTATGTATAGAAATTCTAATCCGTCTTCTTACAACTTTTTATCGACCGCCAACATATACATATGTATAAGGGAAGTATTGTGATCATACCGATTTTGACATTTCGAGATTTCGATGGATCTCCACGAATTGAGGTCAATTTTTTCATAAATATATGTAACGTTTCCATGGTCATGATAAATAATATCTCTGTAAGAAAATATTAGGCCAAGTTATTTCTACTCTGCTGCTATAATGTATTTTATACAAGTACTTTATGATGGCGGTCGGTCCTGTGCGGGCCACAGCTGATTTTTTATTAAAAGATGCACAGTCGGTACTATATTTTTCGAATAAAAGTATATTTTATTTATTATTGTTTTAGACGACGAGCAATGATACGTTGAATTGTTATGTATGAAACAATAATTTATTCCGCAGTTCTAAGTATAGGTTTGTCATTACCTTCCGAAACTAACTTTTTATAAACATTCAGTATCAGAACTTCGCAATCTTCTGATATATGACATTTTCCTTTAGTAGTCACATCCATTATTATATATTACATATAGAAGTTCATGCACATCAGCAATTTAAATATGTACTATACAGGAGTTCATTGAAACAATAATATGGATTTTCAAGCAACATCGATTTGATACTCATGCTAAAATTATGAAAATTAAGGTGTATCATTTACTTTGGGGTCTTATTGTAAAATATGAATTTTATTGTACAGACTTCTTTAATAAACTGAACTTTATGTAGGTATGTATATGCTTGTATTTTGATATATATGTTGGTAATTTAATACAATTTGACACACATTATCTACTAATGATTATCGTGTAAATTGCAATATTCTTGCTACCAACTAAAAATACCAATGTATATATAGGTCATACGTCAATTATTCATTGACCTAAAATATTAAAATATGGATCAGTGGACGTTATCAAAAAACTATAACATGACAGTTTTGTTCATTTAATACTAATTTTCAGCGATGATTTGAAATGTAAATCGATGCATTAATGTACACAATGATTTTCAATGTTGGTTATATGAATTATGTTTACGTCAAAACGTTTCTGGATTTAGTGATATTACAGAATATGAGAATCAGAAATGGTTAAACACTATTACCAGTTTACAAGAAGCTGGCAGCCGGCAGCTTTATATTTTGTTGATTCTTTTATTTAATTAGTAGCGAATCACTTATATTTCATAGATATTAATGACATTTATTTGATGTAGCGAATTATCGACATTTACAATTATTTAAAAAGATTTTGTTAGTTTATGAGTTTGCCGAGGTAACGACGTTGAGATATTTTTTTTTTCATGTTTTTTTTTTATTTAACAATCAAAAATATACTCATTTTTAGGTTTTTTTTAGGCGGAATTAATTTTTTTTGTCTTCTAAGTAACGCTAAAAACTGAAAAATCATTTTAAAAATAAAACTCAACGTCATTACCTCGGCAAACTCATGAACTAACAAAATCTTTTTGGATTTTTGATTTTAGATGATTCAGTGACGAGTTATGCTGGTCACCGCAAAATCTAATTTTTTTCCCGGAGTCTGAGAAGATTTGCCACAGCTAGCTCATTTCGCCATATTTTGCCTTCAAAATTTTTTTGTATATTCTTCAAAACATACTTTATATATGTAGTTAGTTTGATAATAAATAAATTTAACCATAGATTTGAAAAAAATTCACAAAAATATGTTTAAAATGTGGTTTAAAAGCAATTAACAATAAACTGGCGTTGGTAACAATCAATTTACGTGTTCATACCCGTTTCTTCTGTAATAGTCTGCCTCTTATTAATCATTTGATATTTAGCTTTGAGTACTTTGTTTTATATTGCTATCCTACTGAGTGCTATGACACCTACGTGTCATAGGTAAACTTAAAAATGATAATTGGGTGCTCCATTAACTTCTCGATAGAAACAAAGTGGACAGATTATATGTACGAGGACATATTGAAAACTAATGCCTCCATGGCCATAACTTTTATAATGACGGGCCAGACCATGTCAAAAGTGGTTTGCCATTTAGCTTCAGTATCTGTACATAAGTCTTCCTATCGGAGATTCTCAGCAACATCGCGTTTGCGCATGACAGTTCTAAACATGGCGGCCGGCATGGATGTGCGGTTAAAACAACGAGCTGTCATTGAATTTTTTACTGCGGAGGGTGTAGCGCCCATTGATATTCATCGAAGGTTAAGTGCCGTTTACCGTGAGGCGTGTGTTGATGTAAGTACTGTTAGGAGGTAGGTAAGAACTGTGAAAGATGCAAGTCCTACTGAAACGGATGTCCATAATCGGGCACGCAGTGGCCGATCAGTGTCTGCATGTGGTGAAAGGCAGGTGGCTCTCGTGGATGAACTGGTTCGTGAGAATTGACGGTGTAAACAAACTGACATAGCCAACAGGGTGGGTATTTCACAAGAAAGAGTACATCACATTATCTGCAATGTGCTGCAGTACAAGAGAGTATGCGTTTTCAGACTTTTTTCGTGACGGACTTGAAAAACTCGTACCATGTTGGCGTAAATGTATTACTGTCAATGTCAATTATGTGGAAAAGTGAATAAATCAGTGCGTAGAGGACAGTTTATGCTATTATTTCACATTTATATGTAAACCATATATCAATTACTAATAAAGTTATAGCCATGGAGGCATTAGTTTTCAATATGCCCTCGTATGTTCTACACATCTTATTATATATGTTAGAAACTAGCTGCGCGCCTGTACTTCGTATGTTTTTTGTTAAATCCATGTTTGTTGATAAGTGCTTATGATAATTGAGATATTTCAAGTACCTATGGGCGCTCCTCATGGTCGCCAAAATATTAATCTTACTAGCTGAGTACCCGTGCTTCGCTACGGTATATTGACGGTTTGCCATCATCGTGCAATTATTATAAGTCATGGTTCTTTATAGATCACATTGCTGTCTCTCTCCTCAGGTGTAGATTCACCCCGTTAGAGGCTCATTAGTGTAAAATTCGTAGTTGGCTTCTAAAAATGTGCACGGGTAACTTTTATAAGCAAAAACCTAGTCGATATCTCATCTATCCTAAGAGATATTGAGGAATCCGTGAAAAAACATTTTACTCCTTTTCACCCCATAGGGGTCGAAAAAACCTTTCTTAGTGGGTTCTTACGTCATATCGAGAAATGTACTCTTGGAATTTCTTATTTCTAATAAAAAATTCTTTAGGAATGAACTTTAAAAAACTGTCAGAACACTATCGAAAGATTTTAAAAAGTCACCTATATGCCAGAAAGGAATGTTATAACACAAGAAGCACAAGATATATAAAGGGTTCGATGCTTACGTTATGGAAGGAATATGTTCCCGGAATTCCATGTATTTAATCAAAAATATACCTATTTACCCCTTTATAGATAAAAAAAAGACTTTCTAAAAATTATAAAAAAAAATATAAATATATATACCAAAAAAGGAATGTTATAACTCAACAAACAAATAAGTTACGAAACATTATATAAGTCGCCCTGATTTAATGTAGATTCGCCCCGTTAAGTGTTGATTGAAGCAAAATCCTAAAGAACATTTTTATACATGCGTACGGGTAACCATAGTAAGTAAAAAGCAAGTCGTTATTTCATCAAGAGATATTAAGAAATCCGTTTTCACCCCCTAGGGGTCGAATTTCTAGAAATCTCTTCTTAGTGATTGCTTACGTCATGAAAGAAATATAGTCCCCAAATTTCAATTGTCTACTAAAAATACCAATGTACCAATGAAATTTAGGAAAATTAGGGGTGAAATTAAAAAAAAAAGGTCAAAATGAAATGATCTTGAAACTAATGATATTAAAATAACACCTAAATGCGAAAAAGTACAACATAGTTATAGTACAACAAAGACATAAGCTACAAAGGGTTCTATAATTCACCCCGAATCTAGAATCGACCCTTTAGGGATTGATGATTAGAGCAAAATCCTGAATTTAATTTTTATACACATATACGGATAACATTGTAAGCAAA
Organism: Liopterus haemorrhoidalis; assembly: GCA_963971575.1. Classification (NCBI taxonomy): domain Eukaryota; kingdom Metazoa; phylum Arthropoda; class Insecta; order Coleoptera; family Dytiscidae; genus Liopterus; species Liopterus haemorrhoidalis. The sequence goes on from OZ020617.1 coordinate 35,721,105, forward strand.
ATCCAAATCAATATACCATTGGACCTAAGAGATAATGAAGAATCCGAGAAAAAACATTTTATCACTTTTCATCCCCTAGGGCTCGAATTTCGAAAAATTCTATGTAAGCGGGTGCTTGCGACATGGAGGGAATCAATACTTAATGAATTTCATATCTCTATGTCAAGGGACGTTCTTTCAAATAAAAAATACCCAATTACCTCTTTAGGGATGAAATTTAAAAAACTTTCAAAACGCTTTCTAAATATTTTAAATAGAAAATTATTTACCAAAATGGAATGTTATAACTCAGGAAATACAGAGGTTTCTATAATTCACCCCAAATGTAGATTCACCACTTTAGGGGTTGATTAGGGCAAAATTCTGAATTACTGTTTCAAAAATTTGTATGTACGACCTTTGTAATCAAAAACCAAGTCAATATCTCATGGGTCCTAAGGTATATTGAGGAATCCTTCAAATCACATTTCACCCCTTAGGGCTCGAATTTCGAAAAATCTCTTCCTAGTGGGTGCTTACATCACGGAAGGAATATACTTTCCGAATTTCATATCTCTATATCCAAGAAAAGTTCTATCGAATATAAATACCCATTTAACCCCCCCTCCCCATTTACATTTAGAGGTAAAATTTTAAAACACTGTCAAAACTATCTCGAGATATTTGAAAAAGACACCGGTGCGCCAAAAATGAATGTAATAACTTAATAAACACAGGAATTGCGACGGATTGTATAATTCACCCCGATTATAGGTTTACCCCTTTAGGGGTTGATTAGGAAAGAAGCCAGAAATAAAATTTTCGGCATTTGTATGGTTAATCTTTATAAGCAAAAGTCGATATCTTATTGGTACTACGAGATATTAAGGAATCCTTGATATCACATTTCAGCCCTTAGGGGTTGAATTTCGAAAAATACCGTCTTAGTGGGTACTAACGTCATACAGGGAATATACTTTACGAATTTCATGTATGTTGTCCAGAGGACGTTCTATCGAGTAAAAGATTAAAATTTTTAAAAACTGTCAAAATCATTTCGAGATATTTTAAAAAGACACCGATATACCAAAAAGGAATGTTATAACTCAATAAACACAGGAAATACGAAGGGTTGTACATTTCACCCCAATTGTAGACCCCTATAGGGGTTGATTCGGACAAAATCCTGAAATAAGTTTTTCGGAATTTGTATGGGTAATCTTTGTAAGCAAAATCCAAGACGATATCTTATTGGTCCTAAGAGGTATTGAGGAACTCTTGAAATCACATTTCACCCCTTTTCACTTCTTAGGGGTGGAATTTCGAAAAATCCCGTCTTAGTGGGTGCTTACGTCACGGACGGAATATACTTCGCGAATTTTATTCATCTATGTCCAAGGGATGTTCAATTGAACACAAAATTCCCATTTACCCCAAAAGGGTGAAATTTTAAAAACTGTCAATACCATTTCGAGATATTTTGAAGACACCTATATGCCAAAAGGAATTTTTTAACTCAACAAACACAGGGAACATTATGGGTTGTATAATTAACCCTGATCGGAAATTCACCACTTTAGGGGTTGATTAGAACAAAATCCTGAAATATATTTTTCAACATTTATATGGATAATATTTATAACCAAAAATGAAGGCGATATATTATTGGACCTGTGAGATATTGAGGAATCCGTGAAAACACATATTACCCCATTTCACCCCTTAGGGGTTGAATTTCTAAAAATCATTTCTTAGGGGGTTGTTAAATCATAAAAGGGATATACTCCCCGAATTTTATGTTTCTCTCTCTAGACGACATTCTATCGAATATAAAATACCAAGTTACCCCTTTAGGGGTGAAATTAAAAAAAACGGTCAAAACACTTTTTAAATATTTTAAAAAGACACCTATATGCCTAAAAGAAATGTTATAACACAACAAACACAGAAGATGCGAAGGGCTCTATCATTCACCCTGATTGTAGATTCACCCTTTTAGGGGTTGATTAGTACAAAATCCTGAAAAATAAGTTTTTTAACATTTATGTGGGTAGTCTTTGTAAGCAAAAGCAAGGCGATATATTCTTGACCTAAAAGATACTGAGGAATCCGTGAAAACACATTTCACCCCTTTTCACTCCTGAGAGGTCGAATTGCAAAAAATCGTTTCTTAGGAGGTCGTTAAGTCATAAAAGGGATATACTCCCCGAATTTTATGTTTCTTTGTCTAGACGAAATTCTATCGAATAAAAAATACCAATTTACCCCTTTAGGGGTGAAAATTAAAAAAACGATCAAAACACTTTCTAAATATTTTAAAAAGGCACCTATATGCCAAAAAGGAATTTTATAACACAATAAACATAGAAGATGCGAAGGGTTCTATAATTCACCCTGATTGTAGATTCACCCCTTTAGGGGTCGATTTGAACAAAATCCTGAAATAAGTTTTTTAATATTTACATGAGTAATCATTGTGAGCAAAAACCAAGTCGATATCTTATTGGACCTAAGAGATATTAAGAAAACCGTGAAGCCACATTTTACCCCTTTTAACCCTCTTTTCACCCACTTAGAGGATAAGTTTCGAAAAATCCGTTCTTAGTGGGTGCTTGCGTCATGGAGGGAATATACTCGCCGTATTTCATGATTGTAGGTTCAGTGGTTTGGGCTGGGCGTTGATTATGAGTAGGTAGCTTAGTTACGATTTTATATATATAGATTAAAAACTTTAACAGATTAAAACAAAATAGAATCGATTCTTCATTTTAAACAACTTTTCTTATGTTTATTTTGCCTTTGTAAATAAGTAAATAATAAGAGATATTTCAAGTGTATAGGTAGTGCTTCCCATAACCCCCCCCCCTCCTATCTTATTGAACATAAAAGAAATGTTTCTTCGTTCTAAAATATATTTTTTATATACATGTTTGATGTAAAGTGAGTAATAACTACAATATTTCAATAGTTTCGTAAGTCCTTAAATACTCATTGAATTGAAAAAATGCATAGAACAGACAAGATTTGTTTACATTTATAAATCATTTTTGTCATATACAGATTTGTATATTTATATTCAAATCAACACTAATGCGGTGTTGCATAAAAGTCTTAAAACTAGTTATAATCTAAAACCAGATATAAAACATAAAAATGCGTTGCTAGACGATTTTTCACGATTTTCTTTGCCTTGGTCGCATTAGGGGATGACGCGAAGAATTTTTACCCGCGGTATTAAGTTTTTTTTTTTTTTAATCTAGATTTTAAGATATTATTATCGCATTGGAGTAGTTTCAAATTTCATACTTCTTTAGGGAATGCAAGGTATAAAATCTAGCCTCAAGGATATGGTACGGTCTGCTGACCGTACGCTAAGGGTTTTTCCCTCTCGCTTAAGGGTAGCTCTATTTTACCAGTATTACTCAATTTTTTTTTTTTTTGCAATTTTTCTTATCCCGATGGATTAATGACATTTATTTAATGTAGCGAATTATCGACATTTACAATTATTTATCTGTAAAATAAATTTCAATATATTGTTATGCGTTTGTTTTCCAAGATCTAACCTAAAAAAGTGACACGTTTTATTAAATATATTACATTCCCAAGAAACTATAGGAAACTAAACAGCATAGCGAACCTTGTTTCTATAGCGTTTAAGCTAAATTATATTTTTTTGGGGGTTTTGTAAAGTTGGTTTTCACTATTTTCTTTTTTTAATCATTTTGCCCTGCCCGAAGAAGGGGATGAAATGAGCAATTATTAACCACAAGAGTAGTGGACTGACTTCTCAATATTCCTCACCGCATAGGGTTAGTTTTTAATTTTCTGAGAAATCGCGATTTTAGTAATTTTGCAATATTTTTAGAGTTTTAAACGAAACAAATAGAAAAACGAGGAATTTCAAGGGTAGAGACGAGTCCACCGAATGCGGACGAGCCTTTCTGAACAGGATTTTTCGTATCTAATAGGGTCAAAAATCGGAATCATTGTAATAGTTATAAGTATAAAGTAATAAAAACTATCCTTACACATAAGGATGAATTCTTCAAAAGTAAAAGACTTGGAAAAGTTTGCGTTTTTTTTTTTTTTTTAATTTCAATAAATTCAAAAATATCTGTACCTATTGCTTACATTGGGGTCTATTATACCATGAGTTCAAAAAGAAATGACATAAAGGTTGGCTATGGAAAATAAAAGTGATGCCAACAGCAAGCTTTAGAATTAATCAACTGCCATCACTGTGTTTGTGTCATAAGTTTATATTGAAAATTCAATTAAGCTACATTTATAATGGTTTTTACAATAGAGCACAAAAAATGTCTGGTTGAATCATATTTTCGAAATGGTGCTTGAGAGAACGGCGACTGCATTTACAGTGCGATGTCATGTTTAGAGGCATTTCGGCTACAATTTCGAGATATTGTTTTCCTTGAAGGAGATTTTTACAGCGCACTTAAAAGATGTGTTGATTTATTCCGAGATACAGGAAGCATTATTCATAGAGATAGAACTGGTAGGCCAAGAATTCGTACTCAAAATACAGTTGATGATGTTCGTCAACGTATGAACGAGCAACCTACTACATCCCTACATACACTTTCGCAAGAGATGGTTTATCATTAGGAACTTGCCATACTATTGTTGAAAAAGATTTGAGTAGTTCCCATACAAAATTCTTGCTTTACATGAGTTGCTGCCATCCGATCAGAATAAGCGAATTGTGTATTGCCACTGGTTCCAACAAAATTTAATTAATAATGTGGATTTGTTAAATTTCAGGTTTTTTTCTGACGAGGCCTGGTTCATACTTTCGGGGTACTAAAATTCACAAAATATGAGGTTATGGAGTGCTCAAAATCCTCATACTTTTCGCGAAGCTTCCCTTCAACAGTTAAAGGTTGCTGTTTGGATTGTTGCGTCTTGAAGACATATTATCGGGCCTATGTTTTTCCACAAAACTGTTACTGCTCAGATATACCGGAATATTATACGTGAATTTATTAATCAGCTTCATAAAGATGAGCTCTAGCCAAGAGACCATCAATTCGTGAATTTTTTGACGATCGAACCATTAATTTACATTCAAATCCAAAATTTCCACCTCTATCACCAGACTTGATTATTTTAGATTACTTTTATATTCCTTTATCTGAAAAATAATGTTTATAATACCACTATTAATTATATCGAGGAACTGCGAAACAGAATTACCGATCAGTGTGCCAACTCCTCAAATTCTAATAAATGCTTTTAATAGTAAGAACAGAGGACTAAATTTGTGTCTGCAGGAAAACGGTGGTCATTTTGAACAGCCTATTATGTTTATTTTTCTGTACCTGTGAAATTAAAAAATTATAGTTTTCAATTTTAATGATTACAAAGGCTGTGCCTAAACGTTAGTCAGTTGTTATATAAAGTTTGCAGTAGAAATTATTTTATTTTTCCATACCAACTCTTATGTAATTTCTTTTTGAACTCACGGTATAAAACATAACTCTGAACAATGAAAATTGTGGTAGTGGGGGTTTGATAGTAGGATAGTAACTATCTTAGCTGTAAAACAATCATCCAATCCTAACTACTAGTGCCAGTACTACAGGGTTAGTTTAATCTCAAGCGTTTATATTAGGGTAGTAGCTATCTTTGTCACTAGCAAGCTAGCTACTAGCTCGTGTATTAGTCGTCTGTAATGTAAACGCGTCTTTAAATAGATGGACAAGATGGATAGCAACATGAGTGCTAGGTGTGTCACTGAAATGGAGGGGTGGGCAATAGATATAGATCATATTCCAAATAATTACTGAAATTTTCAGCTATATAATCTCCATAAAATACGCTAACTGATATGTTTAATACATTTTGTCGTTTCTCTTTAAGGTGCTCCGGAACTTAATTTTCTGCTTCTTATTGAATCACCTTGTTGTGTATATTTGGTCGTTAAACGCTTACATTTTTATGAATGCCGGGTTTAAAACTGCTAAGCTGCGGTAGAAGTTTTCTGGTACGGGAGAACCAGAAAAGCTTTTTTTACAAGTTTTAATGAACGAACCAATTTTACTGGATATTCGATGTTAATCACAGAAGAAAGCTTTGAAAACTAATTTCAAAGGATTAACGTTATTAAAAATGAAACTGTGTACGAAAGGAAATAATACTTTTAATATTTTTTTCCTTATTATAATTCTTGTCATTTTTTTCAGGGGATAAGGATAACGAACGTTATAGGAACATTAAAGTCTAAAAATAAAAAATATTCAAGATATACAAGCGATTTGGAACGTATTATTTCTTTCCTCGTGTAGGTTTTAATTGAAACAATTATGCGTTACACAATTAAACGTGTATAAATTATAAATTTCAAGACAAGTTCAGGAACAAGTCGCATCATCGTTTTAAATATTTGTAATGACAATAGCAATAATCTGGTTGGTACGTGTGGGTACTTTAAAATTTTGTTAATCTGCGTATATCAACGAATGAAGAATATAGAAGAGAAAGCATACATCCTTCCTACTGTAGTTGAATATTTAGACAAAATTCGGGAAACTGATTGACGTCATTAAAGATGGCGTATGATTGTTAGACATTTTTGACTTTACATTATATTTGATTTACACTAATCAGTGATAAGAAAACTGGCAAGATGAAATGACATTTCATCGGCAAGTTTTGTTTTTTTTTTTTTACAAAAGAATTTTACAAAACTACTTTTATTTACTTAATCTACGTCCTAAGAGCTTTCTTTTGATACCACACAATAAAAAAAATATATATATCTTTTATCAACACAAAAAAATCGACATTTTTCGAAAAAGTAATGTGATCAAAAATTCCTGTTGAACTATTCCGGTTCCCATCAATGTTTATTGGGATTTTTTCAAAATATATTTTTGGCAAAAATCCCATAAAAACTATGATTTTTCAAAAATTACAATTTGCTTGTTGATCCACGCATTAAAAGGTTTCATGTGGTCATCATCATCATTGGCGCGACAACCCGAAATGAGCCAAGGCCTCCTGTTTCCAGGTTTCGTTACCATGTTTTCAATCTATGTACATTCAGGAGTAATATGGTCAGTATTACGTCCATTTTTTTAGCGTACACAGAAAGCCACCTACAGTTTAAAGCCGATTGTGAATGGCAAAGCTGAACCTGTAATTTGTATAAATATTTTTACACAAATTGTTTGACAAGCTTGCATAAGGATTCATGTGGTATGCCACTCAAAATTTAAAAAAATATATTTGTTTTTTTATTTAATACATAATTGTTTATATTTATCTCGGGATGTGTTCTTTTGAACTTTCCTATATGTGGGTCAAAGAGTTGTATAAGCATGCCAATTTTCTATGTTAAGCCGTTTGGCTACAATTTCTACCGTACAGACAGACAAACAGATCCATGAGTGACGTTATAAGGGTTTTTTGGTGGTCATACCTACAAATCCCTAAAAATAAGTGTCCGTAGTGTTCTGCTTTTAAGACACACAATATTACTTCCAAATGCCTTCCATTGTGACCACAAGCGTTCTGTGACCTCTATACGAATATGTCAAACTGAATGGAAAGCTCTAAATCACATTTTGTTCTTCATCTCTTTTTAGTTGTGCAAGAGACCTGCGGTGACATTATTCTCACCTTGTCCGCCAGCGAAACGGCTTCAGTTGGACCGCTCTACTCATTAACCGCTGGCAATCAGACGGGTCTGGGGATTGCAAATGGTTGCCGGCAGTGCAAACGGTACCGGATGATCTACGTCCAGTCAAACCAAACATTTTAAAACATCGCCTCCGAGCTTGAATTCTGTGGTCACATTGACATTAGCTACGCAAGCGCACTGACATGAATACTAATGTTTCATTCGAGGATCAGACTAAAATTAAGCAATGTCAATCTAGAGTAATCTAGAGTATCTATGTTTAAGGATAGGTTAAACACAACAGGTCTCACAAGTTTCTTAAACAAAACTAACAATCTAAATTATAATTACGTAGTTATATTGACACGTCACATTTGGCAGCGACTATTTATCTATAAGATATTTTTAGTTGTAAAAAAATATAATCTAATTATAAATAAACAAATCGCATTACTGTGGAAATACCCTTTATGTGAATGAAATGTCATGGTTGGATGATTTATTAAAGATATTGTAACGTATCGGTTAGTCCGCCTGGATAAATTATTTACTTATGATAAATTTTTTTGAAAGGAGCTGCAATCGTTTTTTTTGTGGGATTTTAAAGGGTTCTTTGTAGTCAACATTTGTGAGAATTCAGATAATAAAATAAAATACTCCACCCTGGCTATACCACCCCCCTGAAATAAATCTTAGTCTGTCAAAATTAATAAAACAAGAAACCCCACATACACTCTATCATGCTAAATTTCAAGAAATAAAAGAAAAATATAAAAATTATCAATTTATTTATACCGATGGGTCAAAGTTAGATGATAAAACCGGAGCTGCAGTCATATGGGACAACCACTACCAAGAAAAACATAAATACCATTTACCTAACGGAATGAGCATATTTTCTGCAGAGGTCTACAGCATCTTAAAAAGTTTGAAACATATTAAATCCAAGGGAGAAAGAAACTTTTATCATTTGCACAGGTTCTCTAAGTACCTTGCAGAGCATAAGGAATATATATAGCAAAAAAGAAATAATAAAGGAAATACAACAAGAAATATTTTCTCAAAAATGCAAATAAATCCATCGTTTCATATGGATACCATCCCACGTCGGAATTAAAGGAAATGAAGAGGCCGATAAATCAGCTAAAGAAGCAACAAAAGTAGAAATAATTAAAACACGTATTCCTACCGAAGATCTTAAAAACACTGCGAGAAATAAACAAAAGATGAAAAACAGAAGAATGGATAGAAGTGTCTAACAACCATTTGAGGAACATAAAGGAAGATACAAAAAGATGGACAACAAGCGAAAACAGAAGAGACAAAATAGCACTCACATGGCTTAGGATAGGACATACAAACACAACACACAAATACATATTACAAAAAACACCACCCGAAATATGTGACACATGCCAGAAACAAGTACAGTACAACACTTAATATTAGAATGTATAAAATACAATACACAGCGCACAAAATATAATATACCACCAAACATAAAAGACGCCCTATCAGAGAACAACACACATAGCATCATAAAATACTTACACGAAACCCAAAGTATAAAAAAAATTATAACACAAAACTGGCAAAGAAAATTAGAAATAATACCATGTATAATAAAATGTAAATATGCTATATAAAAATGTAAATGCTTCTTAGCACAAATGACCAGTTGTCGACCAACTGCGTGCTTTAGTTTAATTTAAATAAAGTACTTTATTTAATTTAAAGAAAAACAAAAATAATAATAAATAAATAAATAAATAAATAAATAAAATTAGAAACCTTACGTTTCAGCACGTAACTTTAGAAATATATTTTTTTATGGTTCCTTATTCAAGGAGACATTTGTTCAGAGCGTCCTATTCTATTTGTTTTAGGCCCGGTCTTTCCACCTTCAGTTAAACTTCGAGGTAACTATCTGACAGATAAGGTTATTTGTAACTTCATCTGCTCAATAAATGTCAATACCAGTCAATGAATCCAATACGTCAGTCTCATTATCCATTAGATAACTATCCGATAGATACATTTGTATAGAAAGAAGGGATGACATTTACTCAGCAGATGAAGTTACAAATAACCTTATCTGTCAGATAGTTACCTGGAACTTTATCTGAAGGTGGAAAAACCGGGCCTTAATGTTTTTATTATCTTAATACCTACATTTTAATCTTTTGTAAATAGTTTATTATAATAAATCAAATTCATTAATTTTAAACCGTCTTACTTAACGTGTGTAAACCTTCACCTTTAAGAACTTAAGTAAACAGCTAAGATCCACACTAATTACAAGGTGCCTGATCAGTCGGTTACTAATACATATAATTTAATTCACATATCCTAATGATGAACCCTGGATAACCATCACGCCTAGTACCCGAACTCCTTTAGTCAGGAATCTCATTTCAGTTTGAAATCAGACTTTTTGTTTGCGCATGCGTACATCGTGATATTATGACAGTTGACTAAATTAATTAGTTCTTCCAAAATCTTACTTCTTTTAAATATTATAGTCGAAAATAACAAATAAACAACAAACTAACCTCAACGTAAGCAAAAGACAAAGACGCAACAGCTGAGAACGAGGTACACGTGCTTTTTGAAAAACCTGGATAGAAAGACGGAGGAATTGAATCATGTTCCATTTGCCTAGTCTTTAAAACCTAGTTGATTTTTTCATACTATCACACAAATGACCTTAATTTCTATATATATATATATATATATATTTCGATAAGGTCTACAGTAAAAATAGAAAAATTGAACTTGTATACGAATAATTTTAACTAATATAATATTAATGTAATTCATATATTACATATGTTTGTTTTACCTTGCCAAAATTACATTGTGATTAGATAGATAGATAGATAGATAGATAAATATTTTTATTATTAAATATTATTTACTACATTTTATCTTACACTAATTAAATTTCACTTAATAATAATTATAATTTTCGCCTTTCTGCTTATTATCTACTCTCCTTATCCTTTAATTAATATCTTCGTTGACTCTTTCCTTAATTTTTTCCCTTCTTTCATCCATTCATGCCTTCCTGTTTCATCCAAGATTTCCTTTCTCGTTTCCGTTCAGTGTCGTATTTTTTCACATTCTTCCAACAAATGTTCCATTGTCTCCTTACCTTCCCTGCACATTCTACATGTTCTTTCTTCCTAATTCATCAAAATAAAAAAAAATAAAATGTCCTTCTGCTCATTTCCACATCTAAATCTTGCTATTACTTTTTTCTTCTCTCTACTGCCTTTTTCTGTCAAATACTGTGGTTTTCTCAGCGTCCAAGTCTTTTCATATTTGTTGTTATATCTTGATCCTCTTATTTTTGTATCTTGCTTCGTTTGTTGTACGTCGGTCATTCGCTCTGTTACTTCGTGCCCCATTTCTTCTCCATTAATTCTTTGTAGTCTTTCCGCTGTTGTTGGGTAGCCACAATATTCATACATTTCCTTCCTTTCCTTTTCCCATCTTGATAGTGGCTTTCCTTGTTGATTCCTTTTTTTCATTTCCCTCCAGCATTCACGAATGATTTCTTTTTCCGCGTGTTTAATTATATTCTCTTCATATTTTCTGACTGCCTCTATTTTTATTTTCTTCATTTTCGTTTCATCCAGTATAATGTATGTTGGTGTGTTCGTGTCTAATCCCAACATCCATTTTAAGTATTTTATTTGTACTTTTTCTATATGTTCTCTTTCCGACCATCCTCATACTTCTCCACTGCCAGTTTTAATTTCAACATTACAACTGATTTAAACCACAAAACTGTATAGTTAGCTGAAATTTTTGACGTACTACAAGGCTATTTGCGCTTTCACAGCCCAGTAAATATCACAAAGTTGATACATAAACAATCTTTAATATGGAAACATAACTATGTAACTGGTAATAATTTATTTAAACTTATATTTATTTATTTAAATTTTGTTTGCCTCTCCAGTTGCTTAGTACTACATCCGCCACTGTCTGAGTCTTATTATTAAGTTATTGGGCGATAACATTTTTAAAACAATTTTTTTTTTCAGTTAAAAATATCCTATTAGGTACATAAAAATTGGTTACAAATTATGATGTATAGATTGTTACTAATCTAATTTCAGATTGTTAGTTTTGTGTACGAAACTTGTATCTATTGCGTTAAACCTACCGTTAAAGTGGTATTTTGTCAAAACTATTTTCTGAAACATTTTAAAGTAGGTTAGAAGTAAATGTTCATAAAAGAAATTCTTGTGTCCCATCCTTGTGGCTTTGATTTGCATAGTTGAAATTATTAAGCATTTTATATCAAATACATAAGTACATGAAGCCAACCAACCATGTCTCATAGAGAATCATTCACGATTTAAAAAAAAAAAAATCCGAGAAAATCTCTTCAACTTTCTGTAACTATATTACATAAGATGATAAGAGTTCTTTTCATGCATACTTTTTTTTTTAATTTCCTGCATAATAAATCCAGTTTAGATCTTTAAATATATGGGCTTATTTTTATTGTAAATAATTTTTATCAGAACACCATTTAGGATTTTGTAGGCATGATCTAAAAACTATTAAATCGACACTCATTTGCCTGTCTGTTCGGTAGAAATTGTAGTTCAACTGCTGGACCTAGAAAGTCGAAATTTTGCGTTTGTACAATTATTTTATTTTTTATTTTTTTATTTTACAGTTTTTTAGGATAGCCAACAGTAGACCCTATAACTGGCTTCCACGAATTATTGTAATTGTGTTACATATCTTACAATTTTTTTACATATTTGTACACATTAATTTAGATTAATAACAATAATATTAAAAAAAAAGAAAAAATAAACTACAATGCGTATGTTTCTTAGAAATTAAATATTGGATTTTATTTTGTTTTTAAATTGTTGCAAGGGTAAGCTAAATAAGTCTAAATGTAGAAAATTATTATTATAAGTTGACATAAGTCTATTAATAGGTGAGTTTTTGTAACAGTTAGTGTGACATTTTGGTAATTTAAAAAGTGCGTTTGATCTGGTAGATTTAACGGGAGCTAAAAAGTTGACCACAGTTTTTAACCACATATAGGATATTATAGCAGTATACGAACGCAGGTCTCAATATTAACACCAAGAAGAATACATGCGTCAGAATACGTTCTGGAAAATAGCGAAAAAATACTGGAAGTACCGAAATATAAATATCTAGGAGTATTAATAGAGAACACAGGTACGAGTAACCAGGAAATCAGCTTCAGAATCAATAGAGGACCGACAAGTAGTGAGGTCCTTAAATTCCATACAGTGGGACAAGAACATCATAATGCAGACAAAAAGAACAGTTTTTACAGTAATAGTGCAAAGTATACTAACTTCCGGATATGAAGTGTGGGATATCAATAGCAGAAACAGAAATAAATTACTAGCTACGGAAATGGATTTTTGGCGAAGGAGCTGTAGAAAATCAAAACTGGACAGAATAAGAAATGAAACAATTAGAAAAACAGCAAAAATACAACAAAATATAATTGACACGATCGAAACCAAACAACTAATCTGGTTCGGTCACGCAAATAGAATGACGGAAGATAGATGGCCGAAAAGGATACTAACCTGGATACCAGAGAGAAGAAGAAAACGAGGAAGACCTAGACGAAGTTGGAGAGCTGAAATAGAGGAAGCAATGTCGACGAGAGGACTAACAGAAGACTTATATGATGACAGAAGTTCCTGGAAATTGAGAACAGAGAACTGGCGACAGCTGCATTGAATCCGAGATATAGGAAAAATATTGAGGGTTCAAAAGAGCATATGGCGAAAAAAGTAAAGACACATATGTATTTAACAAAAAAATATGATATTTTAAAAATTTTGGGTTAAATATCAAATGAAACCTCTTAGGGCCGGTTTCTGAAAGCTTAGTTAACTAAAACCAAATAGTTAGAAAATGATTGCTATGGTTACTTATGGGATTGTTATATTGTAGCCGAGTTTAACCAAGAGATTAAACTCGGCTAAGCTTACAGAAACCGGTCCATAATGTGTTTTGAAATAGCATTCAACGTTAAAAAGATTTTTTTGGTTATGGGTTTTTTGCTAGAAATGTATTATAACTATTGTCGCCCATCCTATCTTCCTTAAGAGTTTGTCTAAAAATATATTGTTTTTCGAAAAAAATCAGATTTTTTCTTGACAAAATAATTTATTATGTAAGAAAGTAAATAAAAAGAAAGGAAGTGAAAGAAAGTAAGCCTGTGATCGTGAACATTAAATCGTTTATACCAGCTGTTTGGTCGCTAAGAAAGGGTGTGGACGTGAGTTCAATTCCTGCCTATGTCAAATAATTTGTGTAAAAAAATTATATTGGTAGTTACCTAAGTCCGTTCGTTTTTTTTTTCATCTTTTATTCAATAAAATATGTATTCTAAAAAAAAACTTTTATTATCAAATGTACTGTCCATTATTTTCTATCACTTTGGAAAAACGCTCAGGCAATTTCATAATGTCATCTCTCCAGAAGGTTCCGTCTTTGCTCTCGAAAAATCTGTTGAGCTGAATTTTGATGACATTAAGTTGGGTAGGACCTGACTATCGGAATGAAGAATGCCCTGCCCAAAAAAAGACGGGTTGGTCACCTAATCGGCCGTAAAATAGAGGGGGGGGGATATTTGTTTCAGCATATTATATAATAGTGACAGAAATGAAGTCTTATTCAAAACTTCTTCTTCGCTAATCATACCTCTTTTATCTTTACTTTATAAAGTCTCTGTAGCAAATTTCTTATTTAGAGTAAATATGTGCAAGGTTGAAGAAAATGATTTTCACAGTCGGGTAGTCACGGATCAGTTCGTGTCTCATCTCATGATTCCCTACAAACAGTGAAAATTAGTTCCAATTTCCCTCGACAATAAAAAGCTATCGATTCTCGTTAAACGACTAATCTATCACACATGACCAACCACAACAAAACAACATCGAAAATAAAAGCCAAATTAGTTGAATATCAAGTTGAAAATTGAATTTAATTAGTTCTGTTCTGGTTGAGACTAGTTCTAGTTTAGACCAGTGGCGTAATCCCATATTAACTAAGTAACGTATAATTATTAAAATTAAAACAACTCAGTATCAAAGATTCTGATACACAGATTGCGCCGAAAATTAAAAATGTTTACTAAATTTTATTTCTTTTTCACGATAAACGACAGAAACTGCAATATACGAGGTTTGTCCAAAAAAATGCGGACTACCGTCATAAAACTTGATAATACTAAAAATTAATAAGAAATTATTTTATGCTAGTTGACGTGTCCATTGCTTTTCTCAACCCTCATCTCTCCCTCTGCCTCTCTGCTTTCCCGCGCCTCTCAATGTTAAGAGTACAGAGTGCGTGAGTGCTTTTTAGTTTGATTAAAGTTTTAGATTTTTTTTTGTTGAAATTTTGAAGTTTTGAAGTTTTAGAAGGCATAGAAAAGAGATATTTTCTGAACACGTCGGCGAAAACCAGACTTTCGTACAACAAACAGGTACAGAGCTCTTAGCATTTATGTTTTTAAGGAATTTATTACTATATAATTTTAACGTTTTCCTGATTAGAAATATTTAAAGAAATTCAAGGATCCTGAGAACCAGGAACATGCTGTACTCATTTTTTAACGATTCAGTTATTCTTTAGTTTTGAGGTAATATATATTCAAACCAACAAATACATACACACAAAAGAACTAATTTATATATTAGTATAAATTTAAATTATCATCATCGAAATACTGCCCTTCTACGACTACACTTTATTGCCACTGTCTGTCACTGATAACTTTTAGTAGTGCTAAAATAGTATATTGTGTAACAAGCGCAGAAAGTATACATTTGCTGATTGAGAAAGATATTTGCCGCAAAAGTCAAGAGAATGGTAATAATATATGTAATATATGTAGTATGTTGTGTAACAGCCAACTCTTTGTTCGAAGGAGGAATTAATTTTAATACTTTAAATAATTGTCAAATAACAATTAATTACAAAAAATAAACTTAAATGTGTATTATTATTTAATTTATATTGACAAATCGAAAAATACTTGCTGTGCTAGAGCGAAAAGTATTTTTCGACTGGGTTGCTTTGGATACAAAACACTCCTCAGCAAACACCAATTTTTCACTTTGCTATGGCAATAGAAAACGATAGTTTTCTGATAGATGAATAGAAAAACACATTTTTAGGCACCTTTTGGAATGGCCTTTAAATCAGTTTCTATACACATTTTTTAAATCTTTTCGTTTGAAAACGACATCATTGAGATCAAAAAGTCACACTGGTCCAAGTCAGGTGAATTTGGTGGATAGAAAATTAATTTTTTCTTCACCAATAATTGTCAAACCATATAAAACGGGGCGAGCTGGTGCGTTGCCGTGATGCAACATCTATAACCTATTATTCCAGCTATAAGGCCATTTATTTACTTTTTATCGCACGTATTCATTTTAGAAAACTAAGATAAAATCACTAGTTACCATTGCACGTGTTGATTCATAGTGAATTTTAGGAACTGATAGCCTACCCGGTCATCATTTTTGAGGTGAGATACAATAGAATAGTTCTCACAAGTTTCTTATTCAAAACTAACAATTTGAAGTGAAATTAGTAACAATCTATGCATACAAATTTGAAGCGAATTTGTATCTATCCAATATTATTAGTTAGATATGTTTAACAAAAAATTTTATTTAACTTCAAATAAACAAACTGTTATTATAGACACCTTGTTAACCAATCGACGCATATTTGCGCGCGATGCAGAAAAATTGTAACTAAAGCTTCATTCTACAAATGTGTTTCTAGCTATTATGTTTTGTTATGAAAATTACTTACAGATATTGTAATTGGTGTTGTATATTGCTGTCATCTTGAGTCTGCCGTGGATCTCAAAATTGGTGCTGTTGGTAAAAAGTTTTAATTTTTGTAATGAACATGTGTACCAAGTGGTATTCAACTATCATCAAGTATAGTATTTTTTGACGAAGGTTTTGCACTATTAACAATCATGTCGAAAAAATGTTGATTTATTATTTGATAATCTTTACACAAAACCGTATAAATATAAAAAAATTAAACTCACAAATATATTAAAAAATTAAAGAACATTATTGCGTAAAGAATTTTTTCTAAATTTAAAATATCCCATTAGGTAGATAAAAAAACTTATATATAAATTGTGACTAATTTCAATTGTTGTCTGTTAGTTTTGCATAAGAAACTTGTAATCGGGGGTAATAGGAGTTATATGTACCGTTCATTAAATTCCTATCGTCTTTATGGAGCTTAATACAGAGCGGTGAGGATATATATAGGTGCACTTCACTCAACTCCGATACATACTTTATTAGCTGAAGCTCACATCATGCCTTTCATAGGAAAATCCATTTCCAAAATTCATGTTTCCCCGAACACTGATAAAAAATACAGTGCCAGTTGCATCATTCTCCACAGAAATTTTAACATCTCCGTATTGGTCAAAAATGACAACACCCCCACTGGCTGAAAGTTTCATGGAAATAGTAAACTTCATCACTCCACTAAACATGAGAAATTGCTTGCCATGCTTTAGTTCACCCTATCATCATTCCCTGCCAAATCATGAGTTTATTTACGAAAATACCCTACCAACGGACAACAACTTATTTATAAAGAAAGTTGAGAATAACTAGCCGGATTGTCATTTGTTCTTTACAGACGCATCTAAATCTATAAGTGGAACTGGATGCTCATTTCTATATCCTCTAACTGGCTATCACGAAAAGTACAAGTTGCCAGATTACTTTTCAATATTTTTCGCTGAAATGACTGCAATCAAACTATGTTTGAAGTACATTTGCCCACAAAACAATCTTTTATTTTTTTTACTGATAGCAATCCATTGTTCAAAAGATAAATTTTCCAAAATTTACCAACAAAAATACATTCCTAACCTATGAAATTTTAGATCTTATTGAGACCATAAAACACCCACAGAATTCCATCAAAAAACATGTGGATAAAAGCTCATTCAAATATCAAATTTAACGAGCAAGTAGACAAATTAGCAAAGGACGTTTGCTTATCAGGACAAAATATTAATCCCCCATTCCAAATCCCTGATATAATAGAAATATTCACCAAAAAGATCCGACAGCAATGGAATGAAGAATACATCCTAATATCTGCATCGAAAGGAGCACACTATTCAACCCTACAACCATCTATTACTACAAAAACATGGTTTACTTCTCACCATCCAAAAAAATATCTAACCACTGTCTGCAGAATCCGCTTCAATCATACTGTCACTTTACATCACCTCAACAAGATCAACATGGCCCCTTCACCTTGCTGTACGTGTGACAACATTTCCATACAGGACGTTAACCATCTTAACTTCTATTTGCCTGAATTATGATAACAGTCGCCCACTTTTTTACACACAGTTAATAAACAAAATTCCGCTCCCCACAAAAATAACATGTTTACTTGCCATAGACAATCAGGGCATACTCTGGAACTTCTACTTGTTCATTAAAGGTAATAATATAAATATATACGATAGTTTTATAAATATGTAAAATATGTAATTATATGTAATTATAATATGTATACTAGTTACATAGCCGTAGTTTGCACTTAAAACACTCATTTCGACACAGAATATTATCAACAATCGGTTTTTAAAAATTAAGTGTTTTTATCGCCTTCTTTTGAAGTTTGAAACAAAATTTCATATGGTCACGCTGCTTTTCTATCAGGACTATCTTATAAATCGCCGGGGTAAAGAAATTTGAATTACAAAAACCGACATAAAATTCGAACTTTGCTGCAACATAAGGTGAATAGAAATAGTGAGTAAAATATAACACAAATCAGAATTAATAATTCTATATATTTTGACGAAACAAAAGAACTTGTAGTCTAGTAGTAACCTCGCTTACTGAGATCTGTCTTATTATAATAATTTATTTTGGTGTATAAATAAGAGTAAAATAACAGTGCCTCGCTACAGAATGAATAAAACTCAAAGGCAGTCAATTCACAAATGACATCTGCATTTCCTGACGATGTAGACCTCTCAATGTGTACAGTTTATCAAACAGGCGTTGCAATTAGAATGATATGACTTCCACGTCACTGGCAATGGGTGTTACACAATGCTAGTACCTATAATGAAGGGTTGCAAAAAGTAGATGTAACACGTATATGTTTTGTATTTGTATTTATTATACATTTGCCGCCATTAAAATGCCATCCCTTGTATTTAACTTTTCTATTTTTAATAATCAAAAGTTTGACTGCTTCTTACATTTTTTATGTATACTTGTTGAAAATATTTTGTGCCCAATTATGAAATGGAACGAGCCATCCCTGTGTTAAAGAGGTTTGCTGTAGATTCAGCACTAGTTGAGCAAGCGAACCCACAGACAAGTCAGTAATGAAACTGTCACATTTCCGTTGCGCTGGCTCGCCTCTTAATTTATCTGAAGTTCTATCTTTGAATATTCTCTGTAAATGGCCCAACTGGAATACATTAGTGGGGGACAGCAGCATGACATCGGACATATATTGCCACAACGCGGCCGGTCCTTCTAAACCACACGTCACATATTCACCGGGCTCTTTGATATGATACCGCGCGACCACTATGTCGTTATATAAAGGATTCAACCTCAACTCTGCGAGATATTAACTTAATATTACTGTTTCTGATGATATCACATATTATTTAACAGTTTTTGCTCCAGTTATTACTGAAAGATCAAAAGTAAACGTAAAATATTCAGAAACACATTAGCAACAAGTTTTGGTGGCAGTGCCATAGAAACTTGAACAAAATATTGTGTACATAAATAATGAGATCGATCAGCAGAGATCAACTCGGTGACGGTTAACTTGGTAACGGTCTACTCGGCAACAATCGATTCAATTCGGTGTATAAAAATAATGTTATAGATCAACAATAGTCAACTTGGCGACGGCAACTCGGCAACGGTAACTCAGCGACGGTAACTCAGCAAAGGTAACTCGGCGAAGGTAAATCAGCAAAGGTAACGCGGCGACGGTAACTTGTCGATGGTAACTCAGCGACGGTATCTCGGCGACGGTAACTCAGCAAAGGTAACTCGGCGACGGTAACTCAGCAAAAGTAACTCGGCGACAGTAACTTGTCGACGGTAACTTGGCGACGGTAACTTGGCGACGGTAACTCGGCGATGGTAATTCGGCGACGGTAACTTGGCGATGGTCAATTTGGCAACAGTCAACTTGGTGACGGTTGACTAAGAACTAATATCATTAGTAAGTATTCGAATTAATTAAATTTAAACCTTACTTTTACTAGTAACAATCGATGATATTCGTTTTATCTAAAAATGTAACTTTACTGTTCTTGCGAACAGCACATCTACACGTGAAGTTAGGTGGTATTCGTTTTATTCACAAATGTGACTAGTACATTGAGAGAAATATTAAAACACGACAAAACAGTAATCGCGACAATAAATATATATAACAACCTATACCTAAACGGCGAATAAAAACTGGTACAAAAGAGGTCGTTTCACCTTACTCTAAAGGATAATATACCTTTGTGTAAGTAGCGCGAAATGCCATATATTTCACACGAGACTGAAGTTTGTTGAACGAGACAGGTTAAGCAATTCATTCGAGTGCGGAATATGTAATCTGCGCCTGTTGCGCATTACACTGTCCCGACGATTACAGTTTTTTAATAAATAAAACATTTTAATCACGAAAATACAATGTAATTGTTGACAGCCATTAATGTGCGCTTAGTTGGTACGAGAATGAAATTTACCCGCATCGCTTGCGCGCGCATTCTGTACGAGAATGAATAAACTCGTACCCATGCGCATGACCATTATGCATTCCCGCACCACCTAATCGTATATTAATGGTACTGAAAACACCATGCGAAAATAAATTTATTATATGTTTTCTAACAATATTGGAATAAAACAATTCCATAGTAGTCTTAGGAAGAATTGTTTTCATTAAACCTATAAATGTCCATGAAAATGAAAAATTGCTACTGACCAGAAAACTTAAAACTACCACTAAACAGTCGAGGAAAACGGTGAAAAAGTGGTCATCTTCGGCAAAATTTCTCACAACCTTGAAGATAAAGATTCTTCATTTCATCTCTTCGGTCAGTGCAAAATAATTATTTCCTGGAAAAATTATTGGCTCCATCCATTTTTACTATAAAATAATAATTTGATTTATTTCTTATTGTTAAGGTAAAAATATCTTACCTTGTAATGTCAACATAATTTGAAGTCCTTATTTGAAAAACTTTTTTGGTATTTGATCCATTAAAACAAATTGAAATTTACAGATACTGCAGATTTCATGTACACTTACAAAGTGACATTTTTATTTGATTGAAGAAGAATCACCAATATTTATTTAAAAATTCAATACTGGAGCAATATATATGAGGAGAATATATCTTTGAAATATGGATCTACAGCTCATAGACAATAAAGATAGACAACATAGACTTCAATAAAGAGGTCTGAGTGCAAGTAATTTCTTGAGGCCCCAAACAATTAATCAACAATAAAAAAGCCTAATATCTTTTTATAAAGATTGGATAGTGATACCATTATCTCACCAAATTCCCAACTTCCCAAATTCAGTAGCTTTTTTGACAGACTCTCAGATGTTCCACTATATGAATCAAATTGTAGAAAGAAATTAGACAGACCGGAGCGCGTATTGGATCAACGGAAGCGGAAAACTCGAAGAACCAGTGCCTTTTGGGTTTGCCAGACACAGAGCTACTGTATATTTAACGCGGGCTGGTGGTAGTTGTTGGGGTTTGGAGTTAAGACTATTCACAGACCCAGCATGTACACTGGTCTTAACACGAAGGGATACGTTAACCTTTTGAGAGATAGGTTCCTGTTAACATAAAATGTTAACAGGAGGATTCTTATGCCAAAAACGTCCTCTTGAGTTCCTAAAGAGAGAAAGAGAGAGAGAGAGAGAGGGAGTAACATGTGGTTACCAGCGTACAGTAAAAGTAAACAGGGAAAAGTCCCTTGTGAATAGGATGCCTCGACGGCAGCGTGCAAGAGAAGCAAAAGGCTTAGTGGCAACTAGTGGCTAATAAAATAAGCTTACCAGAATTACAGCTTCACATCTATTGTATTTTATAGGTCAATCATACTCATTTTGGTGCAACTGTTATCAGAAGCACATACCAGGCAAGCACATTTTAGGTTCCAAGCCAAATGGGTGAAACAAGATTCAAGGTTGGACCATGCGGTACAAATCGGCAAGGCGCAGCGGCAGATACTCAATCCTTTGGACTTGGGGATCCTAAAAATGATGCAAAACACAGTATTGCTCTTATACAAAGATGATGTTGATGATGATATATGTAGCACTTAGCTACCAAAGGGCGTGCTGAGATGCTTCAGCGTAGATTACGGCTACTCGTGGTAGCGTCGAAGAAAGTGACTAAAAAGATAAGTAATTAGAATATGTGAGAATATAACTTAATACTTATTTCTTAGTGCTGGATCGGCGTGAGAGCTGAGTTGAGATGTGATGCTGGACACCTGGTGTTCACTAACCTCGAGCGGTTTGTGTAGTCACAATTTTTGTGAAAAACTGTAGAAAAACTGCACAGTTTGTAAGAAGACTTGCTGTCTTCTAAAAATCTGAATTATTACTGACGTAAAATGCACTTGCTAGTATCATGCAGACAAGATTGAAAACGAATTCCAACAGGTTGACTACGTGAAGGCAGTAGCATAGAATCTATAAGGCAGTTTGCCATAAAGCAGCTATGAGCGTTGCCCAAACAACTACTAAAACCTTCAAACAAAAACTTCAAAATCATACAATTTTTTAGCAAAAAAGTTTAGTTACAAAATTTTGTAACGTATTGCGAGTTACGCTAGTTCAGGTAAATAGGCCTAAAAATAAAGGTGAAAATAGCAAAATGTGACTATCCTTTGTGAGCTGATGCATTGCATAGAAAAGGGCCCCTTGTAGACAGCTACTGCACTAAAGGCCTGTGATGAAAAGTTAAGGAGCACAAACACACACAAACACCGCATGCCGTAACCAAATTATTTAATATATGAACAAGGGATAATATAAACTACAGAGCGTTCATAAATGATTAACAGGCGTTTAAATTTCCCGCTGATTAGATTAATTTTATAGGCTGGTTATTACCAGTAGAGCACATACAAAAACAAATAATGGCTCTTTTATTAATAACATACATTTGCCTTTGTTTTTATGGAAATCATACGTTTTTGAAATTCACAAATACTTACGTTCAGGAATTAGCCCTATAATAAACGTCTAGTTGTTACATTATCTGTCAACCTCCAAACTACAATTATACCTCTGTACTAGCAGACCCCTTGCCAACAACTTTGGCAATCTGGTAACGAATAAAAATCAATATAAACAGGAATCAATTATTAAAATTTGCATGATTCTGTGTATATTAACAAAACAAAAACGTTTCTTGATTATACTTAGGTAATCCTAAAAAGTTGCTTAATGCGTGTCGTTTCAAAATTAGTAACATGCCGGATACGGCCAGCGGGTCATATGCTGGACATCAATGGTATAGCTGTTTCTGATTATACCAAGGTAATCCTAAAAATCCGCTCAATGCGTGTCGTTTAAAAATTAGTATCGGACCGGACAGTCCGCGGGCATAACATCAATTAACATCCTTTCGTCAGGTAACCGAACGTACTGATTTGAGAGCTCTGGTAAGTCAGCTTCTTTGTCGAGGTACGTCGTTTCCCCACTCAAATCGTAGCCGCCCGCTTGCCGCAAGACCCGCTAGGACCCAGGAAGTTTACGTTACGTGGGACACACAGAAATTAGGGCTTTTATATATATAATTGGGTATACACTAGGTATCATATCTCTGTATTGGGTATACACTATACACTAGGTATATAAAGATCTCTTCAGTTACTTATAGTTAGTTATTTTTCTTGTTAACTCTTGAGAATGGCATAAGAGCTTAAATATAAAGCAAATAAATATATTGAAGAAACCAACCTAGTGTTTTTAATTGAATATTTTTTAATAAAAATAAAAAAAAAAAACAACAAATTGAAATAAGTAAGCAAATTGTAATTCAATAAATTTTTAGACGCCAATCTCTGGAAAATTAAAAACTGAGATAAAAAATCAATGCACTATCGAAAATTTAGAGAACATTTGAGCAATTGGAAGCAAGGGGAAGAAAATCACTTCCGATAATATCGGTTTCGAACATGCACAGTTTAAATTTTATTTATCTCTTCCTTTCTCTGCAAATGCAGGGTTCTGGACGATTGCCCCGGACGCCTTTAACAAACGCCGGCCCTGTGTACTGTAAACTTTTTTAAATAAAACTCGATTCTAGAGATCTAAAATTGTAGTCACGTTCTGCAATAATAATGTTGTTTTGAAAACATAGATGGCATTAATTATCAGTGCTGTTACACGAAACTATGATCATGTAGGTAATTGAATACCAATGGAAACTGATTTAGATGTAATAAATATAGTTCAGAGCGAGTTTGGAATAGTCCAAATTGCTTTTACTTCAAACTGCACATTACTCGCAGTAGGAGCCTTCTGAAATACGGAAACGGATCAGTAGCCAAACATACATAAGCAATATCCTATTAGAATACTATATTTCAAAGACAATTAAATCATTAACTATATATTAACTTGAAACTTTCGCTCATAAGTTTTTGTAAACATGTAAATACGTTTTTATATAATTGTATCCTTTTTTCACTCTCTCTTTCTCTCTAGTTTTCGCCAATTACAGGTCAGATTATTGGTTTCACAAGTTCTTGTTGTATTAGGTTAGGTTAGGGCCATGATCTTCACACCATAACGCGGGCCCTCAGGCTTGGATCTCTGGCGGGCCCCCCTGCCGCTAAGTTTAAAGGCAGAGTGATGCTATAAAACAGTGTTTTTCAACTTTTTTGGAATAGCGGAATCCCTTTAATGTCCTTTGATGTGGACTGCTGTCCGCAAGTCTATATACGCATACATACATACATCCATAGAATGTATATATAAAGTAGCGGTCATAAAAATGTACTCACCGAATAAATTTGTTTATTTCTTATATATTTTTTTATTAAAAAGAGGTTTTTATTCGGTATTATATTTTTGTTGTTTTATATTTATTGTAACGTAACATGTATTTAATATTAATTTATTTACTTAATACAAGGTGTCTCAAAAGAAATTTTATATTTATTTAGATTACTGCGTGAACGCAACGTATCCGAGGAGCGCGGGGGTTATGTCAATCGGTAGCCTGGCTCTTGGGAATTTAGTCGCTATGGACCGTTTCTCGGGAGCAGACCGCGCGTTATGCGTGCGAGAGTTTTACAAAAACGGTCATTCGGCGACTGTAGCGCGTAGAAAATTCTGCAGTATTCGAGGTTTTCGCCACTTAAATGATGCGCCAAGCATTCCTGTCATTCGACATTGGATTAAAAAGTTTGAAGAGACTGGTACAACGCTGGATAAATCAAAATCCGGGCGACCTAGGTCATCAAGAACGGTAGAAAACGTGGAGAATGTTAAGCAGTCTGTTCGTGACGACCCGAACCTTTCAATTCGGAAGCGCGCAAGTGCTTTAAATGTGCATAGATCATCATTACATCGCATTATGCACAAAGACCTAAAGCTGCACCCCTGCAAAATTCAATTGGTGCAAGAATTAAAGCCCCAAGATGCCAGTCAGAGGCTTAATTTCGTAAATCAGGTGATTGAGCGGTTTTCAACGTTTACCAACATTTTGTTTTCGGATGAAGCTCATTTTCATCTTAATGGCCACGTAAATAAGCAGAACTGCCGCTACTGGAGTGCAACGAATCCGAAACGCAAACATCAGAAACCCCTACATTCGCCTAAAGTGACCGTATGGGCTGCGATGTCGGCGCGAGGAATTATCGGCCCTTACTTTTTTGAAGACGAAAGGGGGCATGCAGTTACAGTGAATTCAGAGCGTTATGTGGAGATGTTAGACAACTTCTTGGTACCTGAACTGCAAAACTTCCCTGGCTATAACCAAAGAACATGGTTCCAACAGGACGGAGCAACTTCACACACGTCCAATATGTCTCTGCCACGTGTTCGTGAAATTTTCTCAGGCAAATTGATCTCCCGGAGAGGTGACATAAATTGGCCTCCACGCAGTCCAGATTTAACCCCTATGGACTTTTTCCTATGGGGTTATCTTAAATCTAAAGTTTACGCCAATAAACCGACTTCACTGGCGCATTTGAAAGAAAATATATATATATATATAGAAGAACTTCTCCAGAAGTTTATGTTTGTCATTTTGAGCATTTTCTCAGTTTTCTATTCCAATGGCCAAATTTACTGTACATAAGCTTTTAACAATGGTATTGGGGCCGTTGGCCGTCGAAACTTGATGTGTATAAGCGCGCACGCCAATGTCGCTATTTGTAAGTAGGAATGCAGGTAGCGCGAGTATTTGTTGTGAAAACGCACAGTCACCACCCTCTATATTGGAATAATATACTATAACAAAAAATAATCGAAAAATGTTAAAGGAAAAATAAATAAAATACAAAGAAAGAGCAAAAACCCGTTTGTATATTTGGTAACATATCGATTAGACTTTATTTAAAAACAACTCAAGTTAAAAGAAAGGTTAATGCGTCTATCTAGAATTTCAGCAGTTACAGTCCACTGGAGATTATCGACATTTTTAATCCAATCGAAAAGGATTACAGAAAATTATAATTGATACCAGCAAGGATAGTATACGGAACCTTTTTGTGGGAAACAAGCAGGTACGTGGATTTAATATAGAAATTATTGCCAATGAACAATAAAAGAAATACGGAGTCTGGATTAAAAAAAAAAAAAATGTCAAATAGACGAATTGCTTGTACAAAATATTGATTTTTTATGTTGATTTTTGACAATATGT
The DNA here is from genome assembly GCA_963971575.1 of Liopterus haemorrhoidalis. Taxonomy (NCBI): domain Eukaryota; kingdom Metazoa; phylum Arthropoda; class Insecta; order Coleoptera; family Dytiscidae; genus Liopterus; species Liopterus haemorrhoidalis. The sequence continues at coordinate 35,747,717 of OZ020617.1, forward strand.
TGATTTTTTAAGGAATGGAATCTAGATTGTACACGCAGTTCTCACTGGTTAAAACAATATTAATTGTGAGGTTGGTGATATTATTCGGGCGAGAATAATATTTATTTTATTTATTTATTTAAAAACATTATAATATGTGAACATAAATCCCATTTTCACAATCATACACGCCTTATCCAGGTGTAGGAGCTCGCCCCCTGGCATAGGCGATTAGCCTCGTTGCAGAAATAGACCCATGAAAAATATTTAAAATTTAAAAAAATCCAGATTGTGTGACCCAATTAATTATACAAGAATTGATAAATACTTCAAAAATAATTCGGTGCTTCAAAATTATAATGACATTTCATTGGAAATAGATAGTTCATCCATAAAAGAAAATAATGAAAATTAGGAAGAATTTGAAAATGTATTTTTCAAATTCTGGATCAACGGTCCAAATAAATGGTGTTGAAGATACTGTGCTTTTTTTTTCTTATATATGCTTTGATTGATTACTATATATGATTTAAAACACTATTTAGCAATGCTATCGTTTTTCTACCCTGCGTATATCGTTTTTGGGTCTCTTTGTCTCGACGTCCATCTTGGGTGAATTTAGTTCCAAATATTTATATGCTATTCCAGTTACACATAAGTTTTTATGTTTCAATGGACACATGGAATTTTAGTTGTTTAGACAGACGCACCATTAAAAAATAAAAATAAAATATTATTTTTAATTTTCGTTTTATGACAGTTTTTATTTGTAATTGGTAATAAAAATATACATTAATATACCAGTAATAGTTATTTTATATAATAAATATTGTTGGAAAAATAGTATATCACGAAACAAAAGCGTATTTAAATAAACCTAAAATATAATGCAAAAAAACGAGCCTCCTGGATGATCATCATCATCCTTCATCCGCTGCTAGATATATGCCTCCCTCAAAACTTCCAGTTTTCTTTGCCTTGAGCTTTTTATAACCAGTTCGTAAATATGCGCTTAAGGTCATCAGTTCATCAAGTGGGCGATCTTCCTCAGCTACGTTTATCTGCCCATGATTTCCTCTCGATAATCCGTTTCGTCCGTTTGTCGTATATTGTTCTAGCTATATGAGCTGCCCATTTCCATTTCATGGTAGCTACTTTTACAGGGATGTCGGATGTTTAGTTTCGTCTGTTGATGAATTTCAGCATTTGGTATTTTATCCCTCAGCGTTATATTGAGCGTAGCTTATTCCATGGCCCTTTAGGTTACTTGCAGCTTTCTACCAGAAGCTTTAGTCAGTGTTACTGTTTCTGCCCCGTAGTTTAACACGGGTATAACACATAGTCCGAAGGGATTCTTTTTAAAGCATATTTAGGATCACGGATGATAATATTTATTAATTTTAAGCCTGTCAGACAATTCGTTGGGCTTGCATTTTTGATATGTAATTGGTTGCAACAAGTTTTATGTTTGTGATATTTAATTGCAAAATTGTGTCAAGATTTTTATTGGGAAGACGTTTTTGTGAATTGACTTGTTTAGTTTAATTAACGAAAATACATGATCACACACGTAAGTTGAAACAAATTCCATTGAAACATTTTCAAACAAATTTAAATAAGATTCTTTCTAGAGACAATTTTAATAAATTTCCTTCCTTGAATTTTATCTAACGCTACTACTTTACTACTCAATTGTGCATTTTCTATCTCTTACTATCCGAAAATTCATCGTCAACGCGGTAGCTCATATTCAAAACGAGTCGTGGGTTTTGCATCACTGTTCTGTATAGTATCCAAAGCATAGTTTAGTTTTTTAAATAAAGGACTGTTGTATTCCAACTATACATATATATAGAGTGTTTTTGGGAACTGTTTAATAGGTATATAGGAGGACTACATTCAAATATAGACACAAAATTAACGGATAGATATTAAAGATGAAAGAGTAAAAAAAGTTAAAAAAAAAAATTGGAAATTATAAACAACCGTCACTCTGACCATTAAAAAAATTTTCTTCTTAACTCCCTTTTGACTCATCTTGTACAACGAATTATTCATACAATTTTTTAAATGCGATTCACTATATTCTTTTAATCAGTCGCATAGAAACTATATTTCTCTTTTAAAAATTGCTATGGCACTATGGGTCTATATCCAGTATTAAAATAGTTATTTATGCATTAAAGTGCATAAAGCAGTACTTTTTTCACGAATGGGAAGTTTGATCGCTCGAGTCGTAGGTAAGTGCAGCAATTCCATCAGTGAAAAAGGCGCTTTATGCATGAGTTTCATACAATATTTTTTCTACAATTGTCTGCAATTAGAAAAATAAAAATAAATATGATACATAGATACAAGTTACCTCAACAGTTCCCGCTGACTACACAAAATAGGACACCACCATTTTATATAAAATTGTTCCCAAGATGTATTTGACACTTTTAATAATCAGCATTTACTTTCAGTCTATATTAACATGTTTTGTTTATTATTAGTTAGTCTTAATTAGAATCTTGATCTGTAACCATTTAATTTTGTTAATGACGTAAATAAAACTTTTTTTAAAAACTGACTAAGAACATTTGGACAGTTATTTTATATTTTAATACGGCTCTATAACTAAAAAAAAAAAAAAAAGACAACTTAAATTTAATATTTTTCAAGTTCACGAATTGACTTTCACTTTTTTCTTCTTCGGACTGCACGGACACGCCTGCAGTCCTTGGAGATGGTTCTGTCGCCCCAATGTGCTCACGTAAGTCCATGGTTATATAAGTGAAGCCCCCTTTAGTCGATGTAGTGTGCTTATGAAAAGTGTGAAATAATGAAATTCTTATGATACTTTTCTTTAACACTTTTTACATTTAATAATAGTCACTATAAAAACGCATTTGATGCACAAAAACAAGTGATATATTGTAAAGTTTTTAAATAATCGTAGAAAAAAGTTATTATACTCAAATAAACACAAATAAATTACAAGCAAAATAGATATAATTCCTGTGTTTCATAGCTACTTATTGAGATGAAATAAATGTTAAAAATGAAGCCTTAGTAAGTTTTTTATTTATATATAATAATAATTAGTAGTAATAACTTATGAAATAATTTTTAATATTTATTTCAGCTCATTGTTAATAAGTGGCTGCTAAACATTGGAATTATAATTGCTTCACTAGGGTTTTACTTTTTAAATACCGAGTTTAGACCCACGCTGCCATAATGATTTATTAAAGATAAATACATTTTCTATGCAATGGACTAAAAAAATACAGGGGGGTCACACTTTTTTTTTTAAATAAAATCTTTATTTGTTATTAAATTTTTTATTAAGTTTTTTTTTAAATTTAATATTTTAGTTTCAGAGTGAATTACTTACTAATTTAACCCCCTTTATATCTCTTAAAATAAAAAAGTTAGCTATGCTTAAAGAGTAAATAATTTCCCAATCAAATTCTAATTTTTGACATTCTTCAACATTATTATTATCTTTTTTATTTATTTGTATGAAAATAAGAGGTACTTCAACAACTAAGTCATTAGTACCCCGGTATATTTCGTTACATAGTTTGTATGGATATACATATGTTATACAATGTTTACAATTTGACATGTCATGTTATACAATAATTTTACAGTGGTTTCAAATTTTACATAGTAATTTAGTTTCTTTTAGATATTTTCTTACTTTATTTAGTGCGTTTTCAGAGTCTGATAGTGAGCTTAATAGTGAGTCTGAAAGGTTTCGGGTATTTTATATTTTCTTCTTTCTTCTTTAAAATTGCATTGCATTTTAGTAGTATGTTAATTCAGTTCCACAGATTTCACATATAGGAGGATTTAAACGATGACATATGTGTTGGTGTGTAATCAGAATATGTCCTATTCTTAATCTTGTTATTATAGTTTGCTCTCTTCTGTTTCTTGTTGCTTGCCATTTCTTGATGTTTTCTTTTATTTCTCTAAAGTGATTGATTTCGACATTTATCCACTCCTTTTTCCATTCTTCTTTAATGTTATTTTTTATCCAAGCTTTATAGGGATTTGAGTGATTTCTTGTAGTGTTGTTGCCTGTTTCGCTTTTGTGTCAGCTCTCTCATTTCCATTTATGCCTATGTGTGCTGGGGCCCATAATATTATTATTTTCATAAACATTCAGTTCTTAATTTATGCATGGTATCTTGAATATTTAGTACTAATCCATTTTTGGAGTACATCTGCCTTAATCCTTGTATTGCACTTTGGGCGTCTGTTATTACTAAGAACTTTTCAGGGTTACTTTTTTCTATAAACTTTATTGCTTGGAGAAGTCCATACATTTCGGCAGTATAAATACTTGTATTGGACGGTAGATGAAAGGCATATTCTTTGTCTGTTGTTATTACAGATACTCCAGTTTTGCTTCCAATTTTTGATCCATCTGTGAATATTTGTTGGCAGGGCCGTTTTTTCGCCTAGACCAACAAGACCATGGCCTAGGGCCCGCTTATATAAGGGGCCCGATCGTCGGTCTTAATTTTATTTTGTAAAGTTACTGATTTTACAAAAAAATAAACAAATAAATAACAAAATGAATAACATTAACATTATAAATAACCAGGAAATTTATATTTCAGACGAACTCCTGTTCGGCATTTTAGAATTTGTGCATGTAAAATGTATTGGGTTGATGCAAAATTAACGACGATTTTTTTTATACATATGTTTATTCGACAAAAAAAAAAAAAAAAAAAAATGCTGTTTGGAGACGATCTATTGCTGTATGAAGACGATCGAGCTGAGTCAGATAGACGTCGCTGTTGATGCTGAATTGCCGTTTTTGTACGGAATCCGCTTCTGTTGACGGTCATCATCTCCATTCCACCAAAAGCAAATGGCGTTTGCAATGATTCTCAATAGATGATTCCGCTTCTACCCACCATACGCACCACATTGTCTTCTTACTGTGGGCACCTTTTGCTATTCCTTTCGGTGTTTCACCCGGAGATACACAACTTTCTTTCTTTTGACGTTTTTTAAGAGCAACCACGATTGATCGCCAGTGACAATATTCTTCAAAAATGACGATGGCTCGTTTCTCTACCAGGAATTCGGTGAAAATTCGAACTCAATCGGTTTTGTTGTTGTCGGAGAGTTCGCGAGGCACCCATCCAGCCAATTTCCACACTTTTCCAAGCTTTTTTAGGCGACGGACGATCGTGGATTGATCGACATTGAAGTCTTCGGACAGTAGCCGGGTTGTCATGCTATTGTCCTCTTCCACGGCTGACAAAAGTGCCTAATCGTCGAAATCCGATAGCCATCCTGTTCCCTAATCATCCTTAAGACTTGTGTCACCAGATTTTAACTTGTGGAACCATCTTTCAACTTGTTTTTGACTGATTGTTTCTATGCCGAAAAGCCATCATTCATCCTTTAAATGGTAGCTCATTGTAGAACGAACATGAATATGATTTTCGACACGCATTTTTTTCATACAAAAACATAACAATATTTTCATAATTATTACATAAAGTAAGCACCATTTTTCAACACTAAATAAAAACTCCAAAAAACTCGTCGTTAATTTTACATCAAGCAATAATTTTAGTAAAATTAAATATAGCGGCAATGAATAATCAAGGTTAAAAATTAGGTCTCAAAATTTCTTAATTTGATTTGACTTCTCCTGGGAGGAGATCCCGTTAAATACCCATGGCCTAGGGCCCTTACAATTCATAAGACGGTCCTGTTTGTTGGTAGTCCTTATATTGTCAATTCCAATATCCTCAATTATGTTGTGGTATTCGTTTATGTATATTTGTGAGATGGTGTCTTGTTTCTTATGAACGTAAAGTTGTAGGTTGAAAATTGGTTGCAATAAATTCCATAGTGGACTTTCACTATACTGGGTTTTTTCTATGGCTTCAAGTGTCACGTTAATTTTGTGAGGATATCGTTAATAGTTTGGTGATGAGGGGTTAAATTTAGAATTGTTATATGGCTGTTAAGGTTTGAAATAATGTGCAATAGTTGGATGTATTTGGGTTTGATGTTAGACTTAGGATGTAGGAGGTTTTGAAATGAGTTCGTTGGTATTTAAGAGGTATTTGTACGGATTCAACTTGGAGACTTATTGCAGGACTTGTTCTGAACGCACCCGTACCAATTCTAATAGCAGTGTTATGTATAGGAACTAATGTTTTTATGTATGTTTTCTTTGCTTTTCCATAAGCTATACATCCGTAGTCCATTTTGGAACTTATGAGGACTTGATAGATTTGAAGCAGAGTTTCTCGTTGGGTCAACATTATTTAATGTGTCATGTATAACATCATAATCTTCTACTGGTGTTCAGTTGCTTAGTAACCAGTTAAATGATCTAACTCCAATTATCCCTAACTCAAGTTAAAATTGGGGATAATTCGAGTTAAAACTTTTAGCTCGTTCTTTAGCAAACGGCCATGATGTATTTACTTTTTGGACTGAAAAGGAAATTTAGTCGACCGACACAAAGACGTAGAAAAAGTATTTGATGGTCAGAGCGATGGATGTTTAAACTTTGCAATTTATATTTTAACTTCTTGTCCTCTTGCATCCTTAATATCTATCCGTTCATTTTCTGTGTCTATAAATGTGTGTAATCCTCCGATATACCTATTCATTTTTCTACTTTTCTTTATGTAAAGAATTAAATTTAACAGTGATAAGAATTTCTTCTTAACTGGTTTTCGTTTTGCGGATCGCTACCTCAAATGGCTTATAAGAATCGTCAACTGTGTATAACACCGCACATTGGTATTCAGGAAACATGTGAAAATATAGATTGTTTGAAAGAAAGAGCCTTGTCATATTGAGTTTCAGTACGTGCTGGGAAGGTTTCTGTTTGTCTATATCACACTGTTCAGGGGAGGGACTTTAATACAGACGCAAGTCAAGTATTCAAGTTAACTCTATTTACCAATCACGTTTGTTTTACAGAAAAGAAAAATATTTATTATATTTTTATCAAATCATCTGGTTCAAGTAAAATTTGTCAAATACATTTATATAGTTGTTCTTACAACTCGGCTAAGAGGTGCAAAGGGTCTTAATAAAACATCCTCGTCTTGTACAGTTTTGGGTCAATTCTAGATTGCACTCCAGAACTTTTTCATCTGTCATATCTGTATTCACTATTCGCCTTCATGTGTTCTTTGAAAGTCACATGCAGGTGAAAGTCTCGCTTAAGTATGTTCTATCCACTTCCGTTTTTACAGTTGTATTACGCGCCAGATTTCTGTTGGTCTGTTAAGGCGCCTACAGACGGTGTGGGAAGTGATGGCCAACGTTTAATTAAATCTCCGTGTATCGTGTGTACGGACAACGTTACGTTGACCTTGGCGCTGGCCGAAGTTCGTTTCGTAAGCCGTATTCTCATTACAAGTCAAAGGGGCTTAACTAATGTTGCAGTGGCGTAGAGTGGGTTTCTGCCGTCCGGGGCGGAGGCCAATTTTGCCACCCCCTTATTTAGGTATTTAAATCCAAAAGGCTCCAAAATGTACAGAATTTGACGCCCCCGCTACGCTACGCCACTGAGATTACATACAATTTTTCGACAAAATTCAATAATTTTACAATCACAAATTACAACACGCACTAAAAGAAAATGAATTTTAGCAAGTTAATTGAGTCAATGTGAATTGGACGACTGATGTTGCAGATGTTATTAAACAATATTGAACTCTATTCTTTATATGAAAAAATTAATTCTCGCTGAATATTCGTCGTGAACAATCCGAGCACAAAATAAAACACGGGGAATTACCGCAAGGTAACTGGTTAGTAAAGACGGTGTTTCCAGTCGCTAGAGCGAGCGAGATGACTACACTCACTTAAAGAAAGGGTATTCCCCGGTTCCGTCACAGATTAAATAATGAAAAGTTCCGTGCTCATTTTAATCGGTCCGAATTGTAGGTGCGACAAAAATATTAAAAGAAATGGTTAAAATGTTTAGTTCAGATTACAAGATATTATTTATTGTGAATTTATGCCACTCCAAAAAAGTGCCACATATGCATCTCATTACCACTGACACGACGTGCACACACTTGCCATTGCAATAATCGAGAGTGTTTTTATAAAAAGGAAGGTTACAATGATTTTTATTTAATTAAACGAAGTCTTATTAAAGTAAAATAGTTTTTATTTAACAAGAATATAACTCGGATGCTTACAACCCTCGCCTGCGGCTCGGGCTCTAAACTTCATCCTCGTGGAATATAGCCATTATATGTAAGCCAAATACAATATTTTATCTGCACCTATATAGTTTTATCATTAAAAAATTAGTATATTCAATTTAAAAACAAAATACTTGTAGAACCATCAGCTGATTTTATTATACAACATTGTTTAAAATAGTATTATATATTGTTTTATTTATAACTAATATTCTAATTATAGAGATGGGCAGTGTGAAGCGCAAATAGTCATCATTGCTGAGCGCCAAACATTTTAACTTACTAACTAACTCACTAAATAAAAACTTGCAGACCTTATGATTTCACGGGTAAGCAAGCATGCACGTCCCTTTTTTACACTTCCAATATAAACAGCTTTATGTATTTACAGTTAGACACATAATACATTTATTTTTTTATGGTAGTACTTTTAACTTTTATCCTTATTTAAATATCAAAACTAGGGTCGAAGCTGCGACGATAACTTTACTATCAAACGTCATTTTACAATCGTCGGTAGATGTTCTTTATTTTTTCACATCACCTACGTTGGCGCTTTATCGAGATATCGTCTATATGTTACTCATATACAAATGTCCGCTAATGCTAAGTGTTACGTCCAACATTGGTACCAGGGTTGGCAAACGTTAGACATAAAGGTTGTAGGTACCTTTATTTGCCCCAGTTTCTGGTTGGTGGATAATCATTATCATTTTCAAGCATTTGTTGACAATTGTTTGCAACTTATTGGATATCGTTTTATTTACTAGCCATATCTCGCAAGTGTATATAAAATAGATAGATATTGTTCTCTTATATGAAGAAGACTAGAATGTGTTCACTTTAATAAAGATGAGCATTGCTTTCTGCATCCCTATGAGAGACGTCCGTGGTGCATCCATTGTACTACACTGTACTGTCAAAGCAACAGAATTTGAAGGTTCTTTTCAAATACACATAGCAGGAGATTAAAATTTGACGCATATCGACTTTGATATTCATTTCTACTTATTTAGAATTTCGTATTAGACGTTAGTATTGAATCCAACTCTCCATTCATTTCTCCGTGGTACGAGCCAATCTGTGCCAGAGCTGCTTCCAGCTACTTGCATGACTTTGTCAGAGCATCACTCCAGCAGTTGACATATGCTCCTTCTCTCACTTCTAGGTCTTCAGTGGGTCAATATGTGAAACCTCTCCTCCTTCTGCCTAACGACGTGGTCACGCCAACTCCATTTAAGTTTTGCTATTCTTTGCTTTTATTGTTTAATATTTTACCTATTCTTTGGCGTTAGACCCAGTATTTGTTACTTACACTGTTTCTATCAACCACCACATGTATAAGGGAGGTACTGTGATCATATATATTTTAGATTTCGAGATTTCAATGGATATCCACGAATTGAGGTATCCAAGTAACACTTTCATTAATTTAAGCATGATGTGTGTCTGTCGGAACGTGGCAACCTGTAGTGCGCATTCGGCTAAACGGAATTTTATGAAACTTCATATTTAAACTTTTGACATCAATGCCACCATTTGATCAACTTTTGGTGAAAATCGGTCTACAAAATGTGGAACATTACTCATGCCTTTTTTGAAAATATTGCGTGACAGAGAAATTTTAGAAAAAAAGAAAAAATATATTTTAAGAAAGTTGCTGTACAATATGAGAATAACTACTTTTATTTGAAAATTTTTATGACTAAAAAATAGTAAATTTACCATATTGATAAGCGCTCGGCGTGTGTAAACTTCAACTGAAATTCTTGATTTAGTTTAAAAATTTTACATGTGAAAAAGTATCTTATTTGATTACGTAGTTTTTTGGTAGCAGTCGGTTCTGTAGTAGCCACAGCAAATTTTTTAATCACAAAATTATTCCTAAATTGTGTCTATTTTCATGATTTGGTAACACCGAGTTGCTTAAGCAGATTTCTTCTGGGGATTGTGGAAAACCTATCTGTCATCATATCAATCCTACTTCATTTAGTTAACCCGATTTTTTGTGAAAATTATTTTATTGCCGTAGATAAGTATTGACAAAATAAAGGTTCTAATTATTAATCTTAAATCATAACGAATATTCATTTGTATTTTGTAAATTTGTACTTTTATATTCATTCTTTCACCCTTTCTGTAACCTTTTAGGAAAATACTAAATATATTCCAGTTGACAGAGCACACTTTAATTCTCACATGTATTCGGATTGGAAGGTAGGCCGTAGCGAGGCAGTAGCAAAGCGAGGCTGAGGCAAAGCTGGCAAACGGTTAGCAAGGGTGATTTAAGAGCAAGTGCTTCTGTCGTCACCAGGGTATGCCGCTTAAAGATTTATTCCTCTATGTAGCTATTAAGAAACACGCACATTTATCCTACATTGTGACAGAAACTACTCGATCACGGGAGTTTGTCAACTTTGGGAATTTGCAGAAGCGTAAGAAAGGATTACTAAATTTTAAGTTCAATTTCTTACATTTAACAACACAGACGGTACCAATATAAACTATATTTCATTTAAAAGACGTTTAAGGCTTGATATTTCCCTTGTAGTTAAAAATAAGGGTTATTAACTCTAGTTTGTTAACTTCTCTGGGTTAAATACCAGGGTAAATAACATTTTGCATTTCCAATACGTTTAACCCGCTAGTTTATAAACTGTGACTTGGTACGGACAAGCAAGTTATTCTGTTGGAAGTATTTTGCTTACATAGTTGGTATTATTGACTAAAATTCAGAGTGGGGTATATGTATACCAAATTAATAAGTTGAATAAATATAGACCTCACCAGAATCAGACCGCACCAGCTGATTTGCAACAGTTTGTTTAGAGCCATTTAAAAGTTGAGACTACCATTCTAAAATAAATTAATTATTTTTTGCTAATCGAAATTAAATATGTGCTTTCATTATTATAATTAAAATATTGACTGATTTTAGTGAGTTTAGTAAGTAGAATTAAAAATAAAAATATTAAAGAAAGAAAACCTAATATATACGACTCGTAGAATAAGAAATCGTACATATATAATTAGCTAGTGTATGTTTGTGATCTGGGTAACACTGTGACGTCATTTTTCCTAAGGTTCTTGTGATTGGCTAACTGGGAAACAGGTTGTTCCCAGTTTGACTTGATTGACAGGTATTTTGCAGATTTATTCTCTAAGAATCTACGAATATAATTACATATAGAATTTTTTAGAATTTCGTAGGCATAAACAAGAAACTCTAGATACTCCTATATCCTTTGACCGATATCAACAATATTTGGCAGATATATTCTCTAAGACACTGCGAATAAAATAACATATAGAAATGCCTAGAGTTTCGTAGCCATAAACAAGAAACTATATACACTGCTATATCCTTTGACCAATATGAATAATATTTTGCAGAATTATTTTCTTAGAATCTACAAATATAATTACTTATAGAAATGTCTATGGTTTCGTAGGCATAAACAAGAAACTCTAGAAACTGCTATATCCTTTGGCCGATATGAACAATATTTTGCGCATTTATTCTTTAAAAATCTGCAAATATAATTACGTACATAAATGTCTAGGTTTTCGTAGGCATAAACAAGAGACTCTTGACACTCCTGTTTCCTTTGACCGATATGAACAATATTTTGCACATTTATTCTGTAAGAAACTGCGAATAAAATTTTATATATAAATGTTTTGGGTTTCGTAGGCATAAACGAGAAACTCAAGACAAGCCTATACCCTTCAAACGATATGAACAATATTTTACAGATTTATTCTCTAAGAATCTACGACTATAATTACATATAGAAATGTCTAGGGTTTCGTAGGCATAAATTAACGTCTCAAATTATTTTTAGTTTTAACAATATAAATGTAATGTACTAAGTAAAAATGAATCGTTTTCTCATCTTAAAAAGTTATTAAATAAATAATCTAACTATATAATTAGATAGTGTCTGTGTGTAGTGTCGGTAACATTATGACGTCAATATTTCTAAAGTTCTCGTGATTGGCTAACTGGGGACGCCCACTCCCGTGATTGGCTAACTGGTGATATACTGTCCCGTGATTCGCAGACTGGCGACGAAATTAGGATACGTTAAAAAATAAAACCAAATACACATATAAACAATTGAAATTTTTATATTATAAATCCGTCATTTGTTAACGGGTAATAACCTAGTTTAAATAATAATTGTGAAATTAAATATATTACACAATAACAACTATTAATAGTTTTATATTGTTTACATTAGTTATAATCACTTAAGTATTTAGCATGTTACTATCATTGGGATTAAATTTTTTGGGTTTTTATTTAATTTTTATTGATTTGGGGATATTATTTGTATTTTTAGTAAAGTTCCCTTTTGATTTATCAATGTATGAAAATAGAATAGTCTTTTACTTTATTCTATTTTCATTTACTATTTCTTCCTAATTTATTTCCTTAATTAAAACCTAATTTTAAAAAATTGAAGTTATTCCATATCTATATTAATAAAATTGAAGGCTTTATCTGTTCGGCCTCATATTTCTTTTTACGCGTTTCAAATTAATATAAGACGATACCTGACAAAAATCAATTTTGGTCTGTCTGTCTGACAGAGATTTACAAAAAATCGGCTGGACATATTTTTACGAAATTTGGTACGATGATATAGCAAAACCAATATTCGATTACAGGCTATATGACGTCTCAAAAAGAGGGTGTTTCAGGGTTAAAATTGTTTACTTATAAAATATCTCTCTTATTTTCAATTTAATTAAAAAAATATACAGTGATGCCTCGCATAACGTACTTAATCCGTTCGAGGAGCAAGTTCGTTATGTGAAACGCCTTTTCCCATAACAATACATGTTAAAATATTTAATTCGTTCTGTAGCATAAAATATCGTACTGTAACATAAAAAAGATGAAAAATGGGTAGTCAAATAAAGAAGTGCACAGATTTACACAGAAACACACGTTTTACATTTCTGCAGTAGGTATCTTTATTGATTTTTTTTGTTTGTTTTCTCAAGGTCAGATTCAAGAGAGACTACCTAGACTTGCAAGGGCAAATCCCCTTGTTCCATCCTTCGCTTCTTGGCTGCTGGCTTCTTGAAAAACTTTTCCAAGGTTGTCTGTTTCTCCCTCTTCTTCAACACCTGCCAGAATTAACGACAAGGGAGTCTTTGTAGAGATCGTTGATCCTGTTAGCCGCAGCTGAGTTTGGATAGAAAGTGCTGTTAAACTCCTCCTCGTTGTCAGATCAAGCTTCCCTTTGAGCTTCACCATGTTGCTGGGCCAGAAGTGCTTGGAACTCTTTAGTTGTCAGCTCTTCTTGGTATTTTTCAATAAGCTCCTCGACATCCTCCTCCTCTACTTCCAGTTCTAACTTTCGTGTCGCCATGATGTCCTTCACCACTTCTGTGTCCTCAGCTGCTTCTTCCTGGATCCAGTAAGGAGCAAGCCTCTTCCAAGTTGAATTGAGAGTCCTCTGAGAATTTTCTCCCTTGGCCTTTTGTATGAGTCTGATTGCCGTAAGAATATCAAACTTCTCGTTTGAAGAATATCAGACTTCGTGACACGTAGGTGCGTTCGATCGGCGAGATGAAATACGACGCAGTCCGTTGTGTGAAGCGAGGTTCGTTGTGCGAGTCGCGTAACGGACGAATGGAAAGTTCGTTGTGCGCAACGTTCTTTATGCGAGACGTTCGTTATGCGAGGCATCACTGTATATTACAAAAAATATTTACAATAAGAAAAAAAATATTTTTTGTTCAATACATTTTTTAATTTAGATGAATATTTGGGGAGTTATGGCGAATACCCTAAAATTAAACTTTTTAAATATCTGTCTTATTATGGACTTAATAAAAAAAATTATATTACAGAAATCGTTTGATAAGAAAAATAAATCTTTCTATTCTACGCACTTTTTAGATTCGATGAATATTTGAACAGTTACTGGGGTTCTCCTAAAACTAAAATTTTGAAACATCTCACTTTTTATTTACCTTTCATCAAAAACGTATGTGTGAAAATATGTTTAGAATGAGGAAACATTGCTTTTCTGTTCCATGTGGTTTTTAATAAGAAAATTATTTAGGGGGCCAAGGGTAGTTTTACCTATTAAATTAAAAAAATCTCATCTACGTAATGGCAAAAATGAATATAATAAAAAATTTAAAAAACGAATGATTAAAATTTAAAAAAAGATGGCAATTTTTAATAGATATATTTGAGGAGCTATGGGGAGAACTATCTGAAAAACATGAAGTATCTCATTTATTATTTATGTAACAGCAAAACTCTGTATCAGAAAATTTGTCTGGAATGAAGGGACGTTTCTTTTCTGTTCAAGTGGTTTTCATAAGATAAATATTTAGGGGGTTTTGGGGAGCACTAGCTATAAATGGGATATCTCACTTATTATTTACTATAACCTTAAAATATATATAAAAGAGTGGTTTTGAATCAAGAAAGGATTATTTGAAATCTCGGGTATCATTTACGTTACAGCAAAAATGTACATAACAAAAACTGTACGAAGAACGGAAACGGCAGCAATTACTAAATAAGTTAACCGGCTCTCAAACCAGCGTCAAATTTATACGTACATTAATTTGTCAACTGCGCATGAAAATACTGACAAAATGATAGCCTGTAAATAGTTCACAATACCGTGTTTAGTTTAAGTTAACTACGATTGGAAATACTAAGAAAATTAATAGATTCAGTTGTAAGCTCTCGTCGAAACATATTGAAAATACAACTCAAAATAAAACACTCGGTAATGTTTCAAAATATTTTAATTTATTAATACGCATTTCGGCTTATGAGGCCATCATCAGAATATAAAAAGTTTACAAAACTGAACAAATATATACTATCATCAATAGAGCAATTAGGAAAAAGGCGAATAGGAAAAATTCCCTTTATTGGTTCGACTACCTTTAAAAAAAATTGATGGGAAGTGTGAATTTTCACACATTTCAGGGTTTTGCAGGTATTTAGTAAGTGAATGATGATTATTTTGGATGCGAAAACAAATTTTATATTAAAATTAAAGTGAATTTTAATTCGAACGCCTAATACCATTATTTAGGTTTCAAAATATGTGCAGTATTTTTTTTTTATATATCGGAAGGTTAATTAAGAATTTTAAAAATTGCGCCTATGGCTTCCATTGGTTGTTATAAGTTCCGCCCCTCTGATTTCGTGTACATTGAAACAGAATTAAATTATAATTTAAACAATTTCCACTGGCTATTAAATTTACGCTTTTAAAAATTAAATGCAACATTTGCCAAAATATAACTAGAATTTTGAAAAAATAATTTAAACAACATAAAAATTAAAAAAAAAAAACAAAAAATAATATAGTCTCTTCTCACAGGGTTCGATCCCTTTCGAATCGGGTTACTTGGGTGAAAAATCAGCGTCTAATACCACTAGACCAGCATAAACGTTACAGTGTGGCGTGTTACAAAGGTATAACTTGTGTACATTATTAGCAAAAAATCACAAAAAATGCATTTTTTCCAAAAACCTAATCTGATCAAAAATTCCTGTTGAACTATTCCGGTTCACACCAATGTACATTACTTAGAATTTTTTCAGATTTTTAGTTTAAACCATCTGGGCTACAGGGTGTGGGACAAAAATTTTTGTGCACAATAAAAAAATCAGCGTCTAATACCACTAGACCAGCATAAACGTTACAGTGTGGTGTGTTACAAAGGTATAACTTGTGTACATTATTAGCCAAAAATCACAAAAAATGCGTTTTTTTCCAAAAACCTAATCTGGTCAAAAATTCCTGATGAACTATTCCGGTTCACACCAATGTACATTACTTAGATTTTTTTCAGATTTCTGCTGTAAACCATCTGGGCTACAGGGTGTGGGACAAAAAAATTTTTGCACAATTTTGTCAAAAATCGCTACAAAATAATTTATTTTACAAAAATAAAAATTTGGTGGTTAATCCACGTACCAAGGGCTTTCATTTGATACCCTACTCAGAATTATAAAAAAATATATTTTTTTTTTCGATGAGCACATATTTGTTTATATTTTTAGGGGGATATGTTTTTTAGATGTTTTAGTATTTTTCCTATGTGCGGGTCAAAGAGCTGTATAAGCATGCCAAATTTCAACTCTCTAGGTTTAGCCGTTTGGCTAGAATTTTTACCGAACAGACAGATAGACAGACAGACAGACAGACAGACAAACAGACAGACAGACAGACAGACGACAAAATGACGGTATAAGGGTTTTTTGGTCATACCTACAAAACCCTAAAAACTAACCAATTGAGAATTTGTCACGTGCATCCAGCATTTTACAATAAGTTAACTTTAAGAAATATGTTAGTTAATAATAAAATCGAGCATAAAGATAAGTTGGACCATAGTGTAGTATATCAAATTAATTGTAATAACTGTAACTTTATTTATATAGGTAGGACTGAACGCAATTTTAACTAGAATATAAGAACACATCAGAGCCTGGGACCTCAACAATAGTAATAAATCTAATATCGCTAAACATACGATCAATAATAACCATTCGTTTAGTTTTAGTAATGTTAAAATATTACATGTACAACCCAAAGTATTAAAATTGGATGCTTTAGAAGCGTTAGAGATTAAGAAATCCAGGAATATGGATTTAATGAATGAACAATTAGATCTTAGTAATTCTCCGCTTCTAGCCCCATTTTAACCCTTCGGATATTCCTAATTGCTCTATTGATGAAAGTATATATTTGTTCAGTTTTGTAAACTCTTTGTATTCTGATGTTGCCCTCATAAGCCGAAATACGTATTAATAAATTAAAATATTTTGAAACATTACCGAGTGTTTTATTTTGAGTTCTATTTGGAAATACTAAGCATTATGCTGCATTCACAACGTCAAAATTATAAATTAAAATTAGTACTTAAAATTAACGTAAATGTTTGTTATATTAAGTAATCGCATTTTAACACAAATAATCATTATTTACATGCTGCCCGGAATGGAGATCGACCTAATCGGATCGTTAGGTCGATCTCCAATTTACCGCTTACAAAGCAAGAGAGTTGACTACTACGCTACTGCAATCGCGTTCTCGTATCTTTGCTGTATAACTTCCTCCTTAATAGCATGCTTCCAATCTCTTCTGTCCTTGCTAATTATTGCTAGTTGTTAATGCCAATTATTCTTATATTTAACTCAACATTTTCCTTTGATTTGAGTTTTGATTTTCCAATTTCCTTTATTTCTCATACTACAGTTTTACTGTACTGACTTAATTCAGGAATAATTGCCTAAAAGCACATCTTATATAGTATTGTAATGCCGTAGAATATATTTTATTGTTGTATTATTCTTGTTATGACTTGTTATAAATAAATTATTAGAATACCCCTGCATTTATTCAAAAACTATTGATTCTATGTATTTCCAAATAAATATAATCTCCATAAAAAGAATCTTCACTCTCAATATGTATGGAGATTTGTGGAAACAGAATGCGGATTGCTTATAAATGTTCCAAGAACTTCTCCTTTATGAGCTTATGAGATTTTTTTCCATTAATTTTTTTCTAGACAACCTCCATTTCTCTGCTTGTTCCCAACATTCTATTAGCATAAGTTTTTCTGATTTAAGTATCGGAAACTATATTTATATTCATATCTGTTTTAAATTTCAAATCAACGACGACTAAGAATTTTATTAAAAGCATAAACAAGTTATGAAAAAATTATAAACTCAAAAAATTTCATTAAAATATTAATGATGTTTTGATTTTCTTACTATTATATATGCTTTTTCGTATTAAAATTTCAACATGTTTTGAAAGTTTTAAAGTTTATTTTGTTTTTAGTTTCGCTGACATAATTACAAATTTTATTATATTTATGTTGCAAAGTGCATGGCCGTAACTAATGAATCTTTAAAATATAAATTATGTGTAAACGGATAGATTATAAACAAGCACAGCAATTCAGTTAGACAAGGTAGCGCAGAGTTCTGGTTCGAATCCCGCCTAGGGTGTGGTAGTTGTCCTTATCATAGTTGTCCTTATCATCATCAACTTCATTATTATGCACTAACTAAAAAAATATCAAACCGAAAGAACCCATATATCATAATACATGTATCATCGCTCTTAAATCGGACTGGGCTACTATGAGAGCTGTAGACCTGGACCTGCACTTCCTCGGAGTTTAGATGCCCAATTTAGCAGCATATGGTAGGCCATTTAGCTAGAACAACAGACGACAGATGGGCCAAAGGAATTCTTGAGTGGAGACCATGAGCAGATAAATGAAGCCGAAGAAGACGCCCACTCACTGGACTGATGGCATTATATCTACGAACTGGCTACAAGGAGTTCAAGACAGAGAAAATTGGAAATTTTTAAGGGAGCCAATATCCAGGAGTTAATTCGAAAGACTGAAGGGTGAAGTGGTGGTACGTTCAGGGCTGTTTTGTATTGTTTTATTGACCATAAACACTCTTACTGATCAACACTATAGCTTGATAAGTCTACTGGGACAATTAGAGACTAATAATAATAAAAAAAATCAGCTGTGGCCACCACAGGACCGACCGCCATCATAAAGTGTTTGTATAAAATACATTCTAGCAGCAGAGTAGAAATAACTTGGCCTAATATTTTCTAACAGAGATATTATTTATCATGACCATAGAAACGTTACATATAAGTATGAAAAAATTGAGAATTGGAAAAATTTAAAAAAATTTTACAAAAATTTTTCAGAATTTTTCGTTTTATCAAAAAACGTGTCAAATAAAAGTTATTAGTTGTTGCCTTTATAGCTACTTTTGTTCAATAAATTTTTTCTAAATATTTTTCTGTTGCTAAATATTCGTAAAAATCTTAAAATCGACACGAGTAAACTCCCATTTCTAGTCAACCGATTTTTACCAAAAGTTGATCAACTCGTGTCAAAAGCTTAAATATGTAGTTTCATAAAAATCCTTTTAGCCGAATTTGCTCTACACGTGTACACAGACGGACAGACGGACAGACAGACAGACAGACAGACAGACAGACAGACAGACAGACAGACAGACAGACAGACAGACAGACAGACAGACAGACAGACAGACAGACAGACAGACAGACAGACAGACAGATGGACCGACAGACATCATGCTAAAAATAGTCAAAACGTTATGTAGGGACCTCAATTCGTGGAGATCCATCGAAATCTCGAAATGTCAAAATCGGTATGATCACAATACCTCCCTTATATATGTTGACGGTCGGTAATAATAAGTTAACGAGCCAGTAGATTCTTAGTCTGCTTTGGAAGACTGCTCTCTTACATTTTTGTATGTATCGTGGGTTTACAAGCAAAAAGCATTAAGTCAAAAAACTTGATTTTGAGTAATTTGAATTTTAAAGTTTGAATGAATTTAAAATTGTGTTTCTTATTTTTTTTTTTCTTCTTAAGTACATACATATTAAAACACATGACTGAACATACTAATTCTCTTTTTCTAAAAGCTAATATATTAAAATAGCCATTTAATGCATTATTATTAAAATAGTTCACTTTATTTTTAGGAAATTTTGCTTTATTGGGAATAAATTAAATTGAGACTTAGATGTTAGTTTTTATTTCGAAAAAATCAAAGTCAGCCTAAAAAAAAATACTGTAATGTGCACAGGATAAGGGTGTGCTGGTGTCAACAAAGGAGTTTAGTTTTTCTAAATCAGTATCCAGGATATCTGTTTCTTGTAAGTAGTCTCTAACTTCATTATCGGATAGTAGGCGTTTAAACCATGAGTGGAACAGTTCTGGGATTATATTTTTCTTACACGTAGTCAGTAAATCTGCTTTGCTAATTGTTAGTTGTCCGGAATACAATTGGGGTAAGTTATTTTTAAATGATGGATTAGTTTTTAATCTTCTGCCTCGTCGATTTGCGGTAATTTTAATACTATAATCATATCTGTATTGTATGACATCGGGTTTTGTTTTTTCATATTTGAAGCCTTTAATCTTTAACCAGTTTACTTTCTGTACATTTTCATCCATGAATTTATTTCTTACTAGGCTAGCTTTTAATATTAATTTAAAAGCAACACTAACAAAATGTGTTAGTGTTGGTCATGCATTTAATGCAAAAGTACAACACAACCAATAAGCAATAAGTGACTTAGTGCGTTTTGCTTGATTAAAAAATTCAAAAATTCATTTAATACTTTCTGTTTTTACTTGCCCGACCTTAATATATAAGAGACAAGTATAGTAATCGCGAAAATTTTCGATGTCGAGATTTTGTTTGTGAGTGTGAGTCTGTGTGTGGGTATACATGATAACTCAAGAACGGTTCAACTTAGAGAATTCGTTCTGGAACTAAAAAATTCTCCTAATAAATGGGAAGAACCCTATTGTTTTTTATGAAGATCGGTTGACTAGAAATGGTAGTTTACTCGTGTCGATGTTAAGATTTTTGTGAATATTTAGCAACAGAAAAATATTTCGAAAAAATTTATTGAACAAAAGTTACTATAAATGCAATAACTAATAACTTTTATTTTGGACGTTTGCCATTGCTGATAGTACTAGGCTAGAATAGTACAATATAATGAGTATTAGTATCAAAAAGATATAATACTTCAAGAGTAATATAAAAAATTCGGACGTTTCGGAAACTGCTCAACAATCTGTTTCCGTCTTCAGCGATCACGAGAAGTGATAAACATTTCAGTTTTCTTCGAGTTTTTATACCTAGTATTGTAAGAATGGGAGCAGGTTATAGGTGCGTTGCTATTGGTTGGGTGGTTGGGATCAGGTATGGGTAGGGACGCGACTACCTGCTGAGGATTAACGACCGGATTAAGGTTGTTTGTCACATTATTGTGTGGTAATGAGTTGTTTGTTACTGGATTAGTGACTTGAGGATTACGAGGATTGTTTTGAATAATGGAAAGCCAGAGTTGAGGAAATTCTATGCTGGCTTGGCTGACAGCATCTCCAGAGTTTTCGATCAAAGCAGACTCTTTCAATTTTCTCTTGAACTTGTTTTCCTCATACATTAAGGGTTTAGCATCTTTCCATTGGAAATGGTGTTCATTTTCCCAAGCATGTTCAGCCAGTTTGGAACTGTAAATTTCGCCCTGTTGAACTTTCTTCTTATGCTCGTTTACCCTAACATGTAGAGGTCTGCAAGTCTCGCCAATATATTGTTTCCCGCACTGGCAGGGAATAGAGTAGACACAGTTTTTGTTTAGGACAGATTTGGGTTTTGTACATGATAGGATAGATCTTAAAGTCGAACTCGATTTGAAGGCTACTTGGATATTATGCTTCTTTAGTATCTTACCAATTTTCTCAGATACTCCTTTATAATAGGGCATAGAGACATATCTCACTTCGTCAGTTCTAGGTGTGTCATTTTTCTTATGATTGATAGCATCAGTAATAATTTTATGACTGTAGCCATTATCCTATAAGGTAGAACGGATGTTCTTCAATTCGACTTTAAGAAGCTTTTTAGAAGAACAAATTACTTTGGCTCTATTAACTAGACTCAGTGCAACAGCTCTCATAGTGCTATTATGGTGGAATGAGTTGAAATTAAGATATAGACCTGTATGTGTTGGTTTTCTGTAGACCGTGGTTGCTAGAACCCCCTTGCCATTTCTGATTATCAATACATCTAGGAAAGGCAGTTGATTGCTAACTTCCAGTTCAACAGTAAACTTAATGTTAGTGTGTACTGAATTTAGGTATTGATGGAATTCGTGGAGTTTATCTTTACCATGTGGCCATATGACAAAAGTATCATCGACGTATCTTAACCATTTATTCGGTTTGTACTTGGCTTCTTTTAAAGCTTTCGCTTCAAAATGTTCCATGTATATATTAGCAATAATAGGTGACAGTGGAGAACCCATAGCCATGCCATCCTTTTGTTGGTAATAATCGGTTTCCAGTTGAAAATAGGTAGTTTTCACACAAAGTGTTAATAACTCCATAATGCAGTCAACTGAATGATGTGTTCGAGTAGATAACGTCTGATCGCACTCTAGCCTTTCTCTAACAACTACTAGAGCTTCATCTACAGGCACATTAGTAAATTGACGTTGAGAGTCTATTTACTAATGTAACAAATATAAAAATAACAAACGTCCAAAATAAAGGTGTCTGCATTAATATTGGACCATTGCAAAATAATTTCAAAGATATTAATAACTTTTAATTGAGACGTTTTTTGATAAAACGAAAAATTTTGAAAAATGTTTGTAAAATTATTTAAAATTTTTCCAAGTCTCAATTTTTTCATACTTATATGTAACGTTTCCATGGTCATGATCATTTTTTTTTTTTATTTTTTTATTTTTGGACTTAGCTACTATGGCCATTATCCCGAAGATGCATATTTATTTTTGAAAAATCCATGCCATAACCGGGATTCGAACCCGAGCCCTCATGGTCTAGAAGTTAATGCATCGCTACACTAACCACTACGCCATGGTGACCGGCGTTATGATAATTAATTTGTAATAGTACATTAAATAATATTTTTATTAGTTATCAGTGTCACATATATACGTCAAGTAAACATTGGTAAATTGCGAAAAAAATTAGAAAATTTAAGGTTTGTTGTTAATCGTGTTATTTTTCTTTTTATGGGAGAGCAAGCCTAGCGGAGGTGTCCCTTCGCCACTGGTTTTCTGTGGTTACCGTGCAAATTAAAATAGGCATTAATGCTTCCTAGCAGTATAAAAAGCATAAAATTTATTATGTGAAATGGCTAAAATCTCATTTTAACAAATTTTTGACTTAATGCCTTTTGCTCACAATATAATATTCTGTAGGAAATACGTTATGGGATACGGTATTTTAGCTTTCCTTCTTCAATTTTTGAGGTTGTAAACATGATCCCGATGACTTATTATTGACGATTCGCTTCTCGTCACTCCATAGTTCTTAGACTTTCTTTTCGACAGCTTCTGACATAGTACAATATGACTGTTATTCTTGCAATTCATTTACTATTTAAATGAATAATATTCCGCAATATGTGCGTTCATATTGCCAGCCGGCAATTAAAATTTCCAGTTTGTCAAAAGTTTGTCACCCATATACTATGTACAGGTTGATGGATGAGCGATATTAATAGAATTGTTGAAATTTGGCTATTGCTAGGGATAATAAGACTAACGAAATGTCATACTGACCATATGGCTTTCTTTGATATAGGTCGGAGAATTAGAAATGAGCAACTTACCTTCTCTGCCCTTATGCGCCATCTAGGCCAGTTATTATTATATATCTGATAGAACCCTTTATAGCGTTTATGATAATATCAATTAAAACACACAAATCCAAGCACATATAAGCATTTATTACTACGTCTATTTACAATCTTTCACACATATGTCATTATGTTATTGTTACTATCGTAACATATTACAAAGGACGTCCAAGAACTAGATCTGATCCTAACACGGCCGTCCTGATCTTGCCGCGTCCTCGCGGCCTCATCTAAATTTAACTGAAAAATAAAACAACTTGCTCTTCTAACACGGCCGTCCTGAACCTGCCACGTCCTCGCGGCTTCTTCAGAATTTAATAACTGCAAAATAAAACAGAGGAAAAGAAAACATAATGTTAGTTTTGCCCGTCTCCTTGAGGTTCCTGACCATTCAGAGTTTCACTGAACTCTTTGAGGTCCCTGAACATTCAGCGTCGAACAAAACAAACACAACTTCTTGAGGTCCCTGACCATCCAGAGATCCTCTGCACTCCTTGAGGTCCCAGACCATCCAGAGTCAAACCAAACTAACACAACTCCTTTCAATAATGAGGTATGGTATTTCTAAATTGTTCTTGATAATTTAGAAATTTTGGATAAAGACTTAACAAGGTAATTCAAAAAGTTTTTGTTGGAGTTTTTGTTAATTATATTCATTGTATGGAATCGTATTAGATAAGATTATATTTTGCATTAGCAGATGACAGATGACAAATGTCAGATGACAGATGACAAATGACAGATAATAGTAGTTGTTATTTTTATTTTGTCAAACAGTTTTACCAAGTTTTTTGTGTAATTTTTCTAAATTTTGCATTAATGAATTTCAGAATTATGGTCTCAATGAAAGTGTGTTACTTCTTTACGAAATATATTGAAACCTGCGTGTATGCGAAATATCACGGGTAGTGACATTTTAAATACGTAAATCGAACAGTTTTATTATTATTATGAGTATGCTAAAAAGAAAAGATTTTGTAATTTCAGAAAACTAGCTTTTACAGAAATGCAAATTAAAAAAAAAAAAAAATAATACAAAATGAACGTAAAAATTTTAGTTCTCCCAAGTTCAATAATACAAATTTACTAAGTTAAGTTTTTAACTGATGTGGTAATTGTGGAAACACAGACAAAATTGACAGCCGAAGGGTGTCAAAGTTGTCTTGTAAGGTGTCAAAGATGTCTTGCTCTTAGGTCTGTACTAATGGTACATATTGGACGAAAGTACTAATATAAATGACAGATTTAACAATTGATGCACATGCTTTCTAATACTAAATGGGAACGATATAATACTGTGCACATTGCTTGCGCAGTTCTTTTGTTACAGCAATTGCAGAACTCCAACAAGGACTAAAATAGTGGGAACCGCAAGGTTCTGCTTAATTTGACTTGTTTTGTTAATGCGATTTATAACAGACCAAGTTGCAGTGTACCAGAAATGACAAATATAATGATCTGAAGAAATAATAATAAAAAAAAAAAAAAAAAGTCAGAATGGACGAGCGTTTGCCTTTAGTATAATATTTGTGTTCTAAGACTTGAGCCCTATAATATGAAATTCTAATTTTGATATTTGAGATTTGATAACTAAGATCTGAGTTTAGAGGTTTAAGTTTTGAATTTAAGCGTTTATTGGAAATAGTAAATGACAGATCACTGAGGTCGGAATGGCAAAATAAACTGATAAATAGTTACTGAGTATCTGAGCTTGTTGATCTAGTCACTGAGTTCGAGGTTGAAAAAAGGAATAAAAATAACTAAGTGTCGAAGCTTTCAGACCACGATTTTTACTTTTCTTCTGGAAGGTTCAGTTTTAAGCAAATAAATATTTTTGCTAACTGATACTCGTTCATAGTTGATTTTGTGAAAGATCAATTTTGCCCCCAAATTGCTCTATTTACAGATTATGAGTTAGGTAAAGACATCCAGGAGTTCGGTGGAACGAGTTTGGTAGAACTCTGTAGAGTCAGAGAGTTTGGTGGAACTCTAGATATTATTAAAATATAAGAGAGCCGCGAGGACGTGGCAGGAGCAGGACGGCCGTAATAGAATAGCAAGTTGTTTTATTTTCCAGTTAAATTTGTAGATTCCGCGAGGACGCGGCAAGATCAGGACGGCCGTGTAAGGATTAGATCTAGTTCTTGGACGCATTCTATCGTGTTTCCTCATATCCCACTTCTGATGATAGAACGCTGTATAGCGTTTATGATAATATCAATTAAAACACACAAATCCAAGCACATATATGCATTTATTACTACGTCTATTTACAATCTGTCACACATATCTCATTATGTTATTGTTACTATCGTAACATATTACAAAGGCGTCCAAGAACTAGATCTGATCCTAACATATCTATATATATATATATATATATATATATATATAGATATACACTTAAAAATTGAAATAATTTTCTAATATCTGTTCAGAAGTTTCAAAGATATAACGATCTTTATATAAATACAAGATTCATCTTTTATGTTTATATTTAAAGCATTTTCTTGAAACTGTCAGTAATAACATATATTTCTTCAGTGGCAAACGATTAAAGTGGTACACGATTTATACAATAACCAGAATTGAAAGAATTTTTAAGTTCGTTTTTCAAGTTCCAAAGTTATGAAAAGTTTTTAGCAGTAAAAAAACAAATGTTCAATGGGCAATCTGTATTTTCATACAGGGTACATTCGATTTGTACAGGGTAGAGCGAGCGCTGAGCAAATAGTTGATGGTGACGTCATGAATAGAACACTGATGGAGCGCAACAACTCGAACACGGAGCGAGCATGGATTGTGACGTAATGTTTATCTAATATAACCCTACAATTTTAAGCGGTCTTTTTACTGTCAGATTAGTTCACGTCAGTCATGAATCAAAATTATGTACTTCGATTTGCCGTTGAATTATTTTTCAATGATGAAGTTAACGAATCTGTACAATTAATTTAAGAAAAAGTATGGGGATTTGCGGAAAATACAGTGCTAAAATTTTCAAATCACATTTTCGTGTATCTCCTACAGTTTTCGAAAATATTATTGGAAAACTGCAAGCAATTCCAGATGAAATTCATCTGAGACCAGGGGGAAATCCCGAAACAAAACTCGAAAAACAGCTTATGATAGCATTATGGTACTTTGCCAACATTGAGAGTTCCTATAAATTTGCAAATAGAACATAGCCCTATTTCTTCCATGTTCCATGCTCGGTGTATCTAATTATTTTAATGCTGTGTTTACAAACACAATATAGTTTTCGAAGTTAATAGAAACGTCACAACTACGAAAAATCGTAGTACTTTTCCCGCCGCTCCCTCACTTTTTTCCATCATACCCTATATGCCCGGTCTGCAAATCACGAACACATAGAGCGCACTCTAAATACACCCTAGACCGCAAAACGAATTGGGTGTACTCCGAGCATCAAATCATACCAGGTTGAGTGTACAGAACGTGCTCGGAGCACTCGGAGCGACAAATCGAATGTACCCATAGGTATATGTTTATTTCTAGATTTTTAAAATTAAAAAAAAAAAAAAATTTCACTTGTCAATTATCAAACTATTATTTCAAAACCCAAAGCTGCTACTTTCGACGAATATCATTTAAATGACATTTGACGTCCGAGTTTGAGGTTATGTTCAAAACAAACATATATTTTTTTCTAAAAAGATATTTGTACTTGTTTTACAAACATTGAAAAATACACATTATGGGCATAAGCAAAATAAATAAAAACGATCAACAGTACAAATTTGCCAAATTAACATTTAAAAAAAATAAAATTCAAGGCCTACTATAATCCGTCTCAATTTGGAATACGAAACTAGATCTGGTTACTCTGGTTGTGGTGTAAACAGACTTTAGCGTATCCGTGTGAACCAATACTATGACAATATTATAATTGTATTGCGAACACCGTTATTTTACTACACCTAGCCTAGTACTATCAGCAATGGCAAACGTCCAAAGTAACGGTGTCCGCATTAATATTGGACCATTGAAAAATAATTTCAAAGATATTATAAATGTATTGTCAATATACAACATAAAAAATGAACTTTCCTTGTTAGTTACGTATTACAAAATGAGACAGATAATACCTATTCCAGTCTTCTTCTTCAGGTAAATACTGCTTTTGAAGAATTATCTATCTGTTAACTATTTTAGCTCCCAGTAACATTATGTAATTGCCATGTTAACAATAAAACGATTTACATTTCCTTTTTTGCCAGGAACTAATTTAAATCAATATATTTTACAGCTTTCACCCGGATTTTAATGAAAAATACCATTTTCTGAAGAGAATATTACTTTTCTTAAAATTTCATTATCCACCCCAATTTGAAATACTCGTAGATAAAGAGTTTAAAATTAAATCAGTAACAAAGGTATGTGAAAAAGAGACATCCCGAAGTTATATAAGATATAAATTTAGTCACAATCTGACATATCAGAGCCATCTTTTGGCATTCGCCTGACTTCCAACAATCCAGGAATATTTGCTAGAATATCTCAGTCAGCAATTGACCCGAATAAAAAAGTATAATCAAAAAGAAAAGAAAAACTAAAAAAACAAATTGATTGAGAAACTCACCGGAAAGTCTTGTGTAAAAACTACCATTAATCATAATACAAAAGGTAAAAATTGTTTTTGAAAATCATTAATTTTAAAGTTAAATATTTGCACTTGTATGCATTTACTTTGGAGAAATTTTTACAAGTTTTTGTAGTTAATTTATGTTTTTAAAAAGCTATATATCTTCGTTAATTCTTTTTGTTCACATCTTGGGAATATGTTTACTTAAACAAACTTCAGAAATTCGTACAACAATTAGGCAATACTAAAAAAATAAGAAAATGAATTCCTCGCTCTTCTCTTGAGATCTGTCAGTCAGATTGACTTTTACCCTTACCAGAAATGCCACAAGTAGGTGTGCGACGCACAAAACATCCTACAAGAGGGGGACCGTGAGACGAAAATATTGTCGGCAAAATAAAAATCTTTCTCCACGACCATTATAGAATTTACCAATTCTAAAACCAATTTTGACTACAGAAAGTTAATATTCTAACACAAGAGTCGGAATGTTATTCTAAAGCACTTATCTTCTTATGCATTTTACGTGAATTTCATTCGATCACTTGTTACGGAATAACTATTCCATGCTTATTGTCATTTGTTTTTGTAGGGTTCCATTAAAATATATGCAATTTTTACATTAAATAAATGCAACATAACTTCCTAAAAAGTACTAAAATAGTAGCCGATGTGCGGCAAATTAAATTAAAATTAAACAAATAATAAATAAAAAATAAGTATAATTAATTGATTAATTTGTTATGTAATATAAATTATTTGTTAAAATAAAATGTTTGTTAAAATAATTATTTGTTACATTTATTCTTTTCTCTGGTGGTCGTGGAGAAAGTAGGGTCTGTGACTCGGTTGGAAGAGAAAATTCGATGCTCGTAGTTCCTCACGCTCGCCTGCGTCTCGCGCTCTGAATGTTCCACTCGCATCGAATTTTCTCATTCCAACCTTGTTACAGAATAAACTATTCTAGCGTTGTAGCTACTTGGGCTTTCTCGCATGGTGCATTTGAACTAGTTCGTAACTTACTTACTAGAAATACTAGAAATAGTTGTCTGTGTAATAGTGGCACGCACATGTCGAAAGTATGTACAATGTATACGAATATAGGTCTTCCAGTATATGAGAGGATTTACGTCATGAATAAAACAATGATGTTACTTATTACGGTCACATTTGATTTTTTTTTTTAAATACAGCCCACCTGCTTAATATTATTACAATTTTAAGTATGTATTTAAGTTTCACACACACTGTGCTAATAGTTTGGTTATAAAATAAAATTCCAAAACTTTAGTAATATCCCTCTGACACAGAGGCGCTGCCAAGGGGGGGGGGGCGACGGGCCTGGACCCCTCCCAGGACTAGTAGATTACACGGCGCTGCTCGGAGAGTTGAAGATAAAATTTGTTAACCACAACCAACGGCGCAGCCAGGAGGGGGGCTGGGCCCCTCCCAGGACCAGCAGATTACACGGCTCTGGTTGGGGAGTTGAAGATAAAATTTGTTCACCACAACAGTAGTTAATTTTTAAACTACTTCATTTAAAACAATATTGGCATTTTTTTTTTTTTTTTCGTATAAATAAACATTTTTTTAAGATTTCCTACTCTTAATAAAGTGACATAATTATTGTTCAAGCGAAAATACATCACTTTCCAAATATGCTGCAACGAATTATATAAAGGGGAGCGTTGATCCTTTTTCCCCCTGACACATCGACTAAAACAGTAGCCCAGTCAAATGATAAACCTGGTTTAAACAACTAATTACTCGATTCATATAAGATAAAGTGGAAATCTAACTTCGTTATAACCTTCAGAATGTAATTTTAAAACGACACCTCAAACGTGAAATAGAGTTGAAATAGTAGAAATATAATAAAGAAAGTAGTTTTGGAGACAATCGCGCTCTTAAAATCGGTATTTGGTTTTATTTTGTAGATAAATGTGAATATCAATATCTTAGGTATTTTTGAAATTATGATGTTTTACACACAAAAAGGACTGATATAAGTTGTACTGAACAACAGTGGCGTATTCAGAGGGGGGGGGGCACAAGCCCCTTTGAAGGTCAATTAGATTAAAATTAAACAAATAATAAATAAAAAATAAGTTTAATTAGTGTTGAAATTAACAGAAAATGCATATTTAAATGTTATTTTTAGGTTTTCGTAGGTATAATCAAGAAATCCTTATTCCGTCACATGAGTCTGTTCGTTTGGTACAAATTGTGGCCAAGCGGCTGATTTAGAGAACTGAACATAAGTAAGAGAAATATTGAGACTTCAAAAATATATCCCGCGAAAAATATAAATAAATATGTATTTATCGAAGAAAAAATCAAGTGAAATTTTTTGATACATGAATTAACAATTACATTTTTTTATCAACAAATAATGGAATTATTATTTGATATAAACACCAATATACAACAGCAGGGGTGTCGAACTGATTTGGGTCGCAGTCTATTTTACATACAAAATGATAAGCAGTGACGGAACTTTAAATATCCCGAAGGGTTTCTTGACATTTTTTTATAAACAGAAAAGGGGAAGAGAGTATATTTTACATTTTTAAATATATTTTTCCCCTAAATAAGCTCAAGTGATTTTGATTACCGTTTCAAGGGCCACAAAAAATTAAGTTGAGGGCCGTATGCGGCCCGCGTGCCCTCGAAATTTGATTCGGCCCTCCCTAAGACAAAATCCTGGCTGCGCCACTGCTCTGACACATATAATCAAATATGGCTGAATGTTGAGTCACATGTAAACAATGCATTTGTCTATACTACCAACAGCAACAAAATAAAACTCTTTATTTTTACTTAACAATAGCTAAAATCAGTCCAAATTCTTGATAAATTCTTGAAAATTATATTTGTTGCTCTTCATTAATATACAAATTCGTGTAATAATTCAATGAAAATGTTTGATATTTAAAAACATTTAATTTGAAACGTTTTTGAAGAAGTTGGAACGTGGATCGACCATAGTATCATTAGGGCAGACAACATAGTTTATTATTAAACAGCCAGCACTCTAACGCTGACCGGAGAACGATAGAACACACCGGTCTAGTAAGAAAGGTGGACTAAGTTATCTTTGATTTTAATAAAATCTAGGAAAGTTATATTCTCGTAATTGATAAAATAAATAAAGTTAATAGTTCTTAACATGTTAAAATTGGAAAAAAATCGCACTTAAAATTTACTATTACCAAACCCAAATTTCTAAAATATGTAATTATCTACTATATAACGAGTATATGAGGAGCTTATTTCCCAAACGTCTCCTCTTCAGTTTCATTAAAATTAATTTTATTGTTTTTTAGGACTTTTAACATTTAAGCCATCTCTTAAAAAAAAAAACATAATTTCTTTTCAAACCGACCTAGTCTTAAATAAATGACTGATTTAAAAAAATTGATGTGAAGTGTGAATTTTCACACATTTCAGGGTTTTGCAGGTATTAGTAAGTGAATGATGATTATTTGGGATGCCAAAACAAATTTTATGTCAAAATATTTTTTTATGAATTTTAATTCGAATGCCTATTACCATTATTTAAGTTTTTAAAGATATGCAGTATTTTTTTTATATATCAAGGTTCATTAATATTTTGAAAATTGTGCCTATGGCTTCCATTGGTTGTTTTTAGTCATAGCTCCTCCCCTTTGATTTCGTGTACATTCAAATATATAATTAAATAGCGTAAATTTAATAAACAATTTCCACTGGTTATTAAATTTACGCTATTAAAAATTAAATGCAACAATTGCCAAAATATAATTCAAATTTTGAACAAAAAATTTAAAAAATATAAAAATGCAAAAAAATAAAATAAAAATAATATTGTCTCCTCTCGTAGGATTCGAACTCATTTTCTTGGGCAGAACGCTAGTATCTTAGCCACTGCACCAAGAAACACGTTACTGTTTAGTGTATTATATAACTATAAGTTGTCAACATTATTAGCAAAAAAACACAAAAAATGCTTTTTTTTCCAAAAACATAATCTGATCAAAAATTCCTGTTGTACTATTCCGGTTCACACCAATGTACATTACTTAGAATTTTTTCAGATTTTTAGTTTAAACCATCTGGGCTACAGGGTGTGGGACAAAAATTTTGTTGCACAATATTGGCAAAAATCGCTTCAAAATAATTTATTTTGCAAAAATAAAAATTTGATCGTTAATCCACGTACCAAGGGCTTTCATTTGATACCCTACTCAGAATTTAAAAAAAATATTTTTTTTTCGATGAGCACATATTTGTTTATATTTTTAGGGGGATATGTTTTTTAGATGTTTTAGTATTTTTCCTATGTGCGGGTCAAAAAGTTGTATAAGCATGCCAAATTTCAACTCTCTAGGTTTAACCGTTTGGCCACAATTTTTACCGAACAGACAGACAGACAGACGACAAAATGACGGTATAAGGGTTTTTTGGTCATACCTACAAAACCCTAAAAAGAAGTGGTTTTAAGTGATTTATAATTACAATTAATTGTTTTTCGTGGTTACTCTCAACTTTTGAAAAATGGACAAGAGACGTTTTGGAAATATACTCCACTTATTTTTTTGTTTACTGTTGCGTATTATTTGAACAAAATACTATGTTATTTTAATAGTGATATTAATAAATGTAATAAAATTGTCTTATTTATTGACTTCTTGTCTAACAAGTGTCTTGCTGTAAAAATAAAAAATCTGTAGCTGGCGCCCTATAAAACCTTTTGTTCAAAGCAGCGGCGGAGCTAGACCAATTGTAGACGTCGGCGAATTTAGCTTTGCGAGGCCCCTTTCAGTAAAAAAAAAAAAAAAAAAAACGATAATGCAAACAAACCTTGATTTGGCCTAGTCCTCTGGCTTGACTTTTCAGCCACTAAACACTATATTTTATATAAAGTTCTAAACACAACTCGTAAGTGTTATTATTAATTTTAAACACATATTTATATACACTTAATTTTAATATAAGTATTTACACTTATTTGTTCTTAACACTTAAATATTAATTTTCATGAATGGGAAATATTATTTTTCAATATTTGCGGACCCGATTTTCATTTTTTAACAGTGAATTTAGAATTTATAAGTTTTTATAATCAATATATAGAATAAGATTAATACTTAGAAAACGTTATTTATTTAAAGTCGAGGTAAGAGGATCCAATGATAAAACCGACAAATATACAAATAAACATATTTTTGTCCAGCAAAGCGAAATGAAGAAAGTAAAAATAAAATAAGTCATTATTAATATATAATCTTTAAACTTTCAATAACTTGTCAAATTTTTGAGAGGCCGTCGGCAGTCGGCGGCGTCGCCGACGCCTAACGCCGCCACTGGCTCAAAGGCGCGTTGCATATCAGCGGTGCACCAGACCCGTATAAACAAAGCAACCAATTTGCTATCTTAAGTATCAGGTTCTTTTCAATTATCTTGTAACGGGTGTTTTTTTTAGAGGTATAGAACTTTAAATTGCAATAAAACAACGATGGATTATTCGATTGACATGAATTTTTTTTTATTCGAAAGATAATCTTGTGGCATTACATTAAATCATACCAACAAGACGGCGCAACATGTCACACAGCTCGTGCCACAATCGATTTATTGAAAGACACGTTTGGTGACCGCCTAATTTCACGTTTTGGACCTGTGAATTGGCCTCCAAGATCTTGTGATTTAACACCGCTGGACTACTTTCTGTGGGGCTATGTAAAGTCATTGGTCTATGCGGATAAGCCACAAACGCTTGACCATTTGGAAGACAACATTCGCCGTGTTATTGCCGATATACGGCCACAAATGTTGGAAAAAGTCATCGAAAATTGGACGTCCAGATTGGACTACATCCGAGCCAGCCGTGGCGGTCATATGCCAGAAATCATATTTAAAATGTAATGCCACAAGATTATCTTTCGAATTAAAAAAAATTAATGTC
Organism: Liopterus haemorrhoidalis; assembly: GCA_963971575.1. Lineage (NCBI taxonomy): Eukaryota > Metazoa > Arthropoda > Insecta > Coleoptera > Dytiscidae > Liopterus > Liopterus haemorrhoidalis. Next base: position 35,781,718 of record OZ020617.1, read on the forward strand.
AATCGAATAATCCATCGTTGTTTTATTGCAATTTAAAGTTCTATACCTCTAAAAAAAACACCCATTACAACCAGTACTTAAAATTACATACATATAACCAGTGTTGATATTCAAAATATTTAACAACGGATAATAATTTTTAGGAATTGTTTGTGAGGCCCTTTTCCTAAAGTAAATGAACTAAATTAATTTTTTTAACTTCTTACCTTAATATCCAATACGGAAGTATTTAACAACTGGTACGTAGGTTAAGTACGTAGGAATATCAGCTCTGAATACACCGATATAATGCATACAGGGATGCATTATATGTCGAATGACAAGCTGGAACAAGATTGTTTGTTGCTAGGATGTTAAACACACATACAATTTTATACTGGATACGAGAACATACATTTTCCCTAGAGTGGGAATAGTTTTACGTGTCTAAAATATTTGAAAATTTTAACAACAGTTACGGCCGTACCTGTGCGTACCCGTTGAATAACACCTTTGCATATGACCTCCACAGATTTCAAGTTTTTTTTTTTTTGTTCTAAACTAACAATCTGAAATAATATTAATAACAATCTATGTATCAAAATTTGCAGCAAATATTTATCTATCTAATATGATACGTAGAATTGTAATTTTTTTTGTATAAGCGTCATTGCTCAATAACTTAATAAGAAATATCAGACTTCTGTAATAATTGTGGGTTTCAAATAACTTTTATTTTTATATAGTTTTGTGTAGAAATGTTAAATAATACGTAAACTTTTCGATCCAAAATTCTATACTTGATGATAATTCCACTTGGTTCACGTGTAATTTACTAAAATTAAAATATTTTACCCGCAGCATCTATAATACAATAACTATAAGCTAACGCTAGTTTTGCCAACTTTTGTCGCTAGCCTCTTAGTTTAGTAAGTTTAATTGTTAGTTTGGTAAGATTGTAATTTGAGGTTCCGTTCCAGTCCTCAACACATGGGCACTACTTGATTTAATTTGTCATTTTTATTAGAATTATTTTTATATTATTTATATTTACTTATTATTATTTTGCTATGATGCTGAAAATGCCACAAATAAAAATAATTTTAAATAAAATGATATATTTTGCTTAAAATTGGTCCGGAAATATTTTGCATTTGTTTTTAGTTATGCGCAATAGACAGACGCCTGCAACAATGGAAGCGTTTTTTTTTGTTCTTTCTACTGTTGAGGCAGCTTAGTAGTCTCATAAATGTACGCATAGTATTATAAATACAATAGTACAGAAAAGTTGCAGTGTCATTATTTAATATTTAAATCTGCAAAGTAAGATTAAATATTTATAGTAATTAATATTGAAGGGACTAGTACATAATTTAATATATTCCAAGGCTTCTGCACTCTAATGAATAGGGTCCGGCAAAAATATGCAACGGTACTTTTGCCATAGGCGTGCTATTTTAAACTTTATTTTAACAAAAAACCAGCAAAAAACAAAAGAATAAAACACTTGTACCGCAATGAATTCGTATCTTAATAACGACACCTTATTATTTTGGGATTATATCTGAGATAGGTAATAGACCGGAAGCTCATGACATTTTTGGTCTCCAATTTCATACAGCATGCCTTTTGGAGGAGAGAATATTTACCCTGTGACAACAAAAAAGGGATGGTACTAAACCCCTGCACGCTTTCCGGTCATAGGGAAAATTGTATTTCCACTTGCACAAAATTTTTGTGTTTTTCTCTGATTTAATATTGCTTGCCCTTTTGTCAAAAGAAAGTTATAACAAATTTAAAGTCTTTTAATTATAGGAATGCTGCATGAAAACGCGGAAAATCATATTTTTTTATTACAAGATCACATGACCGTTTGAGCCCTTTGGGACCATCCGAATCGCATGCATATATTTAAAAGACTTTAAATTTGTTATAACTTTCTTTTGACAAAAGGGCAAGCAATATTAAATCAGAGAAAAGTTTAAGTGGAAATGCAATTTTCCCTATGACCGGAAAGCGTGCAGGGGTTTAGTTCCATCCCTTTTTTGTTGTCACAGGGTAAATATTCTCTCCTCCAAAAGGCATGCTGTATGAAATCGGAGACCAAAAACTGTCATGAGCTCCCGGTCTATAATTCCGGTCACTCCTTTGCCATTGGTCAGGTTTTGATAAGATATTAAATTTTTATACGCTACACTATTTGTAAGCAGGGTACATTACAAATATATATAATTACATTTTATTTCTACAGATAACACATGTGCCGCTTTTTATCGAAAAACACCTAACTAAAGTACCGTTGCATATTTTTGCCGGACCCTACTAATGAATATTATTGTCAAACAAATTGTTAATCTGAAAATTATGTTAAACTATCAGATAAATTATTATCGTGTTATCGAAATATGAATAAATAGTACTAATTTATAAACAAACAAAATTATCATATGATCCGCTTGTAGATGCAATTTATTTTTAAATTTAATATTTGAGGAAAGTCTTCGATTGTGTCGAGTGGTCAGGGTTGTTTCGGGAGGGGGGAAAAAAGGCAGGAGTAACGTACAAAGGCAGGAGTAACGTACAAAGGCAGGAGAGTGATATGGGGCTTGTACAAGGGAGATACGACAGTGTAAGAGATGGAGAACATGAAACGGGAGCGGACATCAGGCAAGGAGTGCGACAGGGCGGCCCATGTCACCAGCTTTCTTTAACGTCTACATCCAGATGGTTATTGACAACGTAAGACAGAGGGTGTAACACAGACCAGGTGTAAAGGTACAGAGAAGGACGATAGACATGATTCGGTTCGCAGACGACCGCGCAATATTAGCGGAGAGCTGGCTCTCCTGCTATTAGAAAGAATACTTAAGGAAAGTATGTCAAAAGTGGGCAGCGACGTATGGCTTGACAATTTATTTTTAAGATGAAGTCAAAAAGGGATAAGCAAAACTCAAGCTATTAAATTAAGATAAGCCGACCGGCGTAGCGTAGTGGTAACACATGTGCTCTGCGTTGCGAAGGTCTCAGGTTTGAATCCCGGTCAGGCATGGAAATTTTCTGGAATAAAAACTGTCCTGGCTAATTGCCACAGTAGAAAAGGCCACTAAATTAATAAATAAAAAAAAAAAAGATAAAAAATCTGCTGTGGCCACCATAGAGCCGACCGCCATCTCAACGTACTTGTTTAATTTATGTTGCTTTATCAAAAAATGTCTCAAATAAATGTTTTTAGTTATTTCTTTTACTGCAACTTTTGTGAAATAAATTTTTTCGAAATATTTCTCTGTTGTGAAATATTCGCAAAAATCTTAAAATCTACACGAGTAAACTCCCATTTCTAGATAACCGATTTTTACCAAAAGTTGATCAACTCGTGCCATCGATGTTAAAATCTTAAATATGAAGTTTCATAAAAATCCTTTCCGCCGAATTTGCTCTGCACGTGTTCATGGACCGACAGACAGACAAAGTTATGAAAAATAAGGGACCCATCTATTCTCGACCCAAGAAATGAACATGTAAATTAACATTTGACATATTGGAGAAACAGCATAAAAATGCTCAACGCAAAAAAATCTTTAATAAATATTTATATAAGGAACTTTAGCTCTGAAGATACACATGTTGTTTTATTTAAACACTTTTAAGCAAAACTCTCTTTTTATTTATAATAAATAATTTTAAAAAAAATAATATTAGTTTAACGTAAGTGTATTATTTGTCTTGTTTTATTTCCATAACTTATCAAACAATTCCTTTTTCAAGTTAAAAGAAGAAATCACTGGCTACTACGCACATGCTCTAGTTGTAACTTTTTTAATTTACCGCTATAATGTATTTGTCCTGTGTAAATTGTACTCGATACGCAGCGCTATCTACTCTCTTCTTATTGTATATATTTACTATAACTAATAAAAATATATTATTAAATTATCTTGTAAGAGATGCACTGCATGGCTACTGCAAAAAACCAAGATGATTATAACAGGTAAACAACATTCATAATTACAGTAAGGTGCTAAAAGTTATTCCTATTGGCGGGAAGATATGCAAGTCAATTATTTCACTAAGAATATTAGTTTTGTACTTACGTTGTTCTGATGTCGACGGTTTTAAGTAAATTCAACTTAAGGAATTTTCGGATTTTCGGTCCAAAATTGGTTATTTGGTGTTCATTGGTCAGATGTTCTGCGAAAGTTGAATTGGGCTTTTGTTTGCTGAAAGACTTCTTATTCTTAGTTTTAAAAGATTCTGGTTTTAAAAGATCCTCCTATTTGCTCTCATCATCATCGTTATTTATCAGCCATTGACGTTCACTGCTGAACATAGGCCTCCCCTTTGCATCTCCACTCCTCTCTGTCCACTCCACCTGCAGCCAATTAGTAACTAGTCCCTTAATGTCATCCGTCCAATGGGTAGGAGGTCTGCCTCGATTTCTTGTACTGTCTCTAGGCTGCCATTCAAGTACGTTCCTGGTCCACCTACCATCATTGACTTTAGCAATATGGCTTGCCCACTATCACTTCAGACGTGAAATTCTACCAATTATACGCAAACTTTTGTTTGCTGTCCACAAATTCCACACAAATTTGATTTTCGATCTAAAAGTGTAACGCCAATCATCGCTCTCTCCATCGATCTTTGATCAACTCGTAATTTTTCCGAAGATTTTCGCGTGAGTCTCACCTTTTAAAATGTGCCTCAGATTTCCAAAGGCTGCCCATCCTAAGCCAATTCTTCTATTTATCTCTATTGTTTAGTTGTCCCATCCGATAGTGATTTCGAATCCCAGGGATTTTTAGCGAGAAACTTGATCAATGGGTCTACCCGCTATTGATAAATTACCACTTAGCACTAAATTTGTCATTACTCTGGTCTTTTTATGTTGATTTGGAGTCATATGTCCGCGGCTTCACTATTTAATCATTTGGTCCATTTCTCAAGTCGTCAGTAACTAAAAGAATATCGTTGGCGGAACGTAAATAATTTAGACCATCTGTCCAACTTAGTCTTTTAAAACCGCTCTCCAATGCAGCATTAAATAATTTAGGAGTATAGGGTCTCCCTGGCGTACTCCTCGCTTGATATTAAAACAATCTGTTTTCTTGTGGACCTTCGCAACAACGTCTGCCTTTTTGTACACATGACTTATTACACGAGAATATCTGTCTCGAGTAATAAGTCATGTCAATAAGTCTTGAGTCTATTCGAACATATTTCAGCGCATCGAGTACTGTCCATCTTTCGATTGAATCGAATGCCTTCTCAAAATCCACGAAGGTCAAAACCAAGGATCTAGTATACTCTACGGATTTTTTTTATTAAAATCTTGAGTACCAATGTTTGGAATGTTTGGAAGTTGTTGGTACTGAAGCCTTTTCTAAATCCAGCCTGTTTGACAGGCTGGCTGTTCACTCATTCGCTGATATCCTTTTTGTTAATATTCTCGTGAACGGTTTGTAGATTTGTGGCAGTAGGCTTATAAGATTGTAATTTTATAATTTAGTTTCATCTCTATTCCATTGTTCTGGTGTTGTCTCTTCGTCTAAACATTTGTTGAAAAGAAGTTGCAGCGCTTCTAATATTGCTGCGACTCCTTTTTTAGAGTTCTGGTATAATGTCTTCTTCTCCAGGGTCTCGATGGTTTTTTAGCTCTTTAATCGCTGCATCTATTTCATATTTAATTATCTCTGGCAAATCTTATGAGACTTGATTAAATAATTTATGTTGACTAGTGATTCTGGAATTCTTTTGACTTTTATATAGATATTCTATTTGCTCTATGTAGGCAGAATCACACGAAACCATAATAACTTATACATTCAACTTTTGTCATAGTTGTATGTTATATCTTTATTCTTAGTAATTAGTTTCTTATTTTTCTTGTTTGTACCTACATTTTCTTGTATATATAAGTGTTACTTGTAATGTATAATTCCTTGTAACTTTGAAAATTTCGGGAGTCGAAATTATAGTCACTAAATAAAAGATTCCGTGGAACACAACACAATGTTTTTAATCAAACAACCTATTATTTTTAATTGTGCATTAATCATTTTGGCTGTAACATACAGATATTGAGTTGGTCGCATCCATGTACTATTTAAAAACCATGACCTTATATTTTAACCGCCCAATAAGGACCCGACTTTATAAATCAAATGTACAAATATACAAATGTACAAAAACATTATAAATCAACAATTTCTAATAATTCATCTTATTGTTGCTCGGATGAAGAAAAAGATCAAAACTGGTTAGCTGCATTAAGAAGCATTATTTATATCCGAAAAAAATTAACAGTAATATAGACCGTACACCTTATATAAGAATTATGTTGTTAAATCAGAAACTTATCCAATTTTTCCAAAAACAAAGTCAAAGCTCAGATATTTACCTGGAAGTTGATGTTTTTTTCATGTGTCTACTGACAATGATATATTTAGTTTTTTTCATTACTGGTATTGTGTCCGACTTTTTGAGTTACTAATTTCAACAATATACATTTTCCCGGAGAATTGTCTTCCTCCTAGTGACATCTATCTAGGGAAATGCTGGAGACATAATATTTTATATACCACGAGAGTAAAACGCTGACGTTTTGATATGTTTTTCAAGGAATTCGGTCGTTGAGAACTGAAAACCAAGCCGGACTGTGTATGGTGAATATAAGATATGCACTAACAGACAGACATATTATTGTAACACTTTGCATATATGACAGAAATAAAAGTTTTGTGGTTACATATTTAAATATTAAAATTTTATTTTAAAGCATTCCTCTTGAACCCCTATGCTGGTACATACGCACTTAGTTAAGGAACATAGGCTCTTCTATCCTTCTTTTATTATTCTACGAATCATTTTGACTCTCATTATTTGGATATGCCCCATCCAGCGAAGTTCGTTGATCTTAATGTACCTTGTTATTGGGCGTTCTTTCTACGATTCATAGAGTTCGTAATTGAATAGTCTTCTACACATTCCTTAATCATTTTTACCTTCGAGAATTTAATCATTTCAATTTTCAAGATTTTTCTCTCGCATGTGTTGACTGTCTTTCCCACTAGGTTGTGGTCATGGGCCAATGATGTTTGTGAGAGTCCTACCGTACATAAAAATAAAATGTCACGGTTGGCTGATTTATTTAAATATAATATCTATTGTTTTTACCGACCGCCAACATATATAAGGGAGGTATTGTGATCATACCGATTTAGACATTTCGAGATTTCGATGGATCTCCACGAACTGAGGTCGCTACATAACGTTTTGACTATTTTTAACATGATGTCTGTCGGTCTGTCCGTCTGTCTGTATGTCTGTCTGTCTGTATGTCTGTCTGGCTGTCTGTCTGTCTGTCGGTCGGTCTGTCTGTCGGTCCGTGTACACGTGCAGAACCAATTCGGCTAAAAGGATTTTTATGAAACTTCATATTTAAGCTTTTAACATCAATGGCACGAGTTGATCAACTCTTGGTAAAAATCGGTTAACTAGAAATGGGAGTTTACTCGTGTCGGTTTTAAGATTTTTGCAAATATTTCACAACAAAGAAATATTTTGAAAACATTTATTTAACAAAAGTTGCTATAAAAGCGATAACTAACAACTTTTATTTAAGACATTTCTTGATAAAGCAGCAAAAATTAAATAAAGTACTTTGTGATAGCGGTCGATCCTGTGGTGGCCACAGCTGATTTTTAACCTTATGGGTAAAAATATTTTGTGAAATTATCTACAAGGGAACGAATTTTGCTGATGTAAGGGTGGATACAAGGTGAATCGTGAATCAGCAACGTTCAAATATAATAAATCTATATTGCGGAAATATATTACATTCATGTATAAATAATTCCATAATTATTTATAATTACTTTCTGCGGCCATCTGCAGAAAGTGAATAATATAGTATTACCATAACATGCAAATATATCTATATTTTTTCTTTCTTCTATTTTAATACTTTTATTTTCAGGGTTATATTTATCTTATTTTTATTTTAATTGTTAATCAGAGTCAAAATTTATAAATGCATCCCAATTTTTATGTTTTAAACATTTGCTTGTAATATATCAAGAAGTCTTTTGGTTCTTCTCGGTTTTTTAAAAAAGGGCATAATTTGTGAAATGAGATATTCCGAAAATGTTTTAGACAAATTAAAATATTTTAAAATGTTGCCATTGTTTAATTCGAACTGATCTCCCAAAAAGCATTTGTATCTATTTTTTATTCACCTATATTAATTTTTCACTTATTAACCTCTTTTTTGTTCAATTTGTTACAGTAATAATTGATTAAATTAAACAGACTTGCCATTATTAATTCTAAAAATTGATTTTGTCTGGCTATTTGACGTTAAGAGGTCATAACTACAACTGGTTAAAATGTTAACACCACGTTTTTGGCTGGAGTTAAAATTCCGAATATAACCTACTGATTTAACCACATCGAGGTTAAAATTTTAAAGCCATAGAATAAGAAAATATTGTAAAGCGTGGTTAAATTTTTTTAACTTCAACCTTGAGTTTAATTTTTAAGATACAGAATAGACCCGTTAATGTGTTCAAAATCCTCAAGTGGTTTTGGATATGAACTCTCCCGTGTTCGCTGACTGGTTGTATTGCTTCCAAGAATGGATTTAAGGGTTGTTATATTAAAGTCTTCATAGTTTACTATTTACTTTATTATACACTTAATTTACAGTTATGTTAATAATCCAAGTTAAGAGACACATATTCACAAATCACTGAAACTATGAGAGACATTTTATCCGTGTTCACTAATTAATCCACTGGACACCAATCGATTCACTACCATCTCCGAAAACCAACTGTCTCTCATAAGTTTTGGCATATTATCTCTCAAGCCGAACACTACTTCTATACGGAATTACTTGTTATTTTAACGAGACACGGTCGAAGACCTAGAACTCAAAACTGTGTTTACCACTTAACCAATGTAAGGACTAAAACTGACTGCCTAAACTTGTGTTAACCTCATTACTACTACAACTAAACTAACCCAAAAGTCTTACATAGCCCAACTGAAAAATACCATCTCACATTCTTTGCCATCTGGTTTCTCCACACTTGTATGACAATTTATTGGTAATAATTTAGATAGAAAAATCTCGCTAGAAATATAACTCCAAAACTAATGTTTATATTTTCAATACAGAGATTAAGTATTTTCCACATTTCCGAATACATCAAATCCTAAATTTTTTTTTTTTTTTGTGAACTAATATAGAATTTACAACGTCCTGTTATTGCTAAGATATTACGAGTTCGAGGTACTGTAATGAACATGTTGGCATTTATTATTAAGTTCCCTTTCTAAGAAATAGATTTTTTTTTTCGTTTAATACTTTTTAGTATTTTACTCTAATTGTATAGAATTTAGTAATAATTTCACACAGTTTCAAAATTACATCCCTTATTGCTTGGCAAATATCTCGTGACAGGGCGGTCTTTATGTTGCGCATAGAGAGAACCCAATTATAGACACTGACAGTTGCAAAGATCAGTCAATGAAACAAGTATTAGTTCATATTCTAACTCTTGTATGTTGTATCTACCTAGTAGTCAGGTCTACGAACTTGAAAACCACTCATCACTATCGGACAGAAAAATTTAAGAAACGCAGCAGCTTGCTTTAGTATGTGAGAAATACACTTGGCGATCATTTTATCTACTTGTTCATTGGCGTTCCCCGTCCCACACTACCTAGTCTTTTTCCAAACTCATGCTGTTTCAAATAGTATTATAAACAACGTTTCATGCTACGTAATAATAAAGAGACGTTCCCCCGTTAAATACAATAATAGAAAATAATAGTATGACATTATGCACTTGACTATAGATGAGTGTCTAAGAAATAATGCAATTCGTCAGTGCTTAGAATCCCCGTTTCTAATTTCACGCGCAAGGTCCACACCCTGTCACGACAGTTATGGCGAACTGTACATGATTTCAATTGAGCCTGATTTGGATTTTATATGATTAATACTAAATTAAAAGTGAAATGTAAATTTGATATAGAATATAGCTTGAAGTGTGAAAGTTCAATTTTTTTTTATAAAGTTCCACTATATAACTTTTATTTTAAATATATTACATAATATAAATTTTGTTAAAATCAATATTGTAATATAGATAAAAAATATTGTAACTTAGAGCTTCCATTACAATCTAATTTATTTTTTTTAATAAATTCTCCATCAGATTTTTCCTCTCTTATATTTCAAAGTTAGAACGACGTTGAAAAAATTTTAAGCCTATCTTGGTCCCCTATTCGTTGTCAGAAATGTTATTTATATTAGCATTTTCCCCGACATTTTAGAGATTTTCATCCCTTGCGAATTCTGTAGCTTACTTAGACCTAGTGACAAATGCAGAAGATTGCACTTTTGAAATATGACGAGGGAAAGATGGTCTTATATCATAAATTTACTAAGAATGTCATTGACAGATTTTTTTACGACTTATATTTTGTTAATTGTAATTTATTATTCCAGATATATGTTTGTGATTGATGAATTATTTGAAGGGATTTATGGTTTGATGTATTGCCGTGTTTTAATGCCATTACATATATGTATATTTATTAGTGGTAAAATAAAAATAAATATTGTGATACATATTTTTCAACCTAGATTATATTTTGTTAATTAATTATTTGTGTATTGAAGTTATTTTATTCTGTGGCGTTACGTGTGGGCGCTGAATTAAATATTTAATACATGTACAAGGTTTAATAAAAAAATTAAAACTCGGACTATCGGCATAAAACTTTATTAACAAGAGATTATTTTACATTTATATTATCACCTTCGATATTATTGATTTATGGAACGAGGCAAGTGTGAAAAATGGCGCCTACATCTAAATACATCTAAAAAACTTCCTGGTTTTGATCTCCCTAGACACATATGGAAACAACTTAATCGTATAAGAACTGGGCATGGAAGATGCAACAACTTTTTGTATAAGTGGGGTTTGTCATCTTCTCCAGAATGTTATTGTGGAGCACCGTATCAAACTATTGAACTAGTGGTTGGACAGCCTGGATGTTCTTCTTTAACATTTATGAATTTATATTATTAGGTTGTTAAGGATGAAATTTGTAGAAACAAAGGCAAAGTTGGTTGATAACTTAGAAATATAAGGAATTATTTTATTCATCAAAGTATGCACCCATATTGTGTTTTGCCATTTTTGCCATTTAAGCGGCAGGTTGTTCAGGCCGGTGGTATAAAACACTGGCGGACGAAAGTCAATGAATTCCTGGAAAGTCAGTTTTACAGCATTGACGGAATTAAACTGTTTTCCAATTAAAAATTTTTCTAAATTGCGGAAGAAGTGGTAGTCAGTGGGGCTAAGTCTGGTGAGTATGGAGGACGGTGAAGAAGTTCCAACTCCAAATCCTGTAGTTTTGCCACAGTCATTTGTGCAATGTGTGGTCTAGTGTTATCATGAAATTAGATAGGAGTCGATCTGTTGACCAATCTAGGCTGTTTTTCTTTAAGTTTTTGCATCATTTCGTCCAGTTGGTTGCAGTATTCTGCTGTAATCGATGAGCCAGTTTTTTTTTTTTTTTTTTGGTTTTTAAGTTACCTGTACGAAATTTGGCGAACCAATTCGATATTGTCTGCTGCGTAGTAACATTAGAGCCAAATACACTATTAATGTTTCGTGTAACCTTCGAAATACTGTATGTATATCTTCCGCGGCTACGTGTCTCTTCTTCTTCTTCATCTTTAAGCACTGTCAGTCGAGTTACCTTTTGGCCTCACTCACATAAGTACTACATCTTGATCTGTTAACTGTCAGGTTTTCCACGAGTCCTGTATATACAATACTAGTTAGATCTTCAGTTAGATGAACACTTTATCTATTGCGAGGTCTTCCCATTGGTCGACGGTTATGCAATCATTCCTCTAATTTCCTCCTAACCATTTCTTCCCTCATCCTCGTCATGTGTCTTATCCACTGTAATCGCTTACCTCAGTTCTTGGATGATACTTGGACTTGAGTACAGTTCCCGGATATTTTTGTTCTTGCTGATTCCCCATTCATTATTAATTTAAACGGGACCAAAGTTTCGGCGTAATATTTTAGTCTCGAAAACTATGTAGTGTTGTTGATCTTGCTATACTTCTTTATCGGTGGCTTTTCCACTTCTGGAAATCTTCTTCTTTTTCTTCTTTGGGCATTCCTAGACAGGAGTTTCGTTTTAAAGAGGGGACAAAGTGCAAAATACGATGCATTAGCAACTTTAATTCTATTCGTAATTTCCTGCAGTATCAGATTCACCTGATTTATCATGCTGTCCAGGTATTTGAAAGTAGAAGCTCTCTTAAAAGTGTTGCCATTAATTTTTAAGTCGGTCGTATTCTCATGACTGCGTTTACTAACAATAAGATTTTTTTATTTCTCATTTATTTCCTTTTACAGTCTCACCTACTGATTCACCTTTAAAAGTCACTTCTGAAGTCCCACAAGGATCAAATTTAGGTCCCCTGCTTTCTTAAATATTCATTTATGATCACCTTTACAGTTTCACCTTTTAAAGTCACTTCCGGATTCCCACAAGGATCAAATTTAGGTCCCCTTCTTTTTTTAATATTCATTGATGACATTAATAATGTAATAGTCAGTTATAACGATTATTTTTTGCAGACGAAATCAAATTCTTTCGAACTATCTCTTCAAATAATGCCACATTCTTCAAAACGACTTGGAAAATATCACTAATTGGTGCACCTTAAACAGACCTATCTTCAATCTTTCTAAATGCAAAATTCTGACATTTACACGAAAATTCAACCCCACTATATTTCCGTTTTTGGGCTCCTGCCCCCCATTCGATCTCTCGTATATACCGTAGTACTCTTCTTAATATTTCTTCCACCAAATCTTTAAGTAAGCGTCGTGAGATAAGGTCCACAAATTATCTGAAAAAATTAGCATCAAATCTAATTGCGAACCACTTTTCCTTCAACAATTAAATTTCCACATTCCATCTTTCCGTACAAAGCATTCCTCACATTTTTATCCTCCCCAGGCACATACCAATCTAGTCTTTAAATCCCCATTGAACAGGATGTGCTCATATTATGATCAGAATACAATAAGTGAACTGTTCTAGTAATTTCTCATTCTTGTGTATTGTATTTTCTTATGTTTTATAGTTTTTAATTTTTAAGTTTTATAATATTGATTATTGTTATATTATATTATGTTCCTGTCCATTTTTGGCTATGCTGCTAGGGCAGATGTATTTAATAAATAAATAAATAAATAAATAAATAAATAAATAAATAAGTAAGTAAGTAAGTAAGTAAGTAAGTAAGTAAGTAAGTAAGTAAGTAAGTAAGTAAGTAAGTAAGTAAGTAAGTAAGTAAGTAAGTAAGTAAGTAAGTAAGTAAGTAAGTAAGTAAGTAAGTAAGTAAGTAAGTAAGTAAGTAAGTAAGTAAGTAAGTAAGTAAGTAAGTAAGTAAGTAAGTAAGTAAGTAAGTAAGTAAGTAAGTAAGTAAGTAAGTAAGTAAGTAAGTAAGTAAGTAAGTAAGTAAGTAAGTAAGTAAGTAAGTAAGTAAGTAAGTAAGTAAGTAAGTAAGTAAGTAAGTAAGTAAGTAAGTAAGTAAGTAAGTAAGTAAGTAAGTAAGTAAGTAAGTAAGTAAGTAAATAAATAAATAAATAAATAAATAAATAAATAAATAAATAAATAAATAAAAGTCAATCAGACTGAAAGAGCCGAAAGTGTGAGATCAAATCAAATAACTAGTATATTTTCAATGCCTAGAACAACGCTTCAACTATTGCAAAGTATTTTTTATATAAAATATTCACATTTCACGTTCAAATATTAAATTAAGTAATTAAAATCAACGGTTCTCTTTAATGACTAACACAGCCGTAAGTGCAATAGTATAAAATGTATTTCTGAAGTGTTCATTTCACTGAGTGGGTATGGAATTCCATTAAACACTTCACTACAAAAAACTTCTTCTTAAATGGGCTTTTGCTTTAAATATGAATTGCAAATTCAATTCCCGTCCATTAACGGATCGATATTTATATTAATTTAGTAAAAATATAAGTTGTTTCACGTTACGTTTAAATCTGTTCATCATTTGTCAGATTTTCTCACTGGTTGAGCGATATTCATTTTTTATATTCCTTTTTCTTTTCATCTTCATCATGCATCTTATACAAATTTATTTTTTCAGTATCCATCATCTGCCAGCCAAATTGATCCACTGCTGAACATTGCTCTCTAATGCTTCTGTGAACATTACTGTCTGAGGAAGTAACATTCAAAACGTGCTATGACACGCAAAAATCAAAACTGAGATATTAGTATAGTATTTCCAAAATGAAATGGCCACTCTCACTTGCTGATTCCAATAATGACGGATAGTATAACCATTATACCTGCTGAGTTTATGGTTCTGTTAAAAGTAGTTGCCAGGACCTTAATAATTATTTAAAATAAACGTGTTTTCTTAGGTGCTTTTCGAACTGTATATACTCACATGACATTCCTTCACATTTTTATCAGGCTTAGGACTGGCTATATTTGAATTATAAATATAGGCATGTATAAAAATCGTTTTGTTTTAAGGTCTATATAGTCTATATTAAATACTTCAAATTTGCACAAACAAAAATCTTTTATTTTTTTGAATTTGCCAATAATGGTAATTTAAAATTATTAAAATATCAATCATTATTAGCGTATTAAATATGGTAGTAATCATCATCATCAACTATTACACCGGTCAACAAAAAAAAATATCGTTTTTGAGTCTTTATGTTTATGACTATTTTCTGATCCTTTATATCGAAAAATAAATAAAACCTTCGTTTATTTTTGAAAAACTTTGCTTTTGTACCTTTTACAACGATCAATATATATTTATTTATTTTTATGGCCATATAAGGAGAAGTGCGTTATATTAAGTAAGGGTGTGGACGAGCGGGTGGAAAGCAAGTGGCATTTCACTTACGTGGTTCATAGTTGGTATGCGCATGTGCATTGCAGCGATACAACGCATTTTGTGTGACATATTCAAAAATGACGTCAAGAAGTTGTAAACACGAGGCAGACTCATTCTGCTACATTTGCGGCAAATTTATCAAAACAAGAGAATGGTTGTATTTCTGATGGGAATGCATCCCATCAGAAATCCAACCATCTTAAAATCCCCTATCACTGGCCAGGTGTACTCTTCATCTCAACTTTCAAGAACTATTTTCACACTTTCGTAATTTACTTTGAGCATTACGGAATGAGCCAAAGAAAGAGATGGAAATTTATTTCTATTATGAAGAAGGACAGCTTTTAAACTTTTTGTAGAACTGTCTATGAAAAGACGCCAGCCAGAAACAATGCATGAGATTCCGACCGCCTTGCATAGGCGGTTATACTAAATATCCTTGCTACCTTTATTTTTATCGGACCACAAATAAAGAAAATAATGGCCAGTGACGAATTTTTACAGATACTCAATACTCAGGAAAGGAAAGCCTGAAATCAGTGGTTCATGGTTTTCTTGGAAACAACAGAGCAGACAATTACAAAGAGCTTATTGCAACTATGCTTGATAACTTTAAACTCTTGGGTTGCCCTTAAAGTGCATATTTTACATGCGTACTTGGACCAATTTAAAGATAATATGGGAGCCTATTTGGAAGAACAAGGTGAACGTTTTCATCAAGACGTGATGGACTTTGAATGTCGTTATCAGGGGCAATACAATGAGAGTATGATGGGGGACTATATTTGGGGGCTAATACGAGAAAGTCCATACAATCACAGAAGAAATACGAAAAATAATCATTTCCAAACTTTTTTATATATTCTGTTACAGTAATTGTTTGTTTCGAATGGTTTTCTTCTAAATAAAACTGATTCAAATTCATAATAAAAATTTATATTATTTTTGCATGCAATAAAGGTCTGAAAAAAGGAAAAAAAGGAAAAAAAAGGAAATCCGTAATTTCATACTGATAGCTACAAAAACAAACTTTTTCGGGTAAAACTATTTTTTCTTTAATTAATAATGTGGAAGAAATAAAAATCAGATATGCAGAACCCAGACTCAAAATTGCTGTTGACCGGTGTTATCATTGTTTATATCACTATCAGAGTTTGTGTCACTATCAGTGCCATTTAAATTAATAATTATTGAAGATTTATTTAGTGTATTTATAAAAAATATTGTTTCAATTGTCTTTACATGTTCTACACATCCTTGCCACAAATCACTACTTATTGCAATTGTTTCGTCTTTAATTAATTGTACTACAGTGTCACTTTCTGTCGATATTGTATTTTTCCGGCACACATTACATTTTAATTGGCATTATATTAGTTCTATAAGGTTTAAAAGACAATAATGTGGAGGTAGCCTTAAAATAGTAGCCACGTCGTCATTTTCGCATTCCACGTCAACGTTCACATTTTCGCACTCCAAATACCTTGCACAGATTCACTATTTTCACTACAGAAATCAGGAATTTCTGCAAAATCAAATGGTCACCAAAGAGCCATGTTGTTAATGTATGCACGCTATGAACGTTGAAAATTAATTAACAAACAAGTATAACAACTCCTAACATTCAGAAACAATAGGATTATAAATTTGTAAAATATCCTAAATGGTTTTTAAGAAACTTCAATTGAACTAGTGTTACATCTATTGTATTGAAATTTAAATTTACCTTAATATCTCTTATATTCTTTTTACAGTAAGGAGTCTTAAGATTACTGCCGTAAACCCATTACGGCATTGTTAAGCACCTTAACAAGAGTGGACATTTCATTTTGGAAATACTATAACAGTGATTTCTTCTTTGTTAAATATATAAAACAAAATTATTAAATTAATCTAAAACGTGTCTTGTAACACTTCACTCAATAAGTCTCCGGTCTGACATATATATGGCAACACTGTTGACAGCCCCATAAGATTTCTGAATAGTACCAACCTTCAAACGATACGTGTGAAAATTTCATGACATTCTGACAATTAGTTTAGAGGTTAAAATGGTTTTAGTGACTCCAGTTTTCTAATTTTCAAAAGAATTGATAAAAAAAAATTTCGTGTGTTGATTAAACATTGTTTTTTGATGGGAAAAAATACTGTTGAAGCCAAACAGTGGCTTGATAAGCATTATAGAGACTCTGCGCTAGGCAAATCAACTATTACTGATTGGTATGCTGAATTTAAAGTAATTAATTAATTTTAATTTTTTTAAGTTTAGGAGCGTTGGAATGAATGCATCACTTTTGAAGGAGAGTATGTTGACGAATAAAGTCGAATTTCTAAAAAAAAAATTGTTTTTCTTAGTTAGATCGGAGACTTATTGAGCGACGTGGTACTATCAAAAACGCATAAAAAATTAATAATATTTTTACCTTTTATTATTTTTTTGATGAACTTTTAAATTGGTACAAAGAATCGATCTACGATCTTCCGTCTGTAAAAGTTTCTCTTCTGTTTTTTTAAGTTATTTATATTTTTGGGTATTGCTTGTTTCTTTACACCATATGACATTATTTACATGGTACTAATTTATTACATTACATATTAGATTACATTGCATAGATTAATCCTATTAAATTGTGGTACTATATTATTTATATTTTCTTGAGAAAATTAGTGTCTTTTAGTAACAGTATTATTTTTGCATTTATTTCTAGGCTATCCGACAGAGCTTCCACTAATGTACGCTTTGCTACTACGTCTTTCTTCGTTTTATTTTGCACAGTCTATTAATATGTGTTTGACTGTGATGGATGTATTGCATACATCGCATATTTCGGGATCTTTCATTTTCAGTATGTGCTGGTGAGTTAGTAGAGTATAGCCGATTCTAGAGTGCTCCAGTGACTGATTTTTAGTTTAAATTCCCAGAGTTTATTATCTTGAACTCCTAGTCAGACCGAGTTCCATTCTTCTATTTTTTTGCGTTAGGTAGCTTTTGAAGTCTTGTTGTGAGATTGGCATTTGTTACTGCTTCCTTGGCCGCTTGGTCAACAATAACATCACTCGTAACACGCAACAATATTTAAAAATGACAAATAAACAATAATATTAAAAAAAAGGAGAATAAATAAAATAATGTAAACCTATTTTTGTTAAAATTCATTCAGTTCAGATTTTATCTTTGTATCGTTAATTTAAGCTATCGTTTGTCCACCAAATTCATGGAAAAACAGGTTTTCCAAATTTAAATAATACAGTTTTCGTATTTTTGCTCATTAAAATTTTAATGATTAAATTCAACGTTTGGGCTTTCAAAATTAGTGAATACAAAAATACTTATTGCAAATAGGATTATAATCCTTTTTGCAATTATCTCAAAATTGCATTACTGTGATAAAACACATTTTGAATGTTACCTCCTCGTTTTGCGGTAACAATAGCCAATTCTGAAAACGTCCTTAACATATTCCGTAATAAGTGGACCTAGGTCCACCTATAATCAGCAAATCTCTTACCATATCTGGCCCATTTTCATATTAGTTTGCTACTCACACTGTTATGTCACATACACATAATTTTTCCTGACGATGTAATAAGTGAGATATTTCTAAATTTCACTTTCAAGGTGTACCCCAGCAACTCTCCAAATATAAAATCAATCCAAAAGATTCATAGAATAAAAAAGAGTTGCTTTCTTATTATAAACAGTTTTTGTCATATTCGTTTTCGCTCAATAATAAGGGAGATATTTTAAAAGTTTAGCTTTGTGCCCACCCCCCGTAAGTCTATCATCTAAATGATAAAAATTATAGAAATAAAAGATTTGGTTTCATATTTTAAACTATTTTTGTTATGTATGATTTTGCTGTTAAGTCGGTAATAAGGGAGATATATGTAGATTTTAGTTTTAGGGTGTCGTCCCGTACTCGCCAAATATTCATCTAATTGAAAAATGCATTGAATACAAAATATTTTTTTCTTATTATAAACAATTTTTATTATATGTATTTTTATATTAAATAAATAACAAGGCAGATATTTTAAGTTTACTAATAAACAGTTCCATCCCCCCCATCCCCCTAGAATAACAATTTTGAGATATCGCTTAGCCTATGGTTTTACTCTATAATCATACCAAATTACGTGAAAATATGGCCGTTTTTGTGAATCTCGGGCAGACACACAAATAAAAATTGAATATTTGGCGGATATTGCCTAATCATTTGAAACGTGTAGAAACCAAATATGAGGCCGGAAAATTAAAAAAAAACAGATATAGCCTCCAATTTTATTAGTATGGATTGTCTGTTTTGTATAAGAAAATTATACTGTTGTGCCTCCCCATAAACCTACATTTTTTTCATTAATCTTTATTATCTGCAGCCCACTGATTGAGATACTCTGGTATGAGACCGATATTTGTTGAAGTTTTGCCTTATAACTTCTATCACTTCAATACAGTAATGAGACAACTGGTAACTCTCCAGCTATCCAATTGGTAAAATTAACTGTCCACCCTTTTCCGAATTTCGTAACAGCATTTATACCCTTATTAAGGTTATAGGTCCATTTTCCAGACTATCGAACGATAATGAAAATACTCTTATTTACCTTTCTATAATCGTAAAATGCTAAAAGTTTACTTTGTTGTTATACGTACTCTCTGGATATTAGGTATCCCAGAGGAGAACTTAAGTAAGTTAGAGAACTTTATGTATTAATGCTAATGCAATCCTGTTAAGTTCCGAATCAGGAATATGTAAATTGTAATTGTTGAAGGTCAGATTTTGTAACTAGGAAGTATACTCTACATTGTGCTACATTATTACCTTCCATATGATAATTTAATTACTGGCAAATAGAGACATATCGTTACTAAAATATTACCATTTTCTGAAATACAGGATGCTTAAATGAATTTAAAATAACTTTTATCTACGATCATCAAATAAGTAACGCATTATGTGTCCAACTGAAAATACATAAAGCTGCTCATATTGCATGCAGTTTAAAACGTGACACGCATCCGGATATCAAAGAACGTTTTTTTGCAATGCAAGTTTTTATTTAGTAAGTTAGTTAAAATGTCTTATAAACATCTTTATAAAAGGCAGGGACGTAGCTGGGGAGGGGGGGGGGTTAGGAAGCATTTGCCCTCCCTCCTGGATAATTTATTGTATATCGTTCACTAGACTTGTTAACTGAGAACATTTTAATAGCACCTTTGTTTTAGTCATTATTAAAATATTTTTGCTAACCGCAATTTTGAAGTTCTTTATTTTCATATCGGTCAAACTAGCCAATAAAATTAATATTTATTTTCGGAAGAATATATTTTGAAAATCCACATTCATTTTTGCATTCTTTATTGAACCCATAGTTTTGATTTGCTATTTTAAATACTAATAAAAATTTAACATAAAGATCTATTTTGATTGCTGTACTAGCTTTCTTAATACCATGAGTTCAAAAAGAAATAACATAAGGGTTGGCTGTGGAAAAATAAAATAATGTCTATTGCAAGTTTTATATAACAATTGACTAACGTTTAGGCACCGTTATAATTGTAGCTTAATTGAATTTTCAATAGAAACTTATGACAACAACAGTGATGACAGATAATTAATTGACAGTTAAAGCTTGCAGTACACATTATTTTATTTTTCCACAGCCAACCCTTATGTAATTTCTTTTTGAATACAAGGTATATTTGATTGCAGAATATAAGAACTTTTATATAGGCTATTATAAACGTTTTAGCAGAACTAAATAGAATATTTATTTTCTTCAGTTGTCAAAAGCTCATTTTTTCACGATTGAAGTGAACTTTTGCTACACAAAATGATCAACAGCTTCATTTAATATGTAACAGTTACTAGATTTCAAATCTAGCAAAAAGGTGACATCTATTGTTATGCAGGCACCATTATTTTGGACATTTGCCATTGCTGATAGTACTAGGCTAGAATGGTACAATATATAATACTATATAATACTATATCAGTTATATAAACATTGAAATGTTTATAACTCTCGTGATTGCTGAAGACGAAAACAGATCGTTGAGCAGTTTCCGAAACGTCCGAAATTATTTTACATAACTCCTGAAGTATTATATCTTTTATAACGGTGTCCGCATTAATATTGGACCATTGCAAAATAATTTCAAAGATATTATTTATCGTTATATTTTATAAATTTTTAAATTAACGGTTTCACACAGTCGGCCATTCAAATGAAAAATTTACTACGTACAACAAATTCAACTTTAAATTCCAAAGATATTAAAATAATTCATGATTATTTGAATTAATATAGAAGCAAAGACTAATTAATATTATATTGTAATTTGTATACAATTGACACTCTGTGTTTTTAAATTTGTGTGGTTTTAAATATACTTCATTAATTTCCAAAAATTAACAAGAAATTTATTTTTCTTTAATTTATTTTTCTTATAATTTTTATCATCCGATATGGTCAGCTGTGGGGTCGACTCAACCTCAAGTCTTTAATATTTAGTAATGAGTACATGTTTATACAGAGATAATAGGATCGGTCGAAACGCTTTCATATCTATGACCGGCAATCTAAAAACAAACAATTTACCTTTTGTGCCCCTTAGGTTTGTCTGGGCGTTGGGAACCTTATATTTCATTTATTATAACTTTTAGGGTATTGTAGTTATGACAAAAAAAAAACCTTATAACATCATTCATGTATCCTCATAATTATTGAAAAATATATATTATGACACAAGCAACGAAAGTAAATGCACCAATTCAACAAACAGCACAGTATTGCCAAATAAACGTTTAAAACAAATAAAATTCAAGGCCTACTAGACGCCTTTTTTCAATCATACTGTATTGCTCATTGTACGCTGAACATTGGATATTCAAATCCTTTTTAGGGTTTTATAGATATGAACAAAAAACCCTTATAATGTCACTAATGTGTCTTTCTGTAAGATTGTACGGTAGGAAATGTGGTGTTACGTACTGTTTTCGCTGACTCGTACTCATTTAAAACTAATTCTTACGGCTATCTCACTTTCGCATACTTATAACTATTGTAAACTCAAAAAGGATACAAGTATTGAACATATTAGAACCAACTGACTAGGAAGTCCTGACAATCTACTTAAAGGTAGCAGTTCTCGTTACGGGAACATTTATTAACCTCTGAATTCTCTATTTATGTCAACAATTTTTAGGTTAGTCGTGTTTGACACATGGAAATAACCACATTTTATACAGATTGGAGTATGAATACTTCGTTAGAACCTGGAAATTACAGACGAATAGCATGTATTACGTATAATAAAGAACATACTTACTACTTGTAAAATATATTGTGTTTACATTCGAATTTTTTTGCAAGTGCTGATAAGACAGAATGTTGTATTTTTGGTAACTGGCTAAGTCTGGGTGCCGTGCGTACAGACATTTAGTGTAGAGGGGGTGGTGAAGAGAACATAAAATGGGCTGTGAGATGCCATTTGAACTCTCTTCAAATGGTGTAGTTCAAGTATAGGCGTTTTACTAGAGGGAGACCCTCTGTAACACGTGCCAAATTTTATCCGCAAGTTTTGTGAAAGTATTTGAAGTATTTAATACTGTTGACATGTGGATTCGCTATGCGGAAAAGGCACGTGATACATCAATTTTGGAAGTCCAAGACGCGGCTGGGGCCAGAAATAGGGGTTGTCTCGCCTGGCATTTGAATTACAATATTTAGCCACTAAAACACCAAGGTATGTTTCTTTTATACAGTATTACCCGTAATTCAGTTAGCACAGGTCCAGAGTTCTAATTTAGGGTATTTATTTGTATTTTGTAAAGATTGTGGCAACATGTGGCGGGCCGGAATTGTGCGATCGTTCTCGAGGGAGTATTCTGCGTTCGAGAAGAGGTAATATCCTCTACATGTAAGGGATGAAGAGCCGTTTTTGGACCGACCCGTGGAAGGATTGTACGAAAATTATTGTATCGTTTGGGACCTGTTTCTACAGGGTGTTACGAGTTTTGGTTGTGTTTCAGCTAAGTATAATTTGGAAATGTTTTGAAATTTTGTAACGGAAGCAATCCTTATTAACGTATTGGAATTCCCGTTTGGGGATGTTTTTTTGTGGTTCTTAACATTAATAGCGTAGGGCTGCGTCTGATACACCCTTATAATTTATGGCCATGATTATTAAGTGTGTGTTGTTATTTGAGATGTGAATATTAGCTGAAATACATTGAGGTTCCTCAAATTGTGTATAATCTTGAGATGTTTTTGAATTATTGAGATACAGACACGTGGTGTCGTTTGGTTTTGAGTAACGCTTGTTGCGTGAACGGTTGGGCGGTGTCGCCACCGTGATTTTGAGGTACAATAATTTTGTTCATGAGTCGTTCATCGTAAATTCTTGCCGCGTAAAGTAAATTCAGTCTGTCTGTAAATTAATATTTTCCCTTGGTAAAACGAGGTTGTGAATTGGCACTCGAACACACGGGTTAAAACCCCTCACTTTGAATACTTTCTGGTCGAGTATTCGTGTTATTTGCCTTTTCACTTTATCAAGGGGTCGGGCTTGTAATTATAATTGGGAGGGAAATTAAATGTTAAAATCATTCGAGCGAAGCCTCCGCCACAAAGCATTGTGTTTTTTTTTTATGTAACTCTGGCCAGTCTTCATTTTTTTGTTTGCAATAAATTTTTCTATTTTTATATTTTGTGTAGAATCAAGTGGGTGAGGTGGTACGGTAACTATTTTTTTGTATTCTCAATTGGAGATTTTTTTGGATTGGCGTACCACGGGTTTTAAAAGGGACTATAAAGGAGGATGTATAGAGTGGGAGCACTGACACTGTTGGGTTCTTTTACCAGCGCGACGGCAGTGTCAGTGATATCACTGGGATTTTACTAGCTTGAAGGCGAGAGAAAGTTGTTATTAAAAAATTTCAAACGGATTTTGTTGAGCACTGGCTCCCGATTCTCTAAACTTCTTCCTAATTTTTCTAAACAGTATTACCTCAAGGAATACTTTTTTGTAACAGTATTACCTCAAGGAATACGTTTTTGTTAGAGTTACATTTGATTTTTCTTGATTATTTTGTGAATATAATATTACGTTGGTTAATAAATTTTGTTATTGAGTACATTGGTGTTTCTGTCACAAGAACTCTATTCCTTTCCCTTGGGGACTTATTTTCTTCCAGAAAATAGGGCAATAGAAGCGAGGTGACTGGCGCCGTATAAAATTTCAGGCCGCACATAGATATTGGTATTTACAGGACCACCTTGCATAGTCACATCTACCTCTAGCCAGGACTGGCGGCCTTCTACCTTGCCCTGGACAGCTGATAGCCGCTGGAGTCACTTCACAGTGGTTACGGAATTCATATTTTTCCCCATTTAAGTTTTTAGCGATCAACCAGAGAGCTGAGCGGACGCTGGCGCACGCCAACTATATAACGCTGGAGTCTGGCCGTAATATACGTTATAGTAACCAAACGGCTAGACTTAGGTAGTTGAAATTTGGCATGCTTGTACAACTCTTTGATCCACATTTAGGAAAACTATAGAGAGTTCAAAGAAACACAAGGAATGGGGGGGGGTGAAATATAAACAAATATGTATTCAACGAAAATGTAATTTTTTATTTTTTACATTTTGAATGGGGATGTCAAATAAAATTATTTAATACCTGGATGGACAGCAAATATTTATTTCTGAAATTTTTTTATGGGATTTTCGCCAAAAATGTGTCAAAAAACTGGTGTCTCCAACCTTAATTCCCAGAGGGGTTGATCTAAAAATCTGAAAACAATTTCAATAATGTACAAGGTGTCTCAAAAGAAATTTTATATTTATTTAGCTTACTGCGTGAACGCAACGTATCCGAGGGGCGCGGGGGTTATGTCAATCGGTAGCCTGGCTCTTGGGAAAAAACGGTGCTTCGGCGACTGTAGCGCGTAGAAAATTCTGCAGTATTCGAGGTTTTCGCCACTTAAATGATGCGCCAAGCATTCCTCTCATTCGACATTGGGTTAAAAAGTTTGAAGAGACTGGTACAACGTTGGATAAATCAAAATCCGGGCGACCAAGGTCATCTAGAACGGTAGAAACCGTGGAGAATGTTAATCAGTCTGTTCGTGACGACCCGAACCTTTCAATTCGGAATCGCGCAAGTGCTTTAAATGTGCATAGATCATCATTACATCGCATTATGCACAAAGACCTAAAGCTGCACCCCTACAAAATTCAATTGGTGCAAGAATTAAAGCCCCAAGATGCCAGTCAGAGGCTTAATTTCGTAAATCAGGTGATTGAGCGATTTTCAACGTTTACCAACATTTTGTTTTCGGATGAAGCTCATTTTCATCTTAATGGCCACGTAAATAAGCAGAACTGCCGCTACTGGAGTGCAACGAATCCGAAACGCAAACATCAGAAACCCCTACATTCGCCTAAAATGACCGTATGGGCTGCGATGTCGGCGCGAGGAACTATCGGCCCTTA
The DNA here is from genome assembly GCA_963971575.1 of Liopterus haemorrhoidalis. Lineage (NCBI taxonomy): Eukaryota > Metazoa > Arthropoda > Insecta > Coleoptera > Dytiscidae > Liopterus > Liopterus haemorrhoidalis. Next base: position 35,807,201 of record OZ020617.1, read on the forward strand.
CTTTTTTGAAGACGAAAGGGGGCGTGCAGTTACAGTGAATTCAGAGCGTTATGTGGAGATGTTAGACAACTTCTTGGTACCTGAACTGCAAAACTTTCCTGGCTATAACCAAAGAACATGGTTCCAACAGGACGGGGCAACTTCACACGCGTCCAATATGTCTCTGCCACGTGTTCGTGAAATTTTCTCAGGCAAATTGATCTCCCGGAGAGGTGACATAAATTGGCCTCCACGCAGTCCAGATTTAACCCCTATGGACTTTTTCCTATGGGGTTATCTTAAATCTAAAGTTTACGCCAATAAACCGACTTCACTGGCGCATTTGAAAGAAAATATCCGTCACGAAATGGCAGCCATCCCTGAGTCCACCTGCCGAGACGTCATAAGTAATTTTACTGTTCGATTAAATGAGTGCCGAGAACGCGAGCGTCTACATTTAGACGATATTATTTTTAAGAAATAAATCCCCAAAAAGTGTATTTTAATAATTAATAAACATTTTTTCTATATACGGCTTACTTTTTTTTTAATCGATCCACTAAATATAAAATTTCATTTGAGACACCTTGTATATCAATGGGAACCAGAATATTTTAACAGGAACATTTGATCAGATTAGTTTTTCGAAAATTGTCGATTTTTTCTGTCGTTGAGTAAAATAATTATTTTATTAACTGTGTGATATCAAAAGAAAACACATAAGACCTGTTTTTCCCTTCTACTAACCACAAAATCTTTACATTTTGTTTAACAATTTTCTCTGATCATTTTTTATAGATCTTTTATTTAACTATTAAGTGTATAAAGTGTGAAAAAAGATATTGCCAGAGGCGGCCAACGCTACTAATACGGACGATTCCAATAACATTTTTCATGACACTTTCGTGTATTTCTGGTGTTATTTGACTGATTTCTTGTTAAAAATTGCCCTGAAACTCTTAAGTTGTTACAGGATTGTTAACATCCTCTTAGCCCTACCCTTTCCCTTAAGTAGCTTCAAATAAAAAAATCGGACGCTGTAAAATCTGGAAAATGAAGTGACTAAATGATATCACCAAATTTTGAAATTGTTCGATCAAGAATTACACCTCGCAAATGTTGCATCCAAACGCGAGCTACGTGAGAGATGAACCATCAGTCCCATTTGAAAGCTCAAACGTTGACTATCTACCTGTAGATAACAAAACCGTAGTTCAGAAGCTGAATTATAATACACTATTCTTATTATAGTAAAACTCATTAGCGATTAAAAAATAAAAATAAACAATGGTTTTGATAAAAAGAAAAACAGTACATGTTCAACCTGAAGGATTATAACTGAACATGTTCGAAGCTTTAGAGATTAAGAAGGCAACTTCTAAGAAGAAAAATCTCATGAATGAACAACTAGAGCTAATTATTTTTCCGCTTCTAACACCTTTTTAATCCGTATGGTTTTTCCTCTCATTTCAGAATCCTGTTTTCTTGTACCGGTAATGTAGGTATATGTATATTACAGACATTTCTGTTAAATCTTTGTATTATGAAGATAGTCTAATAAGCCAAAATACGTATCAATAAAGTTTAGTATATTTTTAAACAGCTACACAGTGTTGATATATTCTAATTTATGTATTTATTTATTTTTTTGTATGTTTTTAATTTCATATGTTGATGAGGATAGATAATCATCAAATCACTACTTAATATTCGTTTGTTTTTATCCATATTCTCCCATTGTCCGTCTCTGGTCCATTTATCCATTTATCTATTATAAATTAAAATTTCAGGATTATATAGATTACATAATAGGGAAAATAGCAAAGAAGGTTGGTTTTTTATATCGTGTTGGAAAACACCTATCCTTTTGGGTTAAATTAAATATTTATAAAACAATAATAATGCCACATTTTAATTATTGTAGTACGCTATTGTATCTTACAACTAGTACAGAGATGCCTAAATTGCAATTATTACAAAATAGAGCAATGCGCGCCATATTAAATTGTAACAGATATACTAGTGTAAAATATATGTTAAATGTTTTACAATGGTTTAGTATAAAAAAGAAATTATAAATAGATAGTGTAATATTTATTCACAAGATATTACTAAACGCATTGCCATCATATTTATGTAGTATAAATATAATACAAGAATCAAAAATGATTTTAGAATTAGGCGTACTAGAAAAGTTAGTACAGATAAGTCGCTTTATGTTAAATGCCTGCAAGCGTATAACAACTTGCCAGATGATATCAAAGCTATTGGAAACATAAAAAAATTTAAGGTTACTGTAAAAAAAATGTATAGAAGTAAGGAAATTTAGGAAAATTATATATAATACATTGTTTTTCACATATTATTATATTTGTATTTATGTATATAGACCATGTATGTATAATATAATATTTATATACATTAATAGCCGAAGGCTAATAATAAATAATAATAATAATAATTATCTGCAGTGGCGGATGATACAAGTGGCGCAGGAACAGCGACCTCCTAAAAAAATTTAATAGAAAAACTGAATTTAAATCTTATCTATACTTTAAAATTGCATAAAATTAGCTTACTATATCTAAATATATTTGTTTTTATTTTTTCTAATTCGAAGATTTTTCATGCAAGTGTTAGATTTTAAAAAGTTAGATCTAGAAAACAACACTTATGTGGACACTACTCGTAGTGTCCCAATGCACAGTATTGTCACATACGATTTATAATGTATTTACCTACGCAAGTAATAAAAATGAACTGGAAAGAGCAACAGTGGTAAAGTTTAGTGTGTATGTATGAATTTCGGCCGGTCTCCTTAGCTTAGTTCGTTTCGATTTGTGATAAGTACTCAGACGTAAAATTGTATGAACTGCAAAACTATGAAACTAAATTATTAATAAAAAATATTGGTCATCAATGGCCAAAAGTAAATATTACACAATCGAACAAAAATTGAAATAGAACATTAATAGAGATTCAGTAAAAAACAATGATAATCATTTATAATGGGGTACTCAAAGCTACAATATTTTTAACGACCGATGAATGAGCTATCTGTAGCTCGGAGCATAATAATATATATATACAGGGTGTCCCAGCCAAGTGGCTCACCATTGCTATGTTTCTTAATATTATAGATAGAGATTCGGTTAAATGGACAAAGTTCGAGTATTTTACATAGGAAATATCATGACAGACTCAAAAATATTTTTAGATGTTTCATTGACCAGATATTTTGAAAATGAACATTTTTTAAAATGGAATACCCTGTATATTGTTAGGCCATTGGACCAACGATTTTTTTTTGTCTTTATAAAAAACTTAACATGTTTATAATGAAAATTTTTTCATAACGGAGATATCAACGTTACAAACTTATAAAACCAGTACGATTAAAAACTTACATATAATAAAAACAAAAGTAAAAGTTACCTAGTAGTAATTAATTAGTATTAGTATTTTGGTTACAAATATTGTTCGAATAAGCATCCATTATTGTTAAACACAATCTTATTCTTTATTTTATGTTTCGCATTACATTGCGTTACATATTTTTAGAAATTTTGCTGCAAGCAAGAGATATTTTACGAGAAAATACGCATGCTTGGAATTCTTCGAAATAGGGCCGTATTTCTATGAAGGAAATGTGACTACTGTAAAGTATTTAGATTTTTTGGAAAATAGTTTTTAAGATTTATTTGACGAATGGCGAATTTATGGCCTCCTAGATCTCCTGATTTAACATATTTAGATTTTTTGTTTGGGGTTTCTGAAAAATACAGTCTAGAGAGATCCAATTAATAATTTAGATGAACAAAAAAATAATCTTAAAATATATCTCTTGCATCAAAATTTCTAAAAATATGTTACGCAATGTAATGCGAAACATAAAAAAAAGAATAAGATTGTGTTTAAACAGTAATGGATATTTATTCGAACAATATTTGTAACCAAAATACTTGGTAATTTTTAATTTTGTTTTTATTATACTGTCACGTGGGTGGTATGATTTAGACACAACTCCTGGTTTCAACATAACAAATTTATTAAATAAGTATATAACAATTACCCCGTGTTGGCCAGGATCGGCTTGGACCTATCTCCGAGGCGGGGGCTACCCATCCGGGAGTCGAGGAGCCTGGAGAAGTCTTCTCCCACTCACATGGTCACTACTTGCTTGGCGTCACTCTCGATACTAGAATCCGGTGTCGGTGTCGTGGTCGTCACCTTCGGGACCAATACGTGCAGTTGAGTTGGCTATGTTCTACTACCTCAATATTCTCGACATCCATCTATTAAGTACCGAAAGTTAACCCAGTTCCAATATTCATTCGTCATGACAAATATTTCCTCATTATGAAAATTGCAATGGTTGCATTTCTTAATCAGGCCACATACGTCAGTTTGACAGTCAGCTGACGAATAGTTTTTAATCAGACAGCTGACCATCACAATGTCTAGATGTCGTAATCCTGACCTAGGATTACCTATGTGACAATATGTAAGTTTTTAATCGTACTATTTTTATAAGTTTGTAACGCTGTTATCTCCGTTATTAAAAAAATGTCATTATAAACATGTTTTGTTTTTTATAAAGAAAAAAAAAATCGTTATTCCAATGGCCTAACAATATACAGGGTATTCCATTTAAAAAAATGTTTATTTTCAAAATATTTGGTCAACGAAACATACAAAAATATTTTTGAGTCTGTTATAATATTTTCTACAAAAAATACTTGAACTTTGTCCATTTAACCGAATCTCTATCTAATTATTAACAAAGAGAACAATGGTGAGCCACTTGGCTGGGACACCTGTATATAATAAAAAATCTTTCACTTTCAAGTCGTCCTTGAAATCAAAATATTTGTAATTATTTTTAATTTATTAATGGTCAACTTTGGTATTTTTTTTTTCCAACACATCGCGTTTTGAGAAAAATCGCGTTCCCTCTACCTTGATACATTATGTATGTCAATTCTGAATATGCTTAACGGGACAGATTGAGCTGGATTGGGGGCAAGATATTTAAAAATCGAAGAGGGCGGATGAGAGAAATTCTGAAAATCATTTGAGAACGTGTGGAAGAAATTCTGAAAATCACTTAAGGAGAAGGGGAGTGGAAAAATATCGAAAATCTTTTGAGGACGGGGGAGGGTGATTCCAAAAAAACAAGGGGCAGAAATTTCATGCGAGCCTTTTGAAACTTATTGTTGGGACACGTTCGGGCCGTAGGCTGGACACCATTGCAGTATATGAATCAAAAATGTCCCCTCAAATATTTTACACACCAGCCGTTACTGATTCTCCGATATTGAATTTTAATATATAATATTAAAATTACACAGGTCTGCATGAATCTAGGGTTGGAGTCCTTGTTGGTATTTTGTTAACAGTGACGGGTATCATTAATAAATGTTTGTTAATTTATTTCCTATCACGTATAGTTTTCGAAAAATCGAACATTACAAATTTTACATAAAATTACTACATTAATTTATTTATTTTATATTCACCACTGTAATTTTATAAATGTTCATGACATAGGATATTCCAGTTAAGTGATAGTAGTGAGAACTTAATACAATGTATGGCGTTGGAAATATTCTCTGTTTTACTGATAAGCATTACATTCAAACCATATCATTGGAATAACAACGGTTTTATTGCTGTTTGTTATAGATTTTTTCGAAAATTGTTAAAAAGTGGTAAAATGGCATCTATTTCGTCTAATATACGAGGTGCGATAAAAATACTCGTGCGATTTTTTAATTTAAAAAACAATATTTATTTATCCACCATTTTTTATATTGTCCACATCAAGAGTTCCCATCGGATATAATGTAGGTGATAGCAAAAATTCGTACCTGATCTGAAAAAAATAAATAAATAAATAAAACACATTTTCATGGAAAACATTTTTTATTTATCAATAACGTACTCCCCATCATTTTCTATAACTGTGTCCCAACGCTTTACAATTTTTTGAATTCCTTCTTTGTAGAAATTGGGTGGTTCCGTCTTCAAAGAAAGTTGTAATGTAGTTTTTGACTTCTTCCACAGAAACAATTTTTTTGCCATTCAAATTATTTTGTAGTGAACGAAACAGATGAAAATCTGAAGGGCCATGGTCAGGGGAATACGGTGGGTTCTGGAGGATTTCCTATTTTAACTCCTTAAGTTATTGCAGTGTCCGTTGAGCGACATGTGGTCGAGCATTGTCGTGGTGAAAGATGATGCTCTTTCGATTAACTTGGACGTTTTGCTTGGATTTCCACATTAAGTTGGGTGATTTGCTCACAGTACTTCTCTGCAGTTATTGTTTTGCCACGTGGAAGAAGCTCGAAAAAAAGTATTCCTCTGCAATCCCACCAGACACATAACAATACTTTCATTGGATACAATTCAGTTTTTTGCCAAAGATTCTGCTCCTACACTTCCATGCTTCCAGCTTCTTTTTCTTTTTATGTTGTGATACATAATTAATTTTTCCAGTTATTACTCGATCCAAGAAAGGTTCATTTTGTTGTCAACATTTAACCTCTGAGAAATCTCTTTAGTCGAAATCCTTGGATTACTATAGAGTTATTATTAATGGCGGAAGGCCGCCCGGAGCGAAGTTGATCGTTTAATTGTATAAATAGATTCTTTGACCATATTAAATGGATTGGTTAAGTATTAATTTTTTTGGGTATCGGTCTAATAAAACAAAGTTCTTTTCTTGTCAAATAGATAAAAATATTTTATTTGCTGACTAGATTCGATTCTCTCTGAATCATTTTCAAAGCCTAGAAGAAATTGTTATACAAAATTTTGTAATTCAATGTAATAATTTTGTAGTTATAACAATTTTGATGGATTGTTTTGTGTAACAACAACAATGCATACAATGCATAGATTCGCTTCGTTCAACTTTTGGTAATGAAGCATCATCAGAAAAGTCTGTTTACAATTGGTCTGCAGAATTTCATCGTGGTCGTGATCCGTCAGTGATGAATCTCGTAAAGGTCGACTAAAATCGGTTGTGATTCAAAAAAACATCGATGCTGTGCGCAAAATGATTGAAGAAGATCGACAGGTGACTTACTGTGAGATAGAGGCATCCTTTGAGATATTGCAGACTGCAATACGTTTGATTTTGCATGAACATTTAGCTGTGATAGAGATCCGTTCCCGATGGATTCCGCATAATTTGGCTGAAACTCAAAAAAATGCTCGTGTTGATTGGTGCAAGGGAATGCTAAAACAATTCAATTTAGGCTCTGCAAAATCCATAAACAACATCGTTACAGGTGACGAAACTTGGATTTATTCATATGAACCAGAAACTAAGCAATAATACACTGTTTAGGACTTTCAAGATGAACCGATCTCCACAAAAGCTGTTCGTTCACGACCACTTCCAAGAAAATGATCGTTTGTTTCTTCGGTTGTACTGGACATGTCGCAACCATTCCATTAGAGGATCTAAGAACAGTTAATGCTAAATGGTGTACAACAATTTGTTTGCCAGAAGTCATCGACAAAATCAGGAAAAACTACCAAAAACCTCGCATCATTCTTTATCATAACAATGCAAGCTCCCACACAGTACGTCAAAAAATTGATTATTTGAAGGAGAAAACATCGAATGAATGTCTTATTGCCCGTATTCACCTGATTTATCCCCTAACGACTTTTTTTTGTTCCCCAATGTCAAACAAAAAATGCGTGGACAACGATTTTCATCACCTCAAAAGCTGTTGAAACCTTCGAAAACCATGTTTTTGAGATACCAGCTTCAGAGTGGAAAAAATGTTTCTAGAATTAGTTTGAACGCATGCAAAAGTGTATAAATATTAAAGGCGAATATTTTGAAAAGAAATAAAACAGTTTGTTCAAAATGAAAAAAATCTGTCTTAGTTTTTGTTAAAATTTAAAAGGTAGCCCTCGTACAAAGTGAAAATCAGAGATTGTGGATAACAATTATATTGTATCTTTTTGTATTTTTTTTAGTAGCATTAACTATTTAATAAAGCATTGTTATTGTCATTATTAATTGTAGATAGACAAAGATTTATTATGGAACAAACTTGATTAAAAAAAAAAAAAAAAAAAAATGGGTCATTTTTCGGTGATTTAATATTTAGTCATTGTTTGTAAATTAAAATAAATTGAACGTCAGTTTTTATATTATTTTGTTCAGGTAGTCGTTAGTTGTCGAACGGTGTTTAATTTTTTTCCTCTTTTTCACATTCACGGCGACATTTTGTTTTATTTGTGTGAACTGTATTTTGTTTTATTTTCTTGACTATTTATTGTTATTTTATTTATTTTTTATTTACTCTATTCATTTATTTATATATTTTATCTACTGACGTTCAATTTATTTTAAATTACAAACCATAACTAAATTTTAAATTACCGAACATGACCCTAATTTTTTTAAATCATGTATGTTCTGTAATAAAACATTGTAAATACGCAATTGTAATCCACAATATCTGTTTTCACCTGTATAGTTCTGAAGAAAAAAAAAAAAACATTTCAAAACTGGTAATTTGTATTTAGTTTCAATAATTATGTCCGCAACCGGTACAATTCTTCCACAATATTCAAATTTAAAAACTTTTGTCTATTCGATGAATACATATTTGCTTATATTTTTCAGGCGATATGTTGTTTTGAATTCTCCGTATTTGTCCTATATGTCAGTTAAAGTACTGTATATGCAACCTTAAACAAATTTAAACTTTCTAGGTCGAGCCATTGAGCCAAAATTTCTACTGAATAGACAGAGAGACAAATGAGTGACGGTATAATACAGCATGGCCAAACTACGGTCCGCGAGATCTATTTAGTAACACGCGTAAGCATACATACTTAATAGCGTATATTCCAAACTGTATCGCAAAAAAAAAATCTTTCGAGTATAACAAAACATAATGTTAAATTAATTTATTGGGCTCTAAATACCGGAAAAAACTTAATCCAGCTGTGGCACCCATTCCTAGTTTAAGGAAGGTAGGGTGGTCAGACAGTCACGCAAATGATCTTCGTGGCGGCGACTACGACAGACCACCAGCAGAAGTCTGGAATATAGAATGAAAAACAGAGATGTAACACAGAGACGCACCGAGTTGAGCACCTGGGGAAGACACGGACGACCTAGAGGAAAGGGAAGGGAATATAAACTCTTCTGCTCCTAGAGGCTGCTCTAGGAGACTAACACAAGGGAAATGGTAGCCCTAGCTGGGGTGTAGACGGGTAAAATCCTAAGCCCACAAGTAATGGCTTTGGAGGAACCAAACCTAGGAAATCCCACGATGTCTCTGAAAACCCTAGCCAAGCGACAAACAATGCGGAAAACGTTGCTCAACACGATGGGCGTATCACAGGAATAATGTACAGTACCACAAAAATATAATTTTATAAAACACTGACAATAATAGCAAAATTATTAATATTAAATAAAAAAAAATACACATATTAAATTTAAATTCAAATAAAACAGCACATGTGATCAATAAACCAGCGTGTGCGAAACAAAATGTACAAGTAACGGCACTGATGCGATAATTTATACAATAGAAATATATGTTACAAAAATATAAAATAAACAATGAAATTGAGTTAATGTAAAATTGGAATGGACTTACAGAGTGATGGTTTCAGTCATAAATATGTAGAATATCATCCTTTAACTTTACATTACATGGTACTGATGTCCCAAAAAAACAGGTTCCTGGGCCCTCGGATGGTTTCTACAACAGGTGTTGATGCACAAAACAAAATAATTAAATGATAAACCAAGAGGGTAAAATATCATTTAACTCGCGATAGACGCGTGATTTTATTAGAAACTGTTAAATAATTGAATCGACAGGCGATGTACTCTCTGATCAGGTCAGCATATGAGTGATTTAGGTGAAAAATAATGTTGGAACTGGCAAGTAGCGGCTCTTAACATTTTATAAAAACACAAAATTTTTGGTGTTTTAAATTAAATTAAATAAATTTAATTTAATAATAATAAGGGCCTTACGGGCGCAACACCAGTAGTAAACAGTTATAAAAAGACACAGTATAATAAAAATTCTACCACCAGAAACAAAATACTATACACAACAACCATGTTGTTTGCTAGGCTCATGACATCCTATTTTTCCGGCGGAACGAGCCGAAAAGTGTATGTCACACACTGCCCCTCTGGTTCCGGTAAGGCAGCGTCGCTGAGGAACTAGGATTTCTTATCGTGCTCTTTCCTGACTTCCGGGTTGTAGGTGGTCGTCCTCTCTTCCTCTTGGAATAGAGCGGTATTGGGGCATCTTGTGTCCCTGAGACTTACGGAGTTAATTCGATTGCGTGGTACTTACCTATGATACGTTTGGTCTCCAAACTTCAGAGAATTCAAATGTCATCAGACAATTCGGTACGGTACGTCTCTTTTGGGCAGTAGTTTGGCAGTTAGCCCTTGCGCAGCTTGGCTGAGAAGGTGAGTATGGACCAAAACTTGATCTCTTTCTTTATACAGTGGGGCTGGTTGGTGATGTTTTTAGGCGTGAAATTTATCTCCTTTTTTAGGTACCAAGACAATTGGAGCAGCCCATGGGGACTCGCATTCTTCAATTCTTTTTCAGATAATAGTTTGTTCAATTCTGACCGCAGAAGATCCTTCTTCTGGTTCGTCATTGTAAAAGGTGGTATAGCAATTGGTGCCTGGGCTGGTTTCACAATAATTTTGTGATTTGTCAGAGCTAAGCTCTGAATGGCTATGACTGACCCACAACTTGCCATGCCTTACTATTTCAGCCATGTATAAAACGGTTTATTTAACTGCAGTATTTTTCATTTATTTTGGTCATGTGTCCCTCGACGGTTTCTGTCAGACACAATATGGCCCGCTTAGGTAAAAGTTTGGCCACCTTGTTCATACCTACGAAAGCCTAAAAAGATCTAACGATGTAAATTCTCATGTTAACCTTACCATTTGGAGATGACCGGTACCATAGATGCAAGGTTATAAATGTGTGTGCCCTGGTGTGAACACACCAGGGCACTACACAACACGGAAAAAAACTTAAATTCTTATAAAAATTACTGATTTATAAAAAGAAGTTACATTATACTTTGGAAACGATAAAGCAATGTAACAATTTTTAGTAGAGTGCTCTTCCCACGAGAACTGGCCAGTGACGTCACACGCGCAGAATCCAGAATTCGTACAGTTTCTTCGTTGCTAAGCAGCATACGTAGAACCGACTGCAAGTTGAATTTCTATTAGTTTGACGTCATTACTTGGTGCATATACTATAACAACACTGTCCAGTTTTCGTAGGAAAAGCACTCTACAAAGTTTGCAAGCCTCACTCCAGATGTATAAATGACTTCTGATACAGAGGCATAGTTTTCCCTTTGAGTTAAATCTAATAAAACACTTCTCACACTTCAAAAATAAAACTTAATACTTCTAAGTTTTGCGTAAAGTTTGTTTTTATTTCACATTCACTTATAAGTTTTAAACTAGAATTTAAGAAACTATTCATCATTCAGAGTGTCTGCGGTTTTAAGTACTGGTTTACTAATAATATATTCAACAACTTTCAAGAAACGTCTTGAGTTTACACCTAGGTAAATTTATTGATTCATGTTAGTTGCAGTTATTCCAAATAGAGATAAGTACGTGGATTTGCTTTATCTAAACTCCCTGCATATCTGCTATTAATAAGAAAATTTCAAGAACACAGTATTTGCTGTGGTAACATACACATAATATCTCATAAGTTAGATGGCTAAGCTTCTCTGTGTACGCTAAGAAAATGGACGTAATAGTTGGCTGAGTTATGGTTCTGCCACACCTTGTCCCGGAAGCAACCGGACTACCCAAATGGACGTAATAGTGACCATATTACTCCTGAATGTACATAGATTGAAAACATGATAATGAAACTTGGAAACAGGAAGCCTAGGCTCTCCTCGGGCTGTCTCATTAATAATGATGATGAGATTGCTTAGCTGTAATTGTTCATACATGAGGAGGTATCATTCAGAACGTGATATGTCATGGTAATATAATTTAATAATGAAAAGAAAACATACTTATATAATACTAGATTAGCCCTTTGCTAACAGTGTTGGCAACAAATATTATTATACAATATACTATGAATGTGAATCGCAACAAATGCATTTCTAAGAAATGCATTTGTTGCGATTTGTGATAGTTAATGATTCAAAAAGCTTATTCTAGTTGCCGTCTTGGAAAAATTGGATAAAATAATAAGATAGGTAGTAAAATCAGTGTCAGTAGTTTTCCTTAAACTCTGTACCAGAAACGAAATAGTATTTTAAAAATCCATTCGTGTATTTTTTTAAGCTCTTGTGTTTCAGATAAATTAAATACCAGGCGCTGAAAAATACCAAATGTTTTTAGTCAAGTTACAGCTGATGGCACTTCGGTAAGCTTCGTAATATTTCGTTACATTTCGGAATCTCGCTTCAAAATTGTTTTGACTTCATAGCACGCATCCAGCCACCCAGCCACCCTGGGACCCACGTTGGCGTATTATATTATAGAATATTATAGATAATAGAAGAGACCGAAAATGAAAGTCAGAGCAATCAGAGTCAAAATATGTACCGAAAAATAAAGTACTTTACAAGAAACCATCAGACAACGATTCAAGCTGTAAGATATGAAAGCAACAACTTGCTCACAAATTGCTGTGATATGTCCGATCCATAAGACATGAGATAACCTAGATTGTGGAAATTATCATGAGATCTCACTTCTATGTACATTGTATAAGATCCTTTCAAATATTGTTCGTCGACTTGCACCGTACGCAGTAGAAATTATTGGACTACCAGGCGGGATTTCGATCTAGCAGATCTATAATAGATCAAATTTTCTTATTAAGACAAATTCTTGAAAAATGTTGGGAACATAACACCGACGTTCATAATGTTTTTATTGATTTGAGGAAAGCCTATAAGAGCATTATACATAACAAACTCTGGGACTTCATGGACTAATTTGGCATCCCTAGTAAACTTATCAAGATGACTATGGTGTGTGTGTGTGTCAGGATCCATAAGCAGAGTGAAAGTAGGAAACCTTTTGTCACAGCCTTTTGAAATTCATACTGGAGTCAAACAAGGAGACTCCATCTTACCTTTGCTGTTTAACCTTGTGCTGGAGATGCCGAAAAGCCCAAGATACCAACCACCGTGGTTTACAGCTCAATGGATACCACAAGATTTTATGGTATGTAGATGACTTGTATATTATTTCAAATAAGATAGCAGACGTAATATACCTTACTAACATGAGGAAGTAATGGGATTCGGACTGGTCAGAAATTAAAATTAAAACAATATTTTAATTTCTGATCAGTCCGAATCCCATTACTTCCTCATCATATTATATTTTACGGACATAACTATCTAATTCAATATCTTACTAACCTTATTGATATTGAAGCTTGTAAAGTAGGACACATCATCAGCAATGAAAAAAACATGTATCTTATGGTTAGTAGACACAGTAATGAAAACACGACTAACTTTAATGACACCAAAAACGCTTTTCAGAGAGTTTCTACTTTTTAATACCTAGGTACCATGATAAATTAAATGAATCTGATACAGTAGGAAATTTGGAATAGAATTAAACATGCTGATGCATCGTATCTTGCACTTGATCCCTCTTTTAAACGAAACTCCTGTCTAGGAACACAAATATTAGGCTATACCAAGTTAGAGTACGTTCCGTACCTACGTAGGGCTCTGAAACATGGACTTTTACAAAACGAGATCGACAACACTTCATAGTTTTCGAAAATTAAATATTACGCAGAATCTTTGATCCCATGCAAATTAATGATGAATGGAAAATTCGTAAGAACAGAGATATCCGAGAACTGTATTCATGGCAGAATATCACACAAGAACTGGGAGGCAGACGATTACAGTAGATGAACAGGTTATGAGGATGAGGGAGGACAGAATGGTTCGGAAGATATGGGAAGGAAGATTGAATTCCCGTCGACCTGTGGGAAGACCTTGCAAGAGATGGAGGAATCAGACAACCGAAGATCTAACAAGTATTGGTATACAGGATACTTGGCAAGACTTGACAATGAATAGATCAAGATGGAAGACTTATGTGAGTGAGGCCAAAGACAACCTAACTGATAGTGCCCAAAGTAGAAGACGAAGAATGTAATTTAAGTATAATTGGAATACACATTATAATCCTGTTTGTAATAAGTTGGAAACTTAATTTTTCGACTCAATTATTTTTGAAGTTCCAAACATTGAATTCAAACAGATCATCAAAATATTAATAAGCAAAAATACGAAAAATTGATTGTTTAATTTTGGATAAAACAACTTACTGGACAAATGGTTTAAAAGCACAAAAAAAGATCAAGTCTGATTTAAATTAATTTTAAGTGTTTTTTTAACAAAATAAGTTTAAATATATTTTTTTAAATATTTTTAATTTGTCTTTTTCATGTACACTTTACAACATTAATTTTCTAAATAATCACATAATCCTCTTATTGGGGAATTTAAATAGAAGATCTTAAATAAATTCTTTGTACAATTTTATAAGTTCATCAAAAAAAAAAAAAAAATGAAGAAATAAAAACTTTTAATTTTTAATTATTTTTTTTTTCGTCCTTGTGTACGCGTTTTAGATGGCACAAAACACGTGTTATATTAATTAATTTTATTCAGACAGACACATGAACGACGTTATAAGGGGTTTCTGGGGGTCATACCTTCTTCTTCTGCGGTTTCAATCCAAGGATTACCAATCCTTGGATTGAAAGGCAGCAGCTCTCCACGCATCTCGATCCTAGGCCAGTCTTTTTAGTTGGACGTAAAAGAGGCAGCCTAACTCCTCCATCAGCTGTCCAATGTAGTCCAGTCTGCAGTCCATCATTCCCCGTGTTTCCAATAGTTCATCCTCACTCTCTGCTAATATCACGATGTCGTCAGCTAACCGAATCATATCAATTTTCCTTCCTTGTTCCTTTACACTTGCTCTGTGTTCTAGCTTCTCTCTTATGTGATCAATAGCCATCTGGATGTAGACGTTAAAGAGAGCTGGTCCCATAGAGCAACCCTGTCGCACTCCTTGCCTGATGTCCGCTTCCTTTTCATGTTCTTCACATCTTACTACTGCCGTCTCTTCCTTGAATACCCCATATCACTTACCTGTCTTATGTACGCTATTCCCGCCTTTTTTACCATCCGAAATAACTCTGAGCACTCGACTCGATCGAAGGCTTTTTCAAGGTCTACAAAGGCTATGTAGGTATCTTTGTTCTTTCTTAGTCTCCTTTCCAGCACTAACCTTTACGACAGAATCGCTTCGCGCGTGCCTCTTCCCTTTCGAAATCCGAACTGGTCTTCCGTAAGCCTCTATTTATAACTGCACTCTTCACAGTATTATGGTTGTTAGTATCTTGGAAGCATGGGTAACAAGACTGAGAGTTC
The DNA here is from genome assembly GCA_963971575.1 of Liopterus haemorrhoidalis. NCBI lineage: Eukaryota > Metazoa > Arthropoda > Insecta > Coleoptera > Dytiscidae > Liopterus > Liopterus haemorrhoidalis. Next base: position 35,822,672 of record OZ020617.1, read on the forward strand.
AATACTGCTCGCACTTCCTAACCGAAGACTTCTTTAGAAGTGGAACTATAACACATTTCTTGAAATCTGCTGGCAGCTCTCCCGACTCGTATATTCTACACACCATTTTATACAAGTCATACTTGGTACTGTTTCCAGCAGTCTTTATGAATTCTGCTGGTATTTCATCAACTTCTGGTGCTTTCCCGTCCTTAAGCTTTTTCAATGCCATATCGAACTTATCCCTGAGTATTTCGTCTCCTAGATGTTCTACCTGGTCCTACGGTTCCAGCATGTCCGTTATAATGTTATTTCCGGCGTAGAGTTTCTCAAGATATTGTTTTCACCTTGTCGCTATCTCTGCTTGTTCATACAAAAGTTGTCCCTCCTCTGCCTGAATGACATTCTTTTTAGAATTCCGTTATCTAAATATATTCTTTACCGTTTTGTATGCAGTTTCTCACCTTTCTTTTAACACAAAAAGAAGGATAAGAGGGATAACCTCTAAAAGGATAACTGGCAAAGAAGTTCGTGAATGTGTTTTATCGAGGCAAAGTTAGCAAGAGTCTCTTAGAAATTAAAATATGCGACTAGCTACCAAATATCTTCTTCTAATAATAGAAATTATTTTTAAGAAATTTAAAAACCTAAACTAGTAAGTGAACATATGGTACTCCAAGCAGTTCATCGGACAAAATTTTGATGTCAATCTAATAATATCAAAATAATATCAAAAAACTTTTTGACGGGAATTATTCTAGTCTCGTTTTACTATGTTTTTGTATAAGGTTTTTTGTTTTTTATAAATATGAAGTAATAACGGCGAATATCCATGTGTTGTCTACCCGATCTTGTCATGAAATTATGAAGATTAGGTATTTTCAAAAAATAAGCCAAATTATAATATTTATGATTTAGCTTTGGTAATGATATATTGTTGTACTCGTTCCAAATTTTTCCAGCAGTTATCCGGTCAATTTGAACTGGAAATAAATCTCCTGGAAAACCATATATTGTATTAATATGTAGCTCCATAACTCAAGTAAATGGCTATAGATGTTTCCAATTAGCAATTTGTTTCAAGAAAACATAAAATATATTCAACATCTGACCTCCATAATATATTCATATGGTGCCATCTGATATATATTACGAAAAACTCATGCAACATTGCATTGCCGTTTATTTAAAGATAAATATGGCAACATTCCATAATTTCTACATAGTATGTAATGTTACGGGAAACGGGGATAAAACATGTTTTTGTTTCCTCTTTTTATTGCATTGTTTCTTTTCCATTATTCTTCATACGTTTAGAAAACAGATTAAACAGTAAATTGTGTACACAGATTCATCGAACTTCTAAAAAACGGAAGAGCCAGCAAATATATACCCGTCACATATATTAATAACTAGTTGACAAGATGTACTTCCCACGTTTTTTTCCCCCCTTTTGTTTGTTGACTTTAGCAGCTTCGCAGCTTTGGCTATTAGCCAGGAATAAATGAAGAGATTAAGAATTTTTAAAATTACGTTTATAATATGATATTTCTGATTTAATATAGTTATAAATAATTTCATAAATATCTTGAGAGTCAATAATACGAAGCGTTTTAATATTGGTAGGTAAGGATATTTTTTGGACTAAAATTTGTATGAATAAATTACGATTGCGAAAATGAATTAGGCATTCAAACACTAAGTGGTTTGAATTGCTGACAGACAAATTCTCACACGGGTAGAAAGAAGAAGAAATCATATTAAGTCTATCCAGATGGTATGGAGAAAAGGTGTGATTAAATCTAAGCCGGATAAAAGTGCATATAAAATATTTTCTTTGGTGAGAAGAAAACCCAAGCTTTCTACGAATGACTAATAGGACCGGCTGAAACGTCGACGTGACCATATGGCTTTCATATCTGCGGCCGGCGGTCTAGAAACGGAGAACTTACCTTCTCTACCCCTTATACGCCTATCTAGGTGTTGGATTCCTATTATTTTTTATTTTCTACGAATGAGGGGTTGAATTTGACCTTAGTATAATCCTTTGAACTGTAGATAATCTATGTATTCTTGTTGCCATTGGTTGTATTTGAAAGATTTGAAGATTGACATAATCTCATTACTGTTAAGAGAAATATTTAACAGAGAGCCATTTACAGCTGCTTCTTTGGATAGAAGAACAACTTCGATGCTGAATTCAAAATCTGAGTGGCCTTTAAAGCAGTATATTTTTATAATTTTACCGCTGATCGTAAGATCGTTAAGACCTTTAATTACATCATAAATTAGAGAATAGTACTTTTTTTTCTCAAATCCAGGGCAACTCAATTTTTGGACGGAGCTTTTACAATAAAAAAAATTACAAATTCATTATGAAAGTGATTCTTTAAGTATTATAAACTCAACTTTAATGCTACTATTTCTACATTGTAGATAAATCTATATATATAAAATCGTAACTAAGCTACCTACTCATAATCAACGCCCAGCCCAAACCACTGAACCTACATTCATGAAATTCGGTGAGTATATTCCCTCCATGACGTAAGCACCCACTAAGAACGGATTTTTCGAAACTCATCCTCTAAGTGGGTGAAAAGGGTGTTAAAATGGGTAAAATGTGGCTTCACGGTTTCCTTAATATCTCTTAGGTCCAATAAGATATCGACTTGGTTTTTGCGCACAACGACTACTCATGTAAATATTAAAAAACTTATTTCAAGATTTTGTTCTAATCGACCCCTAAAGGGGTGAATCTACAATCAGGGTGAATTATAGTATCCTTCGCATCTTCTGTGTTTATTGTGTTATAACATTCCTTTTTGGCATATAGGTTTCTTTTTAAAATATTTAGAAAGTGTTTTGACCGTTTTTTTAAATTTCACCCCTAAAGGGGTAAATTGGTATTTTTTCTTTGATAGAATTTCGTCTAGATAAAGAAACATAAAATTCGGGGAGTATATCCTTTTTATGACTTAAGAACACCCTAAGAAATGATTTTTCTATATTAGACCTCTCAGGGGTGTAAAGGGGTGAAATGTGTTTACACGGATTCCTCAATTTCTTTTAGGTCAATAATATATCGCCTTGGTTTTTGCTTATAAAGATTATCCTTATAAATGTTAAAAAACCTATTTCAAGATTTTGTCCTAATCATCCCCTAAAAGGGTGAATCTATAATCAGGGTGAATTATAGAACCCTTCGCATCTTCTGTGTTTGTTGTGTTATAACATTTCATTTAGGCATATAGGTGTCTTTTTAAAATATTTAAAAAGTGTTTTGACCGTTTTTTAAATTTCATCCCTAAAGGGGTAATTTGGTATTTTATATTCGATAGAATGTCGTCTAGACAGAGAAACATAAAATTCGGGGAGTATATTCCTTTTATGACTTAACAACCCCCTAAGAAAGATTTTTGGAAATTCAACCCCTAAGGGGAGAAATGGGGTAAAATGTGTTTTCACGGATTCCTCTATATCTCATAGGTCCAATAATATATCACCTTCATTTTTGCTTATAAATATTATCCATATAAATGTTAAAAAACTTATTTCAGTCCTATTCATCCCCTAAAAGGGTGAATCTACAATCAGGGAGAAATATAGAACCCGACGTATTTCCTGTGTTTGTTGAGTTATTAAATTCCTATTTGGCATGTAGATGTCTTTTTAAAATATCCCGAAATGGTTTTGACAGTTTTTCAAAATTTCACCCAAGGGGTAAAAGGATATTTTTTATTTGATAGAACATACCTTGGACATAGATACATGATATTCGCAAAGTATATTCCCTCCATGAGGTAAGCATACACTAAGACGGGATTTTTCGAAATTCAACCCCTAAGGGGAGAAATGTAAATTCAAGGATTCCTAAATATCTCTACGGACCAATAAGATATCGTCTTGGTTTTTACTTACAAAGATTACCCATATAAATGTTGAAAAACTTATTTCAGGATTTTGTTCTAATCAACCCCTAAAGTGGTGAATTTCCGAACAGGGTACCATACAACCCATCATATTCCCTGTGTTTGTTGAGTTATAAAATTCCTTTTGGCTTATAGGTGTTTTCAAAATATCTCGAAATGGTATTGACAGTTTATAAAATTTTTACCCTTAAGGGGTAAATGGGAATTTTGTATTAGTTTGAACATCCCTTGGACATAGATAAATAAAATTCGTGAAGTATATTCCCTCCATGACGTAAGCACCCACTAAGACGGGATTTTTCGAAATTCCACCTCTAAGAAGTGAAAAGGGGTGAAATGTTATTTCAAGGATTCCTCAATACCACTTAGGACCAATAAGATATCGTCTTGGATTTTGCTTACAAAGATTACAAAGAAACTTATTTGAGATGAGATATCGACTAGGTTTTTGCTTATAAAAATTAAACTACGAATTTTACTCTAATGAGCCTCTAACGGGGTGAATCTACACCTGAGGAGAGAGTCAGCAATGTGATCTATAAAGAACCATGACTTATAATAATAGCACGATGATGGAAAACCGTCAATATACCGTAGCGAAGCACGGGTACTCAGCTAGTATATTATATGGGAGTTTAAATTTTAGGCTAAAATTGCGCTGGGGATCTAAAACGGCGCAATCTACGCCCACGTTTTTTATTGCACACTTTTTTGCTGTAACCTAAATATTAAGTGAGATATATTCATTTCAAGTAGCTTTCTCCATAGATCCCCAAACAATCAGCTATACTAAAAACTGCATTCTACAAAAAATAATCGTTTGCTCATTCTCGGTAAAAAAAGTGAGATATTTAAATTTTATTGCCAGCACTCCCTATAGCCTCTCTATATTCGATATATTAAAAACTGCAAACACAATTTCTTATATACATTTTTGATATAAAGTAAATTATAACTGAGTAACTAACTATCAAGGTATTAATTTTAGGGTGACCACCCCGCAATTTCCCAAATATTCATCCATTTCGAAAATTGTGTGGTGGCAGATTCTTTATGACCCATATTCTATTACTGATTTCCAACGGGTTATTTCATAAATAATGCACAGGTTAGCAATACTGCGGGTTGAATGACGCAACAACAGTTACGATTATATTAATTGTAGTTGAAGGCTCGAGGAAGAAGCGTCTGTTTTGTTTTCATTTATAACAAACTCTGTTTTTAATTAACGCGAGCTAGAAATGGAGCATGCGGGAGTAACTGGTATTGTGACTGTTGACGATCAAAAGTCATATATTAAGATCGATACTTTACGTGGCAAAAATCTGGCAGAAATCCACAGAACTTTAAGTGAAATTTGCGTAGTACAGTTTCTCGTTGGGCTAATCGTTTTCGTAGAGGTCTGGTGAGCATAACGATGATCCAAGATGAACGAATAGTCCAACGATAGTCTTAAGAAGATCGTCCTACTACATGTGAGGAATTTTCTGAAACCACAGGGATTACAACGTCAGTTTGCCGAATTCTAACAAATAATTTAAACAAGAAAAAAATTACTGCGCGATGTTCCTCACTGCTTGACTGCTGAACAGAAACAAAAACGCTTAGACTTTGCAACAAAGATTGGACGTTGGAGGTAAAGCATTTTTATATCGATTTGAAAACATGATGAAACATGGGTTAGAGATTTTGAGCCGGACTTGAAATAACAGTCCAGTGGGTGGAGAAGTCCAAGTTCCCAACGGACAAAATATTTCGGAGAGCTCAATCAAAGACCAAATTAATGATGATTTTTGCTTATGATTACCAAGGTATCATCATGACAGACAGAGTTCCATGTGGAACAAGTGTCATAGCGGTTTATTATCGTGACAAAAATCACTGAACTCTATAAGAATAAAAAAATTCCCTCAAAGAAAACAATGTGTTTTCATAACATCACCAATTTAACATAACAAAACAGAAAACAAACCCCGAAACAAAATAAGTATCCTAAAACAAACGATCGTCACTTACCATAGTATAGACACATAACCATATAATCTGTTCTTAACTTATATATAAATAGATCACTAATAATCAGATGTGCTTTCTGAAACACAGACATTCGTTGGTCATAATATGATTCAGACATATATCATTGAGTTACAACCTCAGGGATATATGCATCAAAAACCAGAAGCAGACCAGAACACGCTAAACAGCACCACACAATGTTTGGCGAGCTAGTACCACAATACAAAGGCTGCGTAATCATTAACTTCGGATTTAGTGCACAATAACAAATAGAAATCATGATCTTATCTGTACGGGCTGATTAACAACTACAAATACTACTCTAAGTTCAGCTTATACGGTATAAATATCTCTCACAGGTATCTGGATTAATTGATATCACGGAACGTCTATAACTCCCAAAATGTCAATTGCACGGAGAGTTGAGGTGTTTTCGAATCTCATATAAATATCCACACGCTTAAAGTGTGTTTTCCATACAAAAGGGCCCCAATTAAAAAATATACAATACAATATGAAATTTGGTTCTATTCTATAACTACAAAAATCATGGCGTACGTAAAAATATCCAGTAGCCTGTTTCATAAAATAACTAAATTTTACTACAGTAATATACTACTATAGTATTTTTTTTTTTACTAAAGTAAATAAACCCGTTTCATAAAGATATTTTTAGTGTAGTAAAACTACTTCATAGATTTACTACAGTAAAACTTTGTGAGGGTTTCCTAACCTATAAACACATAATAACGAGTACATACTGAATCAAGCAACAGTATCTATGTCAGATAAACAAAATAAGAAGTTTAAACAAATAATTTTTTTGCGTAACATTCTTGAAAATAAAGATATTCTTTTGGGTAAATTTTTGCAAGAAAAATGTTAACAAGAACTCAAAACCAAAAGAAGTGGAAAGAAGTAAAGATATATGCCTTATCTTTGGGTTTTAATGTCTTCATCATAAATATTACGTTCAATTTCGTTATCAGAATCATTATTTAAATTAATATTTTATATTGTGGCATTACAGAATCGTCGCTTTAGATATCCCGTGCATATCTCCAATTGCATGGTATTGAGCACCAGTACCCAACCAATGTAAAGCAATTTGCAATTGCTGTTTTGTAGTTAACGCTTTATTTCGACGAGTTGGATTTTCGAAACATTGTTCAATATTTTGAAGGATAGAATTCAATACTTCGTAAGACATTCTAAATCGTTCATTATATTCGTAAGTTAAAATCAATGCTTCATAACTTAAGGATCTAGGTCTTCTATATTTAACTACTTCTTCATATGAGTCACTAGACGAAATCATCCCTTAAAACCTTTATATACTTTATTCTAATGTACTAAATAGTTCATACAATACAATTTTTAATATAATAGTATTGTTAAATACTACTATGTTATTTAACAATAACAAAAACTTTGTTTGTGGTATTATTCACTGGTAGTACTGGGCAATACTAGAGTAATACAGAATTACAACTGTCAGTATCTGAGTAAAATAATTATGTATTTAACTATAGAAATTATTTTTGAAACAAATACTAATTTAAAATGGTCAATAACTATGGTAAAATTGAAAATACTTTAGTAATAACTTTTGTACTAAAGTAGCTTTATGAAACCAATAGTAGTAATACTGTCACATAGGTAATCCTAGGTCGGGATTACGCCATCTAGACATTGTGACGGTCAGCTGTCTGATTAAAAACTATTCGTTAGCGTCTGACGTATGTGGCCTGATTACGAAATACAGACACTGCATTTTCGTAATGAGGAAATATTTGTCATGACCGCTGCACGTATTAGTCCACAATGTGACGACCAAGACACTGACGCCAGATTCTTGTAACGAGGGTGAAGCCAAGCAAGCAGTCACCATGTGAGTGGAAGAAGATTTCTCCAGGCTCCTCGACTCCCGGATGGGTAGCTCCCGCCTCGGAGATAGGTCCAAGCCGATCCTGGCCAACACGGGGTGGACCGAAGACTTCCCCAACTCCATGGACCAATTCAAACATTTTATTGTAATTTTGATAAATGTTTAATAAATTTGTTATGTTGAAACCAGGAGTTGTGTCTCAATCAAACCACCCACGTGACAATACTTAGTAAATTTGTTAGTAAAAACTATAGTATTTTCTTTATGAAACATGCTACTAATGTAAAATTTTGTATCATACGTACGTAAAATCAACCGTACGTAAAACCGCTCAAATTAGTTGTAAAAATTAAAACTAGATTACAAGTCTGAGCAAGGCTGAAATAATTTAGCCAAAAACTCACCAGATTAAACTTGCGGCTAACAAATAAATCCCTAAAAATTTCAAACCATGTAGCAGGGTCATTTTGCGCATAACAAAAACCGTTACAAATTTAAATCTTACATTTCCTGGACTTGGGTGTCACTAAACGAGATGAACTTCTGAATTTAATATTCTCTTCCAAATATTCCAATAAAATTCACCAACTGAAGTTCAAATATATCCTCAATTCACAGGAGGACTACCTACACACCTCCTCGATATCACGCCGAAAGGACCAAAAACTTCATTGAAAACTACTAACAGAACCCTGCAGATCACACATGTTGCCGTTAGGCGCAGCAGCAACTGGACAGAGAAAAGTGCGTAATGCACCGGTGCGCTTAATTTTACAATAAAGTTATAAACATTTGTCAAAACAGTATTCATTCTAATCCAAGAGATTTTCAATATAAAATGCACAAAAGACCAATAATGAAGTTAATAAATCTTGTATCCATTTAAATTCTAAATAAAACTACGTGGTAAATCATAGAATTTAATCATGTTAGAATTTATATTGAACCGTCCAGATAAGCACGTAACAAGACATTTTTTTATCTGTATGTCGTATTACAACCACATGAAACGTAATGCAAAAAAGTACGAGGTAGAAAAAAATAACACAGATATAGACTACTTATTTATATAGTTGGTATTCAAAGAAACAAAGGAATAACTATTTTGTTATAAGAAACATGTAACAAATTGAAATCTGTTCCTTGTTTAACTGATTTTAACTGGATAAAGTCTAGACAATCACTACAGATCCTTGCAAAAGAGTCAACGTACTAGAAATGTTTTTATTCCAGGTTTATGTGTTTTTGAAAAATAGTCTCCATAACGCTTCATTGGTGATTGCCCACCAGGTTTGAAAAATATCAGTTAGACAGCGGTTTATGAACGTTTATTTCTTCAAAATGCAATTACACTATGAACAATTAATATTGTAATAAAAAATCTATAACAACTACCAGCGATATGGGTACATGAAGAATGCTATTACATTCTCCACTGAAATTCAACTGTCCGATATTGTGAATTTACTTTGTACATTTTTGACATTTATTATTCAAATATAGTGAGAATTAATCACAGCTGATCGTTATAGCTGGTCTGTAAGTCTGTAAGTTGTAGGCATAGTGAAAGTGTGATTTACTTGCAACTGGAAAAAAAATCCATCTTAGATTGTGATGGGTGTTTGTGCACAAAGCCGTATTATTAAGAAAGGCATGAGGCACTATCTACCTCCGTAGAGTGGAAAAGAAACTTTATACTGCTGAAAAGAGCTATTAGAGTATTAGCTAGGGCTAGTTCAAATACTTCATATAAACAGCTTTTCGTTGATTTTAAAATATTAACTCTACCGTCTGTTTACATATTAGAGCTGTATGTAAAAGAAAATCAACATGTACTTGCAAAAAGTGGCAGCAGTCATGGATATGAAACCAGAGGACGAGATAACCTCAAACTCCCCTTGGTCACATATAATATATCCAAAAAATTGCCATATCACATTGGGGCAAAGTTATTTAATTAAATGCCGAAAACTCTAAAAGAATTGTCTGCAAAACAATTCAAAAATGTTTTGAGAAATCAGTTCTTAAAGAAAGTTTACTATAGCATTGAAGAGTATTTAGAGGATGACACCTCAAATATTATTATGTAAAAAAAAATTTCTTTGTAGTACATGTATGTAATAATGACGTAAATTATGTATATTTTTTTGTACCTTAAATTTAAATTTTATTATTATGATAATTATTATCTGGGGCTCTTCTGACAAGGAGGCCTTGAGGCCCATAAAATAGGATAATATTGAGTTAATTTAAAGTAATTAACGAAAATAGCGAAGGTTGTTAAGTTTACTGCGCGTCGGGCCTTTAAGTTTGTAAATAAAGCCCGGACTGTGCAATATAGACAAGAATAAATGACCATGTCTCAAGTTAAAATGCATCTAAAGCGGGAGTTCGCTAAATTCATATATTAGGTGTACCGGATTTTTTTCCCGTTTATTTGGTATTATTAAGATAAAAACAAATCAAAAGAGAAAAATGTACTTTACTGAGTAAAATAGTTTCCATCGTGATCTATAAGAGCGCTTCTCAAATTGGCGGTCCGCGGGCAAAAGGCTGCTGGTCCACCACTTTACCAGTGAAACGCAAATATTATATTTATAGGTTTAGTGAAACAATGTTGAAATAAGTCTGCTACTTTGAGGGTAGATCATTTTCTTACATTGATCGTTCTTTTGGGTTCTTTACTGATTTAAACCTTAAGTACCTATTCTGTAAGTAAGATTAAACTAACAGGTCGTTTTCGCACATGCCCGCAAAGCCGGAGCCGGATTGGGCTCCGAAGTGGGCGGCAATGTTATCAAATTGATAATTTCACAAAGAAAATGGATGGGTACGTAATTCTTTCACTGCAATAAAAAGAGACTTACCAGTCGTCTTAGAAAATAAGTCATTGGAGATCGCAGCTGACGAAGGCTTGAAAACAAGCTTCGAAAATGAAAATAAGTCACTCGCATCTTTTTGGATAACAGTTAAAACAGAATATCCTGATCTCTCAGACATTGCCATTAAGAAACTACTTCCTTTTTATACAACTTACCTCTGTGAGATCGGATTTTCAATAATGAGTGTATTTAAAACAAAATATAGAAATAGTATGGGCATTCATATCCATTCCGAGTTGTGCTGTCATCAATTTAACCACGAATAGAAAAACTGGTAAAAAATAAGCAGGCTCATCTTTCCCATTAAGTTTTGTTGTTATTAATATTATTATTATTTTGACATTTATAAATAAAATAGTAATTTTGCTGTCGTTTTTTGATTTATTATAAATTTGAAAAACCCAATTAAATAATCTCATACACTAGGAACTGCTTACAAATTGGGTTTGTTTACATAAATGTTACCAATAGTCCCTAAACATTATAAGTTCACTGCAACTGAATATGATACCGATCCGCAACATATTGGGACAAAAAATACCGGTCCGCTACATTACACAGTTTGAGAAGCGCTGATCTATAACACTCTGTGTTGCAGGAGATATTTCGCGCTTCTCGCGATATCTCGTGTGGGGTGCCTCCCACCCCACACTATCACCTATCGTTGGAATCGTCATGATTCGCGCCATCGATTGAGACCCGCGGATCTACTTTATTCCGCGTAATTCACGGTCTTTACCGCGAATTGCGCACTTTGAACTGCGCATTCCGCTACCCTACCATATTTTTCCAAACCAATAGCATAACTTTCCCTCTCCTTGCCAAATCCTCAAAATCGTATAAAAGACGAGTGATTTTCAATCAAACGTCAGTTTCTCACAAGCTCACCTCATCAATAGGCTGTTTGCCTCTGGCTATACGCCGAAATCATCAATAGGCTCTTTGCCTCTGGCTTTACGCCGAAATATGTTCAGTGTGTCTCGATTCTGGGACTTGTATTATTTTGTGTATATTTTTGTAAATGTGTTTGCCGTTTTTTTTAAAATATTTTAACTTAGAATCATTTTTGTCATTTTCAACTTAGAATCATTTTTGTTATTTTTACGCGAACTTTAACTTCACTTCGATCAACCTCGTATCCTTTCAACATTTCAAACCCGCCGTCGCGACGCTTCGTAGAAGTCCGCCGCTCCGACGCTCAACCAACACGACGCTCGCCGTCCCGACGCCACCCACGCTGGCACCAATCCGACATCGAGGCCGAGCGGCTCACCGCCGCTACGTCGAGCGATGCCACTACCGTCGACATCTATATCCAATAGACGTCGTCAAACCGTACGCAGACGTCAGCGATAAGGTACAGGCGTACCTCTATCAGCGTGCGGACCCCAGAGCTCGGCTGTTCCCACACATCAAGCTGGCGCTTACTAGTCCGACGCCTGACGTCCCGACGCTACCCAGCGTAACGACTACTCAATCGACGCCCGCCGTCCAAACACAGCGACGCCTGCCGTCCATCCACAGAGACGCCCGTCGTCAATCCAGAACGACAGCTAACATAAAATCGACGCCCGACGTCCCGACGCCCGCCGTCGCGACGCCGATCGAACCAGTGCTTGTCGCACCTCCAAATCATCGGCTCCTCGTGAAGATACCGTGGGAACGGGTCACCACCGACCAATACCCACCACCGGAGACTTCCATTCGGCCTCCATCACTATTTTCACCACCGAGGACGCCTCCTACGCTTTGTCGGACGGTTTACCGCCTAACGCCGTCAACGCCGTACCAACTCACGTTTTCATCGGCCTCTGTACGAGCCGCATCAACAACCACGTCCAGCGTCGCAACAACTACACGACGGAAGATCCAACAGCTCTTCGTAGAACTGTTCGGCGCCGAGACGCCCAAACAAAAGAAGACGCGAAGACACGCGGCGACGCCTATCGCCTCGCCGGCTTCCAACTTCTCCTTTTCCCCTCTCAATCCTCATCTTCAGTCTCTACCTCAGACGCCCCGCAAACGTCTGAGTTTCTGACTCATCTTCTCATTGTTCAACTCGCTTTGTTATCTACTATTGTTTTTCACATTTCATTGTCTGTTTGTTTATATTTTGTCATTCATGTTTTACTATTGTACATATTTGTATTTCATTTTTCTATTTGCTAATTTGTCAATAAATATCATCTAACATCACCACGCATTTCTCTTCAACAACACCTTCGTCACCATTACTTTTCAGAGCGCTTACGTTTGACCGGTGCTTCACACCGAGCCGCATAGTGGAAGAACCCGCGACTGAGCTAGTTAGGGTAAAGTGCGCACGAGTGAGGACATCCCCGAGACGGTTTTGCACTACCGCTGTCTCGTCCTCCTGCGGGTGTACCTGCGGAACTTTTCCGAGGGTTCCCCCCCGTGACATTTTGGCTTCCGAACGTGGGGCTCGCTAGCTTTTGTCAAAGCTGCCCACGATCCAAGTTCGACGCTTGGATAAATTCCGCTCACTATGCCGGCTAAACGCCAAACTAAACGTCTCTCGAGGATGGAAGACGCCGAGCGTCTCTCCATCAATACATCTTCAAATAACAATTCCCCTGACCAAGATTCGGTCCAACAATTAGCCATGCTCCTACGAGACGGACTGGCTAATCATTTAGAGTCTCGTTGGCGCCCTTCTTCTTCTTCAATTAAAGCTCCGAAATTTTCCGGGAAACTGAACGAGGATCCTGCTCGTTTTCTCGCGAAAATTGAGAAGTATTTTCGCGACATAGGAACTATCAAGGAGGATTTCCTGGAAGATGTTGCGGACAACCTCTCTGGGGAGGCGAGACGCTGGTATGAGCCTCTCGCCAACATCTCCATGGAGTGGGAAACGTTCAGGAAACGTTTCCTCGACCGTTTCAACGGCCCTGATGCTAAGGCCCGCCTCAACATTACCATGTTGACGGATCCTCAGGGCCCACGTGAACCAGGCAGGGATTTTGTGGCGAGGAAAATGACGCTAGCGCATCGCTGCGCATCCACGGAGACTGAATTGTTGTTAGCGACAATCAGTCTCATGCGACCAGATTTCAGGTTCGCGCTCGCACAACGTACCCTAGCCTCGTTCGATGAGTTACTCGACCTCGTCACTATCCTTGACGAGGCTCAACAGGACCATCGTACTGTCGCTCAATCATCACGAGCGTACATCCCGCCGATCGCGCCGTCATCGCAGCGCGCGCCCGCCTATGTGCCGCAATCCACGCGCACACAATCTAGTCCCTACGTGCCGCATACCTCGCGCGCACCACCGCAAGCTCCTGCACCTTTGCGCGCACAATCCTATCCTTTTGCGCCACCGCCTGTGCGCGCTCAAGCATACTCTCCGCCTTCTCAGGCCAAACCTAATTATACCGCTTCGGGGTCGGCAAAACCGCCGTACCCTTGTCGTTTTTGCCAGGGAGACCACTGGCAAGCCGACTGTGTTATTCCTAGACGGAATACCCCTCCACGAGCTCCTGTCTCGCCCGCCGGCAACAGCGCTCCACAACCTTCAACATCACAACAACAACCGCCAAAAAACGCGTAGAGGGCATAGTGGACGGACTAGCCCTTCACGCAATAACAGGCGCAACGCTTCCTTTAATTAATGCGAAAATTAACGGACGCGAAACTCACGCACTGCTAGATACAGCAGCCGCGTATAACTGCATACGTGCTAGCATCGCTAGTACACACGAATCAACACAACAATCTATACCACTGGCCGCGGAAGGCCACAGCATGAAGACCTCTGGAGAGGAAACCGTGCAAGTGGAAATAGATGGCCTCACAACCCACGGAACCTTCCTCGTGTGCGAGAACCTACGAGTAGACAGCATCCTGGGTTACCCATGGCTTGTGCAACAGCAAGCTACACTTGATATCGCTCGCCGCTGTATGCACTTCGGCACCGGTCAGCGACACACCGCGTTTTGGCTAGCCGCAGACCAGGCTACTGATGCGGATAAACCATTACCGCTCAACGCAAGCGACCTCGATCACGGCTTCCCGCAGGAACTCATAGAGCAGTTCCATGAAATCTTTCAAAAATTTCCTGAAGTGACCGACAGCCGTAGACACTACGCCGGCACCAGGACCGTTCAGCACCGCATCGTGTTGAAACACGACAACCCCATCCGCACGCCGCCGTATCGAGTTAGCGACGCCAAGCGTCAGAGCATACAGGAACAAGTAGAAGAGATGCTCGAGACGGGCATCATATCCCCGTCCACGTCTCCATACTCAAGCCCGGTAGTCATAGTAGAGAAGAAGGATGGATCGCCGCGCTTCTGTATTGACTATCGGAAACTCAACGAATCGACCGTCAGCGAACCGTCGCCGATGCCGATTATCCAAGATACACTGCGCGACCTCGGGGAGGCGCGCGTGTTCTCTTCATTGGACCTGAAGTCGGGATACTGGCAGATCCCGATGCACTCAGGTTCCAAGGCGGCTACCGCCTTCTCAACACCGGACGGAGGGCATTACCAGTTCAACGTGATGCCGTTTGGTCTTCGCAACAGCCCCTCTACGTTTCAACGCCTTATGTCCCAGGAAGTGCTGGCAGGAAGTCTGCACAAATTCACGAAAGTGTACCTGGACGACATAATCGTGTTTTCAAAAACGCACGAGGAACATATACGACACCTAGCGATGGTGTTCGAGCGCCTACAGCAACACGGGCTACGCCTCGCACCAGAGAAGTGCGAGTTCGGCAAGAGCCGAATCACCTATCTCGGACACACAATTTCCGAGGATAGCACACAACCGCTTGAGAAGCACTTGACTCAAGTGACAGAGGCTAAGACGCCTAAAACAAGGAAAGAACTAAGACAGTTCTTAGGGCTGTGTAATTGGGTGCGGGACTACATCGGAGGTTTCGCGAGTATCAGCGCGCCGCTCACTGCGCTTCTTTCGACAAAGAAGCCGTTCAAGTGGACACTTGAAGCAGAGACCGCGCTCAACAACATCAAGATCGCATTCCAAAAGCCGCTACAATTACACAGACCCTCAGCGGACTTACCGTATTCACTGCAGACGGATGCGAGTGGACACGGCTTAGGCGCCGTACTCTTTCAACAAGACGGCGAGAAACGCCGCATCATCAGTTATGGTAGTGTCCGTCTCACAGACACTGAAAGACGCTACCATATCAACGAGCAGGAGTGCTTAGCGCTCGTCTGGGCAGTCAAAAGATACCGGCCTCTCCTGGAAGGAAGGCACTTCACGGTCATCACTGACTCCACGGCGCTAACGTGGCTTCATCGCTTCAAATCAGACAAGGCCAAACTCTTGCGGTGGTCTCTCATACTGCAAGAGTTTGACTTCACACTAAAACACTGCCCAGGGCGAGAGAACGAACTCGCAGACGCACTGTCAAGACAGCCAGACGACGGGAAAACACCCGACGAGGAAACGGAACGCTTGTTGCCGCCCGAGCGCGGGCACATCAATGCGCTGTTCGGCGAGATACCTCTCCCCGATCAGATCCAGGAGTGTCAGGGTCAGGATGACCGGACACGTGAATGCCTGGAGAAGCTTCGCGAACCGATAAACCAAGAGAATGCGGCCTACCATGAAGCTCTTATAGAGAGGGACGGCCTACTCTGGTTTATAGCCCCACCGGGACAGCAAAACCCGCTATACGTACCGTTTGACATGCGGTGGAAGGTGCTAGAAGCACACCACGACAAAGCCGGCCATCCGGGCCGCGAAGAGACACATCGCGCCATAGCGCAACGATACCTATGGCCAGATGTTAAAAATTATGTACGCCGCTACATACAACGCTGCCTAACGTGCGCAGCTCACAAGCCAGGCGCGAATAGGCCTGCAGCACCGCTCGAACCGCGAGCACCAATCAGATGCAACGCAGCAACCGGCTGCTCACCCAGTCAAGCTCTGCTAGGGTATGAGCTCCCACTGCCAGGGGACCGTAGCCTGCAGCGGCCTGACCAACCTCCGGACTTCCAGGAGGAACGCGCGGAACGTCTGGACGACATCCGCCAACATACGCTCCGGTATCAAACCCGATATGCCGGGGGCGAAGCCCCAGAACCACACGACATCGGCGGAAAGGTGATGATCCGTTCACATCCGCAATCCGATGCCAAGCGGCAATTCCATGCCGGATTTCATCCAAAATGGCTAGGGCCATACACCATCAGAGAGCTGCACTCCGGACGCGTCTACACCGTCGACAGAGACGGAACACCCGTCCGTGTTCCGGCTTACGATGTGAAGCCCGCTCCACGTCCCGTCTCGCCCGAAGACGAACCACGCTCTCCGTTAGACACCATGGAAGAGGACCCCCCCCCGACGACGAGCTGGATGCCCCGTCACCAACACCGGGACCTTCCACCAGTGCCTAACCCCCTCATCACGCTCACCCCATAGACACAAAAGTGCTACCCCAGTGAGTGTAAACAAACAAAACATTGCAAGACGCTTTATACAGTGCAGACGATACTTGTCCTACGACACTTTCAGTGCATTATTTTTTCAAAAACATTTTTTTCGCTTTTTATTATGTATGTACTCTTTTTTCATATGTTATTCTTATCGCTACCTTTTCTTTCTTAATTTTTTCAGTACTCTGCGTAGTACGCGTAATTTTAAGAATATTGTGTTTATATATATACTATGTCTACGATCACGGTTCTCAACGATGCGCGTGAATCATGGGGGAGGAATTGTTGCAGGAGATATTTCGCGCTTCTCGCGATATCTCGTGTGGGGTGCCTCCCACCCCACACTATCACCTATCGTTGGAATCGTCATGATTCGCGCCATCGATTGTGACCCGCGGATCTACTTTATTCCGCGTAATTCACGGTCTTTACCGCGAATTGCGCACTTTGAACTGCGCATTCCGCTACCCTACCATATTTTTCCAAACCAATAGCATAACTTTCCCTCTCCTTGCCAAATCCTCAAAATCGTATAAAAGACGAGTGATTTTCAATCAAACGTCAGTTTCTCACAAGCTCACCTCATCAATAGGCTGTTTGCCTCTGGCTATACGCCGAAATCATCAATAGGCTCTTTGCCTCTGGCTTTACGCCGAAATATGTTCAGTGTGTCTCGATTCTGGGACTTGTATTATTTTGTGTATATTTTTGTAAATGTGTTTGCCGTTTTTTTTAAAATATTTTAACTTAGAATCATTTTTGTCATTTTCAACTTAGAATCATTTTTGTTATTTTTACGCGAACTTTAACTTCACTTCGATCAACCTCGTATCCTTTCAACATTTCAAACCCGCCGTCGCGACGCTTCGTAGAAGTCCGCCGCTCCGACGCTCAACCAACACGACGCTCGCCGTCCCGACGCCACCCACGCTGGCACCAATCCGACATCGAGGCCGAGCGGCTCACCGCCGCTACGTCGAGCGATGCCACTACCGTCGACATCTATATCCAATAGACGTCGTCAAACCGTACGCAGACGTCAGCGATAAGGTACAGGCGTACCTCTATCAGCGTGCGGACCCCAGAGCTCGGCTGTTCCCACACATCAAGCTGGCGCTTACTAGTCCGACGCCTGACGTCCCGACGCTACCCAGCGTAACGACTACTCAATCGACGCCCGCCGTCCAAACACAGCGACGCCTGCCGTCCATCCACAGAGACGCCCGTCGTCAATCCAGAACGACAGCTAACATAAAATCGACGCCCGACGTCCCGACGCCCGCCGTCGCGACGCCGATCGAACCAGTGCTTGTCGCACCTCCAAATCATCGGCTCCTCGTGAAGATACCGTGGGAACGGGTCACCACCGACCAATACCCACCACCGGAGACTTCCATTCGGCCTCCATCACTATTTTCACCACCGAGGACGCCTCCTACGCTTTGTCGGACGGTTTACCGCCTAACGCCGTCAACGCCGTACCAACTCACGTTTTCATCGGCCTCTGTACGAGCCGCATCAACAACCACGTCCAGCGTCGCAACAACTACACGACGGAAGATCCAACAGCTCTTCGTAGAACTGTTCGGCGCCGAGACGCCCAAACAAAAGAAGACGCGAAGACACGCGGCGACGCCTATCGCCTCGCCGGCTTCCAACTTCTCCTTTTCCCCTCTCAATCCTCATCTTCAGTCTCTACCTCAGACGCCCCGCAAACGTCTGAGTTTCTGACTCATCTTCTCATTGTTCAACTCGCTTTGTTATCTACTATTGTTTTTCACATTTCATTGTCTGTTTGTTTATATTTTGTCATTCATGTTTTACTATTGTTCATATTTGTATTTCATTTTTCTATTTGCTAATTTGTCAATAAATATCATCTAACATCACCACGCATTTCTCTTCAACAACACCTTCGTCACCATTACTTTTCAGAGCGCTTACGTTTGACCGGTGCTTCACACCGAGCCGCATAGTGGAAGAACCCGCGACTGAGCTAGTCAGGGTAAAGTGCGCACGAGTGAGGACATCCCCGAGACGGTTTTGCACTACCGCTGTCTCGTCCTCCTGCGGGTGTACCTGCGGAACTTTTCCGAGGGTTCCCCCCCGTGACATCTGCCATCTATCAGGAAGACAAAATATTCCCGATTTATAAAATTCCAGTTTTTTGAAGAAAAAAAATGTTCAAGGGTTATTGCAACATGGTTCATATCTCTAAGTGTCTTGTTTCTTGAAAACTGTTCCAGTGATCGAAATAAGTGATAGTCGGAAGGTTTAAAGTCTGGTGAGTAGGGTGGGTGTGGTAGAACGTCCCAACCAAGCCCGGAAAGTTTTTCACGTATCTTTTTTGATGCAGGAAGTCGGGCATTGTTTTGTTGAAGAATAAATTCCCCTTCTATTTACAATTTCTGGTCGTTTTCTGGTAAAGTTCTGATTCAGTCGATCCAATTGGTCATCGTAGAGATCAGAATTAACACTCTGCTCCGGTTTAAACATCTCATAATAAATTATTTCTTTATAGGGCCTTTCAGATCGGGGTTCATTATCCAAGCATAAATTTGCTGATTAAACCACCTTTGACATGTTCATACACTTAGTTTATCCCCATAAACAGTGCAAATGTTTTTTGGAGCAACAGTAGCAGAATTTTTTGTATTGTACTCATAAAACATTAAACAGCGTAAAAAATGTTTTGATGGAAATTCTTCCGCCATTTTATAATGTAAGGGTTTAAAATGAAACGAAAATAATAATTAGGTACAGAGTTTAACCAAAACGCAAAAGACGTCTGTTCAATTCTGCGAACAAGTCGTGACTAGTTCGCATACTGCACTAATAATAAAAACGAAAGAACTTTCCGGTACATCTAATATATATCAGTTAAGCAATTATATTGCAAAATTTCTAA
This sequence comes from Liopterus haemorrhoidalis, assembly GCA_963971575.1. Classification (NCBI taxonomy): domain Eukaryota; kingdom Metazoa; phylum Arthropoda; class Insecta; order Coleoptera; family Dytiscidae; genus Liopterus; species Liopterus haemorrhoidalis. The sequence goes on from OZ020617.1 coordinate 35,842,711, forward strand.
AACGCCTGTCCCACGTCCCCTGGAATTTATTTCACTTCCACTGGGGAGGCACACTTTATTTTTTATGATTTAGAACATATGAAAATTTCTAACATGCGCAGGTCCCTGATTACTTGTAGATAAAACAAATTTAACTTCTTTAGCAAGCAAAGTCATGGCCACCGTGTTCTGGGAGCAAGAAGTGTTCTTCTTGTTGATTTCATGCAGCGTGGAGCAACGATAAACACGGATAGATATTGTGCAATATTAAAACGACTAAAGATGACATTGTAGAATCTTATTGTACAATATTATCTTTGTCCTCTCCAGACAACTCAATACTTTAAATAAATTGCACAATACTTTAATATGTTTTGCGATAAAGACAGGGCCGGATTTATATATCGCGAGGCCCTAGGCTACTCAAATTTTTAGGGCCCTTCAATAGACCACCTCTTTTTTTAATATTTCTAAGTTTATCACTTTCAATGCTCAGAATGCTCAGTGCGGATAACCTGTATTGAGACATTTTGCTCCTTAATTCATTTTTAAATCTGTTAAGTTTTAAAAAAGACCTCACTTCAAAGCAGTTAGTAACCATTAAACTAAGAAGCAGTCGTAGGATTGCTTCTATGTTAGGTAAAGCCATCTGTATTTTTTCTTTATGCATTATTTGGTAGAGGTCTGCATGAGACTGAGGGAGTTCTTCTAAAGGGGTGAAATGCTTTTTTTTTACGGATTCATCAATATCTCTTAAACCCAAGGAGATATCGATTTTTTGCTACCCATTAACATATTCAAAAACGTATTTTGCCCTAGTTAACCTATAAAGAGCAAAACTAGATTCAGGGTGAATTATAAAACTCTTCGTATGGTCTGTGTTTCTTGTGTTCTAGCATATTTTATTTTTATTTTTAGTACCTATGCATCTTTTTGAATATTGAGGCCCTCTGGACTTAGAAGTCCCTAGTCCTACTTTGCCTATAGGAAAATCCGGCCCTGGATACAGAGGGCACTCATGGCGACCTTCCATTTTAAAATATCGCACTGTACTAACGCAATATTGCGCAATAATACCCACAAATGGGGTAACTTTTGATTGAAAAAATATATTGTACAACCGTTCAATACATCCTCCAGACGGTCAATATTATTGTGCAGTATTAAATATTGTACAATAATATTGATCGCCTAGGGGCCGTTTAAATAAATAGATGAAGGAGACAGGGGCTGCGCACCAAAGGTTTGATTTTGTTATACGATATTTTTTACCCCGCACGCTTAACATTGAACATTCTACCGTCTTTCCATTGGAAAATTTTAGACTATCGATTTACAGCCTAGATCTGACTCATATTTTCACATTTTAGATGACTGAAACGCTGAAGGAAAGTCGTATGCTAATGATATAGTAGTAATGAATGTTGCCTCAGAGTGGGTAACCAAGCAAGAGCTAAATTTTTACCATAGGGTTATTTTTAGTTGTAGATATGACCAAAACACCGTCATGACGTCACTCGTGTCTGTCTCTTCAGTAGAAATTGTGGCCAATCGGCTTAGAAAGCTGAAATTTGGCATTTTTGTACCAACTCATTGTCTCACATATAGAAAAACTATAAAGAATTCAGAAAAACACACCGCATGCAAAATACAAACAAATATGCATTTAACGAAAAAATAAATATATATTTTTAATGGGGTATCAAATAAATCTATCAAATAATCAAACCATTTGTTTTTTGTGAAAACTAATTTTTTTTTTTTAATATTCGCCAGAAATGTGTCCCTCTCCTTATTTCCCAGAGGGGTTGGTCTAAAAATCTGACAACAATCTCAGTAATGTACGTTGATGGGAACCGGAATATTTCAACAGAAATTCTTGATCAGAATATTATTTAGAAAAATATCCTTTTGTGTCGCTGCAAAAAAATAATAATTATTATATTTTTGAATGTATTGTGTGGTACCGAAAGAAAAATCAAGCATTTTTTAGAAGTTCTTTATTTGAATCCCTTTTTCTCCAAAAATGTGCAAAAAGAAAAGAACACCTTTAACCCGGAGGGGTTAAACTAAAAATCGGGAAAAAATCTAAGTGATGTTCATAGATCCGAACAGGAAGTACAACAGGAATTTTTGATCTGATTACTATTTCGAAAGTAATCGAATGTTTTGCAGCATCGTGCTACACTTGATGGGCGAGCATCTCATAATAAAGTACGCTTCTAAGTCCTTAGTAGAAGCTTGTGGTTTTCTTTTTCGAAAGTTATCGAATTCTATGAGTTTTAATGTGTACCTACAATTTCCTCAATTGTTACTTACTAGATACCAACAGAATATGTTCAGTACGAATTTGTCAGTTCAGAACATTGAGCATGGCACTCTAAGATGAAGAAGAAGAAGAAGAAGAAGAAGAAGAGGATACTTACAAAACCAAGATATGTGTCAATATTCACACTTCACATAAATTTTTATCATCATAATACGACGGGATAAATGTATAAATTTTAATAGAAGATGAAAAACAGTCAGAATAATTCATTTCAATATTGTCGCATATAGCTTAGTACGGTATAAAATTTTATTTATTGATAAACACCTAAAAGTAGCAAAAGTCTGGTAATAAGTAGACAATAAAGGTGTACTCCAACCAATCAGGGATTGCATCCGAGAACAGTGCTATTATTTTACATTTAAAATTTTACGCAGTACGATTTTACAGTAATAAAATCCAGTTACAAAGTACGAACTATAAATTTAATTAATTAACTCATCTATTAATTAATAATGGAATGAATATTTTATTATATCAAAACCATCTAGATAACTTTATTGTACCATTTTCATTCATAATAAACGTAACGTATTAAATCGTTAATGCTTTAAACGTAAAACAATAAAATCTTAATTGTGAGGTGTAAACAGAATTTAATGAGTAATAGGCGCATAGACATTATCTTGTCGCAAATGTCGAAATATCAATCTGCAGACACATGAATCGGGATAGCATTTCATCACTAACATTACATGTTTGTTAATGACTTGTCATTATATTTAATGACAGTATGGGATATTGATTTAAGTAGAGTTTTACAAAGCCTTTGTAGGAAACTTTAGAAATTTGTTTTTTGGGAAAACGAATAGGAATACGAGTATAAAATACATGATTTTTTTTTTTTTGTTAATTAATAATGCTAATAAATAATCTTCTTTTTCTTCTAATGACTGGGCATATCTTTCTGTTCAGCAATCCTTTATTCGGTAAATGAGGAGACTCATCTTTGTGTCCATCTCTTGAGTGGTTGTCGAGGGGATCTGTTTTAACAAATATATTTACTAATACGACCTTAGCACTGCACGACAGAATTTCTTGAAAATTTTTGTAATTACGTTCTTTACATTTAAAACATTTTTAACATTTAAAATTAGAATAAAAAAATTTAATACAAATTGTAGAGAGTGTTTATTGACTTGAACGCTGCTTTCGATAAGTTGGACAGGAAAGAATTGTGGGAAGCAGTGGAAAAAAGGGGTGTAAGTGATGAGATGATCTAAAGGATAAAAGAAATATATCAAGAGACGAGGTGCACAGTGAGAGTGGGAGAAGAAGTGTAACAAAGTTTCTGAGTGAATAAGGGGTTGAGGCAGGGATGCCCGTTGAGCCTAACAGTGTTCAACCTATACGTGATTGATTTGAAAGAAACAATGATGAAGGGGCAAAACGGAGGGATGGTGGTGGGAAGGAGAACAACAACTAAAGATGATGATTGACCTAGCGGACTTTAAAAGAAAGAAATTAGAGGTTAACAGAGACAAAACGAAGTTGATGGTGTTCGGAAAAGGGGAAGTACAAAGAAAGTACGATGGGAATGGTCAGGAAGAGAAATCGAAGAATTAAAGAAAATAAAGTACCTAGGATACATGCAACAACGAGGAACAACAGGGCAGAGCAACACGCTAGGGAAAGAGTGAAGAAAGCAAGGCTAGTTATGGGAAAGCTATGGAGTATAGGGGAGAGGAGGTTTAATGGCGACATCAAGTGGAGGATTAAAATATTCGATGCAATAGTAAAGAGTATTCTTATATCCAGAGTGGAGATTTGGGGATGGAAAGAATGGAAGATGATGGAAAGGGTACAAGAGGGCTATATGAGATGGACATTGGGGGTAGACAGACTGACACCAGGATATATAATGAGAGAGGAAATGAAGAGGGAAAATCTGAGAGTGGTTGCCGGAGCGAGGGCAGTGATATATTGTGAAATAAAAAGTCAGAAGGTAAGAGAATAGAAGAATAATAAGGGAATGATGGGAAGAGAGAATGAAGGAAGAACAAAAAGGCAAATTGTCAGTATGGGGAGAGACAAGAAAAGAGTATTTTTGGAAGTGTGGAATAGACATAAGAGAAGCAGAAAGAGATAGAGAAACGGAGGGACAGATATAGTACAAGAATTGAGAAGGAGGGATAAGGAAGCACAGAAACAGGAAAGAACAGGCATAACAGACTAATTGCTGAGTGTGAAATTATATAAAGAGATAAGAGAAAAGAAATAAGAGAGTGATTGGACTACAGAGATACTTGAAGGGGGCAAAAAGGGAAATCAAGGGGTAGAGTTTGGAGGATAGCGAGTCTGTCTGTTTATTATTATAGATGGAGATATGTTTAAATGGACAAAGATAGAGTATTATTAATAATAAATAATAAGCAATAGTAAAAAAGAAAATGTATCACTTTTTTCAGTTATTTTTAAAAAACATTTTTTCAAATTTAACACCCTATATATTTTTCTATATTCTGAACACAAAAGTCTCTATTCAATATTATCCCATAACCGTGTAATAAGGTTAAAAAAAATAATTAAAATCGTTAGAGTAAGCCTAAAAAAAAATCACGTAAGCCTTTGAATAAATTTGAAAATTTAAAACTACTCACATAACATATTGAATAGTCGACAGTTTAACTTTGTCAAATTCACTTATATTTGAGAGGTTGAAAGAAAACATGGTTTTTGTTCCAGTAACTTTTATATTTTAACTGACTGCAATTTCGGCTCACGCCATTGCAAAGTTGAACTGCAGTCAGTTAAAATATAAAAGTTAGTGAAACAAAAACCATGTTTTCTTTCAACCTCCCAAATACTCACATAACCTTACACTACAGAGCTATTGAGCAAATTTTAATTTTGCTTTTAACAGTTAGTTTTTCTTCTTTATTTATTTATCTAGGTACTCATTTTTTTTCCTATATAGCAAGTAAAAATGGAAACACGTAAGTAAACAACCTCAAATAAATAAAATATTAAACTTATAAACTAAACAATATGGGATGTATGACCATCGTATCATCAATATAGATTCTTCGGTTAATTGATTTAAATGATTAAACACTGTTAATGTTTATATGATAGGTGGCTCTGCGCCCAACCTTTTACCATGTAGGCCTGTAACCATGGAACTCGATAAAAATAGAGCGTTTTGTAATGTCAAATAAAAACACGTAAAATTTAGAAGCAGTGTTTACTTTTGCTGAATTACACCTCTCAAAAAAAGAGCATAGCCTCAAACAAACATCAATTATTTAAACTTACTAAATTGTCCTAAATGATAATAATAGGCAGGTTTTGATTTTGTTGCTTGATTACCTGCAGCATTCCTGTTTATTCCTGTTTTTCTCTTCTGCGGATTAATCTAACGTTTATTTATTTATTTTTATTTTTTGTATCACACGATATTACAATACATTGTAATAAGGTTTTATAATAAAATAAAGATTGCTACGAAACAAAATTGAATCCAATTTATTGTAATACATTTTACTTAACTAAAATATCTCCTTAAATTGCGTTTTTGGGATAATATTGAATACAGACTTTTGTGTTCAGAATAAGTTACTATTCCAGAATATACAAAAATATATAAAATTCCTTTTAAAAAAATGTTTATTTCCAAAATATCTTAAAAACGAAGTGATACATTTTCCTTTTGACTATTTCTTAATATTTCTTATTAAAAATAGTCACATTTTGCCGATTTCACACAATCTCTATTTATAACAATAACCGAGATAATAACGGTGAGCCACTTGGTTGGGGCACCCTGTATACCGGAGGTTTATAAACGGAGAACTTACCTTCTCTGTCCTTATGCGCCATCTAGGTGTTGGGAATCTGGTGACAAGTACAACAAGGTATATGAGAAAGCTCAACGCCAGGCGTTAATAGGGGTAGCCTCGGCTTACCGCACTGTGTCGACTGCGGCCCTGCAAGTAGTGACAGGAACCCTCCCTCTGCGACTCCTTGCAGAGGAAAGGCGACAGATATACGAGGCAGGAGGGGCATTTGAGGTGAGAAACGCTGCCAGAACACATTCGGTGGAGAAATGGCAAGAGGAGTGGTCCAGGAATCAGGACAAAGGGCAGTGAACAAAAAGGCTCATCCCCAACATACCAGAGTGGCTGGCTTGCAAGTTCAGGAACATAGACTACTATGTCACGCAAGCCCTGACAGCCCATGGGTCTTTTAAGTCCTTCACCCTGAGGATTGGGAAGGACCAGGACGACAACTGTACCTGCTGCGGCGCAGTCGACACAGCCGAACATACATTATTCATATGCGGGAGATGGGCAGCAGAAAGATTGCGAGCATACACGACAACAGGAGAAAATCTGACACCCGACAACATGGTCCAGGTTATGCGGCACTCCAGGGAAAACTGGGAAACGGTGCGACAGATGCTGTTAGCGAGAAATACAGAATAGGGGAATGTGAGGATAGGTTGAGCTAGCCTGTTCCCTCAAGACGAAAATCACTTCAGATAGTTCCTTGGTGGGAAAAAAGAGGCAAGCAGGGTTTTTAGTCGGTAGGCCAAATGAAGGAGATTTCGACACTACCAGATTGGTGTCTATAAAAGATTTTTCCTGAATAAAAAAAAAAAGTGTTGGGAGTCTAAAATTATTCATTAATCTAGATCAGTGATCTTCAACCTTCTTGCATCTGCGGAACCGTACAGTTTAAATGCTATTTCTTTGGAACCCCAATGCAAAATGGCACAATAGGCTGTCTTTGTTTAATTTTAAGGTCAAACGTTTTAAAATAATATTTTAGATGTTTATTATTGAATTAAGTCTTGATCAAAATTGATATTTTATAGCTGACTATATTTTTATATTTCTTAAATGTAGGTACACTTATCCCTCGATTTACACGGTACTCGGTTAACACGGTTTGAAATATGAAAAAAATCGAAATTGCAACATTGTAACTTACAACGCATAAATGAAACTAAAACGCTTCAAATAATAAGGATTCCAATAATGTTGAAGAACTCAGTTACGATGATGACAGTAATGTAGGTGAAAATTTTAAAGGAAGTGTGATATCTGAAGGGCTTCGATTAGGGAGAGAACGTTTTTTTTAAACAATGATCCTGATACTGAACGAGCATTAAAATTTAAAAGAACAATAAAACAAGTTCTTAGCCAATATGACGAAATTTATAAGGAAACCAGCCTAACTAAGCAAATGTTGATCACTGATTTCATATCTCCTAATATAATAAATGAAGTAAGAAATGAAGACATATCAATTGATGGAATTCCAAAGGAAAACAATGACGAAGTTTCTGTCAGCGACTCCGATAGTGATATTCCTAGTCAACCAAGAAAAAAAAAAAAAAAAAATAGAGCTATAACAAGGTCTGACGAAGATTAGAGATTTTTCTACATATGTATGTATAAGACATAATTTTTTTTTTTTTGTATTTTTGTATTCTTAATTTTATTTACACGATTTTTCTATATATGTACACATGATATTAATAAATATTTGAAAATAAATATAAAAAATAATAATTAATTTAAAAAAACGAACCCTCTTTGTTTTTAACATTTTTTTGTGTAAAACGCTGGTCTCGATTTACACGGTTTTTCTAAGAACCAATCTACCGTGTAAATCGAGGGTTGAGTGTATACTAGTTTACTTTTTAAATAATGAAATAACTACCTAATATAATTTTTAATGCAAATTATAAATAAAAATTGAATCGAATAATTAGTGATATGCTGTCTTACTATACAGCATATCACTATTACTATATTACTTTTATTTTATATTTATAATCTTACTTATTTATTTATTATAAACATTTATTAGCAATCATTATAAACATAAAATCAAAGTAATATAGTAATTTATAAACATAAAATCCAATAATACAGTACAAAGTACATATTTAATTGGTAGGTAATATAAGAAGTAAATAATAATCAATACTCAACAAATTTGAACTTTTTGTCGATAAGTAAAATTAGCTGTTTTGGAATAAATATGACCTACTGATAACAAAAATGGTGATTACGAAATTTGTAGCACCCTTAGATTTAATTTTATTATAAAACTTAACAAAATCATTGTATTTAAGCAAAGATTCTTAAAAAAAAAAAAACAGAATAAAGCCATTTAACTAAAGTTTTTGCTCTGCGGAACACAGGTTATTTCTTCTCGTATTTGTTAAGTTTTGCGGCAAGCATATCGCTGGCTGAGTTGCATTCTATTCTATGTCCACTTTTTCTACATTTGAGTTATTGACATTTTAAAATTTGACATAACAGATCTCAAAACCATATTTTATTTTTGTGTTTTTAGTTTATTTAATATTTTTTATAAGTAATTGGCAATTTATTTATGCAATAAAAAATATAAATTACTAATAATTATTAACAAAACTTTAATTTTTTATTAGGACATAGAATAAAATGAAAATATACTATAATAACAAAATGCAGATATTTTATTCTATGTCCGAAACTACACCTCTATTATAAATAAAACACACCTTCAAAGAAAGAATATTTTTATTTAACATTAGCATACAAAATTATAATAACTGTTATTATAATTTCCTTATAGACCGGGAGCTCATGACAGTTTTTGGTCTCCGATTTCATACAGCATGCCTTTTGGAGGAAAGAATATTTACCCTGTGACAACAAAAAAGGGATGGTACTAAACCCCTGCACGCTTTCCGGTCATAGGGAAAATTGCATTTCCACTTAAACACAAAATTTTTGTGCTTTTTTCTGATTTAATATAGCTTGCCGTTTTGTCAAAAGAAAGTTATAACAAATTTAAAGTCTTTTAAATATATGCATGCGATTCGGAGGGTCCCAAAGGGCTCAAACGGTCATGTGATCTTGTAATAAAAAAATATGATTTTCCGCGTTTTCATTCAGCATGCCTATAATTAAAAGACTTTAAATTTGTTATAACTTTGTTTTGACAAAAGGGCAAGCAATATTAAATCAGAGAAAAACACAAAAATTTTGTGCAAGTGGAAATGCAATATTCCCTATGACCGGAAAGCGTGCAGGGGTGCAGGGGTACCATCCCTTTTTTGTTGTCACAGAGTAAATATTCACTCCTCCAAAAGGCATGCTGTATGAAATCGGAGACCAAATATGTCATGAGCTACCGGTCTATTACAATTTTATTCACATTTTCATAGAAAATAATATAAATTATAATAATCATTTTTTAACTTAAAATTATTATTGCAATAACTGAAACAATCAGTGCAGTAACGTAAAATTAGATAATATTTTTCTGGATAAAGGCTAGTTTCCAATTGACGTAAACGTAGAATTCTACGTCTAAGTGAACAAAAAAATAATAGTAAAATGCATTTTAGGGTTTCTAATCACACGTAGATGGACGTAGAAATAGAAACGTTAAAGTAGAATATTAATAATTTTGTATTTCACATTTACGTTTTGACGCCTTGCCTACTTATATATTCACGTAGACGTAGAATTCTACGTTTTAGCTCATTTTTAAATGCGCGAATATTCTATGTCCACAAAACGCAAGGCTGTGATTGGTTGATGGACATAGAATATAAGCGCTCAAAATTTGTACCATTTAAGAGAGATAGAATAAAAAGGAATATAGTTTTATAAAGTACTGGAATAGAAAATGGACATGGTATGATGTAGTTTATGTATATTTTGTCTCATAGAAAAATTTGGCACTCATAACTCAATTTATTGCAAAAGTGGACATAGAATAGAATGGAACTCAGCCAGCGATATTACTACCACGTAAGAACGTGCGGGAATCTTCCATCCCGCACATCAGTGGTTATCAACAATATTTACACTGTACGTATTTTCCTGACTAAATGTATTGAAAATTGGTAATCGTGGAACACGCGCATAATGCGTTTTTGCGCTAGTTGCGCAATATACTATTACTGGACTTGTATGACTTTTAGTAACTCAATAAGTATATCATCAGAAGTAATATGGTCAGTATTAAGTCCATTTTTTAGCGTACACAGAAAGGCATCTACAGGTTTTAACCAATTAATGGCTAACAGAACCTGTCATTTAAAAAAAATATTTTTTACATAAATTATCTGACATAGGCAGGAGTTGAATCCACGTCCATATCTTAGCAGTCAAACAACAAGAACAAACGTTTTAGCACTTTTGACCACGGCTTGCACACGTTTCTAAACTTATTACGTAATATATTATTTCCACGTGTTGTAAATAAAGGTTTCTCGTTCAATATTAATTTAAAAACACCCTTCTCACACATCTAATCAAATAATTTAATGGTGCTGAAACTGTTAACTGATATAAGCATCCTCTAAAATTTATTCCATTAAAAATAAATCTTATCATGGATCTGTTTCAAGTGATAATTAACTGGGTTGATTTCCTCTTTGACCGAGAGCCAATACAAGTATTTATCAATCTGTCCATACTGAGTATTTTCGTTGTGTTGGGACGGACCACACCCCTCTCCCGCCGGTATCAGTTATTAATGCCCAGGGAACCAGAGACAGTATTGAACTCGCGCCGGAAACTGCTAGGGAAGGACGGAGATATCACTTCCGGTTGCTATCACTGTGACCAAACACGTGTAAAAAAATTCAACCACGCCAATTCTTTGTTGTTACATCAGATCCTTTACTTCTCAGCGGATATTATTGTAATAAATATGGATAGCTTTGATTCAGGTTTCCTTGTTGTGGCATGATTTATTTTTTACACAAAATACTACCTCCTGATTTACAAGATACACTCCAAAACGAAAAAAACAAGTGACTTGCACATTATATTATAAAAAGAAAAAAATATTTTGTGAACAATGCAAGATATTCGATAACTTTCGAAATAATAATCTGATCACAATCCTAATCATACTATTCCGAGTGACACAGGATTACTTATTTTTTTTACTTTCAAATTAGTTTCTTTGGGGAGATAGATCAAGGGGGGGGGGTGTATTTAATAAATATTCATTATTCGTTATACCAGCGTTTCCCAAACTCTGCGCCGCGGCGCCCTGGGGCGCCGTGTCTGGGCTACAGGGGCGCCGCGAAGACCCAGGAACATTTTTTCATCAGTTTGTATTTTAGAAGTGAAAACCTTGTTTTTAGGGTTTTGTAGGTATGACCACCAAAAAACCCTTATAACGTCACTCATGTGTCTGTACGGTAAAAATTGTAACAAACGGCTGAATATAGAAAAATGAAATTTGGCATACTTGTACAACTTTTTGGCCCACATATAGAAAAACTATAGAGAGATAAAAAAAGCGAGATAAATATAAACAAATATGTATTTAATAAAGAAATATATATATTTTTTTTTAAACTTTGAGTGGCCTACCAAATGAAAACTCTTAATTCGTGGATCAACAAACAAATTTTTATTTTAGAAAAATCAATATTTTTGTTGCATATTTGCCAAAAATGTTGCCCTATCTCCCAAAGAAATTGATCTAAAATTCTAAAAAAATCTCCGTAATGAAATTGATGGGAACCGAAATAGTTCAACAGTGTGGTATCAGAAGAAAGCTCTTAAGACGTAAATTACGGAACTATAGATAGTTTTTTGAAATTCGTTTCTTTTAACACGAATTTAGCCAAATATGCGCAAGAGTTCTTATCCCGCACCCTTTTACCAAAAAGCGTTAAACCAAAAATCTGAAAAAATTATAGGTATATTGATCTGAGCCGAAAACATACGAGAAGAATTTTTGATCAGATTGTGTTTGTGAAAAATATGGCAGTTTTTGTGTTTTTGAAAAAGTTAATTATTTTTTTAATTCATGCTTAAATTATGGCTAATAACGTTATGGATTTTTTGTATTTATAGCTAGGATAGTGCGTGTATTTTTTTGGAATTAAAAATATTAAAAAAAAAAAAAACAATATTCTATTAAAAAATAATAATAATTTTTCCAACATTACAAATGAAAAATTTTATCGAAAATTGTGAGTGATTTCGATTCACATCAAAGAAGGTTATTCCGAATTTTTTTTTTTTTAGATTTTTAAACTAATCCCTCTAGGACATTGTTACCGCGGATTGTACGCGTGCCGGTGGTCTCACCGCGCGCTTTTTCACATCATCGTGACCGCATGATTCGTGCCGACACCTGAAACCGCTAATTGACTTAACCCGCGCATTTTTAGCAGGTATTGCCAAAAATGACCCTATCAATGGGCGGGGTTAAATTCTCATTGGCTGAAATCCGGGAATTCCCCTAATGACGTCAATATTATGCATAAATAGTAGCTCCAAACTCTGGACAGCTATCAGTTCGCTGGTCAGATAGCTCGCTTGAAGCTGGGCTCGAATCGCTTAACGCGACTCGCAACAACGGCTCGCTTAACGCGGCCCGCACCAACGGTTCGCTTAACGCGGCCCGCACCACGGTTCGCTTAACGCGACTCGCAACAACGGCTCGCTTAACGCGGTCTGCACCAACGGTTCCCTTATCGTGGCCCGCACCACGGACTCGCTTAACACGAAGTTTGCCACACGGCAACAAACTCGCTTAACGCGGAGTTACGTTCGCTTGACGCGAACCTCAACGTACCCTCCTCCCGTTCGTTCCTATTACGTGGCACCAACCGCCGCCAGCAACGACGATGGGGAAGAACTTCTCGGAGAAAGCTCAACGCTCCCAGAGAAGGAAGACCCGAGAGCCCAATTCACCACACCACTAACATCATCGGAAGCGGCGCCCCATAGTTTGGCCGCGCCCGGGGTTGATCACCCTCCCGAAAGTGGCGTCCCATATTTTTCCGCGCGCGTACAAATTATTGACCGCCGGCTCAAATGACTCGGGGCAACGACACCAATCCATTGCCGCTAACCGCTGCTCCCGCATGGCTCCCAGGGCCGAGATCACGACTCCGCTAGAGCACAAAACCGTGCGGATATGCGGAAGAACCACAACGCCGCCTGGAAACCAGGACCACGAAAGCCTTCAGCTCTTCTGAGTCCTTAAAAATCCACTGGCTTTCTCGCTTGAAGCGCCACCTGCCAAAAGATCCTAAACCTACAGTCACCCATCGCTCTGAATGAGCATTGGAACGAAGGACTGCAAAGGATAAACGCATCACGCATTCTGTCACCGTCACCTCACCGAGATGTTCGGCGCAACGGACCACAACGCCTGCTCTGGCGCTGCCGCCATCGAGCCTTCAGGGCGCTGCCACCAAAGGACACTAGTTCGTCCACAAACGTCCACCACGGACCCAACCACAACGCTCGCCATCCATCGTAGATTAACGCCGCGACGCCCATCACCATGCTGGGCGCTCGCCGCGCACAACGACGCTCGCCGTCCCTACCACAATTCCTAACCACAATCCTAGTCCTCAACTTTGCATTGTTTTTGTTCTGTTAGAATAAGTTTAGTTTAATACACTTCTGTACGTTTATTTATGCTTTTGTTAAATAAATATGTAAATTCAATTGTGCTTTTCATTTGGAATACCCCAGAGGGGTCACCCAATCTCAATTTCAGACGCTTTAGCAAGACAAGGCTCTTCAAGCCTAGACGGCATACTAGAAACCCTGCTCGGGAGCTTAGCCTGGGTACATTGTTCTGGATAGTCATCTTGGGAACTCCTGGGGTACTACCTCCTGTAACAACATCGGTTCCCAACCTGTGTTCCGCGGAGCCCTAAGTGCTCCCCGTGTCTTTCTCAGGGGCTCCGAAGCCATTCCAGGAAATAAAATATATAATAATAGAATCAACACAAAAGAATTAGAAATAAAACAACAGAATCAAAATAAGAAAACTGGAAATTACATTTTGAACGAAAATTTGCCAAGATGAATGTATGTCCGAGTGATTTCTGTCTCTAGACGGTTTATGACTCTACGACTAGCTGGAATATGATCGGCGAGCTGTATTGTTGTTTGAATAATCGGCGTGTATTTTGATTATTTGCTTTATTTTATAAAAATCTGCCTATCTATCAATTAGTGAGCTGTGAAAGAGAAAAGAGAATATATAGTGAAAAAATCTGCCCCCTACCCCTTAACATTACTTCTAAACAACATTAATTTGTAAGACATAAGATAGGCTTTACGGGCTCCACCATAGATATTAATTCTGAAAAGGGCCCCGCAAGTCAAAAAGGTTGGGAAACACTGCTCTAGGATATTGAGGAGAGACAATATTTTCTGACAATTTTGGCAAAAATCGCGTCAAAATAAAAATATTTTAAAAACATATGTATATATTGTTCGTGAATCTACGATTAACGGGATTTCATTTGATGTCTCACATTAAATTAAAAAATAATAACATTAATAATACGTTTTTTAACAAAATAAAAATTTAAACAACTTTCGAAAATATAATTTGAACAAAAACTTCGAGCGTACTATTCCGATTCAAACAAAAAATCCATAGCATTATTAGCTATCATTTAACCATGAATTAAAAAAATTATTTGTGCTAATACAAAAACAATACAAAAACTGCAATATTTTCCAAAAACGCAATCTGATCATAAATTCTTTTCATAACATTCTGGTTCAGATCAGTGTGCATTACTAAGATTTTTCCTAATTTTTAGTTTAACACCTTTTTGTTAAATGGTGCGGGACAGTAATTTTTTAGTACATATTTGTTTTTTTAGCGAGACAAAAAAAATCTACTTTTTCGAAATCAAAAATTCCTGTTCAACTATACCGGGTCCCATCAATGTACATTATTCAGATTTTTTGATCAACCCCTTCTGGATATAGGGTGAGGGATAAAATATTTTTGAGAAAAATTTTCGCGAAAATCCCATAAAAAAAAGATTTTTCAAAATATAAATTTTTGTGTTCCACGGATAAAGAGAATCAAAAATATGTACTTTTCCATTAAATATATATTTATATATTTTTCTAAACTCTCTAGTTTAAACTCTTTTTACTTGCCCGACCTTAATATATAAGGGGCAAGTATTGTAATCGCGAAAATTTTCGATGTCGAGATTTTGACTGATGACCACGTTTCATGGACCAGGGAATCCAAAAAACCTATTTTTGAAGTGCCGTCCGTATGTGTGTGTGTCTGTGTGTGTGTCTGTATGTATACACGATAACTCAAGAACGGTTCAACTTAGAGAACTCGTTTTGGTACTAAAAAATTATCCTACTAAATGGGAAGAACCCTATTGTTTTTTATAAAGATCGTTTGAATAGAAATGGGAGTTTACTCGTGTCGATTTTAAGATTTTTGCGAATATTTAGCAACAGAAAAATATTTCGAAAAAATTTATTGAACAAAAGTTACTATAAATGCAATAACTAATAACTTTTATTTGAGACGTTTTTTGATAAAACGAAAAATTTTGAAAATTTTTTGTAAAATTATTTAAAATTTTTCCAAGTCTCAATTTTTTCATATTTATATGTAACGTTTCCATGGTCATGATAATTAATTCGTAACAAGTAAAGCAAGCCTTGCACAAAAATTTGTATAGAACATAATTTGATGTATTTTTGAAGATTTATCTAAATATTTAAAAAAAAAAAAATAATTAAATTTTTTTTTTTGGGTGGGCAAGTCTAGCGGAGGTTTCCCTTCGCCACTGGTTTTATATTGGGGTCAAAGAGTTGTGCAAGTTGTACAATGCTGAATTTCAGCTTTCTATGTTCAGTTATGTTTAAGATAATAATTTATGTATGAATATTTTATCAATGTATAATAGTATAAATAAATATTTAATTTCCTTCTTTTTTTCTTTTTTTGAATGGCATCATGGGGGATGTCTTCTTCAAGCATTTTCAAATTCTGGCCGCCTTACGTAAAAAGAACTTTATTTGTCAACATAATTAGTTTATCTTTCGCATTTAAAGTCTCAGTTATATTTAGGTAATTATTTTGTTACCGTATAAAATTTTAATAGCATCGTTAATATGTGTTGATATGGTTAACTATCACCTGGAGTTGTAACCAATTTATTCATTAAATTTTTGTACAACAAAAAGAGTAATTAACCCAATGTTTAAATTAATGAAAACAAAGTATTACAAGCATAATATAGTAAATTAAAACAGAATATTTTAAAACGAATAATTCCATTATAATACATATTTCCTTCATTCATATTTCATAGTAGAGATACGGCGCATCCGAGGAGAGGAACAGTGAAATATCTGAAAATGTTGGAAGAATTTATGAGTACAACACAACTGGGAGGCAGCAGATCTAGGTATTTCGCTAACGTATACATTTGTCTCTTCGCCGGAATACAGATAAATGTGATTTTAACATACTTAATCTCACTTCGCGTTACACACAATACATACACAACTATATTTTCCACCAACACAAAAAAAAAAACAAACCCGTAAAAAGAATAATTTATGCTTAATGGAGGTTGTGATGGATTTTAAAAATATTTTTAAACATTTGTGATTCCTCTGGGACTTATGCAGATGTTATTTATGTTGTATTTTCTATTAAAAATGTATTTGCAGTACGAATAATTATTGAAAAACTAGTAAACGAATGATGTTTTTACACTATCTATATGAAATGCGTTTTTTTATATAAACTAATTAATAATCAGCTTCACATCGAACAAATACAAAATTTACATTATTATATATATATATATATATATATATATATATATATATATATATGTAAACAAATAAGGGATTTATTGTTTAAATAAAACTCAAGTTGTTCACAAACTATTTTATTCTAAGTATTCACTCTTACAACGTAAGAAAACATCTGATATAAACATCTGATAAAAACCAATTAGTGTAATGAGCCGTCATCATTATTGTTAATGAGTTGTCATCATTAGTGGGTCCAGATTACAGTAACAGGGCTTCGTGGAAGGCTAGATGCTAACACGGCCGTCCTGCTCCTGGCGTGTCCTCACGTCCTTTCTGTAGACGAATATCTGGTAAATGATGATGTGGCAGATGACAACAGGGGATGATCATGTAGGCCTTAGAATTGTCTGAAAGTCTTCAAAAAGATTAGAAAAGATTTAAGGTCCAATATCATTGACCTTTTAAGGTCCCTGACCATTTAAGATCCCTGATCATTTAAGATCCACACCATTGACCATTTAAGATCCACACCATTGACCATTTAAGATCCACACCAATGACCATTTAAGATCCACACCATTGACCATTTGAGGTTCACACCACATTCGAGGGCCCTCATTCAATCTACATACAGACCATGGTCTTAACCTACATGAACGGTACCTGACCGTTCAACTGCTCTTATCTGGCATAGACGGTTCCTTATCGTTCAACTGGCAGAGACGATCCCTGACCATTCAACTGCTCTCAACTGGCAAGTTGGTCCCTGATCGTTCAACTGCCCTCAGCACGACCAGTGTGTCTTGTGGTACTCGACAAGCTATCAATTCTCAACTCAACTATCCATCAGTTTATTTCATTACAGATTGTCTACAGTACCCAACAAGCTCAGTGACTGTCGCTTCTTAATACTCAGTGCCTTCACAAAGCAAAAACGACCAGTGTATCTTGCGGTACTCAACAAGCTCAGTGACTGTCGCTGCTTCATACTCAGTGCCTTATCATTTTATCAAAGCCGTAAAATGTCTCTTACCATTCTAGTTATTCTCAACATAATCAGTTACCTTCGTATGGTTTAAGCGCTTCAATAAATAGCGATCGTTCGCCCTTACACTCAAAACTTCATAAGGCCCTAGAAACTTGGCCCCCAACTTGCCGCTACCGGTCATTTGTATGTCTTCTACTACTACTTTTTCTCCAATTTCATAACGGATAGCTTCCGCTCTCGAAGCGTCGTCTGGACACAGCCGTCGGAATCGGCACAACCGTAAAACTTCACCATCTGTCTAATGTCGGAGTGTTGCTCGATGTCATCTCCTAGTCTTTTCCAGGAACATGGTCTGCAGAACTCGAATGCTGTAAAAAGTCTGAGGGCTGTTGTTCTAAAAATAAAACGATTAATGTTGAGAAATCTCCTCCAACGGCACAACTCTGGCCGTAAGAGATCAACTATTAGACCAGTTTCTACTTTATTATCCCAGAAACTGACTAATCTGCCAGTGGTAATCCAACCACCCTAAAAAGACAAAATACAACTGATCAACTAATACTTAGCTTTGAAAGGTACCTGACTCATCAGATTCCTACATCTCGATGAGGTATTTCATATCACAGCTCACCACCCAACTGGCAGGCCACCGACTTACTAGTTCCTTTGCTGCCTTAGTGATGAAATTCGTAACAACTTTCATCAACTCGTATCGACCTTTATCTAAGCATTTAAGTACTTCATAGGGACCCAAAAAATCTGTTTTTACTGTGCATTTTGGAATCCCTATGTATCAGCACAAAATTAACCAGCGAAAACTGTAAAGTATCTCGCCTTTTTTGGTTAGCGTTTTCAAAGCCACGATTATCTCTCATTATTCTCTCAACTCTTTCGCGATCAAGTTGTCGATTCCATAATGGTGTTAAATCCTGCGACAAATCGCGCAAAAGGGCTTGAATCAAAGGGCTGGAATTATCTACTCCCAGGAGCAGTTGCAAAGGTGTCGTACCTGTGTTTGTTTTTTTTTGTATTGTGATATTCAAGACCAATTGAATTTTCTATATACCGCTCGATCATACTGACATTTTTTTTATTTCTCTTCAGATCATTTCATTTTCTATTTCAGGTAAACTGCGACTTTGTCTGTTATCAAGCGCATTGTCAAAACAAGTAAAATTAAGTAGAATACTACGGTTCCCACTATTTTAGTCCTTGTTGGAGTTTATCTCCTGGCACTAAAACAAGACATCTTTGACACCTTTCGCTTGCCTATATTTATCTGTGTATCCACAACCACCACATCAGTTACAGACTCGACTTGGCACTCCTGTATTATTGAACCTGGAAGAACTAAAAATTTAACATTCATTAGATTTAAAACATTATTATTTTTTTAATTTGTAACTCTGTAAAAGCTAGTTCTCTGAAATTTCAAAACCTTTTCTTTTTAGAATACTCACAATAATAATAACACTCTTTGAATTACCTTGTTAAGTCTTTATGCAAAATTTCTAAATTACCAAGAACGAATTAGAAATAGCATACCTCATTATTCTCTTATTATTTGATGCCAAATTTCCCTACCATCTTTCATTTATCCTTTATTTTAGCCTTGCAATGATATCGGAAAATTTATTTGCATGTTGTAGTGTAGTTCAGCTCTTGCTATTACTAACGTACTTTATCCAGATTCATGCTAGAACATTTCAACTTCTACGCATCACTGTCAAAAAACTACTTGGTCAATTTATATGCTGCCACCGATTTCACAATAACAAATGTCAAATTTTACGAATATAGCAATGACACATTTCAATCTTGCCATCTAGTGGTCGTATGTAAAAACATAAAAGGTAACTCTCGTATTTCGCATTTCTAATATCAGTGATCTGCCGTTTGTCATTCTGAATACAAATTTCTAATTCTTATCAAAGTTTAAACTCAATCATCAGAACTTAAATCTTTAAACTCAAAACGTATTACTCTTAATTTTAACTTATCCCTAATTTCAATTATCAAATTTCAATTCTCATGACTTTTTATCGTTCGCCTCGTTCGTTGTTTTTCAGTAAGCATTGACTAATACGTGCTACATAATCAAACTAATAAAACTTCTCTTACCATTTTACTCATGTTTTAACCATTACCTTCATACAATTTGTCCATAAACTAAATACCGCTCGTCCCTTCTGACAATTTTTTTTTTGTATTTCTACTTCATTACTGGAACCATTTTATTCATCATCTAGATTTTCCTGCATGTAAGTTGTCTGTCTCTAAATAAAACAACGCTTGTCCATTTTGATAATTTTCATCAAAACATTTGCTATTTCGTCTCAACTGCACCTCAATCTGTTGTTAATTGCTGAACAATTATAGCCTGCAAAACTGTTTCATCTGAAAACGTCGGAAAACGTTTTCAAACGTTTCGTTTTCCTTCCACGGTGGAAGTTCCACCAATGTGTTCCACCATAATCACTTATTATTTGCAATAATTGAAACGTATCACTTGCGTTTTTCACTTTCAAATTACTATCTTAGGCAAACAATATTTTCATACCCATTTGTTCCATTTTTCCCATCCACAACCAGAAACGTTTTCGAACGTTCGCCTTCGCAAATTCATTAAATAAGTTTTTCATGAACAAAATTGCATAATTAACTTTTGAAACTGTTCAAGCACACAAACTTAAATTCAATAATATCCGAAACAACGCAGACAGGTAATAATTTATCACATCACTATTTGTCACTTAATCATCAAATTAATAATTTAAACAAAACACTGCAAAAATGCAACAAAGCAAGATTCCCAATAAAATAACAAAATATTATTAGGACGTGCATGAATCCCATTCACAAGAAGAAACGTCGACTCGATCCCACTTCTGATGTAAACAAATAAGGGAGTTATTGTTTAAATAAAACTCAAGTTGTTCACAAACTATTTTATTCTAAGTATTCACTCTTACAACGTAAGAAAACATCTGATCTCTCTATCAAATTCTACGTGTGTTTTATAAAAACCAATTAGTGTAATGAGCCGTCATCATTATCGTTAATGAGTTGTCATCATTAGTGGGTCCAGATTACAGTAACAGGGCTTCGTGGAAGGCTAGATGCTAACATATATATATATATATATATATATATATATAAATGCCTATATGTACTTTTTACTCGAAAACTGTTAATCCGATTTTCATGCTATTTTTTATCTGTAGCTATATTATCTGTTCATGTTTTCGGTTGTGTTTTATTAAAATCGATTCATTAGTTTCCAAGTTATGATATTTGTAAGAGCGAGTAAAACGAAATTCAAGTTTTCTTGCATTTTCCTAAAATTATCAGTGATAACATAGATTTCATCAACCATTCTTTTGGCCAACACGCAACACCCTGCACGTTCTTTAATTCTCAAAACCATATGACATCAACCTTGACCTACACAGTCTAAAGGCCGCTCAAGGAATTGGGACATTAGAATACAATTATACCATAATTGTGACAATATCTTTACATAGCCTCATGCTGGAAGTCGTATTACTTATTTTAAGTGCCAATAACCATAGATGCTGTAGGTTAAATATTTCATTATCTAACTTATATTGTTACTTTTATAATATTTTTTCTTGTTTATATGTAAAAAATACAACACACTTTCCACACTTAACACCTTCACAAATTGCTAAACACCTCTCCTGTCAAAACACTTTTTAAGCAGCGTGCTTTAAATATCTCTTGTCATTGTGGTTGCTAAACGTTACACACAAGAATTAGCGTAACAACATTATTTACTTTAAACTCGTGTCACTGGAAACCAATAACGTATTTGTTAAACGTGATAAACTAATTATTCAAGAGTATAGTCTGCAAAGAAAACGGAATTTTTGTTAATTTTTCAAGATAATAGTAGTTAACTTAAAAGAAATATATTTAGAAAACTACTCTATATTAATTATTGCTAGATAATTGTTACATAAGCGAAGTTGTCCGTTTAGGTCAATAATTACATCACTAGCAACATTGTGACAAAGTAACTGTTTAAAATATTGCTCAGCATTTAGATTTAACAAATATATATATTATATTGTATACATATTAATAAATTGCATAAGTCGTAGCAACGGGACTGGCACCTGGATATTTTGCTGTAGGCGGAAGAGCAGTCCTCATGTCAATAGAAAAAGATGATTCGGCTTCTCGACTCCTTTTTGGGTCGTTTCCGTCATGGAAGTAGGTCCACGCAATCTCGTATATTAAGAATTGAGAGGTTTTCCCTAGTTACTAATGGGTGTTCCAACAAATCATAGAAAGGAAAGATACAAGGAAATAAGGAGGCTTGTTAGCAAATTATCGAAACTGGAGTCATTCGTTAGAAGATAGTTAAAGATTTCAAAATATTGTAGTGCTTAGATCAAAAAGTCCATAAGTCAAAAGATATTTGTGCTTGAAGTTTTCCTTGCTGATGAAGAAGGAAGAATTTTAGATAGGTCTCAGATGAAAAGAATTTATGTATCTGAATTTCGAAAAAAAGATTACGCACGGAAGGTTTCAATATCATTTTGAAAAACTGTTTTCCACTGGTACTGTGTATTTTGCGTATGCTGTTAATTGTTTAAAATATAATCTGAATTAGTAATATCGGTTGGAGAAAACTTACATAGGCTGCCATTTTGGCTTCGTTCAATTTTCCTAATTCATATTCGATAGTCTGGCAGTGTTTTACGATTCAACAACGGGTTGTTGAAAAATATGTTAAAACATACTACGACAAAATAACCACTATTTAGACGGTGGTAATCTCCAAATAACTCATCACCGATTATTACATACTCGCAAAGTGACAGTGTATACTGGGATTTAAACAGGAGTTGTAATTGGACCTTATTTCTTCAGAGACACTGCGTATAACTATATTGTCACAAAGGTTATCCAAGGTCAGGATTGCGATATATAGACATTGTGACGCTCAGCTGTTTGTTTAAAAAACTATTTCTCAGCGTCTAGCATATGTTACCTGATTACGAAATTCATACGCCACATTTTCTTAATAAGGAAATATATGTCATGACGAATGAATATTGGACCTAGGTTAACCAGTAGTACAAATGCATGGACGTCGCACGGTATCGGGGCAAAGGAACCTAGTCAACTTCTCTACACGTTCTAGTCCACACGGTGACTACCGAGACACTGACGCCAGGTACTCGTACCGCTGGTGAACCAAGCAAGGCTCCTCGACTCCCAGGTGGGCAGCCCCCGCCTCGGACATAGATCCACGCCGATCCTGGCTAGCATGGGCTGGACCATGGACTTCTTCAACTTCATGGACAGATACGTACAATTACATTGGCAATAGTAAAACATTTTAAATGTGATATATATTTAAAAAATTGTATAAACCAGGAGTTGTCTTTCAATCAAACCACCCACGTGACAATATAACTGTGAAAAAATCCCGCTGCCCTGACATGATCGAGAACTTTCTACTATATCAATTAAATGAATGGAATTTGCAAAATATGTAGTTCACCAAGATGGAGCTATATGTCACATAGCACGCACCACTATAAAATTTTGAAGAAAATGTTCCTATCTGATTAATCTTCAAAAGCATTGACATCGATTGGCTGACAAAATTTCCAGATTTAACTGCTTCAGATATTTTTCTGTATAGATCTTAACGGACATCTCTATGACAACAAATCAACGTTGAGCGAACAACTAAATAACAATATTCGTGCAGCATTTGTTGAAATATCTCTTGATATTTTTATAAAAGTTATGAAAAATCTCCTGAAAGAGGGTGCAGTTGCGTAGCAGCAAAAGTTAGACATTATGGCTGACACTGTATTCCACAAATAATTGCAAATTACAAATAAATTATTTTTATATAAATGCTTTATTAATCTTACGTTTCACCCGAAATATGCTGTTAAATCTGGGCGAGTAAAATAACTGAAAGTAAACAGATATTATCCGAGTTTTTGATTTTACGTCGGTCAATCTACAACGTCGTTTTTGTATCGCATAAAAAGCTCAAGAACTTCAATGAAACCATAATTAATCTTAAGTAGGCGTACCAAGCTGCGCACTTCTTCCGTTCCACGCTCCAATATCAGGTCATTACAGAAGGGAACAAAAATGTTTCTATTACTGAAAAATTTGTGTTGGCTTGATACTTTTTAAAGCATTTTGAAAAATTTTGTGTTTAATTTATAATTATTATTATTTTTTTTGAAATAAGAATATAGTTACACTATGGAAGAAGTGATGACATAACTACACTCTCCTTTTTACGACTGAAGGTAGCAAAAATTTTCTTTAAAATAAAAATTGGTTTTTTAGAAGATTTACCGCCATATTCCCTTGTACCCTTCAGATGTAATAGTTTATTTATTATTTAAAAAAATACTAGTGTCGTCCAGAAAGTATAAACGTTTTGTTATTAGCAACATGAAACCTAATACAGTTCAATAATAACGTTGTTTATTGTAAATGCAGATCTTAACTTATTTTTTGCACATCCGAGCATAAATAAAGTATTATCGACTTGCTTTTACATTTATAATGTTACTGTTTATTGCCCTAAGATCATTGTTGGGATAAGGTTATATAAACGGCAACCAGAGTTTTTTTTTTTTTTAAGAGGCACGGTCTCACCTCACCTCACCGTCAGGCGAATCGTAGCACCATAAAGCAAAGCTTTTGATCGAGTGAATAGAGGATAAATTTCTTGAAATTCTAAGAAAGAAAAATGTCCCGGAACGCTTGGTAGATATAATAAGATAATGGTTCGACGAAGAGGTAAAAGTGTACGATGGGGTGCAGAAATAGCTGCTCATTTTAAACATAATCTGGGATTGAGACAAGGTAGCCTCTTATCACCTTATCTATTCAACGTGTATATGGACGACTTAAGTATGCAGTTGAATTAGCTGAAAACGGGATGTGTGATGGGTTCCTGTGTTATCAACCACATATGCTATGCTGATGACATGGTACTACTCTCAACCTTTTTGGCCGGCTTGAGGGAACTAGTGAAGATTTATGAGTGCTTCACCGCAGATTACGAACTAATATATAACGTTAAAACTGAGTATATTGTTTTCCAACCCAAGTGCAAGAAGTACCGCTTACCGAATCTTAAGTTGTATGGACAGATCGTACCGCGTGTGTCGTCTATAACATACCTTGGTCACATAATGTGCGACGATATTTCGGACAATGCAGACATTAGTAGGTAGTGTTGAATGTTGTGCGTGCGTGCCAATATGCTGAATAGACGATTTGCATGATGTAGTAAAGGTGTGTGCAATTGCCTATTCAACTGCAACAAAAGCAATTAGACATAAATTCAGAGTTTCTTACAATAGTGCCTTCAGAATTATAAATGGCTTGGACAGATTTTGTAGCGCTAGCTTTATGTTTGTGCAAAATAGAATAACAGACAGTTGGGGTATGCTTCGCAAACGAATTTTCTCTGCGTAACAGGCTTTGGCTGTCAACAAATAAGCTGATTGTTAATTGTATGAAAAATGATGTTATGTTTAACAACCATTGGTGTAAGCAATAAGTGCTTCACTAATACTTGAATCTGTATTGTGGAGAGACTGGACCAATGGTTGTACTATGTCTTCTTTTTGTTTTTTCTTTTATGTTATATATTTCTTTGTAAGATATGTAATTATTCTGTTCACTATATGTTTGTTTTGTTTGTTACTACATGTATATATGTATATTGTTTTTGGCCTAGATGCCGGTAAATAAATGGTAATAATATTAATAATAAAGTCTACTCTTAGCCTTTTCACGCTCAGTCAACATTATAAACACACGTAACACAAGTCTTTATTATAGAATAATGAGACGATTGTGAAGAAGGCTTGTAAGTTTTCAATCTTTCAGAAAAATAAGCCAAAAGTACGCTTTCTGTATAATTTGTAAAATTTTATAAATTCTGTATTACATCGGTAAAGATCTTGCGCGATTTTTTCCTGCATATTATACTTCTTTCGAAACACCAAAATCATCACCAGTTTCAATTATAACGCTCATTTTTTAAACGTTTTATAAGTTTTTGATTAAACAATTATTTTTTATTTCCCTAAATTTAAATCGACGTTTAAATAAAAATTTAAATGTTTACTAATAGTCCGAGAGCTAGCAACGTTTTCGAGAAAGAATTTTAGGTCGGCTGGTTTTTCGATATTTCCCTTTCGTATTGAAGTTAGGTAGGGATGCGGTACGTCTGGCACCTGGGAGCGGTTGCGTTTACCTGTGCGCATCTCGCCTGTACAGGTAAAAAGTGGATATTTTGAAATCATTTTAAGACATTTTATTTATTTTATATAATTTTCTACGTCTTTTTAGCATTATATATTTATAGTTGCCAGACAGTTTCGTTGTTGCTAACATTGCGCCAGATCTAATTTAAGTATTTAAAAAATAATATTTTTCAAACCATTTTAGTATAGCTGTAATTTTAATAGGATATAGTTCTGTAATCAAAGAATACAATATTAATTTGCCAGACAGAAATTCCGTTGTTTAACTAGGAACCAGACCAATTTAAGTCCCGGGGAGAATAGGTAAGTTAGAAGAGTGTAGCAGCTTATTCGTTGGTTGCGTGAGAGAGTTAGCTGCAACAGAGGGCGTTAGAGAGAGACAGGTTATATAGGTTAGAATTTCATAAAAAAATAGAGCAAAATAATAATTAAAGTAAAATGAGATGAGAACAACTGATATAAATATTATTAGCAAAATAAAACAAATCATTTATTTTAAACATGTAGGAAATTAAACATAAAATGTAATTCAGTATTTTTATTGAATAATTCTGTCACAATGCAATGACCTGAGTATCTGTTAAAAAAATTAAAAAAAAAAATTAAAAATAAAAAATTAAAAAAAAATTAAATTAAATTATTATTATTTTTTAAATTTTATTATTTTACCACTTTTGTTTGAACAAAAAACACATTTTTCTTTTTCCTCACTCATCACGATAAAATTCTGCTTCTATTTTAATTTATAAAAACAAGCAAACATAAACACTCATGTGGACGACGCCAACTTAAAAAATAGCAGCTGTGATTGTTTTACTGTTATCTCTTCTAACTCACCTATTCTCACCGGGACTTAAATTGGTCTGGTTCCTAGTTAAACAACGGAATTTCCGTCTGGCAAATTAATATTGTATTCTTTGATTACAGAACTATATCCTATTAAAATTACAGCTATACTAAAATGGTTTGAAAAATATTATTTTTTAAATAATTAAATTAGATCTGGCGCAATGTTAGCAACAACGAAAGTGTCCGGCAACTATAAATTTATAATGCTAAAAAGACATAGAAAACTATATTAAAAAAAAAAAAGTCTTAAAATGATTTCAAAATATCCACTTTTTACCTATACAGGCGAGTTGCGCAGAGGTAAACGCAACCGCTCCCAGGTGCCAGACGTACCGCATCCCTACCTAACTTCAATAAGAAAGAGAAATATCGAAAAACCAGCCGACCTAAAATAAACTTTTTTGTGACGTTGCTAGCTCTTAGACTATAATATCAAATGTTTGTTTATGCAAAAACCATAGCTATTAAAGATTAATTATCTTTAAACAATTACAATGAAGCGAAAACTTTAAAATTATATCCCTAGAAAAATCCTAACAGCATCACTTCTAAGAAACCTCAACCCAATTATCATTGCATTATTTTGATACGCAAGGGAAGTAGAATGGTAGAGGGAGCTGTGAAGGACGGAACAGACACCAGGCACGCCAGCTAGTAAAACATAAATATCTATTTCTAGATAGTCACCATTTAGATTAGGATTCTTCTCATACCTTGTGACGAGTCGTAAAAATCATCCGCTTATGAGTTCAGCCAATTTTTTACTATCGTTTTCACTTCGTAGCCATTTTCCAGTCTTCTGCCACCAAAAAAATACCTTGAGAAGGAGGAATAAATGGTAACTGTACGGTTGAAGTGGAAAAATGTTTCTGTGAAATTCGTCAAGTTCTATTTGAGCGCAATTCGCGAGACAGTACTCCTGGACAACGAGTTCAGATGGCACGCCGTAGACATCTCAATACTCCACATTTTTGTGGATAATGCTTGGCTCAAGTTTATTCTTTAGCATTTATTGTTGCACCACTTTCCACAAACTCATATGACGTGATTTCAAGGAGATTGTTTCAGATAAAAATAAATAAAAATGCATTAATCGCCGGTCTGTGAAACTCACTGTGTGGCTGCCAAGGCAACGCTAAGCGAACTATTCGTGACTCCAAATAACAGTGAGACATCTGGTGAAGGCTTGGTAAATTAAACAGAAACGTATATTTGTATAATATTTGTAGTATGTGGTGCTGCAATTTATGTGAATTAAGACGAATTTTTGAATATAGTGACTTAAATACAGTGTTTTTTTTAGCGAAATATTGTTGATTGAACAGATAAATATTAAAAGAAAACTGTAAGTTACTAAATATAGTGGAATATAATTGAACTTTTATAATATGCCGAACCAAGTTGATACTTGTGCGAATCCCAAAATATTGATTCTGAAAAAAAAAACGAGAAAAAAAAACAAAAGCAAAAATAATAATATATTTAAATAAAAACCACTGGTTGCCTTCATGTCTTTTTTTTTTTTTTTTTTTTTAATTTGAAAATTGTTGCAATATAATAATATAGCTGATCAGGGACGTAGCCAGGGGGGGCATAGGGGGGCCCCCACCCCAGGATAGTTTACCTTATATATAATATAATTTAGGTTGTTAGAAGTTTTCTGAAGAAAATTTATAACTTTACCGGACTTTTATTATTTAATATACAGTGGTGCCTTGACTTACGAGTTTAATTCGTTCCGTGACGGAACTCGTAACTCAAATTACTCGTATGTCAAATCAATTTTCCCAATTGGAATGAATTGAAAAGCCATTAATACGTTCCGGGCCCTCAAAACACACCACAATTTTTTTGTTACATGTTTTTAGATAAGAAAATTGTGTTTATAAATAAGAATTATTGTATAAAAGCGCAATACAATAGAATTAATGCAGTAAACTGATTTATTATGCACATCAAGGTAAAAATCAGACGACTTGAAGATACTGACAGAAGTGGAGGAGATAGATTGAACTGCATAACTGAATCTTATTCGCTGATTTTTGTCCTTTTCGCCACGCTTTCTTCACTTTCATCTGCAGGGTTTTCTATAAAAACGTAAAGTCCAATGCGGTCTGTTTCATCCTCCTTTTCACAATGTTTCTAAAATGAGTTCGGCAAGTGTCATTAAATAGCGTCGTCGACTGCCCAGTTGTTACTTATTCTGGTGTTTCTTTTGAATAAAGTCTGAAACATTCTCCCACATTCCCAATATTTCGTTCATCTCAATTGTAGAGATAACCTCCTCCGCTCGTAATTAGAATTTTAGCTCTCAACTCAAAGCAAATATCGGCCGAGAGACGGTTCGTATCTTGAAAAACTCTTTAGTTGGGACACTCGTAAGTCAAGGTACCACTGTACTACAAAAGACCTAGAACGCTGTTATTTTCTACCCAAGCCATGTAATTAAGGTCGTACCGACCAATTTAGAATATTTTGTTATTTTTGACCCCCCCCCCCAAGCTGAAAACCAAGCTACGTCCCTGTAGCTGATATATGTTTGCATTTAATACCAGCCTTGCAGGAACATGACATATTAATTATTTTGATTAGATGAGTTACGTCCGTAAGTTAGTAATTATAGTTGAAGGTAATGGGATTCGGACCAGTCAGAAAATAAAAACAAATTTATTAACTTCGCTAACGTTTCGATTTAATTTAAATCTTCATCAGAGCTACAAAGATATATAGAAATATAAAATTATCATATTGGTAAGTTTACATGTATAAAATTATGATAGTGTTCAAATTTAACAAGTCAAGTAGTTAAAATAAGCTTTACAAAATTGTCGGAATTTAAAATATAACATAATTATTAAATAATAAAAACATATCAAATATGAGTTAAAGAATAAAAAACAATGTTAAATTTACATTACCTTAGTTAATAGTCACGATATAAAATAACAATTTTGAAAATTAATAGAGAATACATCATATTGTCTGGTTATTGAACTCAGAGATAATCATATGAATAAGCCACGTATGAATTTGAAAAAGGATTTGAGATGGTTGAAACAAGTAAGTAACGCTATCTATTAATAAATTAGAATTTGATTATTAGGTGAAATATGTTAGATTTAGAATTTTTTAAATATATTACAATAGATGGCGCTTATATTATCACAGTCGGTTTTAATTATTCTAACTTCTTCCTCAATATCAATTTTGCCTTTTATTTCTTGAGGCGGTGACGATAAAGCAGAAGTTTGTAAACATAACCCTCGAATCTCAAGCATATTTCCGTCTGATGAAAAAACTCCGCACATTAAAATATTACCCGCGTTTATGACACGTTCGCCTTCAATAAAATTTAAAATTGATTATTTCCAAATACGACAAATATTTCTTTTCCATTTCACAGTTAAAAGTCTATCACAATATCATATAAAAACCTGTAAACTTTCTGACATATACGCTTCTCGTCGGCCACTGTCCGATCGCAGCGCCGTCAACGTTAGTTTGAGTCGCGAATACACAAAATAGCGCGCATGGTTAATTTTCGTGGATGCTATGCGCAAACGTTCTTTACTTTGTGACGACAATCTTGTTATTGATGCGAATTTCAAGAAATAAAATATAAACTATTGTAATTCTAGAAATAGATTTCATCAAACTTAGAACTACCTGAAGGCAAAAATAAAAGGAATCTTTTTAAATTGATACTTGAATAAAACCGTAAAAGGGTAGTTTTGTAAGTTAACATAGGAACGCG
Source organism: Liopterus haemorrhoidalis (assembly GCA_963971575.1). NCBI lineage: Eukaryota > Metazoa > Arthropoda > Insecta > Coleoptera > Dytiscidae > Liopterus > Liopterus haemorrhoidalis. The sequence continues at coordinate 35,873,444 of OZ020617.1, forward strand.
ATCTGACGACGAATTCCCCTTATACTTTCTAGAAAGATTAAACTTTGCATCCAAATGTATTTTCAGGTGCTCTTTATTGGAACATCAGTTCTGCATTGAGAACATTCTAGTTCTGGAACTCTTTCACTCAGTATTCGATATCTAAAGAGATTTTTCACTACATCACACCAATAAGAACAAGACGTGTTAACTACTTGCATTACAGGTGCACTTTATGGAGAGTATTCACCAAATCTCATTATTTTACGACTCATATCCGAACAGTAAACCGTTTTGTTAAGATTTCTTCGCTTCAAATCATTTTCATTTTATATCTTAAAGTAGTGGTTTTCAAACTCTTTGCATTTGTGGCACACATCTGAAGAACTAAACATTTAGTAGCACATCAGATACTAGCAGTGACGAATAAGCGGGTGTCGAACCTAGCAACCGTCAGGAACCGAATTCGAAGAGAGCCTCGCAGAGACCAGGAACATGTATTTCATCGTTTAATGTAGCAGTAATAATCTTTATTCATGCCTTTCGGCTTCGAATTAAGTACATTTCATACATACATTTTTTACAAACCCATTAAATGTACAATAATCAAAACTCACAAAAATTCATTCAAAAGAAAAAAAAAAAAGATTTTTTTTTCATCGTTTAATATTTTAGGGATATTCATTAAGAATTTCCTCGATTAGACGTCAGCTCTTGAAATCCATGGGGCCCGTTATTGTGTGGGGTTGTACGAGGTATGTAAATAAAGTAACTGGACTAGCAACATAGCGTTTGATCTGGTTTTCGGACGCGGAACTTGGAGGGGCAGTACTATTTTGTACTTCTGTTTCTTTGAGCTTGTGGCTCTTAATCTTTTTATTTATCACTTGTCTTTTCTTTTCTTCTTCTTTAGGTTTGTCTTCTATTAATTCCATTCTTAGCAGATAGTGGTCGCTTCCTATTTCCGCTCCTCTTCTTACTTTTACATCTTTCACTCTTTTCCTGATGGTAGTTATTATATTATAATAATTAATGTGTAAGTCCAATATTTAAGTAGTTAAATAAATATTTAAAATCACATCCAAAGTCGATCTATATTTTGTTGTAACCACGTAACAATATTATATCGTATTAATTCTATGATGTTCTCATTCACTCTTTCATATACTTACGGTTCCTTGGTAGGGAACCACTGATGTAAAGCTACATGAAGACGTGGAATTAGTTAGACGTTTGAAACAACTAATAAAATAATATGCCCACAATGGGATGTTATTAATACAAGCTGTTTGAAAGAACTTTGGTTGATTATGTTTTTTAATAACTTTTAAATAAAACACTTTTAATTAATTGTTTTTTTGTGGATCGTTTATTTAACTCTTGGCATTAATAATGAAAAACGATATCAGCGAATGGCTAACTGGCCATGCTACAAATAGATTATTTCTGACATTTCTTCATGTTTCTGCGATTTCTAGTTGTTATTTTATTATTATTTTTTTCTGTTAGTGGCACGAGCAGCCATTATTGGAAAAATGCCTTCAGCACCACATTTCAATATTCTCTATATATCTACGATCGGTTTCTAGTAAAGTATACGTCCGCTTATTAGGTCTGCTGCGTAAAGAAAGACTGGAAACACCAATGATCATACCAACATTTTCTTAGTGTTGACGGGAATGTTTCTGTCATTATACTTTATGTAGCTTCGCAAGAGATGATCTGGCGATCTCGAAGCGTCTTTGGATTTCCTCACTAGAGACACATTGGTTTGATAAAAGAGAACTGAGAAAGACGAATACTTGTTAATCAATTATTAAACTACGACGTGAAAAAAAAAAAATAAGAAAGAGCTCGCGGTTCGTAAATGTTTTTTAGACTTGACTAAAACTTAATAAGAATATGTATATATAGATGTTACAGTCGGATTTTTTTAAAATAAATTATGGCCTCACATACAATTGCCTTACATAATATGTAAGGCATTTTACGGCCAATTACCGAATGGCGGACAGTGTTAACAACGACCGGCCAATGCAGACATAAAAAAAAATATAATTCCTTTAAGCTTACTTCGAACCTTATAGCTTCTGCTGCTCTACATTTTTACTAACTAAACCTAACCTGTCATTGTTAACACTGCCCGCATTTGGTCATTGGCCGTAACATATATACTTAATATAAATACAAAATATTCAGGCAAATTTCAATGTATGGATAGTAATACGATGGTGTACTTAGGTTCCCACACAACATCCGTACATTTGAGTGAATACTTTGTATGTCTTTTATTGTTTGGTGACGTAATTATTTTTATAAAAGGATACGACCTTTGCAAATTTTGCAAATAGCAACGTCATGATAGTGACAAAATACAAAGTTCTAAAGTACCTACTTTAAGAACCACACAATATGTACTCCAGATGACGGACCTTAAAAAGGAATAAGGTAATGCAATAAAACCATTGCCGGCTAAGCCAATCATAGAAATTCAAATTTGTTAAATATTAAAATATTAGCAATATTTTCAACATATAGCTCACACAGAAAGAATGTTAAATATAGATTTGACCAAGCGTACAACCAGCAATTTGGGGAGAGTGCAGAAGATAAAATTATTTAAATTACGAAGAAGGTTCTCACTTCTAAATTACAAGTGATGATCTAAAAAAATAAGGTCCTCTCTTTTGAAATACAAATGATGACCTAAAAAAAAGGTCGTCATCTATTTTAAGAAAAACGCCGTAACAAACAACAACACGTGTTTGGAGCTCTTCGGAGAGGGGCTCATCACTTATATTTTACAAAAACCACATCTTTTTGGAGCTCTTTGGGGCAGCTCAAGCTTTTGAGACCCCCTCTCTCAGGTGCGAACCTGCACTACACACGATCTATGCAGACTACTGTACGTTATAAAAAAACCAGTGGCGAAGGGAAACCTCCGCTAGAAAAAAAATGTAAATTAAAAAAAAAAAATGTAAATATTTAGATAAATTTTCAAAAATACATCAAATTATGTTCTATACAAATTTTTGTCCAAGGCTTGCTTTACTAGTTACGAATTAATTATCGTGACCATGGAAACGTTACATATAAGTATGAAAAAATTGGGACTTGGAAAAATTTAAATAATTTTACAAAAATTTTTCGAAATTTTTCATTTTATCAAAAAACGTCTCAAATAAAAGTTATTAGTTATTGCATTTATAGTAACTTTTGTTCAATAAATTTTTTCGAAATATTTTTCTGTTGCTAAATATTCGCAAAAATCTTAAAATCGACACGAGTAAACTCCCATTTCTAGTCAACCGATTTTCATAAAAAACAATAGGGTTCTTCCCATTTAATAGGAGAATTTTTTAGTACCAGAACGAACCCTTTAAGTTAAACCGTTTTTGAGTTATCGTGTATACACACAGACACACAGACAGACACACACACACACACACACACACACACACATACGGACGGCACTTCGAAAATAGGTTTTTTGGATTCCCTGGACCATGAAACGTGGTCATCCGTCAAAATCACGACATCGAAAATTTTCGAGATTACATTACTTGCCCCTTATATATTAAGGTCGGGCAAGTAAAAACAATCGCTCAGCTGTATATTTGTATTTCATATAGATTAAAGCTTTCCGTAATGCCACTGAGCCACTGGATCTGACTACAAAATCAACAACCGCAATGAAAAATATCAGATGGTACACCTAGAACACGTTACATAGATCAGATCGAGAAAGATCCCCAAGAGCTAAAAATGTATGGATACATTTGAAATAGATTGCTAAGAACAGAGTAAAATGGAGGAAAATATTAGGAAATACCAACCATCCAGGGTTGTCGAGCCACTATTCATAAAGATATTGTTCCTAGAGAGACCTGACACTTAACAAAGTAATAAAAATTTAACCCAACTATCAGTAATACTGGCATTTTTTTATCATCAAACTATGATATCACTTAATTATAAATCATCTCCAACGAAGAAATAAATGATTTCGAAACTGGTCTGCAACAGAATAGTTGTTTTATTACAATCCGAAACCAGTACAACTCATTCATCAATTGACACAGCTCTACATAACGAAAAGAGAGTGTCTGAGTTTTTTATTTATGTTTATCTTTGTAAACGTAATTCTACGTAATGTTTGTAATAATATTCTTGTTATATTTTATTTTTAAAGTTAAATTACATATTTTTTTCTTATTCTTCCAACTTTCTCCGTTAAAAGTGACAAAATTACTATACACTCTTTCATAAGTTAATAACAAAGTTCGCTGAGAAATATTATTAACCAGGAAAAAAATTGTAAGATTAAATTTTCTTTTAGTCAAAGTAGATAAAATCGAAACTTTGCAAACTTTTCTGACAAATATTACAGGAGTTTCTTTTTTATCAAACCATTAAAAGTAACTTCTACATCAAATCTTACATCTATCATTTAATTAAAATATCAATGTAGGTAAATAGTTTTTTATAAAAGGTACATTAGTAAATAACTTTTGAGTTTTAAAGATTAATTTCTTTTTAACTTTAGATGTATCCCAAAGAAAATGTTCACGTCAATTGCACCGAAGGCTTAAATAAAAAAATAAAAAACAAATTGCTTCCTTTTATAAAAAAATAAATTAAATCACAATATTATGAAGTAAAAAGTAAAGAGTACAAATAAAGTAAATTATCTTATCTGTATATTTAAAAACCAAATTAGTATTTATCCAAAATATTCCGAAATGGCTCATCACAAAGAATTGGTTAATGGCTCTATGTTGTTATGCATTTAGTTACAAGTATTTAGATACTAATTGGATACTTTTTGAAATATGTATCTATATCTGTATCTACTCTCTGTATCTATTCTCAGTCGTTTTTCGTAGCTTTTGAACAGCCGTAAAAATAGTAGGTATTATATGCAACACTTAAAGAAAACGGGTCATTATTAATGAAAATTAAGTTTTTGAATAAATATTGTTGCTCTTTGATGACCAATTTACTAAAAACATATGAAAAATTATATCCACACAAGGGAGTGGACCCTGGTTTTGTGAGGCCTAGAGCAAAACAAATTAAGGCCCTTCAAAGGTATCCAGTGATTTAACGTAACTTTGATAATTTTTTTGAGGCCTGGATCTAGTCTGCCTCAACCAAGGGCCAGCCCTGCTAGCGTAAATATTAAGTTCATTTCTTAATTGAAATCAGTAAGGTAAATAGGTGTGTTTCCTAAAGCAGAGGTTCTTAACCTCTTTGAGCTGCGACCAAAATTAGCAAAATACATTCACGTCACGATCCAAAGGAGAAAAATAAGGTAACACAAAAAAAAAAAAAAAGTTGGACAATATGGATTTAAATGAAGAATAATTCGTATAAAGTTTAATTAAAAAAACAATAACTTATGGATAAAGTTGAAAAATATAAATTGAATTGTATGATAGGTTTTTACTAAAGGAAAATTAGTACCAAGTTAATATAGGTAGCCTTAAAACTTGGGGATTTTTTAACAGCGCAGCGTCATCGGTTTGCCAGACAGAAACCAGCTAAATATTCAAATTTAAAATAGGTTTAAATAATTGAATAAAATTAAAAATGATATATATTTAAGTTATTTATTTCATTTTAATACTAATGCATTTATATTTATTTTAATATTACTCTTTTTTAATAATAAATTTTATAGATGAAAATGATATTTCCAGAATTTCAAAATTTTCTCCGCGACCCATAGGTTAAGAACTACTGTCCTAAAAGATATAGAAAAACATTAATTGTTTGATATTTCATATAAATTCATTTCTAAGCGTCAGAATGCCAATTGAAATTTTGTTTATAAATTAAGTTTGTATAGAATGTCAAAAAAAATATTCACATATTTCTTATCAGTAATTTTTTATTAGTGATCAAAAACGTGACATTACAAGAATTCCACTACTATTAGGGCTAAAATTTGATTTAAAGAAAAATCCCCTTAACAAGAACATAGCTGTGTATTTACAAGACTAACATTAGTCTTATACGTTAGTACATGTGACTAATATAATACATTACGTATTTTGTAGTAATACTTTATTTAGTACAAAATTGTTTCGTGGAATAGTGTTTTACCTTGAGTTTAGTCGGCTTTTTGTGACGTCACGGTCTTGAATTTGAACACCCTGTATAATACTAATAAACATGCACTGTTTGTTTAATTTTAAGGCATTGTTAACAGTTAGTTAATTTATGTATTTCAATAAAAATGTATTTCTTAAACTTGTTTTTATATACTATTTTCTTTTTTCTGTGTGTTTTTTTAAGTATCCTTGCTGTATCTAGTTACAAATTTTTTTGCCATGTATCTGTATCTGTATCTAGATATTTTTTTAAATGTATCTATTACAACACTGATTATAGTAACGTATGCAAACAGCTTAGGCAAAGTAACTAGGTCAAAAATCAAACAAAAACATTATGGATAGTGTCATTTTGACATAATTCCGCGATTTCAAGAACGGGTTTGATAGTACAGTAAGAAGTTCTTCGATTGGGCATGTTTATAAAACGCGAATTTATTTTAAGATAGATAATGTATTAGGGTACATTATAATACTGCGCGATTATAAATTTAATCATACGTGATTCTATCCACCTGATCGAATCAAGCCCATTCGTGGAACATAATAAATTGATGGAACAACTGAAAGTTTTGCAATGTTATTAAGAGTAATGCTTAAAGAAATAGAACAAATTGAAAAAATGTAAAATGTAAAAAGGAAAACTACGAACCATATGGACTGAAAATTGATATTTTAAAAAAATCAGAAGCAACGTTTGTTCCTATCAAAGAGCAATTATTCACTACCTATTATGACCAGCATTTATTTATTTTTACTTATTTTGCACTAAAGTTGCGTTATACATTACAACATTAAAGTTGAAGCTAAAATAAAGTTAAACAGTGCAGACAATTAATGTTAGAGATCTAACGTTTATGAGGTATAGTTGCTCATAAAAAATTGCCTTAACTGACGTTTCACACTTAAAATTGATACATTAAAAGGATTAATTTCAGTGTCAAAATTATTGAAGGAGGTAACTATACGGTTAATTGGCGAATTTCCGGTAGGGTTACTTCTGCATAGATACTGATGGAGCAGATTTTTATTGCGTAAAGAACATGGTGACACGTTGAAAGTAATAAGTGCCACCAATTCTGTATTATCAACCATACCTGCTTTTACTATAATAATTAGTTCGCAGTGCCGTTTTGTATTTTATCGCTTATAGAAAAGTCTCAGCACCTCATTTATTGTTTAACCTTTGATTCAGCATCAAGTCTAAATATTAGGCATAAGTCACCTTGCAGCATACCAATATTAATTTATTCTTCTAGAAAACCACTGCCATGTCTCTATGTAACTTTATTGACAGGCAGACATTGACAAACTGTATAGGTACATTAAGCTTAGTCTATATGTATTACTGAACAGGTCCTGTATTGTATTGCGTAAGGTAACAAGGCGTGTAACTTTTTTGTATAAATTGAACGGGATCACGCACAGAGCTCAGCGGATCGCCATATACTCGAAGTGATGCGCTCCGTGACGGTTTTTGTGGCGAACAAAAAGCAATTTTATGTACTTGTTTGGACGCGTTCTAGGTACTTCTGACACTCGCAAGCATGGACGCTTGACACAAAGTTTGCATAACCTAGTAAATGTTAGTTAATACATTTAAATTATTTTTCGACATATTTTGCCAGGAGGTTAGCTTCTTCAATATTTTTTGTTGTTTATACAAATGATGTTTTAACAAAAATTAACAAAAAATTAAAATATCTTAACCTAAGGTATCTTAACCCAGTAATGTCAGTGTAGTTTATCTTAGAAAAAATTACAACTTCGCATATTGTCACGTGGGTACTTTGATTGAGACACAACTCCTGGTTCCAACATAACAAATTTATTAAACATTTATCAAAATTACAATATAATGTTTGAATTGGTCCATGGAGTTGGGGAAGTCTTTGGTCCACCCCGTGTTGGCCAGGATCGGCTTGGACCTATCTCCAAGGTGGGGGCTACCCATCCGGGAGTCGAGGAGCCTGGAGAAGTCTTCTCTCACTCACATGGTCACTACTTGCTTGGCTTCACCTTCGATACAAGAATCTGGCGTCAGTGTCTTGATCGTCACCGTGTGGACTAATACGTGCAGCGGAGTTGGCTATGTTCCACTACTACCATATTCTGTTTCATCCAGTCTTTTTGTAACGAAAGTTTAACCCAGTTCCAATATTCATTCGTCATGACAAATATTTCCTCATTACGAAAATGCAGTGTCTGTATTTTGTAATTAGACAACATACGTCATGTATGACGAATAGTTTTTAATCAGACAGCTGACCGTCACAATGTCTAGATGTCGTAAACCTGACCTAGGATTACCTATGTGACATTACCCCCTTCCCCATCAGCATGGCGCCCCGACATGCAACAAAATAAACAAAATTAAAAAAAAATCAAAATAATATAACCAATGGCAAAAAATAAAAAGTTAATAAAGACTTAGAAACTTGTCAGGTATTTCTACGCTGTTGGCTCATGTGACGTCTCTAGATGGCCACCAAAATGCGTAGACACAGCTCCCCAATACCTGACTGGCGGCCAAGGGCTCCTTGGTGCATGGCTCATGAACATTAGGAAATATGGAAAATTTGAATTTTGATCGACATTTGTCATTCAGCCGTCTGTTTAAAAATGGAACTTCTGGAACTAATACCCAACGTATAAAAAAATAAACATAAGGAAAAACGTGTAGTGTTGTATTTTACGTGTTCTAAAACTCAAAATATATCATACTCGAAACCTGTAAAAATACAGTACTGGTCTGGTTTTTACATAAATATTTACATACAACTGATTAATTGCCAGATGACTTGTATTCTTACAGGGTTGTGGTACTTGCAAAAAAGAAAAAAAAAAAAATAGATTAAAATTTTGATACCCGTTAGGTTGGTTATCTGTTCACCAAGCATGCAGTTGCCTTGGGTAGTTGCTTGCCCTCGCGAATACTTCATTGGGCGTTAGTGTTTAGTGGGTCCTTCTTCATCCTTGGGAGGAATCACTGCTGCACGGCATCCCTCCAAGGGGTCTTCAGCATTCCGCTGGCCCCTTCACTGGCTCTACAGCATCCCGCTGAGGCCTTATATTGCGCTACTTATTAATTTGCAGCAGCTTTTTCCACGGCAGACGTCAGACGGTCTCCACCTATAGGGCACAGATAAACTTACGGGATTTATCCTATATGGCTGACGTCTGGGATTGCTCCAACGGACTGACAGCGCTTTCATTCCGCTCCGGGCCGTCAATCTTAGTCAGGCGTACTGCTACTTGCGCCCCATTTGGCATAAGCAGTATCGCGGACTCTTCATTATTTTCAGCAATAACTTCAATGTTCACCTGACCCAGGTCCCCATACTCTCTTCCCGCGTTTGATTTCCGACGCTTCAAATATTGGGTGAGAAGATGGTAGAGCAAGCAACTCCCGCAGCCAATTCCTATAATTAAAACCTTGTACATTAATAGTGACACAACAGTCTGACACGAGTCATCCTGTTGTGCTCTGACGACTGGTACAGGTGTTAAAAAAGCATCTCGTCCTAGTAATAATTTTCCTACGATTATTGTTAGTATGATGTTCTATATGAAGAATAGCGCATCACTGTGCAGTCCAAATCTTGAGGCATAAGGACTGTAGGTGTCGTTGACGGTGTCTGTCCAAGTTATCTCCGGCGTTGTGTAAAAAGGATTTGTTATGTTGAAACCAGGAGTTGTGTCTCAATCAAACCACCCACGTAACAAGAATCAGGCGTCAGTGTCTAGGTCGTCACCTTATATTCGTCATGACAAATATTTCCTCATTACGAAAATGCAGTGTCTGTATTTCGTAATCAGGCCACATACGTCAGACGCTGACGAATAGTTTTTAATCAGACAGCTGACCGTCACAATGTCTAGATGTCGTAATCCTGACCTAGGATTACCTATGTGACAATATCTTCGATTTGTACACCCAAATGAACAATAGTTTTCCATTTTAACTAATTTGTATTGTATCTACACAATAAAAAATATCTCTATGATTAAAGCTAAAAAACCATGTATCTAACCTTAAATTATGTAAACTATAATAGATCTTTAACTTGACACTAAACTATAAAAATAAAGTCCCAATATTACGCACTATATTAACACACAAAATACAGTTATTTATACGTAAAAGAAGGTTTCGGAAGAAAAGAAAAACACTAAAAAGTTGTCTCGAAATTGCACAGTAAATAAGAATCATATCTTACACATTAGTGTGAACATTATCTCTATGGCATTAGCTTACTCGATACCCAGCTTTACATTTGATCTCCGTGGTAGTTGTTGTGGTGTACCAAGATCTATCACCCATATATTCCATAAATTTAATTTCCATTCACTCTGTTCCCAGCAAAGATCCACAAGTTCTTCTATAATACCGGCTAAACATCAAGCTAGTTTGGGTGTAACACTTGGTCCTTCGGACATAGTAATTGGTGAGCCTGAATGATTGTAAAACGGAATAAAAAAGTAAAAATAAAACTCTCTAATGTAAGGAACTTCATAATAAACATATAAGTAGTGTTTAAATCATATTATTAGATATTTAATAATTAAACACAAAAGCATTGTTCAGTAAGCATAACTTTATTCATTCATCCCATTTATAGCACAAATACTAACGGCAGATGTACGGCAAAAGAGCCAATGTTCGTTATCGCACAACAGCTTGCCGCTGGTTCCAATTATCTTATCAACAAAAATAAAATAACAAAACCATTTACGGCGATTACAAATTCTCACCTTACATAACAATATTCAATCATAATAGTTATAAAAATGCTACGTTTTGACAACAATACATATTTCTCCCAATATTTTTTTAACTATAATAATGATTCTGCAACTATGTATATATAATAATGATGTTTCTAACAAATTATATATGGTCCCTGATGCTTCATCTGCAGCATAGAGCTTCGCTATTTCTGCCTATCGCGAGCAAAGCGTTTGAGCTCGCCCTGCGACTTCCCAGTGCTGTTTAATTATTTTAAGGTGAGCCTACGCCAAGTGTCATCAGGTCTGCTTTGCCTACTGCTTCCTTGAGGTGTACGTAAAGTACAAAAACCTGTAATTTATTTAAAATTGTTTTTGAAATTTGCCAAGTGTCGTATACGTAACGGAAAACTGGAAGAACATTTGACTTGAAAATTCCGATTTTCTTAAATATGGCATATTTTGCAGAGATCCAGATATTTTTGAGTACACCAAAGACATGCTTCATTTATTCTAATTTTTACATCCTCTTCGGCTCCATCATTTTTGAAGCCCTTGTTACCGGGATACGTGAAGTTGGCGACGACTTCAATGTCTTGCCCATGAATAATGATATTATCCGTGTTGCTTGTGGCTATTCGTATAGATTTTGTCTTTCTCATGTTAATTTCTAGGTCGACAGTTTTGGCTTCTTTAATTAGTTTAAAAACTTGCTGTCCGTTTTTCCGAGCATAAGAAAAACAAGACAAATGTTATCAGTTTAATCGAGATCATGTAAATAGCTCGTCTTTGTCCACCTAACCCATTACTTTTCTCAGAAATTTTCTTCAAAACACCATTCCAAATGTTGAACAGGATAGGCGACAGTATTCAATCCTGTTTAACACCAGCGCGAACAGGAATTTGATTACCAAGCCTACTTCTGCGGATTATTTAACAGGATGCATCTTGATAGAAAAGTTTGATTATACTGATTATCTTTTCTGGAATTTGGCTACTCTTAAGAGCTCTTCAAATGACAAAATGTATAACTTTGCCGAAAGCTTTCAGTCTATAATACCGGCTGTACATACGACCAAGTCAATTCGGGTGCAACACTTGGTCTTTCGGTATACCTGGCCTCCCCAATGATCGTCAAACTGAAAAAAAAAAAAAATACGGTAGAAATAAAACTCTCTAACGTAATGAACTTGATAATAAATATGTAAGTAAAGTTTAAATCATAGAATGACTTAAATTATTTCTTTAACTCCACGGTCATAATATAATCATTTGAAATGAAGCGTTTCAGTCCAACGAGCACTTTGAATAAAGTTCTACAATAAATTTTCTACAATGCATCTGCTTCGAAAGAAATAACAGTTCTTTTTATTATTAAAATCTACTTATATTGAAGACTGTGAGAACTTTTTCTCAGTATTTCTTTATATAGGTATTAAAATAGATTTTTATTCAATATTGAATCAAACGTTAAGAAAAGTTGAATTAAATTTTACATCCAGCTTATTTTAGGCGAATTAAATTAAAGTTTGCGCTTCAGTTAGCTTGTAGGTATCTATTTTGCTAACAGAATTAATTTGGAAATAAATAGCTTTACAACTCTAATGCCTAACCTAGAAACTGAACTCTTGCACCAAAATTTTTGTCGCGACAAACCAAATGTACAATTTACAAGACAAAAATATAACCTATTTTAAAACAGAAGCCTACTAGCTACTCACTGTCGAGTAAAGTGGCGCACAGTTGAGAGAGTCTGCGAGTGTCGATTACACACAATTAGTAATCTTACTTACTCGCTTAGTAGAGGTTGCGCAACGTTATTTTCCAATTGTTGTTTCTTTGTTTTTATTATTTTTATTTAAAATTAGCTGATGTACCCGACTTCGTACTGTTTTTGTTAAATCAATTTTTGTTGATAAGTAATTATGAGAAGTGAGATATCCTCTTCTCCCAAATACTCATCTTGCCCAAAATTACTCTGAACCGGGAAGAATCGTTTCTTCAGCCTTAAGAACTTTCCTTATATACATTTTTGCTGTTAAGTAAATGATATGTCAAATACTTCAAATTCCTAGGTAATAGCTCATTAAATATAATCTTCCTAATAAAAATTGCATCAAACAGAGAGTCCTTTCTTCATACTTAATAATTTTTCTTATATGCATTTTTGCTTTTAGGTAAATGATAAATGAGATATTTCAAGTCCATAGGTAAGATTCCCTTTAGCTCCCCAAATAATCTTTATTGTATTGAACAGATTTTTTTTTTGTTTCACTTCATTCTAATAATTTTTTTATGTACATTTTTGATAAAAAGTAAATAAAAAATTAAATTTCGAACATTTTAGTTTATGGTCGTACCCCCGTAACTCCCCTAATACTCATCCTATGGTTATTTGGGGAGTGGAATCATCCATTTGAAAAAATGTACAGAAGAAAAAATTATATGTTTTACTTACAAATAATTTTACATATACAGTTTTGCGTTATTCAAGTTAATAACAAGGAAAATATTTTAAGTTTTCCAGTATACAGATCTAACCCCATAACACCCCCCTAAAATTAAAATTTTAAGATACCATATAACCATGTTCAATTTCTGGTTTTTCATTACCATCGTACCAAATTATGTGAAAATATAACCAGCTGTTTTGGCGTGAACTTCGGACAGACAAAAACTGATTATTTTGGGGATATCGTCTTATAATTATCTAAAACGTGTAGAAACCAAAGAGGTCGAAAAAATAAAAATACAGATATAGCCTCCAATTTTATAAATATAGATGAAGTAATTTTATTAGCCAACGTTGTTACGTTGAGAGAGTTTGGTAGTAGCGAGTAAATTTGCCATAGAGTAGCTAGTAAACTGGCTTTATGAAATTGAGCTTTAAGATTAGGACAATAAGCAATATTTCATTGGAAATCACTGAGAAATAGTTACAGACCTGGACAGAAAGATCGCTTCCGAAGAAGACGTTATAGATTTATAGTCATACACAGAATTAAAAAAAAAAAACTTAACAAATGCATCGTCGTCTGCTATCAAGTAATTACATTTAGACCGGGAGCTCATGACAGTTTTTGGTCTCCGATTTCATACAGCATGCCTTTTGGAGGAGAGAATATTTACTCTGTGACAACAAAAAAGGGATGGTACTAAACCCCTGCACGCTTTCCGGTCATAGGAAAAATTGCATTTCCACTTAAACACAAAATTTTTGTGCTTTTCTCTGATTTAATATTGCTTGCACTTTTGTCAAAAGAAAGTTATAACAAATTTAAAGTCTTTTAAATATCTGCATGCGATTCGGAGGGTCCCAAAGGGCTCAAACGGTCATGTGATCTTGTAATAAAAAAATATGATTTTCCGCGTTTTCATACAGCATACCTATAATTAAAAGACTTTAAATTTGTTATAACTTTCTTTTGACAAAAGGGCAAGTAATATTAAGTCAGAGAAAAACACAAAAATTTTGTGCAAGTGGAAATGCAATTTTCCCTATGACCGGAAATCGTGCAGGGGTTTAGTACCATCCCTTTTTTGTTGTCACAGGGTTAATCTTCTCTCCTCCAAAAGGCATGCTGTATGAAATCGGAGACCAAAAATGTCATGAGCTCCCGGTCTAATTAAAAGAATAATAAGTTGCAGGATCCCATTGAAAATATTTCGAGTGAAACCTATTGGCACAGGAAAATATGAAGGTCAAAATAAGTGGATGGCGTTGTATAAGATATGAGGAACCTATGATCTAGGACATAGTAACTAGAGATGGGAATTTCGGCTCAGTTTGCGGAACCGGATCAGTGCAGGTCGTTCAGTTTGCTGAGCCGGCTCTTTGATCCGGCTCAGTGATCCGGTTAAGTAAACTTGTCCCTGAGAAACAGGTCGGTCAGTCGTCAGTTCTCCGACCTTTCAATACGATTGTAAGTTTGGAATATGTAGGTAGAACGTCGGTCAGATGGCTCTTGCATTATATGAACAGACAGCGGAAAGCGGCAATGTATATTGGACTGTAATAAATGCGATAAAAACGTCTGAATATTTGCCGCTTTATTGCCTTTATTCTTGTTAATATTCTTAGTATGAATTCAAGACTAAAGACGTAAATTATTACTTATTCACAAATTCTTCTCTCTCTCTCTCTCTCTCTCTCTCTCTCTCTCTGTGTCTTCCTCATTATCTTGTTACAAAGAAATAATGAAGTTAAATAAATAAAAATCTATAGAAGTGAATTATCTTCTTTGTATTTTACATTTAACAATTGTAAAATGAAATTAACATTTTTGCCGGTTTAATAGTAAACAAACAATTCACCAGATGTGTTAAGTTTATGGCGATGTTTATTGCCCTTATAAATCGGACATCGGGGATTTGGGCAATATTTTTCATATTTTTATATAGTGTAGTTGTAAGAAAGTACAGACTAGAGATGGGAATTTCGGTTCAGTTTGCGGAACCGGATCAGTGGAGGTTGTTCAGTTTCCGAGACACAGGTCGGTCGTTCGTTCGTTCGTAGGTAGTACGTCACTTAGAGCCGGGTAAACACTTTCCCGAGACACAGGTCGGTCGTTCGTTTGTAGGTAGAACGTCGCTTAGAGCCGGTTCTTGCAATATATGAACTGAACACAGGTCAGTCAGTTGTCGAACGGGCGGTCGTTCTTTCGTAGGTAGAACGTCGCTTATAGAGATGGGAATTTCGGTTCAGTTTGCGGAACCGGATCAGTGGAGGTTGTTCAGTTTCCGAGACACAGGTCGGTCGTTCGTTCGTTCGTAGGTAGTACGTCGCTTAGAGCCGGGTAAACACTTTCCCGAGACACAGGTCGGTCGTTCGTTTGTAGGTAGAACGTCGCTAAGAGCCGGTTCTTGCAATATATGAACTGAACACAGGTCAGTCAGTTGTCGAACGGGCGGTCGTTCGTTCGTAGGTAGAACGTCGCTTAGCCCCGGATCTTATCTAACATTTTTGAAACAAACAATTCACTTTATGTAGCTACTGTATTTTAAACCAGATGTGTTAAGTTTATGGCGATGTTTATTCCCCTTATAAATCGGACATCTGGGATTTGGGTAATATTTTTAATATTTTTATATAGTACGGTTGTAAGAATACAGACTAAGCCTATTTGTTTCAAATAAACTGCCCTACAAATTGATGACAAAATACACTTTACGATAATACATTACAAGCCGGGTTCTCGCGAAGTTCAACATGACATCGATCCAGATCCGGATCACTCCGGTCACTGCTCACAATCGCCCGACCAATCGTATCCTTGAAACTTGAAACTATAAAGTGAGCCGTGAGCCGGCTCATTTCAATTTGGTGAACCGTGTCACTTCGGTCAGTGTACTGAGCCGGCTCAGGGAACCGGTTCGTTCATGAACGACCCATCTCTAATAGTAACGGAGAATTTTTATGGAAGTCAAGGCCTATTTAGAAACTGCTGAACTATAATGAAAGTGTGAGCTAGTGCGTTTTCGCGAAATAACATTATTGATCTATTTCTTTGGCTATCAAGTCGTTTTTTTCTTATTGATTCACGTACTTGAATTCAGAGCCCCAAATTAAAAATACTATTTTACCTGTAGTACCCATTCATGAATTTTAGAAACCTAAGGTCTACCCGATATTCTATATTTAAAGTACCCGAACCACTTAAAATACGCAAATCGACTAAAAGCATCTTCTCTCAATGCTGTCATTAAATGTTTCTGTGTATATTTTTTTCTGTTGCCGTGGTTCTAGGTTCAATACAAGATATCACACAGACGCTGCACTTCAATCAGGTATTCGATAAAAATCTCCGGGGTAAAGAAAATATAATTAAAATCACTATAAAATTCGAACGGAATAACCTAGTGAAATATAGTTAACTGCATCAAGTCTCTATTCTCTCTCCAATTACTAGGTATTGCGTAACCAGCGCAATTTGTGTATATTTTTAAAACTTAGTATACTGGAAAAAGGATTTTTATATCATTTTGTAGTTACTACACCA
The DNA here is from genome assembly GCA_963971575.1 of Liopterus haemorrhoidalis. NCBI lineage: Eukaryota > Metazoa > Arthropoda > Insecta > Coleoptera > Dytiscidae > Liopterus > Liopterus haemorrhoidalis. The sequence goes on from OZ020617.1 coordinate 35,890,266, forward strand.
GAACTGTAACTTACACCTTTTGCACTAAATCTTGCACAATATTAGTGTTATATTAATATATAGTTCAATATTCTCAACGGTTTTGTTACGAAACTCATTTGATTATAAACAAGAATTATAAAGTTACACGAAAACATACGAGCATAAGTTTTTGCTACTTTACCAACAAGCATCCCTGGATTAAAGACAGGAAGGTCGTTTAGTATCTGCAGTTTCCAAACTTTCTCATAAAAACATTTTTAAATAAAACATTGTTTGTTGGAATTTAATATAGAACAGGATAAAAAATTTAAAAAAACTATACATTTATGTAAGCAAATATTGAAAATATTTTATTAATTGAAATATAGCAATATTTTTATATCATCAATAGTAATAATAAACAATAATTTCAAACAAATATGAAAACAACTCTGTTAAATATATTGCAATTGTCATAGTTATGACATTTATTATTTATTTAATATTCTGGTAATATTAAATTGGCAGAAAAATAACTTGTCACACATAGATTTATAGATGTGAGTACTATTCATCTTTTGAATTGCAAAACAAATAAACAATCAGAAAACCAACAAATGTATGTAACATAATAGAGAGAGTTGCAAACGTGAGATGGAAATGGGCCGGATATGTGAAGAGATTGACTCATTAGGCGTTTACGTTTAGTCAGTCAGATTAATCCGAGCGGTCCGAGTACTCCCGATCCGTTTGTAAAATCAGTCTGAGCGTACACATTAGCTTATTTTTAGTCAATCCGGTTGATCCGCCGGAGCAATCCGATGATCTGGCAGTATTGCTGGGATTAATGGATTGCTAGTAGTGGGGGTTAGCGCGGGTAAATTGAATCTTACAACCAATTGGAATGAGTAGAAAACATAACTTAACAAAATATACGAAATAAGTACCATTTGTGATAGAATTCTATTATTAGTAATAAACTCATATTTATAAAAGAAAATGCAGTTGCAGTTCTAATCAACGACAGAAATTTGACAATTGCAGTTAGAGCCACCGTCACCAGGCGTCACTACTTAACTTCAGACAAATATTGCTTACGAAAATGTTGTGAAATCCGAGCAATCCTACTAATCTTCTGACGTCACCAGATCAATCTGAGCAATCTTGTGGATTGAATAAACGTAAACGCCTAATGTTGTTGAGCCTTGAGTTACCATGGTTGTTAGAGAGAAAAAAAGTAACAAAAAAAAATCTTGAATGGACACCATGAGTTAGTTAGTTAGTTAGTTAAAATTTTTGGTGCACAACACAAAGACTATTTGCGCCTAACGCGGCCCATCTAAATGACTACGCTACATAATAAAAACCATGAATGCAGGTGCTATGACAAGTCATAGCACAGACCTAACCTCTACCTGATATCCTCGAACTGTACACTTTCAGTTAAAAAGTGTAGCACAGACAGAATGGACACCATGGGACTATACTAGAACTAGAGGTAAATCAGATACTAGATGGGTGGACGGTATTTTAGAAAATATAAGGACTTGGCTTGGAATTCTTAATCCAAGACATGAACGGAAAATTAATAATAATACACATTTATTGGACTATTCGCGCCTCAAACTAACGTTGGCGGCGCTGCGTACTACAGTTAATGGCCGACGATAAGCGTATATGTTTCGGCAAAAAAACACTGTATTTAAGTCACTATATTTAAAAATAAGTCTTAATTCACGTAAACTGCAGCACAATACACTAAAAATATTATACAAATATATGCTTCTGTTTAATTTACCAAGTCACCACCAGATGTCTCACTGTTATTTGGAGGCGCGAATAGAAACAGCCTAGAGCTGTAATCAGCTTAGACTTAACATGCTAAGAAAAAAAAAAAATAAATAAAAAAAAAATAATAATAATAAATAAAAAAATGTACATGCGGTTATACTTAAAATATAAATAATAGATAGATAAATTAATAAGGAGATATGAGAGGGAAATATACCCGAGTTAAAATAAACGACGCCTTTACAATAGGGGATACGCATAAAATTTGTATTTCCTTAAAACTACATTATTTTGATATGTTAATGTTAGTTATGTCACCTAACAAAACAAAAATCACATTTTAATTAACATTATAGCCAAATTTTTTAATTAAAATATTGTAAATTTGAAATATTCCGAGCACGGGGCGAAGGTTGCCGAGTAGAAACGACTGAGTATGACGTCAAACGATAGGGTTTTCACATCACAGATACAGACAGCTACAACATAATCTTCACACGTGTGTGTATTGTATTGTTCGAGAATTTTGTATTTGTTTTTAAAAAATTTTTCACGTATTTACTATTAAAATGGCAGATAAAGATTTTGTTAGGGCTCAGAGTGATAATTTACCCAACATTGATGCATTTATGCACACAACATAAAGTTTACTTTTTTCTGAAATATCGGTTTTCTTTCGCCTCATAGTTTTCAGCCACAAATTTCGCCTTTTCTGTTGTTTTTCGCCATTAGGTAATGATATAAATAGTTTTTTTGGATTTCTAGTTGAACTAATTGTGCACATCGGTACTGAACAATATTTTCGATAATGTTTCGAAGTATTGGGGCCTGGATATTCCATATTTTAATATAAAATTTAATTCGGTAAACATGTATAAATTGTTTTTATAGAATTAAACTTTATTTTAATTAAAATCACTCTCCTTTACATAACCTATAAAAGTTACACAAACAAATAATTCACAACAGACTATGTTCGCTGCATAAACAACCGTTCGCTGGATTGGCTAGTAGTCTCATGCGTCAGTTAGAAAGGATTATGACGTCACACGTCGTTTTCGCGCGCTACATACATTTTTGATTTTTTAAAGCCTTCAAATTAAAAAAAAAATAATTAAAAACTGTTTTTTATGTTTATATACAACAAGAGGAATATAATAAAAAAATAAAAAAAAATCATGCCTATCCCCTATTGTTGAACAACGGCCGCCTAGCATTCTAGCGGCCTTAGGGGGGGGGCGGGGCGACCACCACGGGGCGCCAGGTCAGGAAGGGCGGCGGACGGTAAGACCTTCTTAATTATCTTAATTATTTTTTTTTTAAGAGGGCGGCAAAAAAATCTCGCCCGCGGCGCCAGACTTGCTAAGGCCGGCTCTGCTAGCGGCATACAACGATCTTACAGATTCCAAATGACTCTTTAAAAGCTTTAAAGCTCGTACGCATAAACATACGGCGCCGGAATTAAAGCAAAAAAAAGAAACAGCCGTACACTCGGCGTACAGCGGCCATATAAAGCGATAATTATTCAGCCTTAGGCTTACAACGGTCAAACATCATCCGTTTGGCGGAAAAACTCGGACTTACAGAATTTCATTATAATACTTTTAAACGGTGACCGTTTTACGACGGTTGTACGACTTCGCTTCAAATATTAAATATTTTTACTCGGGTACTCGATACAACAGACGTTTACATTTAGTCAGTAAGATCAATTCGTGTGATCCAAGTGCTCCCGGTCCATTCGTAGCTACTCCAGTCGGACCTACATATTAGCTTATTTTTAATCCATCCGATTAATCCGTTAGAGCGCTTCAACCATTTCTAAACAATCCGATGACTAGCAGGATTGCTTGGATTAATGGTTGCTGGTGGTGGGGGTTAGCGCGGGTAAATTGAATCTAAGAGCCAACTGGAAAGTGATGTTAACATAACTTAACAAAATGCATGAAACAAGTGCCGTTTGTGATAGCACTCTATTATTGGTAATTAATAAACTCGTATTTATAAATCAAAACACAGTAACAGTTGTAATCAACAACACAAATTTGCACAAAATTTTTGTGTTTTTCTCTGATTTAATATTGCTTGCCCTTTTGTCAAAAGAAAGTTATAACAAATTTAAAGTCTTTTAATTATAGGCATGCTGTATGAAAACGCGGAAAATCATATTTTTTTATTACAAGATCACATGACCGTTTGAGCCCTTTGGGACCCTCCGAATCGCATGCATATATTTAAAAGACTGTAAATTTGTTATAACTTTCTTTTGACAAAAGGGCAAGCAATATTAAATCAGAGAAAAGCACAAAAATTTTGTGTTTAAGTGGAAATGCAATTTTCCCTATGACCGGAAAGCGTGCAGGGGTTAAGTACCATCCCTTTTTTGTTGTCACAGGGTAAATATTCTCTCCTCCAGAAGGCATGCTGTATGAAATCGGAGACCAAAAACTGTCATGAGCTCCCGGTCTATATGAGTAAAAGAGCAATAGTGCATTTTCCGTCTGTTAAGCTGCGTTCAGAGCTTTTTAATTAGTAGACAATAGACAAGTTTGTAATATGGTAAGGCGAGAAACCGTTCAGACCTCTAAATTTAATTCGTTATACGTTTTCGATTGTGGATAGTTTTCCAAACTTTGTAGTTAGTGAATTGTTTTAATGAGATAGACATATAAACACATTGGCTATCTCAGTCTACATCGTAGAGAACGTTTACATTGTATGCCTTTACATAACCTAACAAAATTTCATCGCGCCGATTTCAACAAATTTCGCCCAAAATTATAAAAACGAACAGTAAATATGATCAATTTAGGTAATTAGGTTAGGTTTAGTAAGTAAAAATCTAGGACAGTCATCAGAATCATCAGGACATCAGTAGCTAAGACCAAAAATAAAAAAATGTCTACTTTTTCTTCTTTAGCTTTACCCGATCCGAAAGCTGATTATCATCAACGGAATCCGCACCTTGCTTGAATGACAGATTCAAAATAGTTAGAAAGTTGTCACACGAACCCATTTCATCAGGTTATCGAGCTAGAAGATCCTTGGTATTTCAAGGCGTCTTATTGATATTCTAGCATTTTATTAATGATGATCTCAAGTTAGAAACTCATTCTCGGGATGTTTTCATCATGACTGATTCAGTCAACTCAGGAGATTATTAGTATATACTTGGAGACTCACATTTCACAGGCTTTCTATTAACTAAAATCAAGGGGGGAAAATATTTTATTATGTTACTAAAAATAGGAAAAGTAGAGTTTTTATAATTTAAATTTATTCATATGCAGCAAATAGAATTAGTTTACTTTTATATTTACATATATATCTACACAAAATTCCATTGTTAAAAAAAGGATGTAAGAAGCAGGGAACTTTCAAATGCTACCTTGCACCCCCTAGCTGTGCCATGATCTATAGCAGTGTTTCCCAACCGCCGGTCCGCGAGATTTTTTTGCTGGTTAGCGAGATTTTTTTTTTATAACCCACTAAACTTTGAGATGAAAATCTCGGTCCTTAATCTGTTATTTGCTTAAGTTATAATTTGTTTACTTTTTTACTAATTGTGTATGTGATTTTTTATTTTATTTTGTGTTTCTAATCATGCAATAAAAAATATAAAACTTTTGAGTTACACATTACTTTTTAAACATGCCGGTGCGCGAATTTTTTCTAGGTCGCTTGCCGATCCCCCATGAAAAAAGGTTGGGAAACGCTAATCTATAATAGACAGATGTTACAATGCGACAGCGCCTTCTTCGGAAAGCTATTTAAAGAAAAAGACTTCCCAGAGGTGTTTGAAATACCAAAGGCATATAATGTCATCTTCTATTATATCATGTTGTCTACACCCCTACAACTGACACGGTATAATAAACCGTTATAGTTTTAAAGATATCAATTACCTCTGCCTCTACGAAAGTGCTTGTGTAACCTATTTTATAGAAAATGGCACACTATTCCTGATTTCATATCCTTGTCACGTGAGACCTTGATTCTTACGCCATTGCACTTCCAACCCACTTTATTTTAAACGAGATTAAAATGTTAACGAGTGACCATTACCGTTTTGTGTTTAAATATAGACCTTTCTAGGGTCATAGAACAGTGATTCCTAAACTGTATGTTAAAAACAACCTTATGGTAAGCTAAGAATAAAAATAATCCTTCATTCCTAAATTCTGTTCTTAGGTGTCTTGATAGTTTTTCTTAGCGGCCCTTTAATTCTTATGGTCACTTCCTCATATTGGATATTAGGAGGAAACGAAAATTTTGTTTCAATTATTTACACCAATTCTCCTCTAAACATCCTCAAACAATCTTGTAAAACTTTTCCATATTCAGTTTTGTTCAAATATTTCTTCTATGTTCAGCAGCGGATCTAGGGAGGTAATGGGTTAATTACTTCTGCTAATAATTGTTTGGAAAATATTCCTTTTTAAATAATAAATCAAAATTGATAGTGTGATTGCTTATGACGACTGTCGTGCTAACGTATTAGCTACTATTTACAAAAACAAAAGCTGATAATACGAATAATACGAAATACTGTTTGCAGCATCTACTGTTGCTCAATATGTATCAATGACGACAGCATTCGACTAGCCTCTGTTAGCTGGTACGAACTGTTGGTTGATTGGAATGATATTGAATACTGCTAAACTGACTAGGAATGACTGTTCGCTACTGAATCTTAAATGATACTGGATGTTTCAGGTTGAATATTAAAATGACACTAGGTCTGTTCGTAGAGACATTTCTAAAGATTTGTTATCATCAGACTTAAGCGTATAGTTATTTTAACACACTCCTATGAACTTTGCGCTTGCTTCTGATGATAATAAACCGTTAGAAACAGGGTGACCAGGTCTCAGGGTTTCAACATCATTTCTTCGGGCTCCGGGTTTTGTTATAAAATCTCCGGGTTACGCTTATTTTAATGTAATCTAAAATTAATGTAAATGGTTTATAACAATGAAAATAACACAGTTATGTTTCATATAATCATCGCAAATCTCACGCACAGTGTCTGCGTATATCTAACTTTTTCTTGTTCCAATCACGCCAACGGTCAAAATCTGTTAGCCGGATATATAGGGCCTGTAGCAGTCGCCGACTGTTTGACTGTTCTGTGTCGCCAACTGCTGCACTCGAACTATCAACTGTCAGCCTGTAGTTCGAGTCAGAAAGTAGCGGGAAATGGTTGACGGTCGATGGACGTTGTTAATGTTTTAGGAAATAAAAACAAAATTTAATAAAATATACTGTATTTCCGATTTTTTCAATCTCAGGGTTTACCTAAACTGAAATCTGGTCACCCTGATTAAATATGGCTTTACGAACAAACCTGCAGACAAACCTTAATAGCCCATCTAAGTAAACTTCAGTCCAGACCCTCTAATGTTGGTAAATGCCTGGCTGTTTTTTTGTTAAATGGAGTCCAGTACATTCCTTGATAGTCTATAGCCAGGAATCCTGTCTTCTGCAAACTACTTTGATTTTACCAATCATTATCAATCGTAGTACTCGATATCGCTTCTCTCTTAATATATCTACAAAATAGTAGATGTAATGATAACATCACAACATTTGGCCATTCTCTTAGAGTTAGAAGTGCACCTGAACGACTTAATAGTTCAGAAGCGAATTTTGACTATTGCTTTGGCGTATTATTTCTACGTTGATATCATAAGTTGGTTTGCGACTACACTACCAAGTATGTGAAGCTCTTGACTGTTTCAAATGGCTGCATGCGCAGCTGTAGCGTTGAGATGTGCTTGGCAACTTAAAACTATATACAGGTAGATCTAGATATACACCTCAGTTTCTTTCCTAGAAGAACCGGCTTAATCCGAATTGGCGTAAAATGAACCTAACTTAGAGTAAGAGTATAGGATTAGGTTCCGAGTAAATAAACAATAGACATAAAGGATATCTATAACGTTATTTTATTTGACTTAGTACTCGTTGACTCGCACTTAACGTTTACTTCTGTAGTTTACTGAGCAGATTGTTTGATTTTATCTGCATTTTTCATAATGGTAGTAACAGTTGAAGGCGGTATATTCATTATCCTGCAAGACATCGGGACGTTTTCCCCCACATTCCATTCGTCTAATATCGTCCATCTTCGTCTCAAGGGAAATGGAAATTCTAGCCCTTTTAGGTCCATCTTGAGTTAACATTACCTTTCTCCTCTTCTCAGACATGGTATTCTGATCTCCATTTCTTCGCTTGTCTCATCAAGCCTATCCAGCAGAATTTTCAAGTCTTCATTACTGCCATGCAGACTATCGTATCGTTAGTACACCTTAATACAGTGGTTCTCAACCATTACTGGGTGACGAGGTTAATGTAAAAGGTAGATACCCTTCCCAGCAGTGCTCCTACCCTAGATGAGTTATTGTTTAGTAGGCTAATCATAACTTTCATAAATCTCTTCTGAACGGTTGATGATAAAGGGGCTGATAATCCATAACAAACGGATGATGACTTGGGAGACTGTTAATCCATAATAAACAGTTGATGATACAGGGGGTGATAATCTATCACAATCGGTTTATGAAAGGGGATTTATTTTACAAGGTTCGCGGCACTCCGGTTGAAAACAACTAACTACAGACTTTTATAATTTCACCACATTACAAATACTAATTACTGTAATTATAATTTGACGTTTGTACAGGTGTTTGGTGTTTTAAACATTGGAAAATGAATGCAGGGTGGTTGAAGACTTCTGCTCTAATTCAGACTGCGTATACTCAATGGGAGCCTCAGGGTAACAAACTTGATATCAAGTTACAAAACTTGACTTATAAACCACTGCTTAAAGTGGAGAGCTTTTTATTATCCACCCCGAAGAGCAAGTTCTGACATAATGTAAAAATTAGGCCCTTATTTAAACCTATATTACATTTACATTATTAAAACAAAAAGAATTAAATAAGATTTACATTATTAAAATAAATACATAGATAAGATTTCTCGTGAGTTTTTCAATATAATTACCCTGGAATATGGATAAACGATTTTTATCTATAACGTTTACCAGTGCTTTCCAATTTTGCTGTCTAGGCACTTAGTATTTCTTAGAGAAATGTGACATTCTAGGAGAAAAATAAATTCTGTATGCAAGGTAAAAAGAAAACAAATATTGAATTCTACATTTATTTTTAATGATTCATTTAAAATTAATTTCAGAGATAAATTATGCTGTTCCTTTTTAAGGTTTTGTAAGTATGACCAAAAAACCCTTATACCGTCATTTTGTCGTCTGTCTGTCTGTCTGTTCGGTAAAAATTATAGCTAAACGGCTAAGCTTAGAGAGGTGAAATTTGACATGCATATACAACTGTGTGACCCGCACATAGGAAAAATACTAAAACATCTCAAAAATATATCCCCCTAAAAGTATAAACAAATATGTACTCATCTAAAAAAAATATTTTTAATTTGAGTAGAGTATCAAATGAAAGCGCTTAGTACGTAGACTAACGATCAAAAAAATTTTTTTTTGCAAAATAAATTGTTTTGTTGCGATTTTTGCCAAAATTGTGCAAAAAAAAAATTCCCACACCCAGTAGCCCAGATGGTTTAAACAAAAAATCTGAAAAAAATCTAAGTAATGAACATTGGTGTGAACCGGAATAGTACATCAGATTATGTTTTTATAAATTTATACTTATGTAACACACTAGACTAGGAGACGTATCATGGTGTAATGGTTAAAATACTCGCTAGCTATCCAGAATTCTAGGTTCGCTCCCAGTCAGAGGAGAGACAATTTTATTTTTTTGTTTTTTTTTTCATTTTTATTTTCTTTAAATTATTTTGTCAAAATTGTAGTTATATTTTGGCAAATATTGCATTTATTTTTTAAGAGCGTAAATTTAATAACCAGTTGGAATTGTTGGAATTATATTTTCATTCTGCGTCATGTATACGAAACCAAAAGGGCGGAGCATATGACAACCAATGGAAGCCATAGGCGAAATTTTCAAAATCGTAATGAACCTTGCTATATAAAAAAATACTGCACATATTTAGAAACCTAAAGAATGGTATTAGGTTTTCAAATTAAAATTAACAAAAAAATATTTTAACATAAAATTTGTTTTTAAAGCTCTTAGATTAACAGACGATAAATTACTTTAAAAATAACGTTCATTTTGCCGTGATTACTACAAAGCAAGATTTGTTCTACATACTCCGCCTTCACTTATTATATACCTGCGAAACTCTGAAATATGTGAAAATTCACACATTTCATTCGTACATACAGTAGAGTCTTGGTGACTAAAACAACCAAATGAAAGAAGTAAACATCTCTCCTGTGCTGAATAAAATCTAGATAGAATGCTCATTTGTAAAATTCTGCGTCTGCAGCATAAAACCAAGAAAGTGATGGGTGTTGGAAGAAACTATTACAGAGTATAGTTTCTTCCATGGGATTTTCATTTCTAGTTTTACTTATATTTATTTTAACTATAAATTTGCGACATCTTTACTACATAATTGTGATACATCAAGGTGTCGCGGTACAGCATTTGGAAAGTACTGAGTACATTAAGCTGTTCATATGGCACGCCGTGTAAAAAGTGACGCGCATGCGTGCTCAATAGTGGCTAAAGAACGTCCTTTTACACTGCAAGTTTTTATTTAGTAAGTTAGGTATTTAGATAAAATGTTTGGCGCTCAGCAATGCTGACTATCGCCACACTTAGCCCATATTGATAATCAGAATATTATTTATAAGATAAATTAATAAATTAAACAATAAATAATTACATTGTTGTAAATTACAATCATCTAATGGTTGAGAAACCATCTTGATGACGTAGGTTCTGAAATTTTAATATTGTCGTTCAAAATTTCTGTGTTTTAAATTAAATTTACTAATTTTTTAATGATAAAACTATATATTATAGATAAATTATTGTATTTGACTCGCAAATAATGGCTATATTACACTGGAATAATTAGAAACCTCACCTACGGCACGGGTGGTAAACTTCATTCTCGTGTAATATAGTCTTCATTATATGCTTGTTAAATAAAAATCTATTGAGTAAACGAATATGCGAATAGTATGATACTGTAAATTTTTTATTCTCTGTGGCGTGGACCATGGACCTTTCTTCAAAATTCGATATCTGTTGATCAAAATTTGAGATCAATGTTTATTGAGAATATCATGTATCGGTTAGAAAATCATCATCATTGGCGCGACAGCCCGAGTTGAGCCTAGGCTTGCTGTTTCCTGGTTTCATGACCATGTTTTTATATATGTACATTCAGGAGTATTATGGTCAGTATTACGTCGATTTCTTAGCGTACACAGGCGTAGAAAATTAGTCCTACAAAAACTGGAAAACCCCGAGAACTGCTTTACAGCATTAAAGAGAAATTTTTAATATTTTGGAACTGAAATATTTGCCTTTGTCTACTTGGGCCATATATCAGAGAAAGGAAGTATGTACTAAAACAGGCGTGTCAAACTGGTGCATGCGGCCCAATTTATGCATTTTGGCGGCCCGCAACGATTTCTTATACTATAATAATTTTTTATACTATATGTCTTATATATTTATTTTGAATGAAAATATCTCGTGACAGAGCCAGTTCGGGCCGCGGTGTCAAAACCAATAGTGAGGCAGTAACTGTTGGCCAAGGCTGTACGATAGTCGGTAGATCACTAATTCGCCGTGATTCCAAATAATATACTCGTAAGCAGAGCTTTTAAATAGCACTTTTATATTGGGCTCAACAGCGCTATGAAGTGACGCCAACCGGACCAAATCTGAACTCATGAGACGAGTAACTGTTTATTGTTTACATGTGGTTACCTCGTGATGTTTATATCGCGTTTAAATTTTAGTGTTGCAGTTTGTTTGTAATATTAATTTTTGATAGCAATTATTACTATTTTTTATAATGCTTTGACTTACAACGAGTCGTCTGAACACAAATTGCTATGTATTTGGTTATCACTCTCTTTTCGAGAGTGACAGAAACATTCCATTATTTTCCAAATGAAAAACAATTTGTGAAAATAGTAAATAAATTTGGTGTTGTAGAAGAGATAAATAAGAAAAAAATTGATGTGAAGTGTGAATTTTCACACATTTCAGGGTTTTGCAGGTATTTAGTAACTGAATGATGATTATTTGGGATGCCAAAACAAATTTTATATCAAAATATTTTTTTATGAATTTTAATTCGAATGCCTTATACCATTATTTAAGTTTCTAAATATGTGCAGTATTTTTTTACATAGCAAGGTTCATTAAGATTTAGAAAATTGCGCCTATGGCTCTATTGGTTGCTTAAATCATTAGCCCCGCCCTCTGATTTCTTATACATCAAACAGAATTAAATTATAATTTCAACACTTTCTACTGGTTATTAAATTTACGGTTTTAAAAATTAAATGCAACATTTACCAAAATATAACTAGAATTTTGATAAAATAATTTAAACAAAAGAAAACTGCAAAAAAAAAAACAAAAAAACTTTAATTGACAGGATTCGAACTCTAGTTTGCAAGGTACCTGTTTTGCCGACCGGCGTAGCGTAGTGGTAACACATGTGCTCTGCGTTGCGAAGGACTCGGGTTCGAATCCCGTTCAGGCATGGAAATTTTCTCAAATAAAAATTGTCCTGGCTAATTGCCACAGAAGCAAAGACCATTAAAATAAAAAAAAAAAAAAGTTACCTGTTTAGAAAAGTTAGAAAACCAATGACGAAACCCACATCGCTATGAGTACTAACGTATCGATTGGGTTACATAGCAAATTAAATATTTAACATATTTTGGTTAAAAACACAAAAAATGCATTATTTTCCGAAAACATAATCTGATCAAAAATTCCTGTTGTACTATTCCGGTTCACACCAATGGACATTACTTCGAATTTTTTCAGATTTTTAGTTTAAACCACCTGGGCTACAGGGTGTGGGACAAAAAATTTTTTGCACAATTTTGGCAAAAATTGCGTCACAATAATTTATTTTGCAAAAATAAAATTTTGATCGTTAATCCACGTACTAAGAGCTTTCACCCTACCAGAATACACTACACAGAATTTAAATAAAAAAATTTTTTTTTCGATGAGCACATATTTTTTTATATTTTTAGGGGGATATGTTTTTTAGATGTTTTAGTATTTTTCCTATGTGCGGGTGAAAAAGTTGTACAAGCATGCCAAATTTCAACTCTCTAGGTTTAACCGTTTGGCTACAATTTTTACCGAACAGACAGACAGACAGACAGACAAACAGACAGACAGACAGACAGACGACAAAATGACGGTATAAGGGTTTTTTGGTCATACCTACAAAACCCTAAAAACATATAAAAATGTTATAAATACAGGAAAAAAAGTGCCAAAAAGTATGGTGTGCTCATAGCATTTCAGATCTACAGTTTACATCAATATCGTTTATTTATTAATATTTAACAAACTAGTATTTATTAAACAATTTAATTAATGCATGAAGTTCCTGCTTTACAGGGGCAGGTTATCTTGAGTTAACTTTAATTTTCCAATGACTTTGTGAGGTGGTGATTTTAGACTGCTCGTTTGTTAACATAACCCCCATGTATGTCAACATGCTAATCATTTTTTTCCCCGAAATTCGACATAATATAACATAACCAGAGTTTAACAACTATTCTCCTTCAATTACACACCTAGAAGAAGGTGTTGCACTTAAGATAATTTCGTAAGGGTAACTGTTTATTATTAATTGTAAATCGATGATTTAACATGTAAACAAATAAGGAAAACTTTCAAATTACTCGTTTCGATCAGCTGATTTAGTCATCGGTCATTGTTGAGCCCAATAGATGTACAGTATCAGTACGCTGATTTCGACCAGTTTTTGTTTTGTTGTTCGATAAAGGAAATTCTGGCAAAATTTAATTATTATTTAAACCCTGTCTACTTGCAGCTGATACAAAAAAAAATTCAGAAGGTCCAAAATTCATGTTTGCGTTTTGTCTGTGGTGTACCAAGGCGCTCGCATATCTCCTCTTACCTTCACTTGTCTACATGGCATGAAACAAAGAAGACTTTCTCAATCTCTTGTATTTTATCATAAAGTGTTAATTCTCAAAAGTCCCCCTTATTTGTACAACAAAATCACCTTCAGATCTGACGTGCATAACGTTAATATAAGATTTAAGGGTACCCTTTCTCCACCTTCTTACAAAACTATAACATTTAAACATAGCTTTTCATTTGACATTTGCGCTAAATATAATATTGTCACATAGGTAATCCTGGGTCAGGATTACGACATCTACACATTGTGACGGTCAGCTGTCTGATTAAAAACTATTCGTCAGCGTCTGACGTATGTTTATCGCCCTGATTACGAAATACAGACACTGCATTTTCGTAATAATTTCATGAGGAAATATTTGTCATGACGAAAGAATATTGGAACTGGGTTAAACTTTTATTATTAAAAGACTGGATGAAACAGAATATGAAGCAGTGGAACATAGCCAACTCCGCTGCACGTATTAGTCCACAAGGTGACGACCAAGACACTGACGCCAGATTCTTGTAACGAGGGTGAAGCCAAGCAAGCAGTCACCATGTGAGTGGAAGAAGATTTCTCCAGGCTCCTCGACTCCCGGATGGGTAGCTCCCGCCTCGGAGATAGGTCCAAGCCGATCCTGGCCAACACGGGGTGGACCGAAGATTTCCCCAACTCCATGGACCAATTCAAACATTCTATTGTAATTTTGATAAATGTTTAATAAATTTGTTATGTTGAAACCAGGAGTTGTGTCTCAATCAAACCACCCAAGTGACAATATTTTTCCTGAAAACCTTAAATCTTTTAGCTTAATCTTTTAAAAAACAAATAAAAAAGCTAATCTGGGATAAAAGTTTATAAAGGATTATAAAAGTTTATAATAATGTATTAAAGTTTAAAAAAGTCTTAATAAAGTGTTAACTTCTAATAGGTTCATCTTGTCCTTCTAATTTGTCCTTTTCAATGTTATTTTCAGCCTTAATTCTGCCCAAGTTAGGGAATGTTACATATTTACATGCTTCAACGTTGGTTATAACAATTGTGGAATTGTCAATAGCAAAGAACCCTGGTTACTTATGTAAATATGCGTTATATTTATATTTTTATACTTTTTAAGGGCTCATGAGGAAGAACAGGCCTTGTGTTCTTACAAGGACTAATCATGGGTCTTTATCCACTGTACAAACTATTATTATTATTATTATTATTTTTAAAAAATCGAATTATTTTATCTTGTACTTTGGATATAAATAAACAAATTAAATTAAATTAAATTTAAATGTTATTTCTTTACTTCCTTCAAATACATATTCAGAAAATAGGTGGAAAATGAAAAATAGAATGAGTAATAATATAAATACATAAAATGCGGCCCGCGTGAATTTTACTTGTTAGAAAAATGGCCCGGGGTTAAAATGAGTTTGATACCACTGTACTACAACAACTAGGCAATAGAAGCGCTGGACAAATGCTGACGAAACTTAGATGCATCAAAACACGGAATAGTCTTGATAATTGCCAGTATTGTATTCATATACATTTATGTATTTATAATAAATAAAATTGAAATTGATATCTTTGAAAGGAGATGACGTAGAAGAAAAAAAATCTCATGTCTGGCGATTAATAACGTAATATATCAGCGCAATAAAATAAATTTTGATTGTCTATTTTGGTCTTTTATAGTAATCCAATCTCAGTGTGAAAGATCTGTTTCGATTTCATGAAATTTTAAAATTGTTCTTGGAGACTATTAAAGATTTACCATTAAAAGATGCTTAAGGGACATTTCCAAGTTTTAAAACAGCAATTTAATGAAGATTTTTCTAAATTTTATGTGTCAGTTTAAATGACCATCGGGTTCTTTCGGTCGTAATAATGACAATAATCTTCCTTACAAGATACAATAAAAGATAAAGTACCGTATTTAAATCCAGCTATAAAACATCACTAAAGGGAAATGCACTTTTATTTTAAAATATAATAAAATAAAATTTAAAAGTGATAAAAATGCGTAATAAAACAATTAAATGCCAAAAGTTGGAAGATATCCACTGAAGAATTTATAAAGAGAAACAATTATGCTGAGTTTGGACGTCGCCACTTTTCATGCGTTCTGCATGTAAGATATATCGTCTAAAAACGGCATAATCATATTTTAATGCTAAAGTTTCGTTTATAATAGTTCCATAACTATATACAGCATATCCATTAAGATGGAACAAAAGGCCCCAAGTCCTATTAACGCACCAATTTTCAAAACTCCCACAAAACTTCCTTTCGTAAACTACGTATTTCCTAGCCTATTAGGGAATATGGTTATTTGTTTGAAAAGGTAGGTACTTTCCACTCAATTTTTTAACCCCGACTGTACATAAAGGCTACTTAGCAGTGACGTTTTGACCGATCTTATTATTATACCTGTATTAAATAGTATGAAATACTGGAGGCTAAGTAGACCCCTCAGCTAGCTGCACAGTATTAGTTGTTGAAAATTCCGAAGTGTTGTCCGGGGTTTGAACCCGCGTTCCTATAGCTAGGGATATGCGATATTGAGACAGTATCGATATTTGGGTATCGATAATATCGAATACAGATTATCGATATTTTCAAATATCGAAAAGAAAAATTAATATATTTTCTATAAAAGGTAAAAAACATTTTATTCTTATAATAACCATTTAATTGTTTTACAATAATAAATAAAATAAAGTATAAAGGCTGTTCCAAACGTACAAACAAAACACAT
Source organism: Liopterus haemorrhoidalis (assembly GCA_963971575.1). NCBI lineage: Eukaryota > Metazoa > Arthropoda > Insecta > Coleoptera > Dytiscidae > Liopterus > Liopterus haemorrhoidalis. The sequence goes on from OZ020617.1 coordinate 35,906,815, forward strand.
AAATAAATGGGAAATTTTTATTAAAATGACAATGAAAAGGACATTTTATAATGACAATTAATTTAATCTAGAATTTGCAATGTGAGTATAATTTACAAAGCTTAAACAAAATTCCCAAAAGTCCGAATAAATAGATAAAAATTACTAGATTTAAAATCTAGTTACGCCTAAACGTTTGGAATAGCCTATATATGTTAGTCACTTTTGTAAAAACAAACTAAGAGGAAATTTTGATTTCATTAGTTTGTACTTTTGAAATTGTATGTTTGGTTAGTATTAAAAAATGGTAAGGCAATGGCGCCTGTAGGTCTGAGTGTTTGTTTAAAATATAATTAAACACTCCACTCTTCTTCATTGCAAGCACCGAGAAAAAGCAGTTTAGTAAGCCTTTTGTCCAGAATCCTATTTTACCCTTTCGAAAATAAGCGCTCTGAAGGAACTGACATCGCTACTACAGACGAGAATTTCTGAGCAATTTTATATAAGTTAAGGAAGACTGTTTTCATATAGTTGGCCTGTTCCTGATTTTAGTTTCCTCTTCCCATGTGCAATGTCAGTATGGTGACTCCAAAATTGAGAAAAGTAATCAATGGTTCTTGATCAGACTTCTCACTTCCACTAGTAGAAACTTCTGTAGCTTCAATGAGCTTTTTCAACTTTCTGACAGCATTACCTAATGCTTTCGCATTCTGGAAATTCAGATTTTTAAACCGTGGATCCAGTAACGTTTCTTCCAGTTTCTTATTAAAACAAATTTAATAACATATTTATGTGTGTATAAATATAAATTATACGATATTGTTATATATATATATATATATATAAGGAAATAAAAATTCTTGATTACTCGTCAAAAGTTTATTATAAAATATTAAGAGACGTTTCGACTGGTAAATCCAGTCATCCTCAGTCTATAAATAAAAATTACAATTGTAAAATACAAAAAAATACAAAAAATAGTAAAACAAGAAAAGTATTTTTTAACAAAACAAAAATAAGTAAGATTGAAAATTGATAAATTAGTGTAAATTGAAAATAATTTAAACATATTAATTGAAAATTATCAAAATGGCGTGAGGCGCCATTTTGTGAAACTAAATTTATTACAGAGATTTAAGAAAATACAACCATTAATCAAAATTAAGCAAATAATTATAAAAAGTTATATAAAATAAGTGTTCTTAACTAGACAGCTTCTTACCTAGAGTACGTTGTCAATATTTTAAAATAAGTATATTCTTATAAAAAAATATACGGAAATGAAATTGAAAAATCCATCCCAAACACATACAGAGTAGACAGGCAGTGTAGAACAGGACGGCTCGAGATTGTCTGGTCGTTTGTGATATTACTCATAGACACCTAGACGTCACAATATATTAAGTAGGTGAACGTAATATGACAAGTAGATAAGCGCACAGCTGATTTTAAGGCAAAAGTTTAAAATATGATTTATTTAAACCAATCGTGTCAGTTTTTTTATTAACACATTTATCTTTAGCTGTGTGTATGCACAACATCTCCGATATCATTCTTTTGTGAAAATGGGCTTCTTTATCTAAGATCTTGACATTTTCAAAGTCAAAAATATGACCAGTAGTGTTAGAATGAACCGCTAATGCTGTACAACTAGGTTTGACCCTAACGTCGCTTTTGTGTTGGCATATACGTTTTTTTAATATTTGTTTTTTCAAGACTAGGGATGTTAGATTTAAGTTCGGAAAAATTACGATTATTGTTGTTATCAGAGCTGAAGGCTAAATTAACGTCAAATTTCTTGAAAATGTTTTTATAATTAACAAACTCAGTGTTATGATACGGAAAACTAATGTACTGGTTGTTGTTTACATTTATATTATCAGGATTGCTGTTAAAAGCTGACCATGTTCTTTTTCTGATACATCTCACAATGAGATGGGTGGGGTAATTATTGTCAATAAAGGCTTTTTTAATGTTTTTTAGGTTATCAGATCTAAAATTAGGATGGGCTAACTTGATGGCTCTATCTATAGTGTTATTCAGGGCGTTAATTTTCAATGATAAGGGGTGGTTTGATAAGTAGTTAAGGTATCTCCAACTATGAGTATTTTTTTGATACCAATTAGTAACTATTAGATTGTCATCCGATCTTATCAAAGAAACATCCATAAATGCAATACTATTATTCTCTTCTTTCTCACAAGTGAAATTTAGACGTGGATGGAAAGAGTCCTCAAGCAACGTGTTGAGTGAGTTTTTATGATAAATTAAAATGATATCGTCTACATATCTGTAATAGATAACTGGGGTTTCTGGTAATTTATTTAAACAATTGGATTCGACTTCTTCCATTACTAAATTTGCAACAACGCTAGAAATGGGGCTACCCATAGCGCACCCATGTGTCTGGGTATAAAAGTTGTCACAAGCTTTGAAATATGTATTATTAAGGCAAAATTCAGTCCCACTAAGAAATTCATTTTTGGAAAGGGTGGTGAAAGGTTTTATTTGGTCCCATTTTTCGCCAATAGTTTTGAGTGCAAGGTCTGTTGGTACATTGGTATATAGAGATTCTACATCCAATGACAGCATAATGTGGTTGTCTGGAATTTTGACATTCCTAACCTTTTTTACAAACTCAAAACTATTTTTGACGTTTCTGTCAGTTTGGCCTACAATATTCGATAAAATTTTAGCTAGAAATTTGGACATTTTATATGTTGGAGAATTTATACTAGAAACAATGGGCCGGAGTGGTACATTGGGTTTATGTATTTTGGGCAAAAAATAAATACGTGGGGCATTAGCATTGGTGATAAGAAGAGAATGTTTAGTCTGGTCATTAATAGATTTGTTGTTAAACCACCTTTTTACAATGGAGTTGTTTTCAATTTGTAATTTATTAGTTGGGTTGTTTTTAATTTGTTTGTATGTGTCAGCGTCATTCAACAATACGTTAGCTTTGTCGGTGTATTCCTGTTTGTCCTGGACAACAGTAATGTTACCTTTATCAGCCTTGCTAATAATAATTTCCGGGTGTTCTTTTAAGAAGATGTTAGTTTCTTTGTTAATTTGTTGAAAAAATTTATTATTATTATTTTTAATTTTTTGATTTTTATTTCTGTTAATTAAGGTTTTAGTGTAATTTGTGACTTTATCCCTAAGGTCTTGACTATCCTGAATGTTATATTGTTGGATAGATTTTGACGAGTAATCAAGAATTTTTATTTCCTCCTACATTTTTCGTCAAGAACAACAATCCAACTATATATATATATATATATATATATATATATATATATATATATATATATATATATATATATATATATATATATATAAAAGACGATTCGATACAATACTGGGTCAAATCTACTGATATTAGTAAAGTATCGGAAGATTAATATCGATACTAAAATCGCGATATCTAATGAAAAATATCTATACTGGTATCGTACCAGTACTATCGGAACATCCCTTCCTATGCCCGTAGGTAAGCATCTTGTCACGGAGCTACGGAAACGTTTCACATATTTTTTCTAAATCAGAATTGCAAGTAGATTTTTTCATTTTTCTTTACTTCGTGCTTTCTAAGCTTAGACAGACTTAATTTTATTAAACAAATAAAGTGACATTTTTTTTACCGCTGTTTAAGATGAAATCTTTGATGTGAATTGATGATGTAACTGGTTGGTTATGTGAACGAAAACAGCGAAAGACATAACTAAATACATAAATATGATGTGAAGCGAGTTGAAAAAAACGTACGTCCTCATGTGGAAAAGTGCTAGGGTAGTATCGGCTCACCAGTCGTGTGAAAGATATATGTCAGAGTCCATTCACCATTTATTTTCAATGGTTTATAAGCTGTTTGGTTTCGTACATTAATGATGTATAAAGCATGTAATAGCTGGGATCTACACCGGACCAGCCTGTGGTTCGGACTCCGGGCAAAGGGTTAGAATTCAATCGAGTAGCTCCCAGGTGAGTCATAGGCTTAGCTTTTCTAAAAGGAAGATTACGAAAGTGAATATACGGCTCAAAGTGTTAACAGGGTTAAGTATTTATTCGGTTCTATTGATCGAATAAATGGGGAAATATTTCTACACAACTTACTTCCACGAAATATATATATCTTAAAAGACGGATATACAATAAATCAAATCAAGACTACACTGAACTACTATCGGCTCTCAACGCCTAGATGGTGTACAGGGTAAATAAGGTAAGATCTCTGATAGAACTCTGGCAGTAGACAAACACACGTGGTCACTAGTTACAAGTATCTAGATACAGTAACTAGATACTTTTTCAAGTATCTAGATACAAATTTCATACTTTTTGAAATATGTATCTGTATCTGTATCTAGATATTTAAATTTGTATCTTATATCTGTATATCAGATACTTTGATCGTTACTTTATTTTTATACCATGATACCGAGCTGATATAATAGTTTAATTATAAATTGTCATTTTAAATATTTTATTTTTACTATAAACAAAATTCAAAAAACTATTGAAATTCTGACGTTTACAAATTAAATTTATATAGAAAGTTAAAAAAATATATATTCCCACTCGGTTTTTGTAGCTTTTGAGCGGCTGTAAAATTAGGTCATTGAAAATGGATTATTATTAATGAAAACGTTTTTGAATAACTATTGTTGCTATTTTGATTTACTAAAAACGTATGAAAAATTACATCCACACAAGTGGTTTGAGAGTGGATCGTGGTTTTGTGAGGCCTTGGACAAGACAAATTAAGGCCCGTAGGAGTCTTACCTTGAATTTATTGGGCTTTTTGTGACGTCACGGTTATTTTTAAACAGCCTGTATAATACTGATTAAAATGCACTGTTTGTTTGGTGAAAATATGGTATTTTAATTTTTCTGTATATTAGTATATATATATTTTTAAATGTATCTATTACAACTGATTACAGTGTGCTTAAAAATACCCTCCGCAGTGCTTGTGCTTAGACATAGGAAATGTAATGTAGTTGTTATTTTACACAAAATTTACTTTTCTATTAACTTTCATTTTAAAAACTATTCCGGGCATGTTTTCACAAACCGTAATTAATATGTCCCATTAAATGGCAGCAGTGAAGTCTGATTTAATAAAAATTATTTTCGGTGGTTTTTGCCAAAAATTATAATAAACTATTTGTTTCAACTGGAATAGAATATTCGGAGTTTTTGATGTCAAGTTTTTGACAGAAATCGAATAATTTTTGGAAGAATGTAATTTAGAGCAGTGTTTCGCTACCACGGATTCGTGGATCGGCACCGGTCCGCGAGATTTTTTGCCGGTCCGCGAGATTTTTTTTTACTATGCAAATATTCACCTTATAAGTTATAACCCACTTAATTTAGAGATGAAAATCTCGGTCCTTAATCTGTTATATGTTTAAGTAATAATTTGGTTCTTTTTTCACTAATTATATGTGATTTTTTATTTGTTGTTTTTTTTTGTGTTTGTAATCATTGCAAAAAAAAATATATAAAACTTTTGCGATGCACATTACTGTCTAAACTTGCCGGACCGCCTTGAAAAAAGGTTGAGAAACGCTGGTTTATAGTATTACAATAAAGTTCTTAATACATAGAGTAAATGATGAAAAATATAAAATAATCGAAACAGTGGATAACTGAGCTGAATCATAAGATGTTGGAAGACAGCTAAAAATCCTCAAGCATGCTTTGTTAACACAATCTCGTCTTCAATGATTTGACAAGTTCGACTTTCGCATACTATCGCTTTGGCCAAGCAGCAGTAACTATGCGAGTGGAGAAGATACTCCAAGGTTCCTCAACTCTCTGATGAATAATCTCCTCCATAGTTGCCACTTATTGCGTACTTATTGGGGTCGACCTGTGTACGATTCTAAAATTTACATAAATAAATAAATAAATAAATAAATAAATAAATAAATAAATAAATAAATAAATAAATAAATAAATAGTGGCAGGTCCGGCGATTCCGGACATCATGGGATTGATGAAAGATAAATATTCATAGAATTTTTTTCGATAAAGGTTAGCTGTTTTAGCAGAAAATAAGAAATAATAATTTTGACCTTAAAAGCAAAATTATGCAAAAGCATTGCTACTCACAGTCTATGTGATAAGATTAAGAGCTCGAGAGGTTCATGTAAAATTATTTCCCCAAAGAACCTTAGGTAAAACTATTATGAACTTTATGAGCCTTGAATCGTATGAAACTCAGGTACTTTACCTATTTAATTTGATATTTTTTTATATATGAACATTTTTATACAATAACAATACATACAATAACAATAATTACACTGGTAAACAAAAATGAACTTATTTTTTGTGGCATGGACAAAACATGGTGTATCCCACTTAAAATTTGACCTAAAAGCCGAAAATGACCTCGGGTTTTTTCTATCACCCATAATTTTTAGGGTTTTGTAGGTATGACCAAAAAACCCTTATACCGTCATTTTGTCGTCTGTCTGTCTGTCTGTCTGTCTGTCTGTCTGTATGTCTGTCTGTCTGTCTGTCTGTCTGTTCGGTAAAAATTGTAGCTAAACGGCTAAACCTAGAGAATTGTAATTTGGCATGCTTATACAACTCTTTGACCCGCACATAGGAAAAATACTAAAACTACTAAAAAACATATCCCCCTAAAAATATAAAAAAATATATGCCCATCGAAAAAAAATATATTTTTTTACAATTCTGTGTAGGGCATCAAATGAAAGCCCTTGGTACGTGGATTAACGATCAAAATTTTATTTTTGCAAAATAAATTATTTTGAGGCGATTTTTGCCAAAATTGTGCAAAAAAAAATTGTCCCACACCCTGTACCCCAGATGGTTTAAACTAAAAATCTGAAAAAATTCTCAGTAATGTACATTGGTGTGAACCGGAATAGTACAACAGGAATTTTTGATCAGATTATGTTTTCGGAAAATAACGCATTTTTTGTGTTTTTAAGTAAAATATGTAATATATTTAATCCGCTATTTAACATACTAAACGAGTGATCCTGTATAGCACAGTGGGAGTGTTGTCGCTTAGTGAGTTGAAACTACTGTAAGAAACTGTGTTCGAATCCCGTCAATTTTTATTTTTTCAGTTTTTTTTTGCATTTTTATATTGTTTAAATTATTTTGTCAAAATTCTAGTTATATTTTGGTAAATGTTGCATTTAATTTTTAAAAGCGTAAATTTAATAACCAGTGGGAAGTATTGAAATTATAATTTAATTCTATATTTGAAGGTATCAGAGGGCGAGACTTATGATTTAAGCAACCAATGGAAGTCATAGGCGCAATTTTCAAAATCTTAATGAACCTTGCTATATATAAAAAAATACGGCATATATTTAGAAACTTAAATAATGGTATTAGGCATTCGAATTAAAATTCATAAAAAAATATTTTGACATAAAATTTGTTTTGGCATCCCAAATAATCATCATTCAGTTACTAAATACCTGCAAAACCCATAAATGTGTGAAAATTCACACTTCACATCAATTTTTTTGCTATGAGATACTGTTGATTTTTAACGAAATATAGCTATAAAGGTGTTATTATTAATTTTAACTTACCTCAAAATGTTGTTTTTGTTATTTTACGTCGATTTTTTGTTTCTAATGCACCCTTTATAAATGTCCAAAAGTAATCAGCAAGCAAAATTTGTACTACATTTACCTTGATATCGGAAATATCTTGGTGGAACCGTTTCCCATGTTCATCACTTGCACCCAGTTCTTTTGGGAAGTTATCTAGATGAGAGTCCAGAAAGTGATTTTTTAAAGACATCCTACATCCCATTTATTTGTAAGCATCAAGTAGTTCATTCACGATATATCTGTAATTTTCATCTCTCACACTTCTAAGAAAATTTGAAACAACTGTTTTAAAAGCTCTCCAAGCTCTTATTTCAGCTTCATTTAGCATATTGTCAAATACATCATCTTTCATTATTTTTCTTATTTGTGGGCCAACAAATATGCCGTCTTTAATATTTGCTTCACTAATTCTCGAAAAATTTTGTTTTAGATACAAAATCCATCTTCCGTTTCGATCCATTACTTTAACGAAATTCTTCATTTAGCCCAACTTAATATGTAAAGGTGGGGAAAAGTTTCTAACGTTTTTTAGTCCAAGAGTTAGTGCCTGACGTAGTGGCCACTCCTTCTGTATAGTGAATTACTTAGAACTCAAAAAGTAATCAGTCTCGAGTCACGACACAGAAAATGCAACAGATACATGTCGTGAATTGACGCAATATAAAAATGTTGCGTATTGCAAAATATAAATTTGCCTGTTAAAGAAAATCTATGGCTGATAGAAAAATCACTTTTCAGATTTGTTTTAAGTATATCAAGATACATACAGATATACCCAAAAATTGCCATGTCACAAATAGTGTGTTTATCAGTGTTATTATTGTATTATAAAATTACAATCAAATGAAAACAGTTATTTGTTCTATAAACAACTGGTTTCGGTTTCATGTCAGGGGACGCGGTTTGACAGTTTGACATCCGCTTATACATGTATAAGAAGGATGTCAACGAATTGAGACACATAGCATTTTGCATTATTTTTTAGCATTGTGTCTGCCGTCTGTTTTGTTGGTTTGTCGGTCCGTGCACACGTTGAGCGATTTTTATAAAACTTCATATTTAAGCCTTTGACATCGATGCTACCAATTGATCAACTTTTGGTAAAAATCGGACAACCTGAAGTGGAAGTTTACGTGTCATTTCTAGTATTTTTGCGAATATTTCATTCGATTTTTGCGAATACGAAATATTTAGAAAAAAATATTTGAAATAAGTTGGTGTACAACATGAGCGTATCAACTTTTATTTGATTTTTTTTTTTTTTTTGTTAATTGAAATAATTTGATTTCTACATTTACCATATGGATAAGCGCTCGACGTGTGGTGACACCTACGGAAATACTTAATTTATTTTATTATTATTATTATTTTTTAATTAAAAGTTATCTAGATTACATATTCTGTGGTGGCCTTCGGTTGTGTGGTGCCCACAGCTGATTTTTGTGAAAACGTATAAATACACCATTGGATCATAATAATTATAAACAAATATGGCAATTCTTGAATATATAATATGTTTTGTTTAGTATAATAAATAGTAAACTAAATGAATTATACTCATTTAAATTCTAGACGTAATTTAGCCGGAATTAAATTTTAGCAAAAGGTAACATAATATTTATTATACATGCGTGAAATTTAAAATTTGATGAAATATAATTGATAGATAATGTGTGAAGTGCAATCAGAGTATGTTGTATTTCAACCAATTGTATAATAAATATTATGTTGTTAAACCAGAAATTTGATTGCAATCATACCAGTTCAAATATTCTAGGTTCACTTCCTGACCGTCTGGGTTTATTATCGCTGGCTAATCTGATCTATTCATGTTTTTTTTTTTTTTTTTTGTTCTTTAGCAACTTTACTAAAGTTCTCTTCACTTGTATTATTATTAGTTACTAAGTCTCTTCTCTTTTTGCATTTCATGAAACGATCGTTCCTAAAATATTCATATCTGTCAAATATATTCAAATGTCAAATTGCAATAAAGAAATTTTACTAAACACTGCATTGTTAAAATTTTTCTTCAACTTTTCCTACCCTAAATGCAATTTATATAAATTTCCCCTGTGGACTAAAGAAATCTCAAAGCTTTTAATGCGAATTATTTTGGATTAAAGGATGAAAACTGAAGGGTGCAACTTACTAAAGGGTGCAGGAGCAACCCTTGCTCATAAATTTTCAGCAAACTAGTCAAGAATCTTTACTTTAAATGAGCATTTTTATAAATCTCAACCAGGTATTATAAATCATTTCCAATGTCGTGGTAAGAGGTGTAAAACGGTGCCACCGCAATAGGCGCCAAAGCAATGAGGGCGTTTGGATATTTTTTTAATTGTCAAATTGATGGTAGTATGTTGTTGCTCATCAAATGACCGATTTTTATTTTTTGTCCTATTGAAAAGTTAGATCTGTATCTTTTCTTGTGTCATGTAAAGTGTGACATCTCCTGTATTATTATATCAATTTTAATATTGTCATTTGTATTATTTAAAAAATTAAGCAATTGTGAAACTTAATTGGTTTATTTGAAGATTAAAAACGTCGTAAATATTTGTAACTGTAATTATGGGCATGCACGAATACAAGCCTAGTCACTAAGAGGCAGAAGCAACTCGCAATATAAGATTTGCGGAACTCGTTTAAAAAATTTCGATCCGGGAATATCAGCATCGAAATTGAATCACGTGGTAGACCAAAAGTAGAGGTAAATGATGAATATCTAGGGTTAAAAGGTTGAGTCTGTTCCATGCCGAGCTGTACAATAGTTCGTAGAATAACTCGACGTAAACATTTTAACCATTCCCGAAACCTCTCCGTCATTGGTAAAGTAAAAATACACGAAAAATGGGTTCCACAAGGACTGACGTACCAGAACAAAACACAATTTGTGTGTGCTCTTATTTTCAACATAAACGACTTTTTAATCAGGTTATAACGTGTAATGAAAAATGGATTTTCTATGATAATCTACGAAGTTCCGCGCAATGGCTTCATCAAGATGAAGTTATTAAACACATACTAAAGCCCCACACAAAGAAGGTTATGATCACGATTTCGTGGTCTTCATTTGATGTGATTCACTACTCCTTCCTCAAGCAAAGCAAAACCATCAAGACCTAAAAGTATCATTGCGAACTTAACTTTGTGTACCAACAGCTGTCCTTAAACATTAGGAATTACTCAAAGGAAAGAGGCACATTTTTCTTCACAATAACACTCGGCCACATTTTTTGGAACACAGTAACACAATAAAAATACAACCATTTGTTTGAACCAGTATGTAACATAAATGCTCACTAGCGGTATCTGACTTTTCCCAGTTCACAATTTTCATTTCTTTCTAGCGAATACAGCGATATGAAAACTCGAATTTTATTTTATAATATTTCGGAAACCTCAAACCCCAATTCCCATTATTTTATTTATATCTTTGCATGCTGCTTCTCTGGCTTGTTTATTTCTGTGTATGTTTGTGGCGGTATTCCACAAACATTCCCTAACTCTACATGATTCCACAAATTTTAACTTAGTTTCCTCGCCCTAGAATACCAATTTTAATATAAATAAACTATAAAACAATTAACTAAAAACTAATCTGTTTATACTTGTTTAGTACATAGTCGTGGTTACACTACTTGATCAAGTAAATAGAAGTGCCTTCTATTTACTTTACTAAACATACTGCTAAATCAAGTACTTGATCAAGTGCTAAACTGAATGGTTTATATTATGAAACTTATTAAATTTTAAGTTACTTAATTTAGCTACTAAATCATCAATGGCAAGAAATATTACACAGGATGTCATAAGAAATATGGTTTACATTTTGATTTTTTTTGTCCGTAAATATGATAAATAAATAAATAATAGGATCCCAACACCTAGATAGGCGTATATGGGGCAGATAAGGTAAGTTCTCCGTTTCTAGACCGCCGGCTATAGATATGGTTAGTGTGACGTTTCGACCAGTCCTATTACCCCTGTATAAACAGGTACTCATTTTTAGTATTAAATACTTTAGGCTGAGTCAACCCTGGAACTCACAGCACAATTTCGGAAGATAAAAATCCGAAGGAAGTAATAATAATAATAATAATTATTTATTCATTGGTAATTACAACATACAAATTGTTACACCAAGTCAAAACCATAGTACAATGATGTGTAAAATATACAGTGATCAAAGAAACATCAAAATATACAGTGATACCTAAACAGTACATTATCTCTTATTGTCTCAAGAAACTCTTATATTAAACAAATTTGACATAGCCTCATTGAAGGTTTGGGGGGGGGGGAACTTCTTCTTTGCAAGTTAGCACAATTTTGCTCAAAATACGCCATTTTCGCGGGTGTCACTTTAATTTGTCTAAAATACGTAGTTTTTTGTTTGTGAATTACTTTTGACATATGCAAAAATATTTGCACGCCATTTGTTTATTAGTTGCCTAATAACTACTTATTTAGAAATAAAAACAAAAAAAGATCAAGATAATATTACTTTCATTAAACCCACATTTTTTGGGTTTTGTGGGTATGACCCAAAAACCCTTATACCGTCATTTTGTCGTCTGTCTGTCTGTCTGTCTGTCTGTCTGTCTGTCTGTCTGTCTGTCTGTCTGTCTGTCTGTCTGTCTGTCTGTCTGTCTGTCTGCTGTCTGTCTGTCTGTCTGTCTGCTGTCTGTCTGTCTGTTCGGTAAAAATTGTAGCCAAACGGCTAAACCTAGAGAGTTGAAATTTGGCATGCTTGTACAACTTTTTGACCCGCACATAGAAAAAATACTAAAACATCTAAAAAACATATCCTCCTAAAAATATGAACAAATATGTGCTCAACGAAAAAAAAAAAAATATTTTTTTTAAAATTCTGAGTAGGGTAAGGGGGATCAAAATTTTATTTTTGCAAAATAAATTATTTTGACACGATGTTTGTCAAAATTGTGCAAAAAAATTTTTGTCCCACACCCTGTAGCCCAGATGGTTTAAACTAAAAATCTGAAAAAATTCTAAGTAATGTATATTGGTGTGAACCGGAATAGTACAACAGGAATTTTTGATCAGATTATGTTTTCGGAAAATAATGTATTTTTTGTGTTTTTAACCAAAATATGTTAAATATTTAATTCGCTATGTAACCAAGTTGATACGTCAGCACTCATAGCTATGTGCATTTAGTCATTGGTTTTCTAATTTGTAAACAGGTAACTTGCAAACTAGAGTTCGAATCCTGTCAATTTTTTGTTTGTTTTTTTTTTTGCAGTTTTCTTTTGTTTAAATTATTTTGTCAAAATTCTAGTTATATTTTGGTAAAATGTTGCATTTAATTTTTAAAAGCGTAAATTTAATAACCAGTGGGAAGTGTTAAAATTATAATTTAATTCTGTTTGATGTATACGAAATCAGAGGGCGGGGCTAATGATTTAAGCAACCAATAGAAGCCATAGGCCCAATTTTCAAAATCATAATGAACCTTGCTATGTAAAAAAAATACTGCACATATTTAGAAACTTAAATAATGGTATTAGGCATTCGAATTAAAATTCATAAAAAAATATTTTGACATAAAATTTGTTTTGGCATCCCAAATAATCATCATTCAGTTATTAAATACCTGCAAAACCCTGAAATGTGTGAAAATTCACACTTCACATCAAGTAATGTATATCATATTTTCGTACGGGGGGAGTATGTATAAGTTTTTATCGAGAATATGTGACTTAATTATTAATTATTTCTATAAAAACAATGTTTTCGGAAAATATTATACAATTTATTATACAAATACAACAATATGGAACATGTTGGAAATAATCAAGCAACAAAAACAAAAACTCTTTATTTCTGTCATTTTTGATAGTTTACCAAGTTTAAAGAATTTTTGTTCAATCATTTAGATCAATTAACAGGAAAATAATAATCTGTATTGATAAAGGTGATGGTGACATATCCCATGCTGTTAAGTTTATAAGTTTATTATTTTATTTATCTGAGGTATTTAACTAAATGTCTGTGTCCATTTCCAACTCTTATTAAAAAAATAAATAAATAATAATAATAATAAAAATAAATCAATAAATAAACAAATCCTGCATCTCAGTCTGTTAAATGTCTGAACTATTTACCCAGAATACGTCTTTCTCCGCAGTTGGTATGAGGTGTCGTTCCGTAAAAATCGTGCGTAACGAAATTTTGATAGATTTCAATCGCTTATTGCTAAATGTACAATAGTCGTATCACAGATGCTTGCGTGATACCTTCTGCGAATTATCGCGACCTTTTGCTTAATATGGTGCCAGCACGTTCAGGCACACGAGCCATAAATAACGCTATTCAGCGCCACTTTTTTAATCATAACTCAGCAACTGGAGAGGTTACACGGGTGTCCGCCCAAACGATTCGTAGAAACAATAAAAAAGTGTATAACCACTGTACTAATATCTTCAACTTATCAATATTTTTCGCCCCTTTGTGACGTTTCTAACTGTAGCTTCCCAGCGACCAATTCACAGGTTACAATTTCCATCTACGCACAGTGTTCATCTGTCATTAGGTCCGTAATTGCGTATTTTGGGGCGTGGGACGAAATTATTGTGTTACCAGCGATGGAGAGTCGGGAGTCTAAACTTTTTGGAGAAGAGGGAGTCGGGAGTTGGAATAAGTAATCGACTGCCGACTCATTGATTCAGTTTTCAACAAGGGTGAGAACAAATCGAAAACGAAAGCAAAATAACTATCTTACCATATTTTTTTTCAGCACCGAAACAGAAACGACATTTTGCTCTCTGTTCAAGAACGAAAATGAAATTAAAAATATTCAATACCAGTTTTACCTGGTTTCCTTCATGCTTTCCAGGTTAAAATTTATATGTATTACTAGATTAGTACGATGAGGCAGTAAAGATATTAGTTTTTACTTATATCCATTTTATTTTTTTCTGTATATTCTCTTTATCATGTTTAAGCAGAACTAAACTGGATTTTTATTTTCTTATGTTTTAATCGAGCTTTGTGATTATTTCATATTTCATGTTGGCATCCAAAATATAAATGTCAAAAGGAAAAAGTAACTTTTTATGAAAAATAAAATATATCAAATACAATAAAAAAATTTTAAAACTAATATATTCTAAGATTTGTATTAAAAATTACACAAAAAGTCAAGATGAACTGAAAATTATATTTTATAAAAACAGCTCAACCCCAACCTAATTAATATTTAATGTAAGTATAGTCTATTTCTTTCGTTTAACAATTGAAGGAGGTTTTTTATCATTTTGTTTAACAAAAGTCCACTTTCATCGTTAAAAGTTAACTCGTGATAACTTAAATAAAAATTCCATTTAGTTCAGCTTTAAATGTTTAAGCAACATTTGAAATAGACTTAACAATTTACGAGTGAAAGGAGCCGGTTTTCAAAAAGACTGACTCGGGAGTTGGAAATTTTGAGGACTCCCCATCCCTGTATTTTAACCGGGTTCCATGCCCGGTCTTGGCACCCCTCTTTGTAGGTACGTCTACATGATTATGGTAAATTATATATACATATGTATCAGGTCGTCAAGGTTGAAATTTGTAGTAAATAATATTGCCAACTTTAACAGCTTATTATTTGACATTGGCTTAATATTTTACCGTTCTGTTTTTTTTTTGTGTTGGAAAGTTACACATCTCGCATTTTTAAAGAAATCATTGTATGCTCTAAAAAATATCAAAAACTTTTTTTTAAAATTAATTTTGTTGAAAATGGAATGGTCTGAAATTCGCACGATTATGAAGTATGAGTTCTTACGTGGAACTACGGCATCGCAGACCGCGCGAAACATTAATAATGTATTTGGCTCTAGTGTTATTACGCAGCAGACAATATCAAATTGGTTCGCCAAATTTCGTACAGGTAACTTAGAAAAAACTGGCTCATCGACCACATCAGAAATACACTGCAACTAACTGGACGAAATGATGAAAAAACTAAAAGAAAAACCTAGATTGGTCAACAGATCGACTCCTATCTTATTGCATGATCACACACCACACTAGACCACACACTGTACAAATGACTGTGGAAAAACTACAAGAATTGGCTTGGACAAGAATTGGGAACTTCTTCATCATCCTCCATACTCACCAGATCTAGCCCTCACTGACTGCCACTTCTTCCGCAATTTGGACAACATTTTAACAGGAAAACAATTTAATTCCGACAATGCTGTAAAACTGGCCTTCCACGAATTCATTGACTCTCGTCCGCCAGTGTTTTATACCACCAGCCTGAATAACCTGCCGCTTAAATGGCAAAAGTGTATAGACAATATGGGTGCATACTTTGATGAATAAAATAATTCCTTATATTTGTAAGTTATCAACCAACTTTGCCTTTTTTTCTACAAATTTTATCCTTGACGACCTAATGTAATGAAATTGTCAACGTTATTATCTTTTTCAACAATAGTGGCTGTATAAGTAAGTATTTTGTTTAAGTACTTTTTGGTGACAGTTGGTTCTGAGGTGGCCACAGATGATTTTTTTGTGAAATAAACATTTTTATGTAAAATATTATAAGGAAATTCGCTCCCCTAGTAATTTTTCGTGCACCATTTGTTACAGAATTACTTATCATTCCCCAAAGCCATTAAAATTCCTGAACCTAAAATAAATATTTTAATTATATATTTACAATCCTTTACAATTTATTAACAAAACCATAAAAAACAGTTCATATCTGCACAAGGGATAAATTGTTTACACAAATGTTATCTGAACCCTTTTCGGCGGAGATTCGCCACGTACAAGCCCTTCTAAATACGTCCAAGAGATAGGGATAACAGTGTCGCCCTTCCAATGTTAGTTCAGTACAAGTGTCCACAGACGCAAGGCACGAGGGGATTGCTATGTGACGCGCTAATTTAAACATCTGTGCGAGATACTGCTGCCACTCCGTCCTTAACTCATTTCGATAAGCTGTTACCTAGTTCCATTTTGAATTCCAGTTCTCTGATGTACAGGATACGTGCTCAATTCTCGGATTTAGTTATGTTACAAATTTTACTCTAATCAAAATCATTTCTTCGAGCTTTCAGTTTATTTAAAACAGTGATTTTAAAACATGGATTTTTATGAAATGAGATCATCTCACAGCCTTTGAAAATAAAACACTAGGTCGAATTTTTGGTCTCATCTCATGGTAAAAGGAAATTCCAATTTAGAAGTCAGTACTGACTTGAGATGCGAGGTAGAAATGGGCGCGGGCCGTGAATTTTAGCGGGTCACGACGCGTCACGATATGACCCGCGTGAGCGTGAAGAAAAACGATACTTCGGGCCGTGAACGGGCAAGAGCGTGAGTACAAAACTATACATTGTGCGTGAAAGAGAAAAAAAAAAAAAAACATGACTCACCATTTTTTTTTTTTTTTCCTGTTAAACTGTAAAATTTCATACACAATATTATTAATTATTTTTTTAAATACAGTAATCTACTATATGTTAGTAGCTATTACAGAATCTTGACAAATTATAGTGACTGTGCGTATGGCTCACCTTCTCTTGTAATTGTAATGAAATGATATAATTGAAATGAAATACTTTAATTTATTTAAATTGAATTAATTAGAATTAGGTACGAAACAAATCAAATGTTGTACTATATACAGTGGGTTTTTTTTTCTTTTGACATTTACACTAATGGTAGAATTAGGAAATAATTTCATTCAACTTTTTGGACAAGAAACCTTTATTTTAAACAACACAACGTTTCACCAACAACATTGTTGGCTTCTTCAGGTGCTATATATATATAGTTTACTATCATTCGTAATGTTTGAATTTTGAAATCTTTGATATTATTATATTTATCACTAGTCTCGTAGTTTAAAATTTAAAATGTACTAACAGTCACTACCATTGGGTATTATAGTATAATATTTAAATTTATTTCCTATTTTTCCTATTTTCTGTATTTTTCAAGTACAAAAATTTTGTCAATGTTAATTCTGCAATTTCACCATCCTTCGAGATGACTTATGTACATTTTGTTAGAGTTACGTTTAACAAACATAGGTAAATTAATTTATAACTATATAAGATTGTTATTTTATTGTTATGTTATTGTTATAGCACCTGAAGAAACCAACAAAGTTGTTGGTGAAACGTTGTGTTGTTTAAAATAAACGCTTCTTGTCCAAAAAGCTGAATGAAATTATTTCCTAATTCTACCATTATACAAATTGGACGTTAAATAACTATTCTACTATTTACACTAATATCCTACAAGAGGTATCAATCTCATATGGGTCGAGGGCCATTTTTCATACAAAAGAATTATATGCAGCAACAGAATTACAAATATCCCGAAGGGCTACTTGTTTTTTGTTTCTCCTCAAAAACCAAGAACATAAAATAAATTACCTTCTTATAAAGAGGCATAGTAAACTACAAATTAAAACTAATATTTATTTCTTATAATAATAGTACACCTACGTAGGCGGTCACTGAAAAAGACAGCCGCGAAGACATAAATATGCAAAAAATGCAATTATTATAATGCATATTCCAAAAAATTTCTTCCGGGTGAGGAACCGGGACCCCCTTTCTTCCACAAAGTATTGAATACTTAAATGAAGAGATATCTTATTACTTATAATTTTTCATAGTCATCATTTAGAATATTAAGACAGTATATGATGCGGGAAAGTGTCCTAGTGAAATTCGGCAAGTCAAATGTATATATTATGTTTCAATGTATATAAGGACAACCTCGATAGGGGTCCACCCACTTCGAAAAACATAAGTGGAAATGCCAAAAATATTGAGAAACGCTGATCTATATCATCAAATTGTATTTCGTTTATTATATTCGCGTACCAGCTACGTATTTATGACTAGAATATGGTCTTTTTTTACTAATTAACAAAAATTAGCTTGATACAAGGGCTACAGCAAAATTTTAAGCACTAGAATCGGTCGAAACGTCAAGGTTGGCTAAATGAATTTAAATAATTTCATTGTACTTCATGGTACTTACTTTGAAAGGCCCTCCACATAGTGGATTCCAAGACTTGCGATCGGTATCAAGTCTGAAAACCTAAAGGATCCGCCGGTTGGTTGCTTAGATTCTTTATGAGAGGAATAAGGGTGTTTGAATTAAAGACTGCATTTTACTTAATCTACGTTTAATGTTTAGTTAGAATCGAAGGTTATTAAATACAATACATTACGTTTAACCCATTAACGAGGATCGTTTATTTCATTAAACTGTTCTCAACACTTCCAGATTACTTCTGGTTTACCCACTACACGCTACCGGGTTTCTCTACCAAAAATGCTTGGAAGGTTCGTCCGTACACGGTGACGGTTTACTCATAACTCCCCTTTTGTCTCTCACAAGATTTTTCCAGCTCTTTTCTTAAACTCATATTCTGGTCTCAGAACCCCATTTTTTGTCGTTGTAAAAATAATCAGCTCTCCACATTAACAACAAAACCCTTTTATAAACTTATCTTGAAGACTCATATTTCTATTACCAATATTTATAAACCCAAATAATTAATTTTGAATGTAACTACGAAGTCCATATCACTGAAAATATATGGTCGCTTATCAACATCTGTATAAACATTTGACCATGTTATTTGATATAAACAATAACGTTCTTTCAAACAAATCATATAATATACGACGGTAATTCTACTCGTATCTTTCGACACTTAACTAGAAAAATATATGATAGCTCAATTAATCTTTGAGGATGTTTATCTTAAAATAGATTAGTTTTTGTATTTGAATAATTTGAATATTTTTTAACTAATTGAATAGTTTTATTTTAAATAATAATGATATTTTATTTCTGAAATTACCACTCCCAAAATGCATCATAAGTGCCCCCCCTAATCTTGAATCCTGGATACGCCACTGGCGTAGTTAGGGGGAGTAAAGGGAGCGACTGCTAAAAATAAATTCACGATATGTCGATATACTACAAAAAAACCTTAAAATTAAAAATTCAATATTACCTCAGATGTATTATGATAAATTCGATTGTAGGCTGCAAAGTGCAAATACATATGTAATATTTGTTCAATGAAGACATATTATCTACCTTGTTACTTGCCGACCCCAGAAACCTGAAAAATATTCGTATAAATACAGCGAAAATTGTACCTATTAAATAGTTTGTAGTGCTAATTTTTTTAATGATTTATTGCATGTTAATTTGTATAGAGATAATCAGAGCTTGTGCAAAAAATATTTAATAGAATACAAAAGTACACAACTATTATTAAATATTTTAATGACAGTAAATTAATCAAAATTATTATATTTATTACTATAATGGTTACCACTGTAACCATGGCTTTGCAGCGTTCCAAAGGTACCTATGTTGAAGTAGGTTTTAATACTCCCCTTCGCTGCAAGCCCATATCTGTAACAAATTTCCAAAACAAATTTTTAGCTAAACTTTTCGTTAAACAATCAGCGATTTGATTTTTGGATGCAATTGGAATTAATTCAATTTTCTTCTTCCAAGTGCATTCTCTTAAAAAATGATATTTAACGTCTATATGTTTAGAGCGTTTTGTTTCTGGATTTTTCGCCATAAATATGCAAGCAGCATTATCTTCATAAATTTTAATTGGCAGTTTGGGATCAATTTTTAAATCTTCTAATATCTTCGACAACCAAACAGCTTCAGTAGCTGCAGTAGCAGCAGAAACATATTCTGCTTCAGAACTAGACATAGTAACTAAACCTTGCTTCTTGCTACTCCAAAGTACAGTGTTACCAAAAATTTTAAATAAGTAACCGGTAGTTGATTTTCGATCATTTTCATCACATGCCCAATCAGCATCAGCGTATCCAACTAATGGTTCCATATCATGACGTTTATATACTAATTTCATATCCTGAGTACCTTTCAAGTAACGTAAAATCCGTTTAACATGGTTCCAATGTTCATCTGTTGCACAATCTTGGTATCTGCTCAAATAACCAATACTAAAGCATAAATCAGGCCTAGTAGCTAACATCAGATACATAATACTACCCAAAACTTCGCGGTAGGGATGCTTTGTTAATTCTTTATCTTGTTCACGTAGAAGTTTGCAGTTTTGTTCCATTGGAGTATTAATTGTATTACAGCTTTCCATACCAAAACGCTTGAGAATTCTTTCTATATAATCAAATTGATGAATAGTTAAATAGCCATTTTTATAATCTAATTCAACATTCATTCCCATAAAGGTCTTTACTTCACCTAAATCTTTCATACTAAATTCTGCAGCTAATTTTTGTTTAAAAAGATTGACAGCACTAACATCATTACCACATATAAGCATATCGTCTACATAAAGAACTAAATATATACTCAACCCATTTTCGAATTTTACATACAAGCAATAGTCTGCATCAGATCTTTCAAATCCAATAGATGTTATAAATTTGTGAAAACGTTCATTCCAGCATCTTGGACTTTGCTTCAGACCATAAAGAGATCTTCGTAATTTTAAAACATTACCTTCTTTAACTGAAATTCCATCCGGTGGTTGCAAATAAACAACTTCATTTAAATACCCATGCAAAAAGGCTGTCTTCACATCCATGTGACATAATTGAAAGCCATACTGTATTGCCAGAGCTAATAATATTCTTATGGTTGGAAAACGTGCTACTGGCGAATAAGTTTCAAAATAATCAATCCCTTCTTTTTGCATATATCCTTTTGCAACAAGGCGAGCTTTATATTTCATACTATTATTATTATTGTCGGACTTAATTTTGAAAACCCAACGAGAACCTAATAATTTTGTATTCTCTGGCTTCTCCACAACTATCCAAGTTTGATTTTCTTCGAGAGAATTAATTTCTTCTTGAATTGCCTCATGCCATTCAATTTCGTCATCTCTACCTGCTACATCTCTGAAATCTTTTGGTACATCACCCATATTAAAAGCCATATGTACATTAAAATCATCAAAAGATAATTGTGATAGGTTACTTACTACTTTTTGACAAGTTCTTCTTTCATCTTGAATATTATCATGCCTTTCTTCACTACAAATATCTGGATTTAACCTTGGACTTCTTCGTAAAATTGAAGTTTCTTTCTTCTTTTCTTTCTTCTCTTCATATTGAGAAACCGTATCTTCCAATTTTTTATCCTTTTGAAAGACTTCTTTGTTTGACTCAACATTTTCATCTGAAATATCTTCCTCATTTTCAAAAATAGCATGCTGCCAATTTATTTCATTAAACTTGACATCCCTTGAATAAATAATACGACGACTTTGTTTATCCCATAGTCGGTATCCATTTGGACCATATCCAACCATTATACATTCGTGACTTTTATCGTCAAATTTGCATCTTTGTGCTTTAGGAATCAAGGCGTATGCTCTACAACCAAATATACGTAATTTTGACAAATTGGGTTTCTTACCGTACCACATTTCGAAAGGAGTTTTGTTTTCAATAGCATGTGTTGGACAGCGATTAGTTAAAAAGGTTGCTGTTAAAATCGCTTCGCCCCACAACTCCTTAGATGAACCAGATTCTATCAACATAGACTTTGCTTTCTCCACCAATGTTCTGTTCATCCTTTCAGATACACCGTTTAGTTCAGGAGAATAAGCAGTTGTATATTCCAAAATTACGCCTTCTGATCTAGAAAAATTCTTAAAATCACGTGAGCAATATTCGCCTCCTTGGTCACATCTTAATTTATGTATTTTTACACCATGGTGTGCTTCAACCATTGCCTTATATTCTCTAAAACAATCTAAAACTTCACTTTTATGTGCAATTAGAAAAGTAGCAACCATGTGTGAAAAGTCATCAATAAAGGTAACAAAATATTTCTTACCATCAAATGATGTAACATTGACTGGTCCACAAACATCAGAATGCACCAACTCTAGTGGTCGTGTAGCACGATAACGTGTGCTACTAAATGGCAAACGTGTTTGCTTGGCTTTGACGCAGCTCTCACAAAAGTCAATATTATCCGTTAATTTTTCATTAATTCCTGTTACCATATCTTCATTAATTAATTTACATACGCTTCTCATACCAATGTGACCCAATCTTTTATGCCATAATTCATTCAATTTAACCTGCTGTGTACTGCAAACATTTGCTGAGGCCCCTTGACTATTTAACTTCCACCAATACAAGCCTCCACGGAGTTCACCAACACCAATAATTTTTCCATTCATAAAAATTTTGGCTTTTCCGTTCTCAAAAATGACTTTACCACCTTTTTTATCAATTTGACTAACTGAAATTAAATTCTGACGTGAAGAAGGAACATACAACACATTCTCAAACATCCCACATTTCTCTTTTCCATTAACCGAGAGAGTGATAGGTACTTTTCCGCCATTTGTAGCTTTCATGCTTTCTCCTTCCTTGGCAATGTTAATAGAAAAAGGATCGTTTAAAGAATTTGCATTTTGTAGTAAGCTAATATCATTTACAATATGATCAGTACAGCCTGAATCAATCAAACAATAAAACTCATTGGTTGATCTACTTACATTTGATGACATCATTGTAACTGGCTTAGTGGCTTCAGTAACATTACTATGTTTAGTAAAATTTCTTCTTGTCAGACATTTATTTGCTGTATGTCCTGGTTTACGACATTTGAAGCATATAATTTTCCTTTTTGTGGAATGAAAAGACACAGGCGCTTCATTTTCGGGAGTGGGCAAATCTAAATTTTTGCATTGTTGTTTCAATTCAGTCTCTAAGAGCCGACTTTTAACACGTTCAAGAGTTAATTCTTGTTCTTCTAGCGTTTCTAGCGCGGTAACAACATGTACATATGATGCTGGCATGGCCATAAGTAAATCAACTATAATTTCCAACTCGTCTACTTTGCCTCCAGCTGCCTTATATGCACGTACTGCCGCTTCAACCTCTTTGAAAAATATGCTTAAAGGTTTATTCTCTATACACTTTAGAGACATCAACCTTTTCTTTAAATAAATCTTTGTGCCAATAGATTTCCTCTCAAAAACAGCATCCAAAGTACTAAGCATATCATAAGCAGTGTCTTTTTCTCTAACGTAGTCAATATGTGAATCTGCAATACAGCGAATAATTATATTCATCGCCTTAGCATCTTTATTTTGCCATTCACTATTTGAATTTTCAGCTATGGTGGGAGCTTTCTCTACATGGCTTTTCAAACCTTTTTCACGCAACAGGGCCAATACTCTAAACTTCCAAACTGAATAATCTATCCCTGAAAATTGGGGAACAGTAAGGTTATCTTTATTTCTATTATCCATATTAAGCTCTGGGCCCATAACCTATAGAGATAATCAGAGCTTGTGCAAAAAATATTTAATACCATAACCTATAGAGATAATCAGAGCTTGTGCAAAAAATATTTAATAGAATACAAAAGTACACAACTATTATTAAATATTTTAATGACAGTAAATTAATCAAAATTATTATATTTATTACTATAATGGTTACCACTGTAACCATGGCTTTGCAGCGTTCCAAAGGTACCTATGTTGAAGTAGGTTTTAATAATTTGTAGGTAACTTTTGACCCTCCGTGAGTATAATCAATACGTGATCCGTCGTGAATATAATCACAACGTGAAACGGGGGTCACGTCGTGCGATTAAAAAATTACAATACAGTCTCCTTGTTCTTCAAGTCGCTTTTTATATCTCTGAGTTAACAATTCAATACTTTTAGAAAAATAGTCCGCAGTTCCGAGAATAATAGTACAAGTCATGGCATAGGTCTAAAAAAGTCTAGCGTGGCGCGTTTTTGATTTTGTATTATGGCCAGCTAAAGTTTATGGCGCACAAAAACGATGGATATTTGCGTTCAACTGTGGGCAAAAGTCGTATATTGGTGAGAGAAACTTTTATATTCGTCCACTCATAGATGGCATATTTTCATTGCAAATGTTGTGACAGTTTAAGTCAAAATTAGTGTAACTTTTCCCACTTTTGCACTGTGTTATGGATATATTTTTTTTTTTTTTCCTTTTATTTGTTGGCTTTAGCTGCTTTGGCTATTAGCCAGTGTTATGGATATTAGTTCGCTGTATTTGCATTATAGTATTGTAGAACTCATTATTACGTTACTAGATTATTACCCGCCAACAATGACGGATTTATAATATAAAAATGTCAATTGTTTGTATGTCTATTTGGTTTCGTTCTTTTTATAAACTAACAATTGCTAAAATAATAATAATCACCTAATAAATCCGTAAACATTGGACTCTAATAATAACCTATAAGAAGGGCTCCATACTGACTTTCAAGTTGTCAGACACAGGGCCGCCCCTAGCATTTGCGGGGCCTGGGGCAAAACTTGAGTTGCGGGGCCCCATCTATATATATACATATATATTGAATAACGATATTTTCTTTAATATTATTAACTATTAAAAAAGTACACATACTTATATTCAATAAATATGTATTTTTTTCCAACTATTTACAAAACTTGGAATAATATTTTTAATGTATTTTATTATTTTATTACTTGACGGTCGAAGCGCGGGGCCCTTATAGGCGCGGGGCCTGGGGCAGGTGCCCCACTTGCCACAGCCTAGGGGCGGCCCTGGTCATACACATCTGTAGCACAAATAAAAAATTATAAAAAATTAACTTTACTAATATCTTTCTGATTAACAGATAATCTGATGACTGATTAATTCTCAATAATTCTTGTCTTTATATATAGGTTATTACCCGTCAACAATACTAGGTTATTACCCGTCAAACATGACGGATTTATAATATAAAAATTTCAATTGTTTGTAGGTATGTGTATTTGGTTTTATTTTTTAACGTATCTTAATATCATCGCCGATCAGCGAATCACGGGACAGGATATCACCCGTTAGCCAATCACGGGAGAGGGTGTCACCTGTCAGCCAACCAAGAGACAGGATGTCGCCAGTTAGCCAACCTTAAGAACCTTAAGAAAAATTGACGTCATAATGTTACCGACAATACATACAGACACTTGCTAATTATATTGTTAGATTATTTATTCATGAACTTTTTAAGATGGAAAACGATTCATTTTTACTCAGTACATTACATTTATATTGTTAAAACTAAAAATAATTTGAGACGTTAATTTATGCCTACGAAACCCTAGACATTTATGTATGTAATTATATTTGTAGATTCTTAGAGAATAAATCTGCAAAATATTGTTCAAATTGGTCAAAAAATATAAGACTAAAGTATCTTTTTTATGCCTACAAAATCCTAGATATTTCTATAAATAATTATATTCGTAGATTCTTAGAGAATAAATCTGCAAAATATTGTTCATATCGGTTAAAGGATGTAGGAGTGTCTAGAGTTTCTTGTTTATGCCTAAAAAACCCTAGACATTTCTGTAAATAATTATATTTGTAGATTCTTAGAAAATAAATCTGCAAAATATTGTTCATATCAGTCAAAGAATGTAGGAGTGTCTAGGGTTTCTTCTTTATGCCTAAGAAATCCTAGACATTTCTATACGTTATTTTATCCGCAGATTCATAGGAAATAAATCTGCAAAATATTTTTCGTATCGATCATAGGATATAGGGATGTCTAGAGTTTCTTGTTTATGCCTACGAAACCCTAGACATTTCTATATGTTATTTTATCCACAGATTTTTAGAAAATAAATCTGCAAAATATTTTCCATATCGATTTAGGATATAGGAGTGTCTAGAGTTTCTTGTTTATGCCTACGAAATCCTAGACATTTCTAAATGTTATTTTATTCGCAGTTTCTTAGAGAATAAATCTGCAAAATACCTATCAATCAAGAGACCGCAAGAGTCCCCAGTTAGCCAATCACGCGAACCTTAGGAAAAAATGACGTCACAATGTTACCCAGATCACATACACACACTTGCTAATTATATATGTACGACTTGAGAAGTCAAACACGCGTATTGCGTACCTATTACAACCAAATATAATATTTACTTACTTAATCGCTGAGCCCTTTTACCATCTTTGGTGTCGGGCTTTGTGTGCGTTTGACTGCTACTTGTACTTGTTTTCTTCTTTCACTGGGGAACGTCTCCAAAGTTTTTTCCATACCTTCTTATTTTAAGTCCTACTTCTTGCTTTACTCTACATTTTTTTCTAGGTCTCCCTCGGCGTCTTATTTTAGATACCCTGGCTTAAACTTTTTTGTGTCTCTACCTTCATCCATTCTTTGTATATGACCAAACCATCTCAACTGGTCTTCTTCTATCACTTCTTCTACTGGTTTTGTTCCTTCAGTTTTTCTCTATACTCTGTTTTCCTTACTCGGTCCAGTTTTGACTTCCCCTTGATTTTCCAAATATAATACATAATATTATTAATCACATTCGACATCATCAATCTCTTGGAAAAAAAACCTCTGCCGTTTATGCTGTTAACATTTCTGTGTTCATTAAAAATGTCAGATCTGTAATGTCTGAATTTTAAATGAGCACAAAATCATAAATTAACCATTATAATGAGTAAGTTACTTTTCACCCGAGTACTTTTAAAAAGTTTAATATTTCCTTAATAATATTTCACGGTGCTTATTTTCATAAAAGATCTCAAATATTCAATCATCAATTTCTTAAAAATGGAAATATAAAAATTAAGCTTTAATTTCATGGGCTACCGGTTTCCTTGACTGAATCTCAATTTGAGATTCCTAATCTTTTTTACCCTGGTAAAAGCAAGTAGGAATATCGGAAATGAGACAACTGAAGTAAATTTTTAAGAAGTTGGTAGCTACTACTTAATTTGCGTTCTTTCCTTTCTTCATTTCCCGATCTTTATAGAGTCCCTTGCCGTTGTTCATTTAGAGAGAGCCTCGTTTAAATTCACACTTTAATGTCAAATTTATGGGTAATCTAGTTTTTGTATTGATATCTAATCGAGTGAAAATTTTATGTCTTTAGAGTAAAATCTATAAGACGGTTTCTATGAGATTAACAGTAAAGAAACAGTTGATTGCAGAGGTGGCTGGTTTTTAGGAACTAGAGGGACCGGAACCCACCAGTAATTTTATTAAATTAATCTAATAACTTACAGTGTTCAGTATAATTATTTTGTCTTTTAACAATCCGAATTATTATAGGAAAAAAACATAGTTTAGAGAACGTAATTTTTAAAAATCTTTTCATTTTGATGCGTTTTTAATGAAAAATATTGTCAAATATATGAAATAATTTAAACATAATTCTAAATTATTTTAATAACAAATTCAACTTAACACAACGTTGTTAGTTAGGAATAGCTAATTCTGCACTAACCCGTATCACACGTAACACATGTCATGTTATTAAATGAATAGCTTGGTAAAGTTTCAAAAACTGTTTAATTTAACATGCTGACTGCAGTTCCGGTAATATTTACCATTTTCAAAGCTACAATCAGCATTATAGCATTGAAAATGGTAAATATTACCAGAACTGCAGTCAGCATGTTAAATAAAACAGTTTGTGAAACTTTACCAAGCAATTTATTTAATAACCGTTTACCAATATTCTGCAGATTTATTCTCTAAGAAACTACGAATAAAATATCATATAGAAATATCTAGGGTTTTGTAGGCATAAACAAGAAACTCTAGATACTCCTATATCCTAGGATCGATATAAAAAATATTTTGCAGATTTATTTTCTAAGAATTTGCGGTTAAAACAACATATATAATTGTCTAGGGTTTCGTAAGCATAAACAAGAAACTCTAGACACTCCTATATCTTATGATAGATATGAAAAATATTTTGCAAATTTATTTCTTAAAAATCTGCGGATAAAATAACGTATAGAAATGTCTAGGATTTCGTAGGCATAAACAAGAAATTTTAGAAACTCCTACATTCTTTGACTGATATGAACAATATTTTGCAGATTTGTTTTCTAAGAATCTACAAATATAATTATTTACAGAAATGTCTATGGTTCGTGGGTGAGTTTTTGGGTATATCCTGTGAAGGGATGTTGTGTATAGGGGTGGGTTATGTCCTTCACAGCACTGAGTGAGTCTATGATTATTAAATAAGAAATTGAAAACTTATTAACAAAATAAATTACAAAATTGCTATGCAAAATAATTTCACTTTATTGTTTTTGTGATCACATCATGACCTTTTTGTGTCATGTCAATACTATAGTTTTGCCATACAATGGCATTATCAAAAGCTCAAAAAGAAATGAATATAGAACAGTCAGTGTCCAATCCTTATATGCTAACATTTTAGAAAAACCTAATTAACAAATACCTGGAAGATCGGTGAATAAATTAAATCTTATTGTTCATTGAGGACCGTTGGGTCTTGCCCCGGATGTTTAAATATTTAACGCTAGAGACCCTATGAACTCCCTTTCTAAGTCTGGATTCTATAAGTTGACTTGTGAGTGCAATTCCCTATATATTGGTCAAATAGGCAGGAATTTTAATATTAGATTAAAGGAACTTAATAGAGCGTTTAATTCTATCTCGATATATACCATTCTACGTTTAGTGACCATCTGATAGATTGTAACCTCATTGCGAGCGGTTATTGTGTTATTATTAAGTGTTTAAAACCATTCCATAATGTAAACAAGGGCTACAAACAAAATCTGTAGAAAGAATTTTTAGAAATATTTAAACATCGGAGGCAAAGCCCACCGGTCCTCAATGAACAACAAGATTTAGTTTATTCGGTGATGTACCAGGTATTTGTTAATTAGGTTTTTTTAAAATGTTAGCATATAAGGGTAGTACACTGATTATTCTATATTCATTTCTTTTTTAACGTTTAATAGTGCCATTGCATGACGAAACTATAGACGTGTTAAACAACAATAAAGTGATATTTTTATATAGTGTTTTGGTGTTTTTAATTTTTTCTTTCATTTGCTCGAGTTCTTGTAGGATAGCGAATACCTCTGCGGTGAATTCGATTCATTTTGTCTTGTAAAATATATTGATTTATGAATATTCAGCCATGCAAGATGTCGCAGAGCTTACAGTATCAATAATTGTATTTTCTTTGTATAATCTGTTTAACCAATCCAAACTTATTAATATATTAATGTTTAGAAACATTTTTTTATTTATACTCGAATCACTCTATCTATCGACATGCCTGTCTTAGCTTCTGGGTCATTCCATGACAAGTTGTGTGATTTTGGAAATTGCCCATGCTCGATCACCTTCGATTTCACTGAAATTTCATCTGATTGTAGATCAATGTCAGAGATGAACTTGTGCGAATTTTTAGGCTGTTATACGAGGGCTATCTTTTAAGTTTTTAAAAAACTAAAACAGAATCTTTTTGTTTTGGAACATACTGTTTTATTGATTTTCAAAATATTCGCCTTTAATATTTATACACTTTTGTATGCGTTCAAACCAATTGTCGAAACATTTTTTCTACTCTGAAATTGATATCTCAAAAACATAGTTTTCGAAGGTTTCAACAGTTTCTTGAGATGATGAAAATCACTGTTCACGCATTTTTTGTTCGACATTGGAAAAAAAAAAACAAAAGTCTTTATGAGATAAATCAGAAGAATACGGGCAATGAGACATTAATTCAATGTTTTTTTCCTTCAAATAATCAATTGTTTGACATGCTGTATGGGAGCTTGCATTGTTTTGATGCGCCGTTTCAGGTTTTTTTTCCTGATTTTGTCGATGACTTCTGGTAAACCAATTGTTGTATGCCATTCAGCATTAACTGTTCTCTGGTCCTCTAAAGGAATGGTTGCGACATGTCTTGTACAACCGAAGAAACAAACAATAATTTTCTAGGAAATGCTTCGTGAACGAACAACTTTTGTGGGTTTCGGTTCATCTTGGAAGACCCAAACAGTGGATTATTGATTAGTTTCCGATTCATATAAATAAATCCAAGTTTCGTCACCTGTAACGATGTTGTATACGGATTTTGCAGTGCCTAGGTTGAATTTTTTTAGCATTCCCTTACGCCAATCAACACGAGCCTTTTTTTGAGATTCGGTCAAATTGGAATATGTGGAATCCATCGGGAACAGATCTTTTTTACAGCTAAATGTTCATGCAAAATCGAATGTATTACAGTCTGAAATGTGCCAAAGGATGCCTCCATCTCACGGTAGGTCACATACCGATCTTCTATCATTTTGCGCACAGTATCGATATTTTTTTGAAACACAACCGATTTTGATAGACGAGATTCATCACTGACGGACGCACGACCTCGACGAAATTCTGCAAACCAGTCTTTTCAGATTGTGCTTCATTACCAAATGTTGAACGAAGCGAATCTATGCGTTATATTGTTGTTGAGTTAGGCCTTTACTAGAATCGTATAAAATCATTCAACGAAAACCTTTATGAGTAAAATCCATTTTTTCACAAACTTGTTTTTTTAAACGCTCACTGTCTACAATCTACACAGTCAATTTATAAGCTGCCTCTGATTTCACAATAACAAATGTCCAATTTAACGAATATAGTAATGACATAAAAGGTAACCCTCGTATTAAGTATCCAGCGAGATATAACTTTTTCTGTGAAGGTCCGGCAACATGTTTGAACGTTCGGAAAATATTCGACAACTAAAGCAGCAAAAATCCGCATGCTGAACATCGAAAAAATATTTCCCTTTGCAGGATAATGGATGAAAATGAACAAAAAAGGGTCCATTTGCAAAGTTTAGCCCAAATTTGGGGTCCATTATTTTTAAAATAAAAAAGCAGGGAAACTTGCTGTTTGGTATTCTTATGTGCAAAACTTAGCTAGGTTGACTCACAAATTGGCACCTGTATGCTAAGGAACTTCGATCGCGTATGTTTTATAAGGATTTGAAACTGGTTTTTAATGTCTTATCAGAAGAGACTCCAAACTGCAAAATACTGAGTTTTGTAATAGTTTCAAACCTGCTTATTCCATTGGTACTTGAAAAAAATCGAATAAAATTATAATTTTGCGATATTTGCTGCTAATAAGAGAAATGCCATTTGTATTAAGTAGGTATGCTGTATTTATATAAATGTAGGTAGGAAAAGATTCAGTGCGCCAAATACAGAACTAAGCTGAAAAAGGGACAAAGAAAAGCGCTAATTGGGGTAGCCTCTTCATAGTTGTGTAACGGTCTCAACAGCAGCACTGCAAGTAATAACTGATACACTTCCGCTTCTCCTCCTAGTAGAAGAGAGGCGGGTGATCTTCGAAAAAGGGGGTGGAAGTGTGACTAGAAAAGAAGGAAGAACAAATGTCATTACGAAATGGCAATCCGAGTTGCAAAATTCCACAACTGGCCAGTGGACAGGAACACTCATCCCAGATGTTAGGACATGGAATGCCTGTAAGCATAAGCGTCTAGGATACTTTGTTACGCAAGCACTTACTGGACATGGTTCGTTTAGGTCGTACACTATGAAAATGAAAAATGAAAATCAAGATAAATTTCGATTATCTAGAGAAATCCAGTCAAGGTTATATAACTGAAATATTAATTAACTTACTGATGTGTTTCTCTCTCACTCACATTGGCAAAATAATAAGAGAAGTACAAATGAAGCATGTCAGAATTTGTTGTTTATCTGTAAGGTATAACTACGACAAACGTACTTACATAATTCGAATATGACCTTGACTGGACTACTTTAGATATTCGAACCATACCTGCGTGTACTGTGGTGATACACATACACCCGAGCACACAATCTTCATCTGTGGCATGTGGCATAGGGAACGGGAAGCAGTAAGTCCGGAGATCGGCAAAGACCTAACCCCAAGAAACCTTGTACCTATGATGGTTCAGAACAAGGAGACATGGGAGTACATATGGAGCATGCTGCATAACAGCATGCAGAAGAAGGAAGTGGAGGAGCGTATCCGCCAGGCATCGGAAAAAACATAACAACATAAGAACTATTACTTTGCCTGCAGTCAAGACGCAATGTCTTCCAACAGTTCCTTGATTGTGAACTAGAGGCACAATTAAATTTGATATTGATTTATACAAATTTATTTAAAATTATATTTTGTTGTATAGGTGGCAATCTTTGAGGAATTTTATTACGTTTTCTTCAACTTGATGTACATTCTTCAGAGCTTCCTTTAGCGTTGATGGTATATTTTATTTTTTCGTTTGTATATGATACTTTTCAAATTCTATAAGTAAATGGTTAACAGTGATTTTTTTATCACAGATGTTACATTCTGGTGGTTCTTGGCGATCGAAAAGGTGTTTGTGCGTGAACAACGTGTGTCCAATAGGCATCCTGGTTAAAACTATTTGTTCTTTACGACCTTTTTTGCATTTTCACCCTTTAGTATCTTCTTTTATCAATCTGAGGTGGTTCTGTGCCAATTGCCAGCATTTTTCCCATTCTGTACGTATTTTCATTTTAATATGATTTTTAAAATCATTGTCTGGGATCTAGACGGAGTTTTATTCAAGTAATATTTTCTCAAAAAAACTGTTCGAGAAACGAATTTTACGGGTAGACGTATGTTAAAGGAACAGGGTTCCACTGTACCATAAAAATGCTTTTCATATTTCGCCTAAACCTGGTGTGAGCACGGATGCAAAATGGTTGAAAATCACTGATGTAGGGTACTAAATAAAAGCTCTTAATTCATAGATTAATACCGATAAATAAATTTAAAAGTATTATTTATTTTAACACGAGCAAAGCAAAAAATATTTTTCCAGACATTCGATATTCGACCTTCACTTTACATCATTTTTTAACTTATTATTTATAACCCCACTATTTTGTTTGTTCACGAGTCGCAACTGTTTGATTGTAACAATCTTATCTTATGGAAGTAAATTTTTATTTCAGCTATTGTTAAAGGCACAGTTTTACTATTTTCACTATAAACATTAATGAAACTTTTATACATTTCAGTCCGTTTCAGTTGTCAAAAAGAGAAATTTTATCAAGTACATTTAACTAAGTATTTTCGAAGAAGGTAATAAATATTTTTTGTTCTTTTGTTATAAACTTCTAAAAAAGTTAACACCCTTTTTTTATATTTCTCGTTAATTTGTATACTCTGGTAATAGTAAACATAGACATCAGCAGAGCGGAAAATATTTGATGTTTCAGTGAATTGAACTTGAGTGTATTTTCACGTAATTCGGGTTTTATGTGTAATGGACAGACACCTAAACCAGACATACAGTCAAATATTTACACAAACATACCTGTACACAGCACTGGTGGTTACGTATACATTATGAATACATTGCGTTCGTCCAGAATACGCCGAAATACAAATATAAACTGGATTTTAAACCCGTATATGATCTTTATGATTTTCTATTTCTGTCACATAACTCATATTAAACTAGAATAAAAATTTCTCACTTATCCTGCAGGAAAAAAAAGTCGGGCAATCTAATTTTCTTAATTTTTTTCCTGGTTTATTTAATTTTTATGTCAATAAAGATTCATTAGTTAATTTGATGAAATTGATTTTATGTAATCATCTTTATTAATTAAATTGGAGGCTATATCTGTTTTTTTTTTTGTTTTTCTATTATTTATTTCGTTTTCATATTCAGTTTTTCCACGTTTCAGGTGATTATATAACGATTATATCAAAACAAAATCAATTGGTGTCTATGTATCTGTTTGTCTGCTTATTTGTCCGTGTAATGTATTTTATAAGAGTGTTATAAAATAATACTACCAGGTTTGACAGTAATGAATTAACTATCTATTTATTTATAAACCGTTGTCACATTAATACAATTATGTTAATACAATATATCACAGTCCAAGATTTAAAAAAAATGGCTAAACATTTCTTAACGAAATTTAGGAAGTGGTAAGACGACAGAGTACAATCAGGATTCAAACATAGGCTTTTTGAACTTCTCAATGAAAGGCTTTCTTAGGGTTAAAACTGTTAACTAAAAAACTTTAAATATCTTCCAGACTTGAAGATGTATATAATAAAAATCTCATATAATAAACCGCTTTGTCTGTGTTCCATATTTGAAATTCTTGCCCCCCCCCCCCCGGTGTGCTGCGTAAGCAAATTATTGAACCGATTTGTATTTTTGTTTTGTTTTTTGTGGTTATATAAATGGATTATAAAATACATTCTTCCCTTTTTGTATCTTTCTTTCACACAGTGAATTGTTCACCGGGCCGTTGACGGTCCATGGGCTAGTAGTTGTTCATAATGCGAACAATCACAGAAATAGAAATATTCCATTGCATGAAATGACAACATTGTATAATACCTTTCCTGCATCGTTTTAAATTTTTTACTTAATTGTGTTTTTTTTAAATTTTGGTTTATTTAAAAATATCTTTATTTAGAGTCATTATATTCGTTTCAGTTAAACTGCAGACGTTGTAATTTACTATCACAACTCGTAGCTATCAACACGGTATAGTAGCCCTTTTTGTTACTTCGATTTATCTTATGTTTAGAAACATTTTTTTATAATAGAGTTGAGATTTGTTCGTCATAGTGTCTTAACACTATGTGCGGTTGTATGTATAATACGTCTTAACGTATTCTTTCAATTCATATTAACTGCGTATCACGTTAGTCGGTTGTACTAAATCTCTATTCATATAAATTCTCTCAATATTTAAATATAAATATTTCTAGTGATTTTATCACATATCAAAGTGTCTGTGTGTGCTCTTCAATTGCAAATATTCTGTTGGCGTCATCCTGAAGTTTCGTCAGCATCTGGGTACCCAGAAGATAGCTATCCACGAGAACCAAGGTTAGTAATGTTTGTTTATTGAATAATCACATAAGACACTGTATTCAAAATTCCGTCAAGTCCACGAAATTACATTATAGCTCTGTGTGGTGTGCTAAAAATTCCACATCAGTTAGTGGTTTGCCTAGAGCCCCTACATTTCCAGTTAAAGATATAGCTATTTATGTATTTATCATGAGTAAAGCAAACCTCCGAAAAACTATACTTAATGGGATATTATAATGTTAACTGAATATCAATGTATTGATAACAGAAAACAACAATAAAAACAAAGTAGTTCAAGCCTCTAATGTAATCTGTCTGCAGTACATTCGAGCTTACCGTGTGTTTGTTATCATTATGAATGAAATTATTATTGTTAGCACAATGTTGAGAATGTTTGGCGAATATGATTTATGCATGAATAAAAATTTAATTCTTGTGAAAAATCTACTTACTTAAGTTAGTTTTACACAGTTCAATTAATTGATCAACAAATTGATCAAGTTTTTTGTCAATTAATTGAAAAATTTATTGGTAACCTTGGGAACAAAAATATCACTTTACACACATCAATTTATTTATCAAGTTTTTTGAAAATTTTTACATTACCAACTGTAAAACATGTTGACATATTTATCAAAATGAAAATATTGAAAAAATCTTCACAAAATTACGAGCTGTGAACAAAAACAAAAGAAATAACCTAGATGATTATAAATTAGAACGTTTAAGGTTATGTCAAATTTGAAAACAAAACACAAATAAGAGTATGTTTCGAGGTTATGCTACAACTAAACAGTTGGCAATATCTTAACAGATAAAAATATACCTAGAATTCCCTTAAAAATTGACGAAAAATAGAACTTGTTCTATTTTCAAAATATATTGATCAAATTTTTGTCAATTAATTGACGAAATTTTTATGCTTTACACACATTAATTAATTGAATTTCAACTTTTCCAATTAATTAATCAATTAATTGAATCGTGTAAAACCCACTTTACATTTGTGAAAATATAATTTAATCTCATATGTAATGTACGTACATAGGTACTATATGAATTTGTAAACCTATGTACGCATCTGTGCCAGTATCAAAATTATGTATGAAAATTTATGTATAATGTACCTATGTATGCCTATGGACACCAACAGGACAAATATCTTTAGTGTTCGTTATTATTAAATACATAAATAGATAAATAAATAATAATAAAAAAAATAAATGTTTTATGTTTAATGTATTTTTAGGGTTTTGTAGGTATGACCACCAAAAAATCCTTATAACGTCACTCATGAGTCTGTCTGTCTGTATGGTAAAAATTCTAGCCAAACGGCTTAACAAAGAAAGTTGAAATTTGGTATGCTTATACAAATTTTTGGCTCACATATAGGAAAAATACTGAGTTTATAAAAACATATCCCCAGATAAATATAGAGAATTGTGTAATTAATGAATATATATATATATATATATATATATATATATATATATGTTTTTAAATTTTGAGTGGGATATCAGATAAAAGCTCTTAAGGCGAGGATAGACGAGCAAATTTTTATTTTTGGTAAAAATATTTTTTTAAAAGAAATATTCGCAAAAAAAATTATAAAAATATGAAAAAATCTTTTGGCTCCCGCCCTATCTTCCAGAGCGATTGAAAAAATCTCCATAATGTACATTGATGGGTACCGGAACTAGACCAGGCGTCGGCAGACCACGGCTCGCGAGCCGCTTGTGGCCATTTGAGGACATTCGTGTGGCTCTTTAAATTAAGTTGATAAGGAATAAAATTTTGAAAATATTCAAAAAGTCATGTATTCAAACAAATTTATGGCTCTTTAAAATGTTTTGAGATGCCATAAAAAGTGAATTTGGCTCTTTGGCTTCTAAAGTTTGCCGACTCCTGCCCTACATAATGACAGGGCACTCACGGACAGACTGATACTTTTCCTGATGGAATCAAACTTATTGTTTTATGTGTGAAGTCATGCACATGCACATTTTAATATGTTATTTATTAGTGTCTGTGATATCCGATTATAACTAGCCCTAATACTGCGTTTGTTCAATTTTTCAACACTCTTTTATCATATTTATTTGCCTTTGTCCATGCAAGATTTCTTTTATAACTACTTATACAGAAAGATATTGTCACAAAGGTAACTCCAGGTCAGGATTGCAAAACCTAGACATTGCGACGTTCAGCTGTTTGAATAAGAAACTATTTGTCAGCGTCTAGCATGTATAACCTGATTACGTAATGCATTTTCGTAATTAGGTAATATTTGGCATGGCGAATGAATATCGACACTAGGTTAATCGGAGGTGTAAGTAAATTGATATTGTACGGAAGACAGGCAGAGAACCTAGCCAACTCCTCTACAACATTCCACTCAACTACGGTAACGACCACGAGTCCGACTCCATATAGAAATAACTTCCGGGTAGACCAGGCAGCAGTACCCATGCGAGTGAGGGAATCTTTCATCAGGCTCTGCAAATCCCTGATGGGCAACCCCCGTCAGGAGGAAGATTCAAGGCAATCCTTGTCCGCATGGAGAGGACATAAGACTTCCCCAAGCTCCCAGGGAACATCCTATAAAAAAAAATAATTGAGAAATGTTTAATAAAGCATGTTGTTAAAACCAGGAATTGCTTCTCCATAAATCCACCCAGGTGAGAATATTTATTTATTTATTGTTTTATTTTTACTAAGTTCATGAAAATCTAGACAAGAATGCAGTTTAAAACAGAACATCTTCTACAAAAGCTATTTTCAAAAGTTCAAGTCTTTCGGTCGCCGCATTTTCTAGTTTTCTGCTTTTCGATCAGATTCATCTTAAAAATCGCCGAGATAAAGAAATTCGATCTACAAAAACCGCTATAAAATTCGAACGAAATAACTTAGCGAGAAAAACACAACGGCAGATAAAACTCACAGATCACAGCATCATATCAAGTCGCTTTTACGCCTTTGTACTTACTAGGTATTACGGAACAAGTACATTCCACGTATTTTCATCATTCATCGAAGTGGAATCAAAATTCCACGTCCTTCTTATAAATGCCAATTAAATGCACATTTTTAGGCTTTTGTAGGTATGACAAAAAACCCTTATACCGTCATTTTGTCGTCTGTCTGTCTGTCTGTCTGTCTATCTGTCCGGGACAAATTGTAGCCAAACGGCTAAACCTAGGGAGTTGAAATTTGGCACACTTATACAACTCTTTGACCTGCACATAGGAAAAATACTAAAACATCTAAAACACATATCCCCCTAAAAATATAAACAAATATGTGCTCATCGAAAAAAAATATATATTTTTTTAAAATTCTGTACGTGGTCTGTCTAGTATGTGGTTTAACGATCAAAATTTTATTTTTGCAAAATAAATTACTTTGATGCGATTAATGCCAAAATAGTGCAAAAAAAAATTTTGTCCCACAACCTGTAGCCCAGATGGTTTAAACTAAAAATCTTAAAAAATGTACATTGGTGTGAACCGGAATAGTACAACAGAAATTTTTGATCAGATTATGTTTTTGGAAAATAACATATTTATTTTGTTTTTTTGGTTGACGATGCCCAAAAGTTATAGTTATGTAACACACTATACTAGAAGGCATATCCTGGTCTAATGGTTAGCTTGCTCGCTCCCGGGCAGAGGAGACAATTTTATTTTTTGTTTTTTTTTTTCATTTATATTTTCTTTAAATTATTTTCTCAAAATTCTAGTTATATTTTGGCAAATGTTGCATTTAATTTTTAAGAGCGTAAATTTAATAACCAGTTGGAATTGTTGGAATTATATTTTCATTCTATGTGTCATGTATACTAAACCAAAGGGGCGGAGCATATGACAACCAATGGAAGCCATAGACGCAATTTTCAAAATCTTAATGAACCTTACTATATAAAAAAATACTGCACATATTTAGGAACCTAAATAATGGTATTAGGTATTCGAATTAAAATTAACAAAAAAATATTTTAACATAAAATTTGTTTTTAAAGCTTTTAGGTTAACAGACGATAAATTATTTTAAAAATGTCTTTCATTTTGCCGTGATTAATACAAAGCAAAATGTGCCCTACACACTCATCATGCCGCCTTCACTTTTTATATACCTGCGGAACCCTGCAATGTGCGAAAATTCAAACTTCACATCAATTTTCAGTGAATTGATCGCACCCAATTTAATAATCGAAGCAGAAATGTAATTATCTGTTTCTGTGTGTACTTGACTCTGAGTTCAGAATTCAGATATTAGATATTTATTTTCATAAACACATTATCGTTTTTTACCTGAATTCCCGCTTAATTCTAGCAAGACAAACAAGATTGTATTTCCCAGCAATTAATTACAAAACCTATTACAAGCTAATAAAATAAAACTAAAATCGCTAAAGTAAACAAACAAAACCACTCTTCAAACTATAAAATATCCATCATTGCGGCTTCACTATATCCTTGTTCGTCACTGAGAACAAACATTGTAGAATGTAACGGGCGGGTTCGTACGTGAATAAGATTAATCAGTCAGCCACAGTAGAGCATCGTAACGGCGTAACGGTAACGGTACGCTCTAACGTGTAACGGGTAACGGAGAAGCATGATAATCGATATAACACCACATGAGAAGCTTCGTAATTACAACCACCATGATTGAACGTCAGTTGTTACTGTGCAAATGTATTTATCAGTCAGCTTGTCAATCAACAATCATGTTCTTCTAATACACGGAGAAATCCGGAATTACATGATCTTTACCGATTTGACAGAACACTAATATACTGGAAGAAAGTATCATGTTCTGAGAAAGATACAACACGTTAACATAGGAAAAATATTCAATAACGTAGATGGAAACAAATTTACCAGAATCTTACAACTACCATATCTCTGAAAATGATAAAATGTTTATCAGGAATTGTTTTAACGGAATTAATTAAAAACCTTCTTTTCCTTTTTAGGGTTTTGTAGGTATAACCAAAAGACCCTTATACCGTCATTTTGTCATTTGTCTGTTCCGTAAAAATTGTAGCCAAACGGGTAAACTTAGAGAGTTGAAATTTGGCATGCTTATACAACTCTTTGATCCGCACATGGGAAAAATACTAAAACATCTAAAAAAACATATACCTTTAAAAATATAAACAAATATGTGTTCATCGAAAAAAAAAATATATTTTTAAAAAATTCTGAGTAGGGTATCAAATGAAAGACCTTAGTACGTGGAATAATGATTAGAATTTTATTTTTGCAAAAAAATTTATTTTGATGCGATTTTTGCCAAAATTGTGCAAAAAAACCCACACCCTATAGCCCAGATGGTTTAAACTAAAAATCTGAAAAAATTCTAAGTATATTGGTATAAACTGTAATAGTACAACAGGAATTTTTGATCAGATTATGTTTTCGGAAAATAGCATTTTTTGGTGTGCGATGTACAAAAGTTATAGTTATGTAACACACTATACTAATAGGCGTATCCTGGTCTAAAAGTTAGCTTGCTCGCTTGCTACGCAGCAAACTAGGGTTCACTCCCGGGCAGAGGAGAATATTTTATTTTTTGTTTTTTTTTTTTTTCATTTTTATTTTGTTTAAATTATTTTGTTAAATGGTTTGTTAGGTCCATTTTCACCGCCAGTGTTGTATTAAATAGAAGTCGTAAAGCGATCAGCTGGTGGTAGGTGTAGGTGTTAAATTAAACTCATTTTTTGTTTGAAACCCACGTCATCAGGATTTTTTTTTTAATAGCTAATTCTGATCTATAGATGTAACACATTACATTATGTAATGTCTTGAGAAAGCATGGTGTGTCCATAACCTAATAGGTTTCCATGATATAATAATATCGGAACTGAAACGATCAGGTCGATATGAGAACTGTTAAACACGTTAAAAGATAAAAATATCCACTCTTAATCGAAAAAGAGTGTGGGATAAATCCCAAAAAAATTTATAAGTCAAACGATAAAACTTAAGACATCTTGGATCACAGACAGTCAGACTAGAAGTGAACTAACTTCACTTCTAATCTGACTGCGTTGTATATGTAATATTCATTACTAGACTAACAATATGAAATAAATTTCGTAACAATCTATACATCATATTTTTAAGCGAATTTTTATCTATCTAATAGGATATTTTTAAGTGTTAAAAAAACTGTCATGTAATTGTAAATACACAAATTGCATTATAGACGCCATCTTGTAAACCATTCGACGCATATTTGTGTACTATGCGGCAAACTGTAGCTAAAGCTTCATTCTACAAATATATTTCATGATATTTTGTTCTATTGTGAGAATTAAGTATAGTTATTGTGCTTGGTAATCTACTCTTGCCGCCACCTTGAATCTGCCGCAGTTGTCAATTTAGATGCTGCGGGTAAAAATGATTTATTAGATGTAAAGAATATTTGTACCAAGTGACATTTCATTATCTTCAAGTATAATATTTTTTGACGAAGGTTCTAAACTACAATCATGTCGAAAAAAATGTTGACGTATTATTTGAATATTTCTATACAAAACTATATAAATATAAAACTTATTTGAAACCAACAAATATATCTTAAAAATTACAGAACATTGATACCTATTATTAAGTTATTGAGCAATAACATTTTTACAATATTTTTTTCTACAATCATAAATATCCCATTAGATAGATAAAAATTTTGTGCAAAATTTGATGTATAGAGTGTTACTAATTATATTTCAGTTTTTTCGTTTTGTATAAGAAACTAATAATCTCTGGCGGTTGTACATAGCGTTAAGATTATATTTCTGTTACGGATAAATGTTGATATGGCATTTGTCATAGTTTAGTTGAAGTTTATTATTTTGACAATAATTGGTCAAGCTAGACAACTCAGACTGAAGAAGAGCAGACTCTGCTAGGGTTCTGATGTTTATTATCTATTATCGTTTTCCTTATTTTACC
Source organism: Liopterus haemorrhoidalis (assembly GCA_963971575.1). Lineage (NCBI taxonomy): Eukaryota > Metazoa > Arthropoda > Insecta > Coleoptera > Dytiscidae > Liopterus > Liopterus haemorrhoidalis. The sequence continues at coordinate 35,949,070 of OZ020617.1, forward strand.
TAAATAAACCTAACCTAATTACCGAAATTGATCATATTTACTGTACATATTTGTAATTTTGGCGAGATTTGTTGTAATCGGCGCGATGACATTTTGTTAGGTTATGTAAAGGCATATAATGTAAACGTTTTCTCCGATGTAGACCGAGATAGCCAATGTGTTTATATGTCTATCTCATTTTAACAACTCACTAACTACAAATTTGGAGAACTATCGACAATCAACAATGTATAACGTATTAAATTTTGAGCTCTGAACTATTGCTCGCGTTACCATATGACAAACTTGTAAGTAACAATCAACAGTGCACAAGTCATAGTTACCTAATTTAAGAGCGCTGAACGCAGCTTGCGCCATTTAAAAATTATTTAAGGCCGTACAGTTCTTATGTTGTTTACCACTGCATTAGGGTAATAAATATAAGACAACAAATATAGAAATTAATACAATTATATATTGTTACTACAAACAATTTTTGTTATACAAATTTGTCTGTTCAGTCAATAATAAGGGTGATTTTAAGTTTTTTTAAAACAGTTTTAATCCTAACACTCCCCTAGAATAAAACTTTTGAGATACCTTAACGTCTATGTTCGAATCCTGGTTTTACTCTATCATTACACCAAATTACATGAAAATATGTCTAGCGGTTTTTGCGTGAATAAGTTTTTAAATGAATGACAGACAGATAAAAATAGATTTTTTTGCGGATCATAATGGGTGCGTTTTGTTGGTGGCTGGTTAGAAGTACTAGAATTGATGCGCAAGAAAATGACAATTTTGATCGTGAAGTAAACATGGAATGACATTTGTATGGAGGTTAAATTATATAGTTGCAGAACAAATAACAAACATATTTCAACTTAAATAAATAATCTAAATAATAAATGCAGAATAGGAAAACTTTATATATGAAGCAAAATATTCTAGAACGTAATGTTTCAGAATAAATAATTGAATTGGACATAAATTTTAAGTTTAGATTTAACAATACTATATTAAAATCCGATAGGTATATATTTATTTTAGGACACAAAATGAGAAAATACAGTAGTAATACCAAGATTTAATTCTAATATCAAAGTGCTGGGTTTTGCCCTTTTTCCCGGCGTAACTAATTGAGTGTGGCAACATAGTATTAAACACTATTGTTAAAAAATAATAACATATTTATACTTGAATACATAGAAATACAATTAGGCATATGTATAACCACTATGTAATTTTATTTTTTTAAATTTGTACTTTAATTGCCTGGCAATAAAATATTTTATATATATAATTCTAATACATTTAAAAACCAAATGAAAACAACTGCATTTAAATATTACTTTTTATCCCCACCACACTTATTCATTCCAGTCGTTCGACCTCAAATCATCGAATGAGTAGAATGAATAGAATGAAAATATTGTCCCGACAAAACGCGTATTCTGATTAAACCGAAACCAGAATTGGCACAACAAAACGCACCCATTGTAATCACCTGAAACGTGTTGAAATCAAATTAGAGGCCGAAAAAATTAAAAAATATATAAGATTCCAATTTTATTAATATGAAAGATATCTTCTTAGGAAATATGAGCTTTAAATAAGATGTGTTTCACTGTTGACCTTACTCATTTCTGTTGTTTACAATATTTCTGCTGTTTACTGCTCGCGACTCGCCATTATAGGTATTTATAGCGAATTTTTACAGCCTAACGCCATGTTTCGGATTCTCCGTCTTTTGTCACGCAGAACTTCTTCTTCTTCCTGTTTCTTCTTGACATTAAACAGGTCCAATTCCCATGTTTATCTGGAATACCGTCTCTTAGGCTTTGTTGTGGTATTGTACCATATACGTATATTGCGCATACGTGTACCCTACATCATCATTTTCATTATTGCATATCGGGTACCTAGTTCTGGTTTTCGGGTAAAACCAGGTGTAATTTTCGAGTAGCCCTCTTCCGGATAGCCGGTTATGAATACTCGGTTTCGAATACCCGGTTTCCATACATAGGCCTCCTCTTTGAGGAGTGGTGATACAAAGGATGGCACATGACAGAGATCTGTCATGCCACCAGCAGCCAATTGCAGATCGGTCACTTGATATCGTCTGTCACCGGGTAGGTGGTTTCTAACTTCTTGACTACCATTCCAGTACTTGGTTCGTCTACTATCATTGTAGGCTCTAGCAATGTAGTCTGCCCACTGCCAATCCACATGCGTACTTCTTCCAGTTATGTTACAAACTTATGTTTGTTGTCTGATACACAAACTCTGATTTAAATAACTGTTCATGATCCAAACAGTGTAATGCCGTCTTTCATTCGTTGCATATTTATGTCCATTTTTCATTTATTGATTGTTTTGTTTCTTGTGAACATTTTGTCTGTGTACTTAACTAGCACGTCCAGTAATTTTCTATTTTCTATGAGAGTGATAGTTGTGATTAATGTGTGTACTCTAGCTGAAGGTCGAGACATTAAACATATGAGTGGCATGATTCACGTCCTTCGATAGGTGCTCTTATGACTAATTACAGCCTTCAGTGAAATATGGAGACAACACAACCACCACACCTCCACCACTGATTAACGGCTCCTGGGAAAGTTATGAGATTGTGAAGCTTCTGCAATTTCTGCCTGAACACATATCACGTTCTCTTTTTGTTTATCACCACAGGTTGCAGTTATTCATTACAAAATAAAACAAATTAAACACAGTTTCATTTACCGGTTGGCCTTGAAAAACTAGCTCGTGCTCTAGAGACTTAATATCCAAATTCAATATGTGGCTACTATTGAATAAAGAATGGGAACGTGTTTTTGATCTATTCCAATAGGCCAAGGCCTATAACAGGGTGTTCGGAGCTCCTAACACTGTATACAAGCACTGTTAGTTCTGCGTCCACATTGTGAGGGCTGGGTAATGTAACGAATGGTGTTATTCTGAACACAACTTCCAAGTTCAAACTATTGTCACAAAGGTGGCAATGTCGAGTCTAGAGCAGAATTGTAACATGTCAACATTGTGATAGGCAGTTATTTGAATAAAAAACTACAGTAAAACCTCGATTATCCGGACTAGGTTGGTGATAAATGTAGTCCAGATACCGAAAAATCCGGATAATCGAAAACAAATTTGGAGAAATAGGAAAGAAAAATTACGTACATTAAACATGAAGCTTTTTTTATTGATATAAATACGTTCAGTAAACTGTGTAATTTTTTTACTTTCTTTTTTTTATATCCGATATTGTGGAAGTGCCGACGCCATATTTATCAGACCAATAACGTCCTGAGTCACCTCATTTCAATGCACTGATGATATCTAATTTGTCTTTTAGAGATAGCACAACACGTTTTCTTTTCGATGACATATGGGTAATATTAAAAGAAAATATTTAAATCGCACGTCAAGACACGTCATGATGTGAAAACTGATACACAGCGGCGTAACACAGCGAATTCGTAAAATAATGTCCTCGTTTAAAAGAATCAGGATAATCGAAAATTCGGATAATCGAGGTCTGGATAATCAAGGTTCTACTGTATTTAATAGCGTCTTCATGAGCTAAATTTGTTTACATAAAGCACACGCTACCTACCATAATTGGGTGGGTAATGTCAACTATTGTCACGAAGGTGTCAATGTTCAGCCTACACAGGATTGCAACACGTCGACATTGTGATAGACAGCTGTTTGATTAAAAAACTAGTTGTCAGCGTCTTCATAAGCGGAATTTATTTACGTAAAACAAACGCTACTTTTCACAAATGAGTTTGTCGATAGGGAACTAGGCTACAACGGAAGTATAAATAAAGGACCGCGGAAGTCAGTTCGAGCAGTGATTATCAACCTTTTTGGCATCACGAACCCTCTGTATTGTATTTTAAAGTTGACGGACTCCGGTCCAGGGGGTCCATTTATACATACATCCATGAATAATATATAACTTTAACGAATTTCAGTGGGACAGTTTAAAGCATTCATCATACAGCCCCGTACTTCCTCCAATTGAGTATCTAGTCCACCATCTCAAAGACTTTCTGTGTGGTGGAAGACTGGAAATTGACGATGGATTGAAAATAAAGAATTGATTGTTTTTGCGACAAACGTATCCAAAAACGCATCCCAAAATATGACAAGTATCTTTGGTGACTATGCAGAAAAATAAGAAATACACACACTATCCATGTATTCCATATCTTGTGGAGGAAAGAGGATATAAAGGCTTTTCCCAGGAAGAAAATTTTTAGAAAATGCGTTAAAATAATACCTTACTTAGCGCAATTTGGTTTTTGCGTCCGCCTATTTCTGTGACCTAAAATACCTGAAATATTAGTTTTAATTTGCAGCTATTAATATTTCAATAAAGGCTAAGATTTAATAAATTAATATTCATTTATACAAAAACTTATTACTGTGCCCCTTATATAAAGCAATCTATTATTTTTGTTGATTTTTGAGAAAAGGGTAACTAAAAGCTTACGGACCTCTTTGACAGAGCCCACGGACACATTGAGCAACTCTGAGTCAGAGGATACTGGCACAGAAACTTCATCAGTACTCGCTCGGCCAATACCATCTCCAACGTTCCACTAGAACAAGATGACGACCACATGAGTCTTCCGTGTATTTCCGAATAGACCAAGTAAGTTGAAAAAGACTTCCCTAGACACCTCGACTCCGCGATGGGCAATACCCACCATGGCGACAGGTCCAAGTGATCCCGGTCAGCACAGGGTAGACGTTGGCTACCCCAGTTCCCACGGAAATTTATTTAAATGCTCATAATGTAATACATAACATGCATCTAATAAATATTGCTGTTAAACCAATAATTTGTGTTTCCATCAAAGCATCCACGTGACACGTTCTATTTTGTAACATATATTACCATCATTTGACTTATTTAACAATTAAGAAATTTACACCATTGTTTAAAGGGAACAATTTTAATTAGAATAACATCGCATAAACGCTTTATCTAAATAGGTGCCAAGTATCTAAACAAAATACAAATTTCTGGAACAAATTGCTGGAGTACTTGGCTAAGAGAATTAGCGCAGACAGAAAAAGCTAGCTTTCCTAGTAACGAAACTTGACATGGAGCAGACAATTCCAACACATCATTACGATAAATAAATAAAAAATCGTAAATAACAGTATTATCTGGTGTAAGGGAGGTAATTTTTGTGTTATTTCATAAATAAATTCAATATAATTATCCAATGTTTTTAGTTGGTTACTTATCTGAGGAGATTATACAATTTAATTTATGGATAATAAATGTCGTCTCGATTGACCTGGGAGTGAAATGATATTTAATGGTTGGGCGATGTAAGCTTTTCAGGGTAGTCGCGTTTTAAGTAGTCGATTTTAAATCGTCATAACGTTAGGAAGGCATTAGGGTAGTTGACTCTAAAGAGTGAAGATGTGAAGTAATGTTTTAAGGGAGTTGAGCTTAACCTGTCATAAGGTTAAGTCGTGTTTTAAGTAGAGTAAGATTTTATTCATCATGAGTTATAGTCATTTAGTGTTGTCGGTCAAGTCGAGTTTTAGTAAAAAGTAATTTCGTATGAACGTTAGTGTAGTGTCCAGCTAAAGAGATGTGAGAGATAAATGGTTTTAGTAGATGTTAGTCAGGACTGTGGTGTCCAGTAGACAAATTAGTGATTAGTGCTAAGAGTTTAGTGTTTAGTGTTTGTCTCATTTGGAGCTATTATTGGAGTTAGCTGTATCAACGTAATAGATATAAGTCTAGTTTAATTAGTGTAAATATTTAAACCGTATCATAATTAAAGTAGATTAGATAAAATGTTGACTTTAATTGAACAACCTTTAACTCCTTCCAAGAATCATAGCAACTAGCTAGCGGACCAATAGGGGGGTCCAGACTTGATCCGCTCGCAAGTCTGGATACTCATAATGTGAGGGAGACCTAATGTTGAGGGATGTACAGAGTACGTACAAATAAAGTAAATTAATCAACCAACCGTAACATTTATACTTATATATCGTAGGCTCCCCACACTGGAAAGAAACCCTGGGAGCAGCCAAAATCTAGAAGGATTGCAAGCCAGAACTGATGACGACTGAAGCAAAAGTGAAATATCTTTGCTGTATCTTTTTAGTTCTAGTTGACATACACTGAAAGTTTTGTCAAAAGTGATGAAATTTTGTTTTGTTTTATTAAAAATAATTACGCTAATAATATTCAAAATAAACTCTTATAACTAAGGTAAGGCGATCCATTCACGCCGGTAACATATACAGTTTTCCATTCTTCTTGTATTTTTCTCTTCCTCTTGAAACCCTAGTACTGTTACTTCCGAGCTCTCAAAATTCTTTCCAGGGATTTTTATCTTTTGAAATGAGAAAATGTCATACGGTGCCAGATTAGAACTTTATGGAGATTGTGCCAATTATCTGACGGGAGTAACCTCTAAAAAATCGTTCGTTCGTTGGACAGTGTGTGCCGACGCGTATTCGTGGTTAAACAAAATACTGGGCAATTGTTTTATTTTTTTTTATTTTGACCGAATTGTACGCAGCTTAACAGTAATAATTTTGCGATATAAAACAAGTTTGAACTTGTCTGTGACAGAAAATTACTATTCAGCATTTAATATTACAGGATTTAATAATGTAATAAGCGTCTGGGTATAAAGGAATCCCATTGATTCAATAAATATTTTCCAACTACGCCATTGACGAATCCGTCCCAGCTATTTAATCATTACTCCCTCATTACAAGAGTAAGCGAATTATAATTGAAACCACCAAGATATCTTAGAATCCTGAAATGCCTTGAACACCTGGATAGATAGACCTCTTAATGATAACAGATCTTCTATTGTGATACAAACCGACTTATACTACATGTAACATAATTCTTACATCCCACATGTTTCCCAGATATCCTTTGTTCATAATACCACCCGTGATTCTATAGAATACCGTAGTGTTCAACCCGGCTTAGCTCCCTGAAACAAACCTACAATGTTTAGGAGGATTGCATGTGAATAAGATTAATCAGGATATCTCCAGGAGGCATTGGGGACTTTAAGAATAGATCGAACACGTGAGAAGTTAGATTAAAATCAATATCCAGTCTATGTTTGACAGTTATTGTCAATCAGCAACTATTTTAGTCTATCAAGGACCTAGAATTCTCTTGCGTTACAACCAAGATATCAGTTTGTTATTTAAAGGATAAATAGAGAGAATGAGAGGGGAGGAGGGAGCGAGAGATTTTGAGAGAGGTATGCATAAGGGAAAGCTAATATAAGAATTTTTTCCCCTAGTCGTTGCCAGGGCAGGCAGAAATTTTAAAGCATCCGTCTTGTTTCAAAGAGTATGCTTCTGCATAGCATACTTGTAGTGAAATAGGAAATACAGTGGTAGCAGAAAATATAAGTACAAAAAGGAGACAAAGAAGAAAATATTATTTTTCTACATGGCTCACCCTAGAATGATTGAAAATAAGAAATTCAGGTAGACCGTGGAATACAAAAGCAGCACTATCATTTTAGGCAGTTATTTACATGTCATTTAAAGTAAGTTATGTTAGTTGGGTTGGAGTAAAGAATAGGTGAATACAAAGTTACAAATTTCTTTACAGAGGGCAGCACAACAACTTCACTAAATATTTCAAACATTATCAGTGGCTCTAAAACAATGGTTTTTGGTCTAGAAACGCATGCAAATGATGCACATTTTTAATTGGGCTAATATGGAGGAAAATAAAGTAGTAGTAATAATCTTTATTCATGCCTTTCGGCTTCGAATTAAGTACATTTCATACATACATTTTTTCCAAACCCATTAATTGTATAATAATCAACACTCACAAAAATTCATTTAAAAGAAAAAAAAAAAAATAAAATAAAAAGATATATAAATATATATATATATATATATAGAGAGATATTTAAACAAAAAATACAAAAAAAATCAGAAAATGTCACATTGATATATTGCATAACAAAAGTTTTTTTTTTTTTTTGAAAAAACGTCAGTCTTTTGGCTGCTGGGCGTAAGTTTCTCTTCTATTCTTCACCTTCCTCATCCATTTTATACCACTTCCGGATTCCCCAAGTACCTTTTCCAGTCGCCCTGGATCTTCCCCTATTCCCGGGCAGCGTCGCAAGTGGTAGAGAGTTTCCGGCTGTTCCCCGCATGTCCTACATTTCCTTTCTTCCTCTTCTTCTTCCTCCTCTTCTTCTTTACAGAGGGCAGCACAACAACTTCACTAAATATTTCAAACATTATCAGTGGCTCTAAAACAATGGTTTTTGGTCTAGAAACGCATGCAAATGATGCACATTTTTAATTGGGCTAATATGGAGGAAAATAAAGTAATATGTACCTAAAAACAAGGTAATTAGGTTAGGTTTAGTTAGTAAAAGTCTAGAACCGAGCGGAGCGAGCTACCTTTCTTCTAGTTTAATGAGAAAACACTATCTTAAGTTAGGTTAGGTTAGTAAGAGATTTGGTGAGAAGAAGCCGAGCGAAGCGAGCTACCTGTCTTCTGGTTTAATGATAAAACCTAGTTTGATGACACCCACACTATTAATGCCACCTGTTTAGAATCACTGTACATTGAACAAATCACGTATGCTGGATGCGTGCGCAGTTGTGTAGTCACCTATTCTTTACTTTTGCCGTTAGTTGGATCTCAGTTACTTCATTTTTTAAGGTATCATTGTGATTCAGAATATGGATTTAATCAAAAAGCATTTTTGAATATGATTTATTTTAATTTAAAAAAAAAGGTTTAAGTGCTAATAAGTGCAAAAAAAGTTTAAGATTAGTTTTTAATGAACAAGCATCTTCTTGGCTAATATTAATAGCTTGTCTAAAGAATTTGATCCAGGCAGAAATACTGTTCAGCACCAAAGAGAAGCAAGGTGTTCTCCTACAGCTGTTACCGAAAAAACATTGCTGCTGTTAAGAAGATAATTGAAGAATACAATAAAGCCACTTCTGTGGTAGTAGAACATCAATTTTAGATTTAATCCTCAACTATTAACAGAATCATACACGATCATCTTCATTTAAAAAAAGTTGTTAGTCGTTTTGTTCCACATTAGTTTTCTAATTTCCAAAAAGCGGAGCGCATAATATTTTGGCATGAAACTTTAAATCTTCTAAATAGTGACGGGCATAAATTTTTTAAAAATTGTGACAGCTAGTGATACTTGTATTTCTTGTCTCGACGTACACGCCAAGGGATTCGTGTATGGACACACTATGCTGGGGAAACTCCAACAATAATTAAGAACCAGTTAACTATGAAAAAGCAATATATGCAGTATTCTTTAGAAATACGGGTCTGGTAAAGACAATTAAGGATGATTAATGGATGCACAGTAGAGTTCCAGAGAAACGGATTACGTTACAACATTGATAAAACATCGTCCCATAGGGCAGTTTTAACTAAATAGGTTATAGAAGACCTGACATGCTCACCTGATTTGGAAATGTACGGCTTTTGGCTATTTATGGACTTTATGAGATAGAAGAATTTCGTCTGAGGAAGAGTTTGTTCAATCCATGATATATTTTGTAGATATTCTGATAGAAGATTGGTTTTGAGCTTTCAAGATGTGGAAGGAAAAATATGGCCTAGTGAATTATTGCTAACAAGAACTACTTTGAACATGTTTAAAATTAAATTCTAAAAAATATGAAGTATGTGAGTTAGTTCCAATAATTTTAACGTGACCCTCATGTTAGAAATGCTATTATAGAGACAGTCTAAACAGGAAAACCTTTGACGTAAGATCTAAGCTTTCAGTTTGTTTGAGAATTTTATATTTAAAAAATAAATGATAATCTCTCAAACGGATACATACCTGTCTCTATATAAATCATCATCAACATTGGCGCGACAGCTCGAGGTGTGCCTAGGCCTCCTGTTTCCAGTTTTCATGACCATATTTTCAATCTATGTACATTCAGAAGTAATATTGTCACAATTATAATATAATTGTATGCTAATGTCCCAATTCCTTGAGCGGCCTTTAGGTCGTGTAGGTCGCGGTTGCTGACTTGCGGTTTTGGGAATTAAAGAATGTGCAGAGTGTTGCGTGTTTGTCAACATAAGTTTTGAATTACTTTCTAATGTGTTGATAAACATTATTTAATTGTGCCGACTATGGTCTTTAATTGCTGCCAACAATTACATAAATGAATAATGTGTTCAAAACAATTGAGGTAGGACCTGACGTCATAGTGTCCTGGTTAACAGTTATAAAATGGTTTTAGGGAATAGACTCGTTAGGCAGTTATTCATGGAGACTCAGTGATTAATTGAGTCATTCATTGAAGTAGTTAGTTATTCATTCGATCATTTTTGTGAGCACGCTACCCGAGGACCAGCCCAGCTGTTCAAGTCACCAACCCGAGATGTGAGTGCCGTCTACAGGGCTTCTCCACGTGTCCGCCTCGTGCGGATACATGGGGTGTTTCGACCGATCCTGGAGAAGCCGGGACAAGAACGGAACTTACATCAGCTACTAACAGTCAACACCAGCAGCCATTCTGACAATTAATTGTATTGTGTTTTAAAATTATTATAATATAATAAATTTTGTAGTAAGATGTCCGTTCTTGAATCCACCCCGTGACAAGTATGGTCAGTATTACGTCCATTTTTTAGCGTACACAGAAAGGCACCTACAGTTTATAGCCGGTTACGAAAGGCTACGCAGGACCTATAATTTGTATAAATATTTTTACACAAATTATTTGTCACGTCCGTGCCCTTGCTCATAGGTCAAATAGCAGGTACAAACGATTTAACGTTTGCAGCTACAGGCTTGCCAATTAGTAGTATATAAATACAGGATATTTTACAACAAAATTGTCTTTCTATTATGTGATTTCCCGCACAAATATAATGCCGTTACCATTATTGGCAATATCTTTTTAAGATTTGGTAAGGAACATTCTGTTCAATCACGAGATTATTGTATTACAAGTAAATCATACTTTTATCGTTTAATACGAGAAAAAACATTATTCTATTGTTTCACAACTATATTGGAGATTAGACTGCAGTTATTTTTGTTTATGGATATTAAGCAGTTTTCATATACATTGGCATGTACAGAATGGTGAATTGACATGGCATGGTGAATTGACCTGTCGGCTATAGCGATTTAATATGTAAAATAATAATAATGCTGTTTCCTGCTTCCCTAATTGTTTTAGAGAAAAAGTGCAAGAGATAAAATTTATTTAGAATTTAAAACTCTACACGTTAGGTAAGTAAACTATCTCCCAACTATTTCCGAGGAAATTATGAATTTTATAAACCATTCTTTATCGAATTGTAAAAATAATCGTAGTTGGCATAAAATAAACCAATATATTGTAATTAATAACTATTCCCAATATCGTCAGACGGTTAATGTTTGGCTAGGAATATTGGGAGCGAATGTTATAGGTCCTTTTTTTATCAATGGAGTGCCAGAAAAAATTTAGAATCATTACAAAATGAAATTGGACCTGACATTGATACTGTTACAAGAGACAATATGGTTTGGTTTCAACAAGATGGTTGCCCAGCACATTAAACTAACAATTTGAAGTCGTAATTGAATCTATGGTTCCCAAATCGAAGGATAGGGCGTGATGGACCAATTATTTGGCCAGCGCGACCACCAGATTTATCACCAAATGACTCTTTGTTATGGGGACATTTAAAAAGCAAATTATATGGAGCAAGGCATCCAGACATTGATTTCCTAAACCATAAAATTATCCTGGAAAGCGCAAAAATAACAGATAAGCAACTGGCCAATGTGCGGAGACATTTTTATTTCAGACTTGGTTTCTGCTGAGCAGTGAATGGCGACATATTTGAACATTTCCTAGAAAATGTAATTATTTATTTATTAATGAAATTAATAAATTTAAGATAAATTGAATTTATTATTTAGATTACTAGTCTTTCATGTACAATTGTTTATAAAGCATGGCTATTTGATAAAGATTTTTTTTTTTATTTTGACTTATAAATTTTCTCTTACTTACCTATCATGTAGTTTTATATTCTAAATAAATTCTATCCCTTGCACTTTTTCTTTAAAACAATAAGGGAGGCAGGGAATAGCATATTTATTATTTTACATGTTAAATCGCTATGGTCGACTGGTGAATTCACTACCCTGTTTAATTTTGTAAATTTTGTTAGAATTTTGGTAAAAAATAATTCTAAATACTTACATTTTAAACTTTACGAAACTGTGACGTAGCTGCCACTAGTAGATGTTCTGTTTATTAGTATTCGACGTACGTTCATTATCTCACTCTTGAGTGCACAGACATGAATGCATTTACGTTATCTGTTGCTAACAATGTCAAACATAAAGTTTGTTGTTTAAATAATTCTATATTTTGATCATCTGTTTTAAAAATTAACAAAATGAAAAAATGCTGGGTATCATTGACGTCATTTGCGCACATATTAATCTAAGACACTCCTGTTGACACTGATGTCACTAAAGGGTGCCTTTTGAAACTGTTTAATATTTAATAATTAATAACTTTCTTAAGGAATAAGATATATATATATACTTTTTGTTTGCTTTATAATATTTTCTGATTGCTATTCTTTTAGGTGCAAATACTACATTTCATTTATTTGTTAACATTTAACAAGTATATTGCTGAAATTGGATGTATACAAAATGGGAACGTGAATTTTGCAATATATTTTTATCACAAATTAACCTTAAAATCTCACAAAGAAATAAAATTAGGTCACAGTTGATCGTAGGCGTCTATGGTATCATTATTAAATCAAAAAATAATTTTTTAATCGTTTCCATTTCCATGATTTGATAATAACCGAATTACTTAAGCACATTTGGTTTTGGGGCTTGAGGGAAGCTTATCAGTCATCATGTCAATCATCAGGCATTTACTTAATACGACTATAAAGGCGAGTTTACACTACATTTAATTCACACAATGTAGATGGGGTTTGAATGGAGATGATTTTAAAGTAATAAACTTTTTATAGTTACATTTTACAACCCCCTTTATACAGCTTATTTATGAAGATGAATAATTTATAATAAAACCGTCACTGAATTAACACCCCTGTAAGATGTTTGTCATAATTTCTAATACGGGGGAAGTAAATTATAATAAGAGGAAATAATAGTAACAAAAGGGGAAGGTTTAGTATGGCTTGGTTTAAATACTTTTAAATTAAGAGTAATTTCTAGTATTATAGGCTATAACACTCGCAAAGCCGGAGTTGAAACTCGTAAAAAATTCAAAAGTTGCTTGTTGATGCATTGGTCATATTTCTAACTATAAAATAGCAGCTTGCTTCCCGTTTTTAGAGTTTAGTAGCTATGACCAAAAACCCTTATACCATCACTCATGTGTCTGCCTATTTGTCTGTTAATTGTCTGTCTGTACGTAGAAATTGAGACGAAACGGCTAGATGAAGAAAGTTGAATTTTTTTGCATGCATATATAGATCTTTGACCCACATATAGAAAAAAAAAGGAGACTTCAAAAAACACCTCGTCAGAAAAATATAAACAAATTGATATTTAATCGATGCGTATGTAAACAAGCAAAATGTTTATTTTTGAAAAAAAACAATGGAATTTTATTTAACAAGCACATAATGCAGGATATACTACATGAGGATGAAGTTTACCACCCGAGTCGTATGTGAGGGTTGTAAAAATCCGTGTGTAATATAGCCATTATATGCGAGTTATAGTTTTATCATTAGGAAAAATAGTAAATTTAAATTAAAAATATAGAAATTCTGAGCGACAGTTGTAAAACTGTCGTTAAATTGTCATTAAAATGGCCACCGAACCATCAGTTTATCGTAACCTACAACAATATTTAAAATATATTTATTTATTGTAACTTATATTCAAAATATATTTATTTATTGTTTTATATATAACGTGTTACAGGTTACGCAGAACTGACCTATTATTTTGGTTTAGTTTCAGGCTCATCTTTTCGGCTGCACTCTCTGAGGTTCTCAAAAATTGGTTCAATGAGTAAAATGTTTGATTCAAAATAAAGCTGTCTTCAGCGTTGGCTGGTATTCGAGCAGATTTGGTCCATATATAAGATAAAGACGGAGTTTCTGTAACAATTTATTTAAAGTTTATTTTTACATTATAAATATATTAGGTTGACTGGTGTTTTCAGTAGTGATGACTTGATGTGTAGGAGCTTTGTCTTTTCCCGCGGCGTCTTCAGGACCATACTCGCATCCACGTTGAACGAATAAGGGCAGAAGCCCCGTTTTTCGCTCTCATATCTCATCTAGGTAATCGTCACAGCTGGGCCGGTATTTGGATACTAAAGGTCACTCTGGTAGTGTCAAAATTATCGTAGTTGGCATAAAATAAACCAATATATTGTAATTAATAACTATTCCCAATATCGTCAGACGGTTAATGTTTGGCTAGAAATATTGGGAGAGAATATTATAGGTCCTTCTTTTTATCAACGGAGTGCCAGCAAAAATTTAGAATCATTACAAAATGAAATTGGACCTGCCATTGATACTGTTGCAAGAGACAATATGGTTTGGTTTCAACAAGATGGTTAGGTTAGGTTGCCCGGCACATTAAACTAACAATATGAAGTCGTAATTGAATCAATGCTTCCCAAATTCATGGATAGGGCGTGATGGACCAATTATTAGGCCACCGCGATCACCAGATTTATCACCAAATAACTCTTTCTTAGGGGGCCATTTAAAAAGCATACGGAGCAAGGTTGCCCGGCACATTAAACTAACAATATGAAGTCGTAATTGAATCAATGCTTCCCAAATTCGTGGATAGGGCGTGATGGACCAATTATTTGGCCAGCGCGATCACCAGATTTATCACCAAATAACTCTTTCTTAGGGGGACATTTAAAAAGCATATGGAGCAAGGCATCCAGACATTGATTGAGACCCTCTTCTCTATCACTCTAGACTAGTTTATATCCGAGAATCAGAAACAGTTCTCCTTCTATGTTTTGGAAGCATTACTTGTTTAAACAATTGTTTTGCATCAATAAAACAAAAACGAATAATATTTATCAAAACGTTTAGAAATAGTTCAGTATAGAACAGTTGACATGTAATAACCAAAATGAATAATCTAGGTTTCACAGGTCGTAACAACAGCAACCTTGATGTACTTAACCCATAACCAGAGCCGGCGCCAGCTCCTTTGGCGCCCGGGGCAAAACCAGTGAAACTACGCCCTTTTATTAATATGACTATGGCGTACCGTGGGGGATTAAAGTCATGTGCACCCACTAAATGAACTACATGGACAATATCAACAGAAACATAAATTTTATTAATTCTCAAGAACCAATTTTCATTCGTCTTTTTTTGTAACTTTTGGTCAAGTTTTCGGCTTTGTTTTATTAAAATCAGTTAAGTGGTTCCAAAGTTATAATGAAATTTGTATGCTCCGGTGAAACGGAATTTATGTTTTCCGTTCATACATATTTAACGCATTTTCTTGAAATAATCAGCGACAACAAATACTTCGCCACAGGCAAGGTTGGTAGCAAATTAAACACAAATCAGAAGTTGCAATGTCTAACCATGAAGATAGCTGGCGTTTGCGGAGTCCATGCTTCTCACATGGGCATTTCTATGTAGCATTTTCGTGTCAGTTTTAGTAACACAAATACCTGCTAGCGCCTAATAATAAAACTAAAACATTGTTTATAAAAAGGCTCTCAGATAAGTAATCCTGTTGAGTTTAACCCTGACCTTCTCCGGTTTATAGTATTGTCATTTGTTCTGTCACCTAATTACGTGTAGGTATATTGTGAATTCTAAAAAAATGAAGGTCAATAATATAGAACTGTACCTGTGCAAAGCCGTGGGTGGCAGCTAAGGAGTACATATATTAATATAGAAATAAAAATTATATTTTTGTACCAAAATCAAATAAATCATATTTTTGCAACCACCCTCATAAATTTCTGGGTACGCTACTGAGGATGTATATATTTGAACGCTCGTTCTGGCGCCCTGGACCTGTGCCCTTCTCGCCCCTGTCTTTCACCGTTGCTGCCTATTACCATGGCTTTGTGACAATATGACGGGTTGTTATTTTTTATCTCTCATCATCTTTACCAGTACTATATTAAACAAAGGACAAGAGAGTTCTTGCCCTGTCTCATATCTAATCCTGCCATGAAAAGATTTGATGTTTGGCCATCTGTTTTTAGTTGGTACTTCAAGTTGTTCGTGCTTAGTACAACCTGTTTGCAAGGGGAAAGTAGGCAGGACAAAACACAGATGGGAAGATTGGGTCTTACACTATAATATAAGGAAGCTAGGCATGATAAATTGGTAAATGGGATAAATTGGTAAGGCAGGATAAATTAGCAAAAAATAATAATCTTCTATTAGAAAAAATATCGAGATCTGTGGATTTGATGTCATGTGATTTCTTTTTGGGGCATATTTAAAGAATATTCGAATTTCGATTTTGTCCTCAAACCAAATTTCGTTTATACATGTTCAGCTGATTTTGCGTGAATCCTGGACAAACTGACACGCAGAACTTTATTTTTTTGTGGATTTCATATTATGGTATAATCACAAGATACGTGTAGAAAAGAAATATGAAGCGAAAAAAAAAAAATATCCATAAAATTTATTTATATGGAAGAAGATTAGTGTTCCTAGCTTCACGGATGCACTGCGCGCTTGTTCGATATGACACCTGTCCCAATTGCTTAGGAAGTCGATAGCTCACATAAGCGTTTTATAACAAAACAACAGAATCGTATCCAATATCCTGATCCAGTGCATCCTCTTGTACTAAAGATCCTGTTGCTACTTTACAATATGAATCCTCAGAATGTGAGTTTAGAGCTGTCTTGGATACCGGGATATGTTGGTATTAAAGGTGTTGAAGCGGCTGATGTAGCTGCAAAAGCCTCCTCCCACAGACCTGTGAAACTGTAAAAAATCATCTGAAACATTTGGTGTGAGCCAAATGGCAACATGATTGGAACAGCATATAAAATGTAAAGTTGACGCTGATTAAGGGAGACGTTAAATCATGGAGTTTTTGCTGCAGGATTAAACGCAGTGAGCTGAACCCATGAACATTTTCTGTGAGGTGAAGAGCATACTATTTGTGGTACCTGTAATACAGATTTGTCTGCGTTATACATTTTAACTTTGTGTGTACAGTTCGAGGACGTCATGGAGAGGTTAGGCCTGTGCTATGACCTGTCAGCTGCTCTAGGTAACGACAGAGTACTCATGGGTACTCTGTCACCACTTCCTGAGGGAATCGAACTTATTTTCTTGCACCTTTTTTTTAATGTTTTATTATTTTCTTTTATATTCGATGGTAAATGGGCTCTTTACAGCCTTTCGTCATCTACCTGCGGCTGTTCAATTTTCCTTTTCAATTTATTTGTGTTTGTAAGGTTTCTTTTATTGCGTATATGTAGAGGATTTTATTTATTTATTTTGCGTTTTGTTTATCCTTTTTTAGGGTTTTGTAGGTATGACCATAAAACCCTTAGACCGTCATTTTGTCGTCTGTCTGTTTGTCTGTCTGTTCTGTAAAAATTGTAGTCAAACGGCTAAACTTAGAGAGTTGAAATTTTGACCTGCACATAATAAAAATACTAAAACATCTAAAAAACATACCCTTAAAAAACATAAACAAATATCTGCTCATAGAAAAAAAAAAAAAAATCTGAGTAGGGTATCAAATGAAAGCCCTTAGTATGTGGATTAACGATCGAAATTTTATTTTTGCAAAATAAATTATTTAGACACGATTTTAGCCAAAATTGTGCAAAAAATGTTTTGTTCCAAACTCTGCAGCCCAAATGGTTTAAACTAAAAATCTGAAAAAATTCTAAGCAATGTACGGAATGTACGGAAGCAATATACGGAAAATTTGTGTGAACCGGAAGAGTACAACAGGAATTTTTGATTAGATTATGTTTTCGGAAAATAACGCATTTTTTTGTGTTATTTTGCTTAACCACGTAAAATATCTAACAGCTTATCTAAGACGGAAAATCAACATGCTTTGATAGTGTAATGTTTAGCATGCTCGCGTTCTAATTTGCAAACTTAAGTTCGATCGGCTCTCAAGACAATTTTATTTTTTGCATTTTTATTTTGTTTAAATTATTTTTTCAAAATTCTAGTTATATTTGGGCAAACGTTGCATTTAATTTTTAAAAGCGTAAATTTAATAACCCGGTGGAAATTGTTGAAATTGAATACACGAAATCAGAGGGGCGGGGTTATGACTTAAAATAACCAATGAAAGCCATAGGCGCAAATTTCAAAATCATAATGAACCTTGCTATATATATATATAAAAAATAACTTATATACATATTATATATATATATATATAATATGTATATAAAATATTGCACATATTTAGAAACCTAAATAATGGTATTAGACATTCGAAATCAAATTAACAAAAAAAATATTTTAACATAAAATTTGTTTTGGCATCCCAAATAATCATCATTCACTTACTAAACACCTGCGAAACCCTGAAATGTGTGAAAATTCACACTTCACATCAATTTTTAATATAAATTCTAATCATTTAGTTGGGCTCTGTTTGGCGCAAATAGCCATTGCTGCTGTGCGCCAAAAGTTTCAACTTACTTACTAAAAAATCACCGTTATCCGATGTTTTAGAGTAAATTAAAATATTTGTATTATTTCGTAAAACGTCCTCCTCAAATTCTTATACTTCAATTAATTTAACTTAAAACTAAAAATCTCCATTAAAATTTTGTTTCTTGATTCGGAAAGTCTGGTCTCGTCTCGTTTTTCCCAACATTTAATCCCATTAGCCCTCGTTGCGCGTCGAGTGACGTTAGCCCAGCGTATCTTTAGTAAACCACTTTGCATTTGTGTTGGTAGTGGGCTGCGTAAAGACCTTTTTCACGTGTCCCGAGAATTTCCGTCGTCTCAACCTGCTCCCGGCTACCCAGGAGAAAGCTTTGCTTAATCAAGGAAAATGTTTGAAGTACATCAGTTTACTTTTTACACAGAGGGGAGATTAATATGCTTTATGTTTGTTTACTTCATAAAGAATTGCGACATATGATTTTTTACACAACACACTAGTTTGTAAACTAAGATTAACGAGAAAATCAAGAAATGCGCATGGTTTCTGTCCATGTGCCTTTCAGACTATTACGTGCTAACAATAAAATATAAATAGTATATTATGTTACTAGGAGTAGAACGCGCTCTTTTTTGTGCTGAGCTCAAATGTTGCTGCTGAGGCGCAGCCGAGGCTTGCATGTTGAGCGAAGCACAAAAAAGGCGTTCTACTCCGAGTGACATATACTATTTTTTCTTCAAGCGTAGGTATTAAAAATTTGCAACCATAAATACTTATGACTTATAGTTTCAGATGCTATTGCTGCTAATTCCGAAGATGTACATTGAATTGGTTGAGACATTTTTTAATATTTGATCTTTATATTGTGTATTTTGTTACTAATCACAGAATGATCACAAAATAATAATGTAACTCACTAATAACGTAACTAACATTTGAATTAATTACAAACCACGCTACAAACATATTAAATTGACAGTTGTTTTGTTTATGGCGACTGCTGACATCAGTGCCATCTGTTGATAACTATATGAACTATTTACTAGTATAAAAATGTTCACATTTTGTTACTAGTAAAAAAATGTATCATTTCTACCGAATGTATTGAACAATGTAATGTTAGCATTATAATCCGCTTGAAGAAAAACATATTTTTTCTGTGAATTTCCAATTATTGGACTATACTCTAACTATTTCACAACAACGTTTTATAATAAATGCAACAACAGATTATATATTATATATTGATTAATACTTTTGTCCTCCACTTTATTATCCAGAGGGATTGGTCTGGAAATCTGAAAAAATCTCATTAATGCATATTAATGTAAACAAGAATTGCCAACAGCATTTATATTACTAATATTTTTTGAGATTTTTTTATCAACCCTTTTGAGTTTGACGATGTGGGCAAAAATGTTTTAAACAGATTATTCGAAAAATGTCTAGTCAAATATGTTAGGGTGTATCAAATAAAGGCTTTTCAGACGTAGATTAAGGATCGAAAAGTATATTTGAGAACGCATTTAAAGGCAATTTTTGCCAAAAATATGCTTAAAAAATGTTTGTCCCACATCTCCATATTCAAAGGGGTTGATAAAAAAATCTCAAAAAATATAAGTCTCATAATACATATTGATGTGAACAAGATTAGTATAAACGAAATTTCTTACTAAACAATTTTTTTGAAAAATGACCAAGTTTTTTGATAAATTTAATTTTTAAATTTTATGCAGGGTACGAGGGTTACCTTTTATGTTTTTACAAACGATCACTAGATGGCAATATTGAAATGTGTCGTTACTATATTCGTAAAATTTTACATTTGTTTTGTGAAATCAATGACTTATAAATTGACGGAGTCATTTGTTGATAGTGAGCGTTAAAAAAACAAGTTTGTGAAAATATTGATATTACTCGTTAAGGTTTTCGTTGGATGATTTTTTACGATTTTAGTAACGGCCTAACTCAACAACAATGCATAGATTCGCTTCGTTCAACTTTTGGTAATGAAGCACCATCAGAAAAGACTGTTTACAATTGGTTTGTAGAATTTCGTCGTGGTCGTGCGTCCGTCAGTGATGAATCTCGTGAAGGTCGACCAAAATCGGTTGTGATTCAAAAATACATCGTTGCTGTGCGCAAAATAATTGAAGAAGATCGGCATGTATATCGCAGACTGCAATACATTCGATTTTGCATAAACATTTAGCCGTGAAAAAGATTTGTTCCCGATGGATTCCTCATAATTTGACAGAAACTCAAAAAAGGCTTTGAGCTTTGAGTTGATTGGTATAAGGGAATGCTAAAAAAATTCAACCTAGGCACTGCAAAATTCGTATACAACATCGCTACTGGTGATGAAACTTGGATTTATTCATATGAACCGGACACTAAGCAACAATCCACTGTTTGGGTCTTCCAAGATGAACCGAAACCAACAAAAGTTGTTCATTCAGGAAGCAGTTCCAAGAAAATGATCGCTTGTTTCTTCGGTTGTACTGGACATGTTGCAGCCATTCCTTTAGAGGATCGGAGAACAGTTAATACTGAATGATATACAACAATTTGTTTGCCAGAATCCATCGACAAAATCAGGAAAAGCAACCAAAAACATCGCATCATTCTTCATCATGACAATGCAAGCTCCCACACGGCACGTCAAACAATTCATTATTTGAAGGAGAAAAACATCGAATTAATATCTCATTGCCCGTATTCACCTGATTTATCCCCTAACGACTTCTTGTTTTGTTCTCCAATGTCAAACAAAGAATGCGTGGACAGCGATTTTCATTAGCTCATGAAGCTTTCGAAAACCATGTTTTTGAGATACCAATTTCAGAGTAGAAAAAATGTTTTGAGAATTGGTTTGAACGCATGCAATTGTGTATAAATATTAAAGACGAAAATTCTGAAAAGCAATAAAACAGTTTTTTCAAAAACCATTCTTTCTTTCATAGTTTTTGTAAAAACTTAAAAGGTAGCCCTCGTATGAAGAACCTTGAGAATGAAGATGTTGGGGCTCCAGTAAATGGCATTCGTATCAACGACATCAGATACGCAGAAGATTCAGTTCTTTTGGCTGAAACAAGAGAAGATTTGTTAAATTTATTAAACTCAGTAGGACTGGAGTACGGCTAAAAAATAAACAGCGGGAAGACAAAATGCATGATAATAAGCCAAAATAAAGTACCATCCCTCGATTTGGTCGTGGGTGCACACAAATTGGAAAGGTCAACACATATAAGTATTATTGAATTTAGAAGTTGAATAGATCAAGGAAGATCAGCATTTGGTAAAATGAAGAAACGTCTCACGACTTACCAATCAAAGTAAAGCTTCGATTAGTGAAATGTTCTTATCTTTTAGTACTGTTGTATGGTGTAGAGGCCTGGCCTTATATGCTTTCGAAATGTGGGTAAACGGAAGGATATTGCACATTTCGAGGACCAGCAAAACGATGAACGAACGAACAACTTTTGTTGTAAATTAAAAAGAAGATGCCGGAATATCTGGGCCATTTAATATGTAATAATAAACACCATTTATTAACTCACTAAAGGAAACAGCAGAAGCAGAAGGGCTAGTGATAAACACAGAAATGACGAAGTACCTCAGGGCATCGAGAACACCTCAAAACGGATGCCCACCAGCAATCGAAGAACTGCAAATAGAATCTGTAACACCCTTTAAATACCTCGGAAGCACCGTAAACAGCAACAGCAACATCACGAAAAAAATAACTTTAAGAATCCTTTCTACGAACAAAACCTACTATGCCCTTAACAGTCTGCTCAGATCATGCATACTATCCCGGCACAGAAGAAGAAGATTATACAAGACCCCTCTTCGACCAATATTTACATATGGAGGTGAATCTTTGACACTTACACAAGAACAAGAACGCCGGCTGAAAATCTTTGAACGCAAAATTCTACGGAAAATTTTCGGTCCTGTCCAAGAGGATGGAATATGAAGATTCCGAAGAAATGATGAACTGCGCGACCTTTATAATGAACCGGATGTGATTGGTTTCATAAAAAGTTCCAGAATACGTTGGATCGAACAATTCATCAGAATGCCCAACAACATGCCAGTGAGAAGAGTATTCGATAACGTTCCAGGCACAAACAGATCAAGAGGAAGACCTTGAACGAGATTGGTGCACAATGGGCAGAAAGACCTGTAAAATCGATGACTATAATTGGAGGTGAGCGCGTGAACGCCGAAGATGGAAAAAGTTTGTGAAGGCGGCAAAAACCCTCTAAGGGTTGTAAGTGCCAATTGATTGATTGATTTATTATAGTTAATAATGGAAGGGAAAATAAATGGCAAGAGATAATAAAGAAAGCAACAAATATCCTGGTTGCGGAACTTTGGAGCGGAACTTGGTTGCGGAGTGTGTGGTTTGGAATGTTAAGCATAGATTTTTTGATGACGATAGCATCCAAGGTTATGATTGCTTTGTTAGTGGCCAAACCTCGAAACGGAGATGGCACTAGAAGATAAAAAATTTATGTGAAGTGTGAATTTTCACACATTTCAGGGTTTCGCAGGTATTTAGTAAGTGAATAATGATTATTTGGAATGCCAAAACAAATTTTATGTTAAATTAATTTTTCATTAATAATACCATTATGTAAGTTTCTAAATATGTGCAGTATTTTTTATTTTATAGCAAGGTTTAATAAAATTTTGAAAAAATTCCTCTTAGATAGATATATAATCTAAAAATATTAAGTGAAGGCGGAATGCTGAGTGTGTAGGACATATTTTGCTTTGTAGTATTCACTGTAAAATGAACAATATTTTAAAAATAATTTATCATCTCTTAATTTAAGAGCTTTAAAAACAAATTTTATGTTAAAATATTTTTATGTTAATTTTAATTCGAGTGCCTAATACCATTATTTAGGTTTCTTTATATGTGCAGTATTTTTTTTATATAGCAAGGTTCATTAAGATTTTGAAAATTGCGCCTATGTTTTCATTGGTTGTTTCTAGTCATAGCTCCTCTCTTTGATTTCGTGTACATTCAAACAGAATTAAATTATAATTTCAACAATTTCCACTGGTTATTCAATTTACGCTTTTAAAAATTATATGCAACATTTGCCAAAATATAACTAGAATTTTGAAAAAATAATTTAAACAAAATAATAATGCAAAAAAAAAAAAATAAAAAGTACTATTGTCTCTTCTCATGGGATTCGAATTAATTTTCTTGGGCAGAACGCTAGTACCGCAACCATTGCACCAAGATACACGTTACAGTTCAGTGTGTTATAACTATAAGTTTTCAACATAAAACACAAAAAATGCTTTTTTTTCCAAAAACATAATCTGATAAAAAATTCCTGTTGTACTATTCCGGTTCACACCAATGTACATTACTTAGAATTTTTTCAGATTTTTAGTTTAAACCATTTGGGCTACAGGGTGTGGGACAAAATTGTTTTTGCACAATTTTGGCAAAAATCGCTTCAAAATAATCTATTTTGCAAAAACAAAAATTTGATCCTTAATCCACGTACCAAGGGCTTTCATTTGATACCCTAATCAGAATTTTAAAAAAATATTTCTTTTTTCGATGAGCACATATTTGTTTATATTTTTAGGGGGATATGTTTTTTAGATGTTTTAGTATTTTTCCTATGTACGGGTCAAAGAGTTGTATAAGCATGCCAAATTTCAACTCTCTAGCTTTAGCCGTTTGGCTACAATTTTTACCGAACTGACAGACAGACAGACAGACAGACGACAAAATGACGGTATAAGGGTTTTTTGGTCATACCTACAAAACCCTAAAAAATAAGTAGGGTATTAAATGGAAGTACTTAATACTTAGATTAATAGAAAAAAAAATCAAAAATTGTTGAATTTGACGTGACTAAAGCAAAAAATGAGACCAAATGTATTATGTCTGCTGACCGCCTATATTTAGTAGTTACCTATGAAATTTTGAAATGTCTGTAGATTCATACTTCACTTTTTTTCTCTCTTTTTTTAGTAGGATAGACTCAACTTCTACATTTATATAATGTGATATGTCTTATCAATCTTCCCGTTAACTTGTTTTCTATGCTATCTTATTTTCTAAATTGAATTCAATGATAAATCATTGTAGAAATCCGAATAAAGAAAAAGTAAAACAAGACATTAAAAAAAAATAAAAGAAAAAAGTGCGTGTGCTTTCCAATTTAATAAATTGAATACAGGACTGAGTGTTTTAAGCAAATGTTCTGAGAGCACTTTCGATTTTACACCCTTCATAAGTTTGTCCATTAGGGACACGTCACAAAAAGAAATGAAAAGTGAGGCTTTAAAATCAATTAAATTAACAGCTTCGTACAGACTCGTTCTTTTCACTTTCCTTAATCTGTTTTGTTTTTTGTGGTAAAGTAAGAAACTATGATTAAATGTGTCATTAAGAAAGACATTTGTGATGTACCATAATGCATCTTACTCTTCATTGTCCAACACTTAGCGGAATGGAGCAGGAAATTTTATCTAAAAAGCGCAGGATGCGCGTCTAAATGGAATGGAATTGTAAGAATCTGTCAACATCAGCGCTGGGTGTTGATGTGTCAAATAATACAAGAAAAGAAAGAAAGGCTAGCAACGATATGCTGTTGTTCGCCGTGAATATGGAAGGTATAATAGTAGCACTGGTTTATTATTTATTTTTTTCTTTTAGGTTAGAACACTTTCAAAACCAGAAAGTCATCATAGTCATGGGTTCAGTGGCTTTATTTATCATAGTGGCTACGAATGGGTCAAAAATTTTTACTGATCCTGCCAAAAAATGGTGGAGCAAAAGTAAATAATATTTGTTCTATAAAAGTTAGTGAATATATAATTTTTAGCACTTTTTAAAAAAATGTCATAAACAGTTCAGTTAGCCTCAACCAAAGTGTACTACGTTATTTATACAAAGTTATTCCGTCATCATGTAAGTATCAAATAATAATAATAATAATAATTCTTTATTGTCTATAGAATCATACATATTGTAGAAATTAGATTTGTCAAGTACAAAAACAAATAAAAAGTTATAGAATAGGAATTACACAATATAATTAACTATCAACTCTAGTTGGTTGTGTCCAGTGATGGCATCCTACCGGTTTGGATCGGTTCGCGAGAACCCTTTGTTAAAATTATTGAAACCTTAGGGAACCGGTTGTTAGAATTATTAAAAATAAATTAATTACTCTGACTTCAGTTTTGAATCGTGCGCCGTGCCCTGCAGTGTTGCAAATGTAATATTTATTTTATAGGTTATTAATAATACCCTTTTAAAATTTTTTCCTTATATTTAATTAATGGAAGTAAGTGATTTGTTTTCACTCTTAAAAATACTGAATAGGTTCCTAGATATCACATGACTTTATAGAACCACTTCCTGAAAATTTAGGATGCCATCACTGGTTGTGTTCCATAAATTACTGGAGGAACTCGTTTATAGAGTAAAAACAATGGGTTTGGAGAAAGTTTTTGACCTCTATTTTGAAAGTTTTATATGTGGTTACGTCATGGAAATTATTTGAATAAAGAACTTATTAAATAAAGTAAATGCCATGTAATTTGGGCTTCGTTCATATCGCGTACTTCGATGAGAAGGCACTATAATAAGGCGTTTCCCATAGCGAGTTTAAACTAAATAGCGATTGTTATAATTGTGATGGTCACCTATTAATTTAAAATCCTTTTGGTTTTTGAAGACAAATAGTAGAGTTTCTAATATGTAAATACAGGGTAGTGGCAAGGTTTTTTGGTCTTTAAATAGATTACTGCATGGATAACGAAATAGTTTTCCACATAGTTTTCTTAAAGCCTTTTTTTGAAGAACAACTAATCGATTTGTTTCCATTACCATTCCCCAGCATACAATTCCATATGTGAGAATGGAGTGGAAATTTGAAAACTAGTAGATCCTACATGCAGTCGTGTTACCAAGTTGTTCATTTTTTATTTATTTTTTCATACAAAAACAGGCTCTGGCAAGTTTGGGACTAATGTTATTAATATTCTGTTTCCAGTTTAAGTTGCTGTCTATTCTTATCCCTAAGAACTTTGTAACATCAACACATTCAAAAGGTAAAGTTTATTGTTTGTTAATATTAATCTTATCTTCATGGGCTATATTAAAATACGTTTAATATAGTTAAGTTTTTGATTTATTGAGCACTAATTTGTTGTTTGAGAACCAGTTGGACATATTACCAATATTATTGTTAATATTTTTCAAAGAGCTTATAAAAGTATATATAAATGTCAAAAGTTTCATCAGCACAATAAATTTAATTTTACTTGTGTTCAATAAAAATATGCACACCAGTAATTAACAAATAAATATTTAGAATTAGTGTTTCATTGGGTATCGGTCGATATAAAAAAAGCACAGAGTTTGTCAAATATTTAAAATTTATTGTATTCTGTCCACTGATTAGTTTTGGTTCAGTCTGAACCATTATCAAAGCCTGAAAATTTTGTTGCATATTAAATACAATGTATTGCATAAATTAGGTGTTAAATATTTTTTTTTACACTTACTTGCATACAATTATATAAGAAATCCAAAAAAAAAAACTCTTACTTATTAATATTTCCACTTTAAATCTTAAATTTAATACATATTCTGACATTCATATATCACCGAATACTTAGAATTTCTTGGAAAGGCCATGTCATCAACAAGATTGTATTAGACAAGCTCAAGAACGAAGCAGAAATCATTTATACGGTTAAACGACGAAAATTTGAGTATCTCGAACACATTATGTGAAACAGTGACAGATATAGGTAGGTTTTGGCAACTTATTTTGTAACGAAGTGTGCTCGGTAAGAGATGTTAAGGCAAAGGACATATTTAGTGGTAGAAAATTTTGAGGGAATAGTTCTCTACGACAACTACACACCTCTTCCGGACAGCAGTTAACAAGATCAAAATTGCTATTTTGATATCCTACATCCGGAACGGATAAGCACTAGAAAAATAAAGAATATTTTTAAAATAAATATATTTTTATATTTTATTCCTACTTCTTACCCAAAAAAAAAAAAAAATATTTCTATTATCGAACATTGCATACCGTATGATCTATTAGAATAAAACCGCATTTTACATTGCTTAGTCAACGGTAGTTATGAAAATGAAAATTGTATCATTTCAAAGCTGTTCACATTTTCAAAAGCTATTTATCCGACAGGGCCCAATCCACTATAATCCATAACAAATCTAGTTCGGATACTATTGTCACATGTGGAATAGCACAAGGCATAATTTTGGGCCCCTTGCTATTTTTAGTATACCTTAATGATATGTTAAATATTGATATTCACTCTGAAATTATATCTTACGCCGACGATACAGTTTTATTTCTAAAAACCGATACTTGTGATGACATCAAAAGCTTTACCATAGAATATCTCAAAGCCGTTATACAGTGGTTACACTATAATAAACTGTGTCTGAATATAGAAAAATCTAACTTTATAACATTCTCTTTATCCTCTTCAGTAATCATTAAAAAATTTAAAAATGGAAAAGAAAAAACACAATTTTTTTTATGAATGATTTTTATTTACTGAATATATATATCCTTCATAAAAGCCATTTCGGGCCCAAAATGGGGTTGAAATTTGATATTATGGTGCATAGTGTGGATCGAGAAATAAAAGAAATTCTTTTGTCTCTTGTCTTTTGTTTCGCTTCCACAAACCATGAATCGTATTTATTTTCGCCCGAGTTCATTCGGGAGTAATCTTTTCTGCAGATAAAGCTTGCCCGAGTTATCTCGGGTGTGGGAATTTTCGCACATAATAGCCTTAAGCGGTTAAATGTAAACTCCCAACCCCCACTTTCTGAATTAACTCTTCAATGTAAATATGATGCGAGTCCCATTATATTATATAGAAAAGGCTAAACAAAATATCTAAGTGTAACTATCGATTGTCACATGAGATGGAACAACCATATAGACACTCTATGTAAAAATCTAAGGAAAACTATTTATATTTTTAGGAGGCTACGTATTATCTACATATTATCACCTGATAAACTTAAATGTTTCTACTATGGGTAGGTCCAATCTCTACTATGCCATTATAAGTTGAGGAGGGTATCAGGACACTAACCCCCGGGACATTAACCCCCCGTCAATAACCCCCTGGACATTAACCTTCATGTCAATAACCCCCGGGACATTAACCCCCTGGACAATAACCCCCGGGACATTAACCCCCCGTACCAATACCCCCCCGAACATTAACCCCCTGGCAATTGATTAATATTTTAAATGTTTAATTTTATTTAAAATTTGAACATTTGAAATTAGAACAAAACTGAACAAATGTAATCGTACATATATAATTAGCTAACATGGGTTAGTGATCTGGGTAACACTGTGACGTCATTTTTCCTAAGGTTCTCGTGATTGGCTAACTGGGGACTATTCAGGTCTCTTGATTGACAAGTATTTTACAGATTTGTTCTCTAAGAATCTACGAATATAATTACATATAGAAATGTGTAGGATTTCGTAGGCATAAACAAGAAACTCTAGATACTTATATATCCTTTGACTGATATGAACAATATTTTGCAGTTTTATTCTCTAACAATCTACCAATATAATTACATACAGAAATGTTAAGGGTTTCGTAGGAATATCTTAGGTTAGGTTAGGTTAGTAAGGGTTTGGTTAGAAGCCGAGCGAAGAGAGCTACCCATCTTCTAGTTTAATGTCAAAACACTATCTTAGGTTAGGTTAGGTTAGTAAGAGTTTGGTTAGAAGAAGCCGAGCGAAGCGAGCTACTCATCTTCTAGTTTAATGTCAAAACACTATCTTAGGTTAGGTCAGGTTAGTAAGGGTTTGGTTAGAAGAGCAAAGCGAGCTACCTATCTCAAATTTTCAAATTTTAAATAAAAATAAACATTTAAAAATATAAATCAATTGCCATTGCATTTTTTATGACCTAGAAACTTCAAAAAATAACTTGAAAATGGCAACTAAAAAATTACAAACAATTTTCAAATAGCACGTATGGCTCAAAATAAAGCACATTTTTCAATAAAAAAAAGTCCTACTGTGAACCCCCACATTTTTTTGGAAATATAATTGGGCACATATTATTACTTCAGTTAACCCACATTCACACAAAAAAAAAATAACAAAAACGCTATAGGCATTTCTGAGAAAAATTTATTTTTCTAGTTTGGTCTTCATATGACCTCTATATGAAAATCAACTTTAAGGCCTAGTATAATTAAAAAAATACATCTAGATATTCACAAAAAAACTTTAAATGACAGATCAATCAAATCCGTCGAGTAGTTTAGGCCCTAGGCTTGACGAAACAATTACACTTCAAACCTACAGACATTTTTTCAAAAACATGTTTTTCGGGTTCCCAGGTATGTGAAACGTGGACAAACATCAAAATCCGGGGGGGTCAAAATCTGACTCATCACTGTACCCTACTCTCAAGAATAATTTTTACTTCCTCGTATGTATAGAGACATATGAGGTAGTAAAAATTATTCTAATATTATATTAATAATTTCAAATGTTCAAATTTTAAATAAAAATAAACATTTAAAATATTATATCAATTGCCAGGGGGTTAATGGTCGGGGGGTTATTGGTACGGGGGGTTAATAGCCCGAGGGTTATTGACGGAGGGTTAATGTCTCGGGGGTTAGTGTCCCGGGGGTTATTGTCCAGGGGGTTAATGGCACGGGGGGGTTATTGACATGGGGAGTTAATGTCCCGGGGGTTATTGACGGAGGGTTAATGTCCCGGGGGTTAGTGTCCCGGGGGTAAATGTCCTAGAATCGTTGAGGAGGTACCACAAACAATTACATAGATAATATATTCAGATTGCAAAAAATTATAATCAAGGCCATGTAGAGCAAAGCGATAAGATTTTCTACGGAAAATATTTTTCATGTATCTTAATTATATAGTTTAAACCAGCTTTATGTTATGACAATAACAAACCGTATTTTACAAATGAAAATAATAAAATTTCCTAGAATATAATTATGCAACACGATCCAAATTACAAAATATTGCAATACCCAAAATTATTCACACAGATAAAATGGCACTACTACCAGTACCTACTATGCACATATAATTTATATATTTTTTTCTGCATTCAGATATGATAATAACCGCAATTTGCTAATTAAAAAATGAGTAAATACATTAAATTAAACATGTAGCACTATTCTTATCTAAACTGAAGCGGAAGGTGTAGAACAGTGTTTCTCAACCGGTGGTCCGCGAACTATTGATGGTCCTTAGCAAAATTTTAGTGGCCCGCGAAAGGTTAATAAATTATTATTTTTGAGATTTTTTGTTCTTTTTTTTATGAATTTTTGTTAATTTTCTTTGTATTTAGTTTATTTTTCAGTGATTTTTTATTACTAAGATATACATAGTCTACATATGCAGTTTTTTTGATTTATTTTTAGGAATCCGCGGTAAAAAAAATAATAATTTACTATTCCGCGGTAGAAAATTAAATATTTTACTGGTCCGCGGTACGTTTTCAGTTGAGAAACACTGGTCTAAAAATTAATAAGTTTGCATCTATACAGTAACAATAAAAATCTTATATCTTATATATTCATCCTAGACTCGTTTATTAATAATTATTCATTGTGGCTGCCATTCTCTTGTAGAAGAACATATGTAGAAGCACCCACTAAGAAGTGATTTTTCGAAATTCTACTCCCAAGGGATGAAAAGGGGTGAAATGTGTTTTCACGAATTCCTTAATATCTCTTAGGTCCGATGGGCTATCTATTTAGTTTTTGCTTACAAGTATTACCCATACAAATGCCAAGAAACTAATTTCAGGATTTTGTCCTAATCAACCGGGGTGGATTATACATCCCGTTGTATTTCCTGTGTTCGTTTAGTTGCAACATTACTTTTTGGCACATAGGTGTCTTTTTAAAATATCTCGAAATGGTTTTGGTAGTTTTTTAAAATTTCACCTTTAAATGGTGAAAAGGGGCAAATTGTGATTTCAAGGATTCCTTAATATCTCTTAGGACCAATAAGATATCGACTTGCTTTTTGCTCACAAACATTACCCATACAAATACCCAAAAATATATTTCAGGATTTTGTCTTAATCAACCTCTAAAGGAGCGGTTCTACAATCGGACTGAATTAAATATCCCGTCGTATTTCTTGTGTTTGTTTAGTTGCAACATTCCTTTTGGGCACATTGGTGTAACTTTCAAATATCTCGCAATGGTTTTGAGAGTTTTTTCAAATTCGCCTTTGAAGGGGTAAATGGATATTTTTTATTCGATATAACGTTCCTGTGACATAGATACATGAAATTCACGTTTCCAAGTTTGACCCCTATGTGGTAAAAAGGAGTAAAATGTTTTTTCACAAATTCCTTAATATCTCTTAGGACAGATGAGATATCGACTAGGTTATTGCTTACAAAGGTTACCCATACACAAGTTTTGAAACAAACTGAGGATTTTACGCTAATGAGACCATCAATATACTGTAGCGAGGCACGGGTTTTCAGCTAATTTATAATAATTAATATTGCAATTTTCAATGTATATTGTTCATTTCTCTGTATATTATATAAAATGTGCAAGTGTGATATTTATATAAATATCTATACTTTTTTTTGTATATTTTATAGTTACAATAAATATATTATTATTATTATTATCATAAATCCACGGAACATCGCGAATGTTAAGTTTTGCCAGTAAATGACAACCAGATACTATATGGCGCCACTGTTATAAGTAAAGCCACTGTAGTCTACCATGCTAAAATGCTAAGTCCCTCTCTTCCGCCTCTCTTTTCCTCCCTCTCCATAACTTATCCTCTCCCTCCTTCCCTCTCTCACCTCTCTTTTATATCTCTTTCTCTCTCTCTTTCTTTCTCTCTCTATCTGTCTCATTCTCACTCATGTCGTTAATTTTCAGTGGTGAGGAATTGTGACAAATTAGTTTCTGTGTGATGGTACACTACACTATTTTAAATATTGGTACTTACCAAGGACTGACATGGGGAAACTTACAAAGTCAAATTACTAAGAAATAATTCCAAATTTCCTGTTTATTATAAAATATGCTTCAATAATAAATATATTGTCTAGATCTATCAAAGCCATCACAATTATAAAATCACGTTGCATGCACTTGCTATTGTATATGTAGCTATTTGTTTTTCTCTTACCAATGAAATATGAACAAGGGTGGCAATAAAAAAGCCTTTTCTGATAATGGACTGGGACTGAAAACTTATAAAGACACAGAACAAATTAATAAATCGTCAATGTCAAAAATATGCGATTAACGTTTATGGATACATGCGTCATGTACAATTTTTTTGTGTTCAATATCTATGCATTGGAAACATAAATTAGCACAAGAAGGGATTTTATAATAATGCCTGTTTAACCCATAGTAGTGTTTTTATAATTTTATAATTATTGAAAACAAGAAAAAACTCTTGGTGTTTTCCCTTGGCTTGATATCAATTAATGCTCTTCCACTCCTGTTTCTTTGCTTCCGTTAGCAAAATCATTCTCAACGGGGATTTTGGTTTTCAAATTTAAATAATTATTCTTATCGATAAATTTTTGTTTATCTGTTTGTGTTTGTCATGATATAACAAATCTGTCAATATAACAAGTTCATAAATCTTTGGGACTAAACAATTCAAGCTAAAAGCTATTCGTCCCACTTTTTCCTGTGGGAACTAACGTGGAACTGAAATCAAATCTCTACAGACCGACCCTGTCTAGTAACACATATGTATGTCATGTATTCTCTAAGGATGTTGAACAAGAACAAGTCCTGTTACTGCAAATATGTAGATAATTTAACAGTCTTGTATCAAACTCATGTAAAGAGTCACTTGAAATAAGTAACAGAGAAAATTGAGCAGAGCTTACAGCAGCAAAATTGTATTTAAACCCGAGCATAATTTATTACAGAGTACACGAAAGAAGGAGTGAAATAGGAAAACTATTTTTTTCTTTGTTTAGTTGGTAGTGGTAGTTTTGTAATTAGGGTGCATATTTGGAATAACTAAAGATGTATAATATAAGCCGAAAGTTACGAATTTGAGAAAGAGACATATGTCCTCCTCATATACTTCAAGCAGGCTTATGACAGAGTCAAAAGGAAGGAGCTGTATAAAGCCCTAAGAGAATTGGGAATTAGCCAGAAACTAATAAATATGGAACAATTAACATTGCAAAAAACGGTGAATAGAGAGCGAATAAAAAATAATACATCTGAAAAATTCGAGGTTAAAGAGGGAGTCAGACAGGGCGACCCAACGTCATTCTGGAAAAAATAATAAGAAATGCGAAAATTAATAGAACAGGACTACTATACCAAATGAGACACCAATGCTTGGCCTATGCTGACGATAAAAGAAGTAGTAACGAGACAAAGACGAAGTTTATGTCATGGACAGATCAGGAATTCAGAAAAGGGCAATACTTAAACATATGCACGGAAAAAGGAAAGATATATAATTTTGAAAAAGTAGAAAGTTTCCCGTACCTAGAAACCGTATTTACACGTAGTCCAGAGATAAGGACTTAGATACAGACAAAATTAATGGCAGGAAATAAATGTATGCACGCACTAAGTAAACTACTAAGAAGTAAGAATATTTCAAGAAAGACAAAGGTGAGAATCTATAAGACAGTGATACGACCAATAGTCGGATATGGAAGCGAGGCGTGGACTGTAAACATATTAGAACAAAACAGTGTTAAAATATGGATGGAAAAGTGTTACGTAAGATTTTTGGAGTAAAAATGGTGGAAGTGACATGGCTACGAAGAACAAACCAGGATGTAGAAGAAATGTATGGAGAAGCTAATATCGTAGCAGTCATAAAATTTCAACGTCTCCGCTGGCTGAGACCATGTGGAGACATGTGTAGAGAATGCCAGAAACTAGATTACCAAAGTCCGTGATGCAGAGAACAATTGGTGGCAAAAAAGGAGAGGAAGACCGAGGACGAGATGGTGGAAGGAGGTGGAGAAAGATCTAGAACAGCTGAAGATCACTAAATGAAAAGAAAAAACTTAAAATAAGAACGAGTGGAGAAGAACAATCAATCAAGCCATGGGCCTACTAGGCTCGCAGTGCTAATTTATTATTATTAAAGTTGTATAATCTGCTTCATTTAGATAATGCTTTATTTCATGTTGTTTTGTTTGTAAGAGGGTTTTCTAAAAGTCGCATAAACATAGCATTACACATTTTATCCCGAATTTAGAAGATGATGTAAAGGGTATGAGATGGGCATTTGGGGTAGACAGAACGACATCAGGATATATTCTGAGAGAGGAAATGAAGAAGGAAAAGTTGATAGTGGGTGCTGGAGCGAGGGCAGTGAAATATGAGCAGAAAGTCAGAAGGGAAGAGGGTAGTAAAATACTAAGGGAATACTGGAAAGGAAAAATGAAGAAAGAACAAAAAGACAAATTTTCGCCATCGGGAGAGACAAGAAAAATGTACTTTTGGAGGTGTGGAATAGACATAAGAGAAGCAGAGAGAAAGAGTAATGGAGGAACGAATATAATAGAATTGCTCCTTTTCATTTCTAGTACAAGCGCAAAAAAAAAAAAAAAAAACAGACAAAATAGACCAATAGCGGAGTGTGAAAAGACATAAAGAGAATTAGATACGAGTGATCGGAATACCAAGATACTTGAAGGGGAAAGGAAAAAAATCAGGGAGTAGAGTTAAGAGGATGGCGAAGTTAAGGTGGCAACGAAGAAAGGAACGCAAAGCCAGAAAACAAGCTCTGTAGAATGTGTAATGAAGTAGAGGAAACACTTGAAAATTGGATAATTATAGGAAGTTCCAGGCAGTAATTAATGTGAAAATTAAAGTAAATATATAAATATGGAGAATATATATTTTTGACACTTTTGGAATAATTTGTACATATGTCAATCTTGTTTTATTAACAACGCAATAAAAACAAAAACATATAGCGCGAAATATTGGCGCTTAAATTTAAACTCCCCAATAGAAACCTTAGAGCATTTAGCGAAGAGATGCAGAGAGATGGCAGTCTGGGAGGAAGAGATAAAGGAACTGATGAGCGAGAAAGGCAAGGGAGAAAGATGGACGAGAGAACTGGAGGCAAAAAGGAAGGAGATTGGAGAGGCAAGCCGGAATGAGAATAGAAAGAAAGAGAGGGACACTGGAGGAAGAATAAAAAAATTTAATAAAAATTATCTATAATATAATACGCCAACCTGTGTCCTTGTCTGCGTGGGTGCGTGGAAGTTGTCTGAAATCTAAAACAATTGAAGCGAGGTTCCAAAGCTCACCGAGTTTATATTGACATATAACGTAATAATAATAGTTGTTAATTGATTGGTTTACACAAAAATAATAGTAGTATAAATTAAAATTATTAGTAGCAGAAAAATAATTATTTAAAAAAATATTTGGCTTTGATGAAAGTAAGTAAGAAAAATGTGACTTTCTTTTCTTTATTATTATTTTTTAATGCTTTATTATTTTTTTATTTCTACGATTAACGTTTTAAATTATCTAACGTCTTAAATTTTCAAAAATATAAATGTAATGTATTGAATAAAACTAACCTACTCACCAAGAATTACCGGCCGAGTTTGGTCATTCATGTCAGTGTCACTAGGTGACAACTTATTTGTGTGAATTTAAAATTGGTTGGAAATATTTAAAATATTTTGGTAAAAATTACAAATTGATGCATTCAATAGTTTGCACCTTTCAAATTGTATGTCATGTTGGTATAAAAACATGGTAAAAAATTTTCATTTGACATAATGCCATAAAGATAAATAATATTATAGTTATAAGCAGTTCACTTTTGTAAGAACAAACTAGATCTGGTTATTTTGGTGATTTTTATAGTGTATTACTGACTTTTAGAAACTTGGTTATATTGTAAAAATGGCTTTACAGTTTTGGGTTATGTTTGTATTATTTAAGGTTAGTATTATATTTACAAAATATTTAAAATGTCACTATTCAAAATGAAATATGACGAATGATATTTTTTTAAATGACTTATAATCTGACTTTTCAAATTATTTTTCTGTAATATCAACATGACATACAGTTTCAAAGGTGCAAACTGTTGAAAACAAAATTTCCTCTTAGTTTGTTCTTACAAAAGTGAATTGCTTATATAATGATTATAACCAACAAATCTGAACTGGGTTTTACAGCGTAAGGAATATTTTGAAATGACAAATTTACATTTAAAAGTCAATACTACACTATAAAAGTAACCAAAATAACCAGATCTGGTTGGACCTTACAAAAGTAAACGCAATATATTATAGACCGGGAGCTCATGACATTTTTGGTCTCCGATTTCATACAGCATGTCTTTTGGAGGAGAGAATATTTACCCTGTGACAACAAAAAAGGGATGGTACTAAACCCCTGCACGCTTTCCGGTCACAGGGAAAATTGCATTTCCACTTGCACAAAATTTTTGTGTTTTTCTCTGATTTAATATTGCTTGCCCTTTTGTCAAAAGAAAGTTATAACAAATTTAAAGTATTTTAATTATAGGCATGCGATTCGGAGGGTCCCAAAGGGCTCAAACCGTCATGTGATCTTGTAATAAAAAAATATGATTTTCCGCTTTTCATACAGCATGCCTATAATTAAAAGACTTTAAATTTGTTATAACTTTCTTATGAAAACGCGGAAAATCATATTTTTTTATTACAGGATCACATGACCGTTTGAGCCCTTTGGGACCCTCCGAATCGCATGCATATATTTAAAAGACTTTAAATTTGTTATAACTTTCTTTTGACAAAAGGGCAAGCAATATTAAATCAGAGAAAAGCACAAAAATTTTGTGTTTAAGTGGAAATGCAATTTTCCCTATGACCGGAAAGCGTGCAGGGGTTTAGTACCATCCCTTTTTTGTTGTCACAGGGTAAATATTCTCTCCTCCAAAAGGCATGCTGTATGAAATCGGAGACCAAAAACTGGCATGAGCTCCCGGTCTATTATAACGGGCAAACAATTACATTTTACTGTGTAATAGTTTCTCACGATATATTTCAAACTGATTTGATAAGTACGCTTTTTTCCGTGTGTGTATTTTTTCATGTGCGCTTTTTTCCGTGTGTGTATTTTTTCATGTGCGCTTTTTTCCGTGTGCATATTTTTATATTATATAAGAAATTGGAAAATTTATTTTAATAAATATATTTTAAATTTAACGTTTCAAATCATTTTAAATTTTATTATTATAAAGGTAATGCACGAGTGAAAATGAATCGTTTTCCCATCTTAAAAAGTTAATGAATAAATAATTCGGAATAATACTCATTATTTGTCCAGTTTTTAATAATGGGCGAAGAGTTGATTCAATTTGAATTGGATGAAGTTAGGCGTATGGCTAGAGAAAGTAGTCTGAGGTATCGAGCAACTTCCACATTAAGATAATGATTTGTTTGCCAACACAGTTGGCAACGGGTCCACTAGTTGTTATAATATTCATATTGAGATGTTATTTTTATTTCTTTCTAGTAATATACCTAATACCCTACACGCCGCAAGGCCTAGAGGAAAAAAAGAAAGAAAAATATTTTTTGTCTCTTTGCGGATTCTCTGCGCACTCGTACACCTAGTTGCAAAAAAAAAGTAAGGCTAAAAGTTAAAATTGCTGAGACATGTTAACCGATTGAACGAGGCAATAAAAAGAATTTATGAAATCAAAATAGAGTATAAGTGAACAAATCCAAAAGGATTTGAAACATACGAAGGCCCAAAATTGGAGAACACCATTACAATTGTTGCGATGGACCAAACTGCTATCTATTGAGGAAGACAAATAGCAAAATAAATGTATAGTGTGGAGTAAGATCTAAGCCAACTGAAGATCTAAAACTGGAAAGTATCAGCAGAAGATACAAGTAGGATATGACTGCTTGAGGAAACCTTTCATTATGTATCAAATGACTCGTTAAATTTTAAAATAATTAACTTCTTTAAACACTACAAAAAGTTCAATAACTTTTGAAAAAAATATTCTTATAAAATCGTTCAACTACAAGAAAAAAGGTGTCTTTCAAACATTTGTAAAGCTAAATGTTTAGGGTGGACTCAAGCCTGTAAGCCTTCCTCTGAGCGCGCACTTAAAGTGAGTACTTGAAAGAGCTAAGTGCTTAGAAGTGAGGTAAGAACATACCAAAATCCAACTGGAAAAGGTCAATAACAAGATGGAATAATGTTATGGAGAAGGATTTGAAACAAAAAAATTGGCCAAAATTGGAAATCAGGTTAAGATAAAGGTTCTTGGCGGTGAAGTGAGAAGTGATTGAAGTTGAGATCTTGAACTGATCAAAACCTAACTGGAAAGCAAAGATCACGAGCAACATTTGAAACAACAATGATAAAGTATTATCGCAAGAGAGAAGAGCCCGGAGGTGAATGATTCAGAAGTTAATGTCTTTGGATGTGCCTACTAGAGGACGTAGAAGCCCAACTAGAGTGTAACTGGTCTGCAATATAATGTAAACATACCGAAAGACTTACTGATTTAATTTTTATAATTATGATAATTTAACGTCAAATCCGACTTCCAGTGTGACCACCAAATTATCTTCAACCTTCCTGCCGGACGAAAGGGGCCCTTAAAACGGAAGCCAGTGTCCAAAGTAAATTTTGTTATAACAGCCAAAAAATAGAATGTAAGAACGATAATCTCAAATTGAAATGAAAGTCCTAAGGATTTCTGGTGCTAGACGTAAGTTTTATCCAGAGTTCTATATTATAATAACTAAATTAAATTATATGTCTTGCTAGTTAATCTGGGTTTTTTGAACACTTGGACTCTAAATGTAAATAAAACTTTATAATAGTTTATAATAATGTATTAAAGGTTATAAAAGTCTTAAAAAAGTCTTAACTTCTAATAGGTTCATATTGCCCTTTTAATTTCATGTCCTTTTCAATGTTCTTTTCAGACTTAATTTTGCCCAAGTTAGGGAATTTTACATATTTACATGCTTCAATGTTGGTTATGACAATTGTGGAATTGTCAATAGCAAAGAACCCAGGTTATTTATGTTAATCTGCGCTATATTTATATTTTTATACTTTTTAAGGGAATGCATTTATACGCATGAGGAAGAACAGTCCTTGTATTCTTACAAGGACTGATCATGGGACTGAGCATTATCCATTGTACAAACTATTGTTATTATTATTATTATTTGTAAAAATCTAATTATTTTATCCTGTACCTTGGATATAATAAATAAATTAAATTAAATTAAATGTGTATTACACAAGCACAGTATTACACAATGATAAGTAAAGATTCAGTTTAAAATTAAATTTAAAATCTGTTTAAATCATAAAGTTGAAGTTAGAAGAAAAATGTGCAAAATTAAAAGAACATAATTATGTATATAGAATTAAACTAATTCAAATTCAGTAGATCACCAGAAAGTTGACGCCGAGTACCTCAAAGAATTCAGAACTGCCCGTGCTACTCGCGAACCGAACCGAATAGGTCTGATCTTGGTCTTCACTAAAAGGTAATTCGTATATGCGTTCAAGTAGCATTTCCAGGATTTAAAGATTAAACATTGTCCCAGGAAATTTCAGTGTTCATTAATTAATTAATAATTTTAAACTTAAATCATTTTGAACAATGTAAAAAAAATCAAGTTACCTTTTGTAACTATTTACTTATTTACCATTATCCTAACTCTGAAATCTTTTTGTCTAATACAATTTAATCTATATATATATAAAAGCAAGTGTCCTGACTGACTGACTCATCACCGCCCAGCCCGAACCCTTGGGCCTAGAAACTTGAAATTTGGAGAGTATATTCCCTCCATGACGTAAGCACCCACTAAGAAGGTATTTTTCGAAATTCAACCCCTAAGGGGCGAAAAGGGGTGAAATGTGATTTCACGGATTCTTTAATATCTCTTCGGGTCGATGGGATATCGACTTAGTTTTTGCTTACAAAGATTACACGTACATATGCCGAAAAACTAATTTCAGGATTTTGTCCTAATCAACCCCTAAAAGCGTGAATCTACAATCGGGGTGAATTTTACATCCCGTTGTATTTCCTGTGTTTGTTGAGTTACAAGGTTTATTTTTGGCACATAGGTGTCTTTTTATAATATCTCGAAATGGTTTTGACAGTTTTTTAAAATTTCACCCCTAAAGGGTGAAAAGGGGTAATATGTGATTTCAGGGATTCTTTAATATCTCTTAGGACCAATAAGATATCCACTTGCTTTTTGCTTACAAAAAATACCCATACAAAACCGAAAAACTAATTCCAGCATTTTGTCCTTATCAACCCCTAAAAGGGTGAATCTACAATTGGGGTGAATAATACATCCCGTCGTATTTCCTGTGATTGTTGAGATGTAACATTACTTTTTGGCACATAGGTGTATTTTTAAAATATTTCGAAATAGTTTTGACAGTTTTTTTAAATTTCAGCCCCAAAGGGTGAAAAAGGGTGACATGTGATTTCAAGGATTCCTTAATATTTCTTAGGACCAATAAGATATCGACTTGGTTTTTTCTTACAATAATTACTCATACAAATGCCAAAAAACTTATTTCAGGATTTTGTCCTAATCAACCCCTAAAGGCGCAAATCTACAAACGGGGTGAATTATACATCCCGTCGTATTTCATATGTTTGTTGAGCTATAAAATTTATTTTTAGGACGTAGGTGTCTTTTTAAAATATCTCGAAATGGTATTAACAGTTTTTTAAAATTACATCCATAAAGGGCGAAAAGGGGTGAAATGTTAATTCAATGATTTCTTAATATCTCTTAGGACCAATAACATACCGACTTGGTTTTTGCTTACAAAGATTACTCATACAAATGCCGAAAAACTTATTTCAGGA
Organism: Liopterus haemorrhoidalis; assembly: GCA_963971575.1. Lineage (NCBI taxonomy): Eukaryota > Metazoa > Arthropoda > Insecta > Coleoptera > Dytiscidae > Liopterus > Liopterus haemorrhoidalis. The sequence continues at coordinate 35,990,666 of OZ020617.1, forward strand.
TTTTGCCTAATCAACCCCTGAAGGTGTGAATCTACAAACGGGGTGAATTATACATCCCGTCGTATTTCCTGTGTTCGTTTAGTTGCAACATTACTTTTTGGCACATAGGTGTTTTTTTTTTAATATCTCGAAATGATTTCGACATTTTTTTTAAATGTCACCTCTTAAGGGTGAAAAGGGGTGAAATGTGATTTCAGTAATTCTTTAATTCTTTTAGGACCAATAAGTTACCGACTTGGTGTTTGCTTACAAAAATTATCCATACAAATGCCGAAAAACTTATTTCAGGATTTCGTCCTAATCAACCCTTAAAGGGGTGATTCTACAAACGGGGTAGATTATACATCGCTTCGTATTTCCTGTGTTTGTTGAGTTATAACGTTTCTTTTTCGCACATAGGTGTCTTTTTAAAATTTCTCCAAATGGTTTTAACAGTTTTTTACCTTAACAAATATCACCCCTTAAGGGTAAAAAGAGGGAATTGTGATTTCAAGGACGCCTTAATATCTTCTAAGATCAATAAGATAAAGACTTGGTTTTTGTTTATAAAGATTACCCATACAAATGCCGAAAAATAAATTTCAGGATTTTACCTTAATTAACTCCTAAAGGGGTGAATCTACATTTGGGGTGAATTATAGAACCCTTTGTATTTCCAGCGGTTGTTGAGTTATAACATTCCATTTTGGCATATATGTGTTTTGACAGTTTTCTTTCACTCCTAAAGGGTAAATTAGTATTTTTTTGTTAGAAATAAAAAATTCGGAGAGTACATTTTTCAGTATGACGTAAGTACGCACTAAGAAAGGATTTTTTCAAGTTCGACCCCTATCTGGTGAAAAGGAATAAAATGTTTTTTCACGGATTCCTCAATATCTCTTAGGACAGATGAGAATTCGACTAGATTTTTTGTTACAAAGGGTACCCATACACAAGTTTAAAAACAAACTGCTGATTTTATGCCAATGAGACCATCAATATACCATAGCGAAGCACGGGTTTTCAGCTAGTCTTTTGATAAATTCTAAAATGTTCTTTGCGGGCTAAAATGGACTCTGGACGAGCTAAACGATTCGTTAAAAGAGAAAAAAATGATACAATAGTGTGAAACAGGATAAAACAACTGATGTTCTAGGACAAGAAATCATTATTACAAGTGCATAATAACGAGTTCTTGAGGAAGTCAAAACCCAAGTGTGCAAGACTTGAAACAAAAAGAGTGTGAACACAGATCTGAAATAACTAACGGTCCAGAATACCCTATCACAGATTAATGCTTGATGACGAATTTTTTAGGAAGACAAAACTCATGAGAAAGTATGGAGAGAGAATATCAAACTCTTCAAAAATTTAACTAAAAAGAAACTTTAACTATTCTTCACACACTGTAAACGAGAAGTTGCTTAGATCTTTTATTAACTTTAGCTCTCCCATAAAAATCGTCACCATGAAAATTAAAATTTATAGTTCTCTCAGTTGTTTGTGGTCAGTAAATTCTTCTTAAGTACATCCCTGCAAATTTTTCTAGTACACAGCTTTTACTTTAAACAAAAATAAATTACAGAACTCGTATTTTTTATTTTTCTCAGCAGTACTCATTGTTTCGTAAATACTTAAATTTGTAGACGTCAGTTTAATTAGGACACTAGCACACTCAAGAGTTAAAAATGAAAACCATTTAGTTTCATTATATCTAACTAGCCCAGAACCTAGATATTTTCTCTGTCCCTGTTCTAGAGATAATGATGAAAGTGGCTTGTAAGCTAAGGTTTGGACCTTAATTGTGGCCGACAAACCCAATTTAGGCGTAATATAGTTAATGAAAGATCAAAGGAAGGAACTATTAACGCTAATACAATATTATGATAAAATATCTTTAAATTGAATTTGGATATAAATTGAAATGGAGAGCTGGATAAGATATATGGGATGAGGTAATTTAATTGATTCGTTCTATTGAAGCTTTGTTTAAGCGTAACATTAAAGAGAATGGATTTATGTTTGGCAAAACATGTTATATATGTGACATAATATAATGAGTGGCGTGATATGAAAGTGGTGAGTTTATGTGATTTCACATCGTGGAGAAGTAATGTAATGAATCTCTTAGAACACCTTGACAAAATATTTAAAAATTCGAAAATCAATCCATTATGCATTTAATTTCATTTGTTATGCAGGAAATATTTTAGGGTTTCAAAATTATTAGAATTGTGCATTGTTCAATGTTTCTTTGTTTTATTCAAAATTTGACTGATAATAGAAAAATTGAATACAATTAAAATTTTAAACACTGTTATTTCCTGGAATTTGTTATACTTGGTATATAAACTTCTTTCAACTTAGAATAAGAGATCAGATTAGTTAGATAGGCTGTTGCAGGAGGTAGTACTGCAGGTGACGTCTCTCCATGTGACTACCCTGAACACTGTACCCAGGCTAGCTCAGGTGCTGGGTTCTGTGTATACCGTCTCGGCTTGAAGAGCCTCGTCGCACTACTGTCTGAAAAAGATTGTGTTACCCTAAGGATTGTTACAAATGAACAGCAAAGTGTGAAGTTATATATTTATTTAACAAGGAATACGATAACAATGTAAAATATGAAATAACAGTACAAAGATATATAGTTAGATAAGGAGTGTGACTAGGAGTTGAGAAAGGACGGCGAGCGTCGTTGTGGTATCCGTCGTGGACGTTGTAGTAACGATGAGTTATTGGTGGCAGCGCCAGAATGGTTAATGGTGGCAGCGCCGAGGTAAGTGGCGATGCGTGTGTTTTGCCGATAGCGCCGAAGCGAAGTCTGTGGTCCGTCATGGACGTAGTACGTGGGGCTAAGCATAGCGCTCACGCACGGTTGATAGAGGCGACGTATGGTAGTGCCGGAGGGTGGAAATATGCGGCGGGAATACCGTGAAAGGCGTATCGTTGTAAAGGGGCCGTAGCGCTGTTTAATTGAAGTAATGTCGGAGGCGGTGGCGCATCTTGCCGTATAGCGAGATGGGCTAGAGTTCCTTGCCAAGTAGCACGGTGAAGCGATGATACCGGACCTTGCCGTATAGCGAGGTGGGTGAGGATTCCTTGCCAAGTAGCGAGGCGAAGCGATGGTTCTTGCCAGATAGCGATACGAAGCGTTGATTCTTGCCAAATAGCGAGACGAAGCGTTGTGAGTGTATAAATTCTTTTTTCGGGATCACTTTCCATATAGCGAGAGCAGTGATGATGGTAACTGGTGGCTTCGTAGGAACTGATGACTAGTTGAGTAGTTGATGTTTCGCGACCGATTGGTGGTTGTGTCTAGAGACTAGTAGACTGGTCGCCTCATAGCGACTGATTAAACAGTGATTTGGAGTTTGAAGATCGTTTCTTATACAACTTTGGTTTTGGAGTGAGGGAATGAATTTTAGTGGAATGGTTAACTAGGCCACGCCCAGTTATGCAAAAATGATCTTTATTAATAATAAAGATTCTAAATATCAATTTAGGGCTGATTTACGGATCGCGATCGATAGATAATCTCTCGGTGAATCTAATGATGGGTGATAGATTGCGGTACGGCCTGTAGAACGCGAGATATCAGCGATAACAAGGAAGATAGATAGCTTCAGTTCGGTCCGCGACTAGCACGTGGTAACTCTGAATTCTTGAGGGATACTCTTGGTCAATTATCCGGTGGTCTATAAGATTCATTCAAGCCTAACATTTTATTGAACTTTTACTTTTCAAATATATTTAAATTTTACATTTAGTGTTAATAAACTCAAATTTAGCAACTGAAAAAGAACATTCTTACAAAATGGAAGGAAGAATGGAGGAACATCCAAAACAATCACCTTAGAACCATCAAAGAAGAGGCCAAGTTGTGGGACTTTAGACAAAACAGAAAGGACCAAACAATATTGACAAACCTTGCTGACCCGTAAGTACATTTTTGAAAAATCTGACCCTAGCACTTGAACTGACTGCCAAGTACGCCTAGCAGTGGATCACATCATAATATCCTGTCCAAAATATAATGCTGAGAGAATAAAAAATAATATACCGACAACACTAAAACAAGCACTGGCTCCAACCAAGACTTCAGAAAATCAGACGCTTCATTTCCTTAAAGACATATACATCTCCCACCTCATATAATATCTGTTTACCTATCTCTTTATTTACTCAATGTTTAAATACTCCCAATTTTTTTAATACTTACTACCTATAATTGTAACCAATATACATGTATACAATATTATTACTCTAAAAATGTAATTGTACTTAATTGCTAATAGCCCCGTAGCACTTAAATTAAATAAAAAAAAAAAAAACTCAGACTTAATACTGGAACGTCTTTTATTGAATGTGGTGTATTTCCTTATAAGTGTAAATAACAACTGAGATTAACCACTAGATGGCCCGTCTATCGGTTGGTAAGTACTAAAATATATGATTGAATTCACTTATCATAATGTTGAACCCTGGATAACTCACGCCTCGCACTTGAATCCCTGATTCCGATATCTCATTTTAGTGTGAAATCATTATAATTATGAAACAGATACTCAAAATTTAACTGCTTGCTATAGCAATATTATCAATCACATTTAGTTCTTGCTCCTTTTCTGTTTTGAAAGATTGTAGTTTGAATTTCCCGCATTTAGTTTCTGTAGGCATTATGGTCCCATATGATTAATTATTTGCCATTTGTGGAACTGGTGCTGACGGAACCACATGGTCTCATAATTATCTTATTACATCTTTGATATTTTTGAGTTTATTTGCACAATTCTTTAATTGTTTTGTTTCCTCACGGGTTACCTATTTGGTGAGTAATTTATTTTTTGTTTTCAGATTTTGAAGAATTGGGGCGACTTTACTTGACTAATATCCATTTTCCTTGTGGTTCCTTCTTCCTAGTTCCATAAAATCAAAATTTTTATTTTCTTTTAAATTTCAAATAACATGTGTTTAAACAGAGTTTGGGACTCTCTGGGGAAATAGAGTCTTTGGGTTTGATATACAATTTGGGGTACTCATTTCGCAAGATCTTTGTGCGTACCATCGATTTTTGGGGAATTAGTACGTCGGATTGTATGATGATTTATTTCTCTATGTCCTTTTAGGTTTCTCACTGTTTTTTTTTTTTTTCGGTGCTTGTACCGATGAATATTGTCCTTGTTGTTACTATTTATGTATTTTAACAGGTGTTTAGCTCTCAGGGGGTTTTGAACGTCGGTCTTGATATACCGTTTGAGGTACCATTATCTCATTACCCTTGTGCGTACCATTGATTTTGGGGGATTGGTACGTCAAATTGTATGATTGTTCCGGATTTCATTGCCTGTTTTGGGTTTTTTTCACTGGTTTACCTGGATGTGGAGGTTTATGATTTTAAGATTGATTATTGCATCATGTTGTACAGGGAGTGACACTGTCAACCTTGCGATTTGTGCGTACCAGATTGTCAGGGAGGAGAGTGTGACTGCCTGTCATATTGATGCGGTAGTCGGTTTTACTATCATTCATAATGTATGAATTTTGTTAATCTTTGATATTATTATATTTATCACTAGTCTTTTTGTTTAAAATTTTAAATTTAACTAACAGTCGTTACCATTGGTTCTTATATAATATAATATTTAAATTTCAAGTGCCAAATTTTTTGTCAATGTTAATTCTGCAATTTCACCATCCTTGGAGATGACTGATGTACATGTTGTTAGAGTGACGTTTAACTAACATAAGTAAATTAATTTATAATTATATAAGATTGTTACTTTATTGTTATGTTATTGTTATAGCACCTGAAGAAACAATGTTGTTGGTGAAACGTTGTGTTCTTTAAAATAAACGCGTCTTGTTTAAAAAGCTGAATGAAATTATTTCCTAATTCTACCATTATACAAACTGGACGTTAAATAACTATTCTACAATTATATAAATTGAATAGTAAGCATTTCGAGATGTTAAACCACTGGCTCGCTCCAGTAACATAAATGTTTTCTTATGTTTTGTTATGTTATTTTCGCTAATTGTGCAGTTAATTCATGTACTTATAAATATTTTTTTCTTAACTTATTTGTACTAATAATTATCTCTTCTCAATAAAAAAGAACTAGTACAAGAGTTAAGATTATATAAAACATTTAACTGTATGTGACAAACAGTGCTTCACAATCGACGTGTTTGTAGGTTAATAATATGTAGGTTAGAAGTTTAGTGACTACTCTGTACATTCTTTTGTGTTATTTGCGTAATTTATACATTTTAAGTATATTTAAGGCAGTATATTATACTAGCAAATAATAGAAAACATAATAATAATATAAAAAATATTTTACCCACAGGATAAAAAATGCTAACCGTGAACTCTAGCATATTTCTGTTTATACACTTATTATGATTTGTAATCATTTGTTACGTCTAATTTTATAAGATTTATTGTGCTTCAACACACTTTTTATTTATTTTATCTTAACTTTAATTTTTTTTTTTTTGTATTTCAAAAAAAGATATTTTCGGTGAAAATGTAAGATCGATACAATAAGATGCAATTTCGACAATTCCAATTAACCGTACATTGTCAGATTTAAAATGAAATTTTACGTCTATTTACACAATGGAAACTTTTTAATTCTCACTGACATACAAAATATACAAGTTAGAAACAACGTGGACATAAAAACAACATAATTAGAGGTGCCAAATTTAAATAATGCCCATGAGGAAGATCAGTACTTGTATTGTTTGATGGGCCTTTGGTCCACAAATTGTTATTATTATTACTCGTAAAATTATATTTGTATTATTTTGTACTTTGGATGTAAAATAAATAAATTAAAAATAATAATAATAATGCTAATTTGAAAATCGTATGTTTAAAATAGTGTAAGGTGATTATTTTTTTGAGAAGGCAATTTGTGAAGGAATTCATATACCATATACGAGGGAAGAGGTATAAAAGATAGAAAAAATACATTTACAATTTAATTTAATAATGTGGCTACTATCGTTTAGAAACCGCGACAAAAAAATAACAATTTAATAAATAACATCGCAAAAAAATAAATTACACTGATAACTACATATATAAGGTAAATATAAACATTTTAATAGCAAAATTCAAAAATTAAAACTATATTAAACTATATAAAAAATAAATTATAGAAAAAGTAGAGCACTGACAGCTAAATAGATGTAAAGTAAGTTAGAAATAAAAATGCAGGACACTTTGGGTGACCTTATAATGGGGCGGGACATTGAATCATAATGTAGGATATATTGTGATACCTCCAAGACGTGAAATAAAGCCATGTGGATCACGTGATTAGACTGATCTATACAATTTGATCATATCAATTATTAATCAAGAGGGTCATGACTGATGGAAGAAGTAGATAATAGGCCTCTCTTGTAAATAATTTTATCTACGACCATACAATAATAAATGCATTAGGTGTCCAACCGTAAATAAATCATGCTGCTCACATTGCAACAAGTGTAAAAAAATGACGCTCATGCGTGCTCACCCCGAAGGATTAATGTTTTTTTCCACTGCAAGTTTTTAATTAGTAAGTTATTTAGTTAGTTAGCAGCAATGATGACTATTTGCGCCTCATACAGCCCATCTTTACTTATAACTATAGGGGATTATTAGGATAAAATAAAAATGCCAGTGTTAGAATTTTTAAATGATTCTGAATTTGTCCTAATGACAATGGTGCTAACATAGAGAATAGTCATATAGAATGGTTGATAATAAGAGGGATTGTTGGTCACATTGACAAGATGGATGACCTCTTTGGGGTAAAAATAATCTCTTAAGTGAAGAAAAAGTACGTGACTATATATAAAATATAAAATATATAAAATAACTAAGGTTGTAAAATAAATTGAATTGTAAAATATGTTAAACCCGAAGGAAATTAGCAATAAAACAAAATATATTAGATAGGTCATAAACAAAGTGCCGCCACAACTAGAATATTATTTACAAGTTAGAATGAATAAACGATAAATAACAGTATTTTAAACATTGTTGTAGATTACAATAAGCTGATGGTTCGGTAGCCATCTTGTGACGTCGGTTCTGAAGTTTGACATTCAGAATTTCTGTGTTTTTAAATTAAATTTACTAATTTTTTAATTATAAAATTATATAGTTGTAGATAAAATATTATATTTGACTCGGATGATTACAATCCTCGTCCAGTGGTAAACCTCATCCTCGTGAAATATAGCATGTTTGCCTCCATTATATACTTGTTAAATAAAATACTATTCAAATATTAATATTATTGTAACATCCAAATTTTAAATAAAATAACTTTTTAAATAATGGATAAAATATCCATTATTTAAAAAGTTTTGTACGAAGACTTTTTCTTAAATATGTACCCTCAAAATATTTAATGAAAAAAAAACACCATCGCATTTAATATTATGTACCTCCCCTATTCCCGCTCACGCGACCATAGTAAGTACACTGTATTAGTATGGTACCTTAGTACCTACTCAAAAAGAATTCAAAAATCGTTTTCAAGTTATTGTAACACTTGTAGTAGTTCCATCCTCAGGGTCGTGCGGTGGCATGGAGTAATGGAGCGATCGCTCCAGGTGCCTGGGCCACGAGGGCGCCGTTCAGATATTTCACATTTATTTATTTTTATAATATTTTCATAACAAAAAATTTATTATTTGCTTGTTGCATTTTTATAAATTGGGTTTTATTTATCTTTGTTTTATATTACATTTTATTTGGTTGGGGTACAAATGAGCGGAGACTTTGTCGATATAAATAAAAGAATGTATAGGTAATCGTAAACTTACAATGCATCTAACAGTGCTGTTGTCGCCTATACAAGACTCAGTCGACGCTGCTTTACTTAAAACGATAGCGATAACCAGACAGAGGAGGAATCTTACGCCGAGTGCAAGAAATGTGATAAAATCGTTTGATATGTTCCACAAATGTTTAATTTTTATTAGGCTTTTTTTTAGGATTTATTGGGATTTATTTTAGAATTAATTTTTTAGATCTTTATTAGACTTTTTTTAAAGGATTTATTAGGCTTATTAGTACTGGATTACCGATCCATGTCCCGTTTAATATCGTTCCGGAAACCTATTTACTGTCCCGCATTCAGAAACAGCTCGGAAGCGAGGTGTTTTTATGAAATAAATATAAGCATCTGTTCCAGAAAGCAATTTTAATTTGTGCGGAAGCCGACCTTTGACGTGATCTCCGCTCTGCACACTCACATAAGTAACAATGCACTTCGATAGATAAGGAGCAGACTGTTAGGCGAGGCGGTATAAATGCAATAAATCCGGAAAATTATTATAAAAGATTTGCAGCATCTAATCAAACGTTTTTATTGTACTTAACAATATGTCCCCCTATAGCAATAGACAATAGACAATCCCGTTTAGTGACTGCGTTGTTTTTCATTGTTTTAATAATAATATTATTAAGGTACTAATATCTGTTTACTATTCTCAGTGTTTAATTCTTGGTGTTCAAAACTATTATTGGTGATCAAAACTGTGACTCTGACCTGCACTAATAGTTATTTATTAATTTCGTTACCCTTAACATTTATCAGGTCGCCGAAAAAACGATTTGCAATTTTTATGAGAATTTGCAGAAAGAATATCCCTTTATACAAAGGGGTGTTTCAGTGAAACTTTGCTTAAAATCTTGAAATATAAACATTTATAAAAAATGGTGAGTAGATACTTTTATTTGGAGGGGGGGGGGGGATTACATTCGTAATAAGTTGGTAGCCTTAATAATATGTCACCTCAGTATAAAGGCGCCTTGTAAGAATGTCTGCTCCAGGCGCTAAAATATCACCACACGGCCCTGTCCATCCTGTAGAAATAAAACATTTACTTTTTACCAGTGATCAGATAATATCAACTACAACGAATTTCGATTTTGAAAAAGTCAATTATTACTCTTTTTTTGTATGATATATAATACATAAGTTAACAGACAGCAGGCAAATGTAATTATATTCTGACAAATGTTTTTTCCGCGTTATTTTTTATGTAAAGGTTGTTATTGTGATTTTTTGAATATAACATACATATTTCATGAAAACATGACAGATTTTTTTTATTATTTTAGCTGATATTTGTGAGGAAAGATACCGTATTCAGAAAATGTTTATATACATAATTGTGTACGTGACTACCTTTCTTGCATTCTGCGCCTTCATTATTATTTGAGGACATAGACTGACTTGAATGATACTAATTGTCAGTTATATATTCTTTATTTTCCCTAGACTAAGCGGCGTTTAGGGCACGAACCATTACAAAAAAATTAGAAAAAAAAAAAAAATATGTAACGTACACTATTCTCTACTATCCGATCTCCTTCCTTGCCTCCAGTTCTCTCGTCCATCTTTCTTCCTTACTTTCCTCATTCATCATTTCTTTGTTCTTCTTCCAGTGTCCCTAGCTTTCTTCCTATTCTCCTTCCGGCTTCCCTCTTCTATCTCCTTCCTTCTTGCCACCAGTTCTCTCGCCCATATTTCTCTCTTGCCTTCCTCACTCATCAGTTCATTTACCCTTTCTTCCCAGACTGCCTTCCTTCTGCTTCTCCTTCCTAAATGCTCCAAGGTTTCCTCTTCTTCCTTGCACATTCTACTTAGCCTGTCCTCTGGCTTTGCGCAGTATCTGTTGCTCCTCTCTTCGGTGCCTTAACCTCGCTATCTTCCTGACTCTACCCCTGATCTTTCTCTTTTCCCCTTCAGGTATCTCAGTATTCCTATCACTCTTATCTCTTTATATCTCTTAACTGTCAGCGATTTGTCAATTCTGTCTGTTCTTTCCTGTTCTTGTACCTCCTTATGCTTTTTTCTAAATTCTTCTACTAGTGAGTTTTATTGTGAATAATCTAACGATGAGCGAATGACTCAAATGACTCCTATTTAACCCATTATATATAAATACTTATTATATATATATATAATAAGTATATATATATATATATATATATATATATATATATATATATATATATATATATATATATATATATATATATATATATATATATATATATACTTATTATCTGTACCTTTATTTATGACCCATAATATAAATAAACCACTTCAAGTGCATACAAACAAAATAGTCTTAGTTTAAGGCAGCAGTCTGACTGATCGAGCGCCGTCGTGTAACGCAGTGCCGAGTCGTGTAGTGTCATTTAAAAATTTAAAAGCTGGTCTGACTGATCAAGTACTGTCGAGTATTATCGATCATTCAGTGTCAAGTAAATTTGTTTCTCACTTGTCATATATTGCATATTCCAACCTAAAATAATACTATCAAACAGTTAATACTAATTAGCGAGTCCATCTTACTCTATATTGTAATTTTGTTTTTTTTTTTGACGTTCCAACTGTCAAATAATATATGGTTATGAACTGTATATGCTTAAATGCGCATGTGCTATTGCCTCGAGCGTCGTGTGAAATTCAAACCGGTTTGAAATACAAACAACTTGATGCTACTTGGTATCAAACGATGGTTCAGTGCGACTCATGCCCTTAGTTAACGTGTGTTTGAAATTTGCTCGACAGCAAACGATCGACAGCACTCGATCAGTCAGACCGCGGCCTAAAGAAAGCAGCGTCAAGTTAAATATTTACCTCCGGTGCATTATGGAAGAATTGTAACTATAATTTTAATTTCTATGCATGAACATATTTTGTTATATGTCAAAATTTAAAGAAAAACATTCATTTTGAATGTTGCTTGGGAAAGGTTTTGGTTCTGAAATGTTCAAAATTGGACTTGAAAGTACGTGGCAACTAAAGTGGCCGGCGGGCACTTACATAATTTATTTAATAAGCGCTTATGAAAATTATGTTATGAACGACTTTTGTTATTTATTATTATTATTATTTCTTTAAGTTGCCATAGAGACAACTTAAAGGACGTGAACTTAAAGGGAAAGGACTTTTTCTTCATGAAATTCTGGCAGTTACTGAAGAAGATGAAGTAATTCCAGAGTCAATTACAGTATGCCCACCTGAAGAATATTGCATTGACACGGATCAAGGAGGAGATGTTGATCTAGGATTAGTTGAGCCTATGACCCTTCCTGCTGGGGTAATATTATATTTTGACAATTTGTTTACTTCGGGAAATTTACTACAAGAACTAATTTTAAGAGGTTTGGGCGGGAATGGAACATTGCACCTAAAACGCATATCTCCATCAATGATACTTGAAGATAAAAAATTCTGGAGTAAAAAATCTCTGCATGCGATAATTTACAGGCTGTTAGATGGAAAGATAATAGTGTTTTCACTGTTTTGACAAAGTGATATTCTATAAATCCAATGAAAACAGCATCACGAAACTCTCGGGCAGAAAAGAAGACCATATCTGTGCCAGTTCCAGGTCCGATTGCTAACTATAATACTAATATGGGCGGTGTAGACATATCGGATCAATTTGTATCTACTTATGGATGTAGTATAAGAACTAAAAAATGGTGGTGGCCATTCTTTTCTTGGGCAGTTGGCATATCCTGCGTTTAAGGATGGTTATTATACTGCCGTTTAGGCAATGAAATACCACTTTTAGGGTTTAGACGGCAATGTGCTGTTTTTATTCTTAAATCTTTTGGTACTCCAAAAGTACAACTTGGAAATAGGCCATCAATAGAGTTTTCTCCTGTGCTAAATGAACTACGAACAGACCGTACTGACCATATTGTTGAACATGGGGAATCAAAATATCGTCGGTGTCGTGTATCTAATAAAAAAACAATATATATTTGCCGAAAATGTGATGCACCGCTACATCCAGTTGCTTGTTTTAAAACTTTTTATTCTTAATAACATAAAATAAATGAAAAAAATAATGTTACTTTCATAGTAACATAAAATTTTGTATTTCTTAAAAACTTGTTTGTTTTTCATTTTTTTTACATCTATCTGCCCGTCGTCAACTATAGTTGCCAGCTAATATTTCGTAAGGGGTATATTTTTTGTAAATGAATTACCTTTGCCTTTACTAGTTGAATGAATTGCCTTTACTAGTTGTATACTGATATTTTAGAATGATTTTGCTATAAATATCTTGAAAATAACATCTACAGAATTACGGGCTCTAATGGGTTAAAATAGTACATTTTGTAAAGTATCTCTTGCAACTCCCTTCATCCACATATGGCAATGGAAAATTATAAAGGAAAAAAAAAAATCTTTATGAGCAGTTTGCAAGGAATAATAATAATAATAGGATTCAAATCTATAGGATACAATCCCGCTAGCCGGGCCCGCCACAGGTGGACACCCGAGGAGCAGGAAGACCTGCTTCAGGTTTACGAGGCAGCGTCACCCCATCGCAGAGGCTACATGGTCAGAGTCCACTCACAATGGTGTGAAAATCATCCCGAGCTGGACTTCATGACGCAACAAAATCTGCGCGACCAAGTAGCACGCCTGCAACGCAGGATGAGGCGATCGAGACGAAGAGGTTGTCCCAAATACCAGTACAGCCATCGACACCTGCAAGCCCACCAACGAGAGGTGGGCAGATAGCCACTGGGTCTTCCCCAGTTAATGCAAGAATAACATCCTCTTCACCGGAAAAAAATCTTTCTGAGGATTTTCTAGCCTTTCTCTCGCCTCATTCTGAACGCACCCGACTTGGACACAATAAGTTCAAAGTTCGTGCTGATGACCTCACGCGACTTAATCAACTTATTGACAAGCAAATTTCGCCTCAGAGTAGTCTCTGGGAAATCGACTGTGCTGTATACGCTGCAGCAGCTGTGCTGACGCCAAAGCGGGCTTTGGCCTCTAAGGCTTTTAACGGCAAACTGCGTATACAGCAATTAGAGAAGAAAATGACGCGTTCACGCCAGGAAGCTTCTCATATTTAGTGTGCTATTGATGCTTTACAAAGTATTAAGCCGCTAAGTGCGAATACTAAGCGCATAATACATCAATTGCGCATAAAGCATCACACACTGAATTTGTCCACTCTCTCTCGGCTAAAGCAGAAAGCGGTGGACAAATTGAGAGTCAACCGGGTTAGGACCATGGAGGAAAATACTATGTTCCTCACGAGCCCGTCACGCCTTTTCATGGCCAAACCTGAGGTTTCTGAACCGTTGTTATCAGTCGACAGGACAGAGATATTCTGGAGGGAGCTTTATGAACACGAGACGATCGTGCAAGACACTCCAGTTTTAGAGATATTTGAGGAATTCTGTACAAAACATCTTACAGATCCTCCAGCATGCCCCCCTGTTACCGCGGAAGAAGTAACACGTGCTATTTCAAAAATGCCCAATATTGCTGCACTGTGGTATTTATATTTAAACGCGTGCAAAATACGATTAACAACACCGACAAAAAGAATGCTCGATTTTTATCATTCATTGCACAATTTTTACAACGAGTTTTCAATATAATTAATATAAATCTAAATTGCACTTTTCTCAGTTATTTTGTGATGTAAGGTTTTGACTTGTTTATATCGTTGAATTCAGAATGAAATTCACTTCCAAATTAGATAACCTCTGGTTGAAACAAAAAATTGTTTGCTTGTTAATATTACCTTATAAAATGGCACTAGTAGGTGTATGTTCTGGAGATAACAATAGTAGACAAATTAAAAGAAACACCGTATATGTACATGTACACTGTGTTCTATGCAGGAGTATATGTGTAAATGCACTCTATGATAGACTGTACACATATGTATGTGCATGTACACTGTTCCTAACAAGTGTGTGTGGATGCATTGTTCTGAACAAGCAAATATGAGTATATATAATGCGTGAAGAAAGGTATACATGTATATTCATAATTAAAAAGCTCTAACACCCACAGAGTCTAATCCTTTTGATACTTGCCTATCTGCGTTAGATGAATAATTTCAACTTATGCTGATAAAGTGACAGTTACTTCATAATTTTGAAAACTATTTTACAACTTTTAAGGGCATAGGCCTCCCCAAAACTTTTCCATTTATTTTTGTCCTTCTAATTTTTGTCCGCTAATATTGGTCACAAAGAACTTTTTCTGTATTCTTTTCTCCACGACCACTATAGAATTTACCAATTCTAAAATCAATTTTGACTAAAGAAAGTTAATATTCTAACACAAGAGTTGGAATGTTATTCTAGAGCCCTTATCTTCTTATGCATTTTACGTGTATTTAATTCCATCACTAGTGGTGGAATAACTATTCCAAGCTTGTTGTAATTTGTTATTGTTCAATATAAGGTATGCATTCCTCCGCGCTGAAAAGTAGTGCAAACGGTATATTTACGCGTAGGGATACATTAAAATAAATGCAATGTTTACATTAAATAAATGCAACATAACTTCCTAAAAAAAACTAAAATAGTGGCCGATGTGCGGCATATTAAACTTATCCTTGTACAGAAGAAAGCAGTGAGGGCCATTGTGAATGCATCGAAAACCACCTCATGCAAACCTATTTTCCCATCACTGAAAATTCTTACACTTCATGGCCAGTTTATCTTGCTACAGAGCTTGGAAATGACGAAAAATACCGGTGATCTCAGCACTCGCAAGGAGTCCCACCCCTACAATAAACGCACAAAAGAAGACCTAACGGTGCCAAGATTGCGACTCGAAGAATCAAGAAGGATAAACGTTGGCTTTCATATATTCAACAAAATTCCCAAAAAACTAAGAAGTCTAGGCATGAAACAGTTCAAAATTAAATTCAAAATATTGTTAACAGAAAAACCATATTACTCATTACAAGAATTTTTTAATGAGTAGATGGTACTTAAATTAAAAATTAATTGAAATTATTTTATGTATTATACAAATATAGTATTTAATATCATTATTATTACTCATTAATTATTATTATTAATTATATTTTTTTATATGGACTGGAAATATGGGGATGGCAAGAACATGAAAAAATAGAAAGATTCCAGGAACAATACCTGAACTTTGGGTTTAGACAGACATACCCCAAGTTACATCATTTTGGAAGAAACAAAGAGAGAAAAACTAAGAATAATGACAGGCAAAAGAGCAATGAAGTTCGAAGAAAATATTGCGACCACAGAAAACAATATTTTAAAAGAGTGCTGGAAGGAAAAAGAAAATAATATAACAAAATGGACAATGAAGAAAAATGAATTCCTAGCAAGAAATGGCACATCAAAAGAAGATATCGAAGGGAGAAAAAGAGCTGGGCTAGAAACGATGCTAATGGTGACGGAACGAGATAAAGATGTGCAGAAACAAGAGCAATGGAGTAGAATAACCAAGTCCCGGTACAATCAGTTCTACCAATATATTGCATGTACAGAAGTTCCAAGGTACCTGGCAGAGCCCAACAAACAGCAAAAGATTATTGCTAGATTAAGATGCGGAAATGAAGAGAGTGCAAACTGCTTCTGGACGAAGGAGGAGGAGCAGCTTTGCAGGACTTGCGGTACAGAGATAGAAACTCTTAATCATCTGCGATGCTGTGAAGGACTGCAGTTTGAAAGCAGGGGTCCTTTACAACTTCTGGGAGACCACGGAATAGGAGAGGATTGGATGAGAGCTGTGCTGAAGGCGAGAAAAAAATAAATAAATAGCACAATAATAAATGTTACAATTTATGTAGATTTTAAGCCGAAAGGCAACAAATAAATTATTTTACTACTACTATTTTTTTGTAAGCAAACTTTACAACGTATAGATTTTATGTGACATAACTTGTAATTCTTTGAAGTTAAATAAAGGGTTTATTATTATTATTATTATTATTATCAAAGGCACAGACTTATCAAATACTCCTCGGAACTACCTTGTTAGATTCATTCCTTTATCTTTAGATTATGTAAGTAAATATAGTTTTCTATGAAATATACCATTATTATAAGGTTGGAAATACCTTTTTCTAAATATAATATAACGAAGCAATTTTATAAAATCCTCTATTAAATCATAAGTTTAAGAGGTAGTAAAGTCTTCTATGCATGAATCTACAATATGAACTTTTTACCAATATTTTCGTCCTTCCTCAGATGACTAGATTCCGATGCTGTCGTTTCTTAAACCCTGCTTTTCGAAATAGGTTCGTGCTCAGAGTTAATTGTGTAGCTTAGGACACAATTTCGTTTTTAAATTATGAATGTCACGTGAAAAGTATATCACTGGAACGAATTTATTTTTAAAAATATTATGTTGCATTTATTTTTTTGTATGAATGATGACCAGAATTTAATTTAAGTCTTATAAATTCACTTCTTTACTTACATTTCGTGTACAATTAATTGTGGACCAGGGATGTAAATTGTGTCAAGAATAAAAAATATATTTATAAAGATAATAGTCTGTTATTTTAGCCTTCTAAAATACATCAATTTTGAAATATTAGACTTATGCCTGTATTTATAAATGTTCATAGCTGCATATAACTACGTTATATCAAAACGGATCATTAAAATGTAAAATATATAGAAAATTTCCATAGTAGCGAACCGTTTCTATGGAAATTTGATATAACTAAGCACTATACAGTAATGAACCGTGGCGGTTTTTGCTTTTGTTCAGTTTTTTGCGCAACCCCCAAAAAGACAATGAAAAGAATATTTAATTTTTCGTAATAACTAATTATAGAGTTAAATACTTAAAATGTGTATCTGTTTTTACAGGGATAACTAGACCGGTCAAAACGTCACGCTGACCACGTGGCTTTCATATCTATGGCCGGCAGTCTAAGGGAGAACTTACCTTCTCTGCCCCATATATGCCTATCTAGGTGTTGGGATCCTATTATTTAATTTAATAACTAATAATAAAAGCAAATTATTCATTATGTATAATTCACAAAAAAAAAAGAATCAAACGCTTTCTCCTAAATTCCTATCATAATATATGCCAGTTAGTTTGCACTTAGTATGCAACACAGCAAAAACGCAATGCTTACATTGTATGCCTGCACATTAGTGAATCCACGAACGTAGTTTAAGTCTATTCCAATAAGAAGCTAGTAGGTTGTACGTCGGTTGCAACTTAGTACGCCAGCTACCGTCTTTTGAATTGAAAATTCCAGAGATTGTTTGTGTTAGACTTGTTTAAATTTTGTTTTCCAGCTTAATGTTCTTGCCTTTCCTTATTATCATTAGTTTGGTCATAGCAGACATGGCTAGAACAAAACAATATTTTATTTCCTTTGATCAATCACCCTGGTTAGAAATTACAGATCCCAGTAATAGTATTTCCCAAATGAAATGGCCACCCTCACTTATTGATTCCAATAATAACTAACAGTATAACCATTATACCTCCTGAGTTTATGATTATGTTAATAATAGTTGCCAGGACCGTAAAAATTATTTAAAATAAACGTGTTTTCTTATATGCTATTTAGAATGAACTGTATATACTCACATGACATTTCTTTACATTTTCATTAGGCTTAAGACTGGATATATTTTAATTATAAATATAGGCATGTTTAAAAATCGTTTTGTTTTTATAGTCTATATTAAATACTTCAAATTTGCACAAATAAAATCATTCTTTTTTTGCAACAAAAATAAATCCTAGCAACTTCAAATAATTCCATCAAAACCTAAATTCTTTTGTCTTTTATGAAGACGTTCACAACTACAACATACATAATAAATCAAATATTTACCCTAATTTTACACGAATAAATAAATCAAGATATAGTATTAACTATTATTCTATAAAGTTTATGAATTTGTTACCAGTTTCTACCAAAGAATTAAGTTTAGTAGAATTTGAAAAAACAATTAAAATCTTATTGACTGAAAACCCTATGTATAGTTTTAAGGAATTTTTTGAACTTAATTTATAACTGTATGTATCAATTATTATTTGCCATGTTATTGTAATTTAAGTGATTGAGTGTCCATTAATGATTAATGATTATGTATTATATGTGGACAATAAATAAATATTATTGTAATTATACATATGGCTAACTTTGTATGGTATTTCTATACCGTCTTCTTCCAACTTTTTTATCAAAAGATGCACAGTCGGTACTATATTTTTCGAATTAAAGTCGTTTATTTTATTTATTATTGTTTTGGACATAAAACTATCTATTTTCTTGAAAACTTGTATATCGGGTCGTTTTCCCTGCTGATTTTTGCCACGAACATTGATACGTTGAATTGTTCTCTATGGAGTAATGGAGTATGGTAAGTTTGTCATTACCTTCCGAAACTACGTTTTTATAAACGTTTAGTATCAGAACTTTGCAATCTTCTGACAAATAAATTGTTTATTTTTTTAGTAGCCACGTCCATATTTTCGCATTCTACGTCAAAGTCCACATTTTCGTACTCCAAATCACCTTGCACTGATTCACTATTTTCACTATAGAAATTAGAAATTTCATCAAAATCAAATGGTCGCCATGTTGTTAATGTATGCACGCTAACGTTGTAAATTAACTAACAAACAAGTATAACAACCCCTAAAATTTAGATACAATAGGATTATAAATTTGGAAAATATTCTTAATGGTTTTTAAGAAACTTCAATTGAACTAGTGTTACATCTATTCGATTTAAATTTAGAATTCCCTTAGTACCTCTTATATTCTTTTTACAGCAACGAGCTTTAGGATTGCCATAAACCCATTACCGCATTGTTAAGCTTCTTAACAAGAAATATTATATATAGTATACTCCGCGACGTCTATACCAAGAAAATGAGTAATGTTACTAGTGGGCCAGTGGTTAATGATCATTAGCTTAGTTTTTTTTTTTTTTTATACGTTTAGTCGTAGCCCTAATTCTTCACTTTCATATTCAACTTTTAGTATTAGGTTTTCCAGTTTTTCCACATATTTAACAATGAGTGTGGTGTCGGCCGCCTAATGTAAGTTATTTATTCTACGACCACCAAAAACTACACCACTTTGCCATTCATCTAGGGATTTCATAACAGATTCCTCGTAGATATTAAATAACAGCGGGGAGTGAATTCAGCCATGTCACATGTCTTTGCTGATTTAAAAACTGAATGAGATTTTGTCGCTGATCCTCACTACGTAAGTACAGGCTTCGTGGATATTATTTATTATGAAAATGAGATGTTCAGGAACGCCTATTTATCGCAGTATGGTCTGCAGTTTACTCCATTTAACACAATCTAAGGCTTTCGAATAATCAAGAAAGCACAAATAGGTGGGTAAATGCACCATTAGGTTTCTTGTACCTATGCCATTTGCAACAACCTCTTCAGGTGGTATTTGACATTTAAGATAATGCTTCAGTTTATCGTATAGGATGTTAAACATTATTTTGCTATCGTGCGACATGAGAGCTATCGTCGAATAATTCTCACTTTTCCTGCGGAACCTTTTTTGTGGAAGATGATGAATATTAAAATTGTCCAGTTCATTTGCCATTTTCCAGTCAGCCGACTGAAGAATGAGTCGCCATTATGACGGAAATCTGTAATAAACAATAGCTGACTTGAAATTAGCCGATGGACTTAACATTATTAAGTTTCGGAAATTTAATTTCATCCCATTTTTAGGCAAATACCTTCCCCAATTGCTTCCATTTGATTTATTATTATTATTATTACCATTTATTTATCGGCATGTAAGCCAAAAACAATATACATATAATTTACAAGTAGTAACAAACAAAACAAACAGATAGTGAACAGAATAATTACAAAACTTACGAAGAAAGATATAATATAATAGAAAAAACAAAAAGAAGACAAAGTACAACCATTGGTCCAGTCTGTCCACAATACAGATTTAAGTACAGATTAAGCACAAATTGCTTACACCAATGGTATTAGTTCTTACTGTTCTTGTCTACAAGTTTCCAAAAAGTTCTTCGATTATGTGTTGTATCATATTCCACGTTTAATTTTATAATTTATAAGGAATTATTTTAATTTCTTTTTCCTTTTTATACGGGTTTATCTTGGAAAAGTACATAGTTTTTACTGAGTTTTGCATATCTTGAACTTATATTTAGAACTTTTACACTTTTTGCGAAAAATATTATGATATCAGCAAAACAAAGTTTGGCAGGTTTTTTACGTCTATATTTATAGCTTCATTATCCCATTCTAGTTGGTTCATAATTAATTCTGACACATATGAAAGGATAATGTATCTGCTAGCTTGATCCTTTCACAGTCGGAAAAAGTGTTCCTGGTGCTTCATTAATTTTTTAAAATCGGAATCGAGCATAAATAAACATAATTTATTAAAATTGCATAAAAATATTAAGACTTGCGTAATACTTGAAACACCAGGTGAACAATTATAACAATAACAATATAATGCAATACGGTAACAATACAATGCAGTACGGTATTGAGTTGCATTATCTGTAGTGGTATTGTGATGAATATAATTCTATTCTACCATGGTCAATAATGAGATTCAATTGGTGGTTGTCAAGTAACTATTGTTTCTTGTGAACTATAGAATGTAATTTTATTACTCGTCGTCCCACCACTAGTTCGTTAATCTACGGAAAGGATTTGGTGTTACATACAGGGTCCAGTTTTGGGCACGTTATGGATTGCTACGAATAAAGACAACGTCTTTATCTTTGAAACGTTGTTCCTATCTGAACGATAGTTCATGTTGTTGCAATATAATTAATCTCAACCAAATACTTCCCTTTTCATTTCAACTTAAATTTAATGTGTTCATGTAATATCAAATATTTTCACTCCCTAAAATGAATTGATACTGACATCCTAAACCATTGATATCAGAAAAGTGTTTTCTTCATCAAAACAACTTCTACCTTTTCGCCATCTGTCGTGAAGAACATTGAGAACGGCTTCCCGCTTTTACTCTAATAATTAAGTTACGTTAATTGAGTTGCCAATGTTTTCAATTTTCTATAGCTACTACATAGATTTGGGATTGCTCAAAGAACCCTTTCAACAATTTCAGACCAATAAGATCGTCTTAATTCAATTAAATTCGTATTGAAATTTAATGTAATCAACTATTAGGAAACGGCAACGAACAATCAAATTGTTTTTCATGTAAATTTGATATTGAAATCAGGTTGACAACCTTCAGAACAACGAACTAGGAACATTTTAAGGACGATGTTGTAAGGAGGATGTTGAGATGCAAGATGTTTGACAGTTATTGTTTGCATAAATTCACGTCAAAATTTGCATCTTCAGAGGCATGATGCGCAAATCATATATGTAATTTCATCATAATCAAACCTTGTCAATTATTTGACCGCGTCTAGAAGAGTATATCCTATGAATAAAACCTTTGCATCTGAGACGGAACGGTAACCCGCCTTCCGTCCGCTACGCCACTGAAGTATAGCTGTCTCTGGTTTATGTTACGGACCACTTGAAACATCTGTGAAACCACTTGAAACATCTGTGAACGGCCATCTGGACCAACATGCCAGACGGAACCTGCGTTCCCACGACATATGTGGTCCTACCCTATCATACACCCCGCTTCATCACCTGTATGATATAAAAGAGATGGAGTTAAAGGCCACGAGATCAGCCGTAAACGAGTCTTTGAACGAGTAACTGCAGAGAAATTCCAAAGTAAGCTCTGACACCGACCCAGTGAACTGGCAGCGCAGTGCAACAGCGGTTACAACGGGCCGGTGCCGTCTAACAACCAGCCTAGCGGACTACAACGAGAGGCCAGTCGTAAGGGCTTCATTCCACGGGACCACGGAAGAAGAGGTCGCCGCTTAGAAAGTAAGGTATACGCTAACCCGGTGATGGAGACACTTCTCTGAATGCGCACTCCTCGGAGTCCGTGTTCCTTGGGTGTTTTGACGTAGCCAGCGTCGGCGACGAGAGTCGTTTTGGGCAGGCGGTCACACCTTTGGACTGCTCGATCTTAGCTCCGGCTAGGAAGCAGTTATCTGGTGCCATCACGAGGCGAATCGTATGCTCTACATTTCTAGGGCTCAGATGTCGTAATATACCTCCGTCCGGTGACTGAGACACTTCTCTGAATACGCGCTCCTCGGAGTCCGTGTTCCTTGGGTGTTTTGACGTAGCCAGCGTCGCCAGCGAGAGCTGGATTGGGCAGGTGGTCACACCTTTGGACTGCTCCATCTTGATTTCGGTCAGGAAGCAGTTATCTGGTGCAGTCACGAGATAGGTTGTGTTTTACGACAGATGGGGGTCGGCTAAATCAGATATGTAGTTTCCGGTGGCGGAGGTGTTCTAGAGGCACGCGCTCTATGGAGTTCGTGTTTCTGGGGTACTTTGACGTAGCCAGCGTCGCCGGCGAGAGTCGGTTTGGGCAGGCGGTCACACCTTTGGACTGCTCCGTCTTAGCTCCGGCTAGGAAGCAGTTATCTGGTGCCGTTACGAGATTCTGTATATGGGGGTAGCACTCACAACGTTACCCCACGTCAGGTGTGACGGGCGAGAGCCCTGAGCACCGGTCGTTGGTTGTTGCCATCAACGTGAGGTTGGAGAACGGTGATACTCGGAGTACAATTGAAAGCACATGTCTGAAGGACAATAAATTTATATTAACCGGCTACAGTACTGACATCCGGACTGGGCCGGCTTCATATACCACGAAATCTCCGTGTACTCGCCGTGATCTTGCCTCACACCACGATTTCACAGTACGCGAGCGAGCAGATCAGTCCATCTCCCGTCCGTTCAGGATGACACCACTGCCGGATCCAGCCGACTACAAGCGACCGGTATTTGCACTGCCTGTCGGTTCCACTGCGGGAATTGATAGGGAGATTCCTTCACACATCGACAATAAGAGCGAGTATAAGTCACGAACCTTCAGTTCAATTTCCCGTATTAGAGTTTAAACAATTACTATAATTTTGCCGCCCCTTTTTACAATGAAATAACTAAGGATTGACGTGTACATCTTATGATGTAATAAATACAATTAATGTTAATGTTTTTCTCTTGTGTACAGCTACCCACGTGAACCTTCCTAACGAGACAAGAGGTCCCGTTTTGTCTCACATCTAACTCGTCTACTCGGCCGTTGATTTTGGTTTAATGATGTATAATGTAGAGCTTTTGTTTTGGCTTTGAGAGCTTTGTGCATTTACATATATTTAACAGTGTTGATCTACGCCATACGATCTTGGCTCGTTCTCCTGCTGCCTTTTGGATTATATGCTAGTTATATGGCAACACACCTCGCTAGGAGCTCTTCGAAGAGTGTGCCCTAATCAATCATAGTTTTCCTTTTTATTTATAATGTAAATTAAGTACCTATATAACAAGTGATTATTTAATGGCGAGACGACAGAATGAAATGAGTAAAAGAATGGTAGGTAATGGCTGCCGGAAATCATTGACTCAATAATTTGGAGATGGCGGAAGTGTCTAATACGCGCATGCGCGCATAATCGCCTGCTACGATGTGTATGAAACGGCAAATTATTAAAACTTCCAATGACGTCGTCTCGCCATTAAATAATCACTTTGTATGATTATTTGTCCTCTGCATGATGGTAAAAACTAAATACTTTTCACTAGGTTTTCTAAATATTATGATGCGACAGCATTCCAGTCTATTTTTAAAACTTGATAAATATTATTTTATTTGACCGTTCGATGTTTAGCACTTTACTGTTTAACGCTACGTACAACCCTTAGAGATTATTAGTTTCTTATACAAAATTAACAGTCTGAAATAAAGTTAGTAACAATCTATACATCAAATTGTGCACAAAATTTTTATCTATCTAATAGGATATTTTTGATTGTAGAAAAAAATATTGTAATAATGTTATTGCTCAATAATTTAATAATAGGTATCACACAAAAATGTTCTGTAATGTTTTAAATATATTTGTGGGTTTCCAACAAGTTTTATATCTATATAGTTTTGTGTAGAAATGTTCAAATACTACGTCAACATTTTTTTCGACATAATTGTTTATAGTTTAGAACCTGTGTGGAAAAATATTATCCTTGATGATAATGAATTGTCACTTGGTACAAGTATTCTTTACACCTAATAAATCATTTTTATCTCCAGCACCTATACTGAGAACCACGGCAAATTCGAGGTGGCGGCAAAAGTAGATTACCAAGTACAATAACTATAATTAGTTTTCACAATAAAACAAAATATCATGAAATATATTTGTAGAATGAAGCTTTAGCTACAATTTGCCGCATGGTACACAAATATGCGTTGAATGGTTTACAAGATGGCATCTATAACGCAATTTGCTTATTTACAATTACATGACAGTTCTTTTTACAATTAAAAATATCTATATATAATAATGTTAGTCTTGTATAAGAAACTATACGGTTGTGCGCACCCTTAATATAAACCAAAAAATTTCAATAGAATTAAATTTTGAAGGCCATTTCAGTACTACATTAATATCAAATTTCATGGCTTTTTTTGATTTATGATTACGCGCATTGGCCTGCTGTAAGACAACATTTTCTTCTATTCCCATTTTGAGCACTGATTCTTCTAATTTTTCAGAAATAATGGCTATATATTTTTCTAGAGTAAACTATTAATACCAAATTTCCAGTTCTATGCCATGAAAAACAATCCCAAATAATAATAACATCACCATTTAATTTTGTCTACTCTTAAAAGATATGTATTTGCTTATTTTTTAAATAAATTTTATTAATATTTTCTAATACTTAATTTCGTACTCGACTATATACGTCGCAGACAGATAGTTATTTTAAGAAAATTGCCACTTCCTGGGCAAATAATATCTGCCTGAGCAAATAGCTTTATAACAGTTATTTCTATTTAAACGCTATTTTAATAGGCACATAGTATCTGAAGAAATGTTACTGAGCAGTTTACCAATATGTTATTTTAGTTTACGATTAAGGTTTACATGATAATTCTCTCTTCAGATCTAATAATTCACAGCTACATACGGGAAAGCCGCAAAAGTAATCATGAAAAGGTGTAGAAAAATGTATTGTGGCATAGAAACGGGTAAATATGTAACAGTCACAGTTAAGACCATTAGACTAAAATAGTTTGAAGGATATTATAATTGATAATAAAAATAAGGTTTACATCAAAACCTAGTATTTTAAAAAATTGCTTGACTAGGAATGACAACGCCTGTATAAGTCAATATCCTTTAATTTTAATGATGTTCTCCCAGAATGTTTTTAGGGTTTTGTAGGTATGACCAAAAAACCCTTATACCGTCATTTTGTCGTCTGTCTGTCTGTCTGTCTGTCTGTCTGTCTGTCTGTCTGTCTGTCTGTCTGTCTGTCTGTCTGTCTGTCTGTCTGTCTGTCTGTCTGTCTGTCTGTCTGTCTGTCTGTCTGTCTATCTGCCTGTCTGTCCGTCTGTCTGTCTATTCGGTAAAAATTGTAGCCAAACAGCTAAACCTAGAGTGTTGAAATTTGGCATGCTTATACAACTCGTACATAGGAAAAATACTAAAACATCTAAAAAACATATCCCCACAAAAATATAAACAAATGTGCTCATCAAAAAGAAAAATATATTTTTTTAAAAATTCTGAGTAGGGTATCAAATGAAAGCCCTTAGTACGCGGATTTACGATGAAAATTTTATTTTTGCAAAATAAATTATTTTGAGGCGAATTTTGCCAAAATTGTGCAAAAAAAATTATCCCACACTCTGTAGCCCAGATGGTTTAAACTAAAAATCTGAACATTTTCTAAGTAATGTACATTGGTGTAAACCGGAATAGTACAACAGGAATTTTTGATCAGATTATGTTTTCGGAAAATAACGCATTTTTTGTGATTTTGGTTGACGATGCACAAAAGTTATAGTTATGTAACACACAATACTGGAAGGCTTATCCTGGTCTAATGGTTAGCTTGCTACGCCGCAAATTAGGGTTTGCTTCCGGGCAGAGGACACAATTTTATTTGTTTTTTTTTTCCATTTGTATTTTGTTTAAATTATTTTGTCACAATTCATATGACTTCAAACAACCAATATCAATCAAAGCTATAGGCGCAATTTTCAAAATCTTAATGAACCTTGCTATATAAAAGAATTAATATTAACAAAATAATATGTTTACATAAAATTTGTTTTTAAAGCTCTTAGATTAATAGACGATAAATTATTTTAAAAATATCGTTCATTTTGCTGTGATTACTACAAGGCAAAATTAGTCCTACACACTGAGTATACCGCCTTCCCTTATTATATACCTGCGAAATCCTGCAATGTGTGAAAATTCACACTTCACATCAATTTTATTTCTAGAGAGAAGCCTGACCTTTGCAGTCAATGTTTTCGTGTCAAGGGTTTTTAAAATGCTTCAAAAGTCTATTGCAAAACCAATCGATGTGCTTGTTTTAGGGCTAAAAGTTTTAAAAAGTTCCAAAATAAATAATTTGTATATTTTGAAGTTTGTTTTAACAATATGCCGACAAAAAATACATACATGTATGTATATTCCCGGTTTTAAAATGTGTTTTAACGTTGTCCCGATTTCCAACCGTTATCTTTTTCGTTACCATGGTTCCGTGGTTAGACGGTTGCTTAAGGAACATTGGTACCTAGGATCAGTTCCGGATTTATTCCGAATTTTCACAGCTTCGGGTATTACTAAATATACAAAAATGAGTATCGGTATATACCTGGATAATAGGACCGCCCTGTCAAGGCCAAGATTGTGACACATCGGAATTATAACATAGAGCTTTATGATTATAAAACGATGTCAGGGTGTTGATAAGCAGAATTAATTTACGTAATACACATACTGGATTTCAACAAAACTAGCAAGCAGTTATAAATAAAGGACGTTAGAAAGAAGCCAGTCAAATGCTACCAGCTAACATTCTCCAGCTATGCTAGCTTAGTCATTCCCTCTCCAATTTTCTACCCGACCAAGGTGAAGACTAGAGTCCGGTCTCCGAGTACTCCCGGGTAGATTGAACGGCAGTCACCATGTCAACGCTATCAGGCTCTTGGACTTTTTATTGGGCAATCCCCACTATGGAAGCAACCAAATCCGATCAGTACGAGGTGGATAAGTGGTTTCCCCTAGCTCCCATGGTAATTCAATTAAATGCTGATAATGTATCAGTATTTGTTCAACAACGTTTATTGTTAAACTAGGAATTTTCATTTCCATGAAACCACCCACGTGACAATATTGAAATTTATGTCTGACAATAGACAAGTATCTGAAAACAAATACACGATTGTATTACGCTAATAGCTCTCATATACGCCAAAAATGTTAACTAACCAAAAACATACGCCAACTTACGATCAATTGAAACACTAAATACATAAAACATCAAAGCAGCATCAGTACAGCAAACCACTGACCAATTTAACGTTAAATGGGTTTATACCAAACTTGCTGACATAAAATATAACTGTACTGAAAATTTTTAATCCTATTTATATATTCAGAGGGCTAAATTGAGTTTTAACTTTAGTTTTTATTAACGTAAACTAAAAACAAAGTTTTTAGGTAAAGTAACTGAGTAAATATTTGAAACCAGTTAAAAATATGTTGCGATGGATTAGGTGAGGTCAAGCGAAGTTAGAGATTTATTCAATTATTGCCGCATTTACCAAGAGCTATAGAGATCGGTTCGTATATCTGAAATGACATATAGTAAAAGGTTAGATCTTCCCCATTTCTTCTGTATGATGTGAACCATATCAGAAGCTACCGATGAGAAAGTTCAGGTATTTTAACCGCGTTTATTCAGAACCTTGAAAAGTCGATCGAATCATCAATGACGAAGTAATTCGGAGGATAAGTTGCCAACCTGGAAAGGAAATCAGAGTATTTTGGACGTGTGTTACTAAATGTTATACAGGAAAAATTTGAATGGAGACGAGGCCCTGAAAGATTAACACGTTGCCTTATGTATACATTTAGATACACACCTAGTGGTTCCTGGGTTCCACATTTTTTCAAATATGTACACATTCGTTTTCTACTTTCTAGTCTGTCTGTGAGCTCACTACATTTCACTCTGTTCTAAATAACGATATAATTTGGTGCGACACTATATTGAAACCTTAAAATCTTGGCCTTAAAATTTTATTATAATTGAAGTAACATTTTAATCAAATGAATAGGAAAATATCGTAGGGCCAGGGATACTATTACGAAAATTATCGTGGCAGTCAACGTGTTGATGATCTCCTGGCCACTTGTGGAAATGGTCGGAATTACATCCACAAAACTATTCAGGATGGTAGCGAATAAAGCGTGGATTGCCTTTATGATAGCAAACATTTGAAATTGGCAAAGCAAGAGAAGAAGAATACAAGCCTATGTTCCTCATTTGATTTAAAGCAAAATATTTATTTAAAATATAAATTTCTATCAAATCATAAAGAGAAGGAAATTAAAATATTTTGGACATGTAACGAAAAACAAATACTATGACCGATCCCCAAAACATTGTAAAGGGAACAGTTGAAGGAAAAATTCTTCTACGACGGCATGCCGTAGAAGATTTTCTGGTCTCTTGGAAGGGATTCAAAAGTTACAAGTTACATTCGCAAAATTATCTTGGATGGCGGCCAGCAAGGTTCGGATTGTTAGTCATCATCCAGAAAAAACGAATAAAAATAAAAAACGAAATTAAAGGATTAAATGTCAGGTAGTCATTCGGTTAACAGTATAAACTGTTGCTCATGTTTTCTTTCTGTCTCTCTGTACAGTAACAATGGTGGATAAAAAGATCTAAGAGAGCTGAAATTTGGCATGCTTATACAGATTTTGACCCACATATAGGAAAATGTATATGTACTTACTTACATAATGTGAATATTTTATAAGTATGTGCCAGAAATGTTCTATCCCACATTATATATAAAAAAAAACTAGTTTGAAAATATGAAATATTCATGTGAACTAGAATAGTTTAAAAGAAATTTTTGATCGGATGAATGTATCGAATAAATTTTTAGTTTGTTCAAAATAATTTATTACTATTTTTAAATTTAATTGTGAGATATCTTAAGAATGCTCTTCAAACATATCTTATGAAATATAAATTAATTTACGAGAATCTCTTTACTGTAACTATTTCTGCCAAAAATATATTAAAAAAATTGTTCCGCACCTTACGATAGAGCGGGATGTTTAAAAATCTGGAAACCAAAATGGAATAATGAACATAAATAATAACCTAAATAATTCAAAAGGATTTTGATCAGCGTATTTTTTCGGATGATTTCGAAGTTTTAATATTATTGGGGTTTTAAATGAAATCATTTAATATTAGCAGAAAATAGATTAGCAAACGCTTATCCAAATATTGTTCATTTTAACTCAGTTACAGAATATAAAATTGTTCACTTGCAAGATACCTATGAAATCCTGAAATATGTGAAATATCACAGTTCTCATTAATTTCACCACATACACATTTAAAAACCAAACATAAACGAAAATAAATAACTGCAATGACGAAAAACACCAATGCACATTAATAATCATAAACGAAGACGAACAAACTAGTCTATAAATTTGTTTGTGCTCGTTGATACGCCGAAATTAAATTAAAAATAAAAGCATATTTATTTATTTATGTTGTATCATCAGGTGTGTACATGACTTTATACTTGGTATTTTTTTGCGGATGACCTGAAAATTTTCAAATCCCCTCTCATGGATGCCGCCATTCTGCAAAAAGATCTTGCTAAAATTGCTAGGTGGTAAACAGCCTGGATATTGCCCATTAACGGCAGTAAATCATCTATACTACATACGGACCACAACAACCCATACGTGGATTATTTTATTGAGGGTCAAAAGTTTCTGATTGCATGTTGATCCTGGTATTAAGGTTTCTAGTGATCATTTTTGGTCTAAACATATAGCTGAAATAGTCAAAAAGGCCAACCGTTTTGCTTGTCTGATAAGAAAAAGTTTTTTTTGAAACCTATCTTCCTTGCAAAACTTTTTACTACGTACGCACATCCAGTTCTAGAATTTGGACACCAGTATGGTCCCCCAATGCTTTAAAATATATAAGACGCCTGGAAAGTGTTCAGAGAAGTTTCAATAAGATTATACCTACTCTTCGTTATTTACTATATGAGGTGCAGTTACGTCGCAGTTACTTACGAGACTGAGATATCACTGGAATCGTCGCGTCCATGGAGATCTCATTATAAGCTGCTTGTATTATATTGAGAATAAACATTACCTATAGAGGCGCTGTTGTCGCTTACAAAATGGCGATTGGAATAGGATATTTTTGACATTTGCCATTTGATACACAACAATTCACATTGTAGTTAATTTTCTGTTGCGATTTTAAAGACATTTTATTAAAGTTTTCTTCACTTTAACACATACAAACAATGCAATTAAATGAGCCACATCCAACAATATCCTATTCCGTTAAGTTCCAAAATATGCCGCTAGGCGTCACTTCAGTTATTGTCAGTTCTCAATAGGATGGGGTGCCAAAATTTGCTTTTTTTTTTAAGGCGAATGAAAGAAAAGTTGTTGCTGATAAACTAAATTTATTTTTTGATAATGAAAGAACATAATTTCAAATTTGAAATCATGTTGTTTTAAACAAAATATCTTGAAGGTAGTGGCCAACATTCTCTATGCATCGATGCAACCGATTTCTGACGTTTCCTTCTACACGTTCCAGCATGTCCACCAGAATTTGGGCTATTTTCTGCCGAATAACATTCTTCAGTTGAAGCAGGGTTGTGGGGCGATGTTTAAAAACTTTTGCCTTGAGGTATCCCTATTAAAAAAAAAAAAAAATCTCAGGGCGTTTACCGGGCGAGCGTGACACTCACGAGATGTCACCTCGAATAGAGATGAGCCGTCCGGGGAACATTGCCTTTATCGAAGCTCAGGCTGTGTAGACCGTGGCATTTTCCAGGTTCATTTCTTCAATAGCCGGTTCGAAAAAGTTTTGTATCATGTCCATCTACTGCTGTGAATTGATATTAACTGGTCAATTGCCCGCCTCAAATCCGTTATTGTCCTATGGGTTTTTTCACTACACTCCTGGTTGCCCTAAAGCCCTAACCCACAAAACAATCGATTTTCGATCAGGAACTGGACCTCTGGGCTGAATTCCGAAGTGAATACGGAATGTACGCTTCTACGCCACATAAGAACGGTTGTTCGAAAAGTAGGCTTCGACCGCAAACGCGCGCAGCTCCTTCGTCTGCCTCATGTTTTCTGCTGAAGGTTACTAGACAAAAACTTCCGTGACTGCTGCGTTCGCCACGCCCATCCTTATTTTTCTACGACCAAACCAGCCTTCACAATACGCCTTCAAAATCAGGATGGTTTTGGGTCCCACCTTGTACCTGTTTTCGTATATGTGTTATTTGCACCTACAAGCTTCTAGGTCATTATACAATTAAATAATAATAATAATACTTAAATGCTAGAACTACTTATAATTCCAGAAAAGAGCTAGCCAAAATTACGTTCCAGTTTTTCATTCTAATTTTATTTCTACACTTAAAATAAATATATGGTATAATAATTATTTTAAATAATGATCTCCATTTTGCTAAATAAAATATAATGTTTTATATTATGAGTAGAATTTTAATGATAACTAAAAATTCTAAAGAAGAGCATCTTATTAATTGCACATAATAATTTTACTTATATAAATTTCAGTGTACTTTTATTTTAACTAAGTTAAGTTTTCTAAAGTAATTAAAAAGTTTTTATTAATCTTCAAAGCTGCTGTATTATTTTAAATTACACAAAAATAAATATAATGTCTCATGGTTGGTTGAAAAGACAAATTCAAATCACAGTATCATTCAAGATGTATATACTGCCCTACATGGTTAATGTCGTCGTAAAGTTAACTTAACCTAACCAAATTAAAAAAAGCTGTATTTTATTTTATATTCTTACACCGTTTCCATGTAAAATACTGTAAATTATTATTATTATTACTTTATTGAGTAATTCATATGTTTGTTTGGAGTATATTAACATTCGGTTATGAAAGTTGTATTTTGAATAAAAATAATATTGACAAAATAAAAGCTTGTGAAATATGGGTGTACCGAAAGTGCCTAAAGATTCCGTGAACTGCAATACTGACGCAGTGAAGTGTTAGCAAAAACGAGAGAACGGGTAGGAGAAAGATTACTTTATTCATAAAAATTTATTAACCTGCTAGTGCGAGCTGGTGCGATCCGGCTCCAACACACCATTAGTTCAGTCACAGTAAAATTATATGTAAAAAATCGCTTCATTCGCTAACTTTTTTATAAGATCTTGCTAAATCTTTTTGTCTCTATATGGAGACTGACTTCTGTCACTTATAACTTTGGCTTTTTTAAAAAGTACACCTCTCTAGGGACACGGTACTACCAAAGTATGCCCCATACTTATATATAGTCCTGAAACATGAACCTTAACCAAATAAATATCGGCATCCTTTGTCTCTATATGGAGCCAGGCTCTGTCAAAAACAACTTTGGCCTGCTTCAAAACAAGACCTTCAAAAATTCAGACTAAGGTTATACCAAACTTTCAGAATTATATATGTGTCTGAAGCATGGACATAGTCCAGATGAAATCGACAACCTGACTATTTTTTAGCACAAAATATTACGCAGAATTTTTCTCATCAAAATTAATTAGGTAATTTCCTATTGCATCAAACCAAATACAGATTTTTGGTTAAATAGACTATATTTGAGGAGAATAAAAGAATTCCAATTGACCAGATTCGCAGTAATTTTGTAAAACAAGTGTTATTTCTATAATGTAAGTACAATAGGCCAGATGAGTAACTTTTGCAGGCCGTGTCCAACTTGAGAGCAGAAGTACCATAGAGAAAATTATAATAGAAGTAAACAATTATACCTTATGCATACAATAAGTCATAAAAAACAGAATGATAATCAAGAACTAGTAACTGTGAGTCTCTTCCAACCCGTTCCATAGTCCTGGGGTATCAGAAAAGATAAAAAAATTGATGTGAAGTGTGAATTTTCACACATTGCAGGGTTTTGCAGGTATATAATAAGTGAAGGCGGCATGCTGAGGGTGTAGGACAAATTTTGCTTTGTAGTAACCACGGCAAAATGAACGATCTTTTTAAAATAATTTATCGTCTGTTAATCTCAGAGCTTTAAAAATAAAATTTTATGTTAAAATATTTTTTTGTTAATTTTAATTCGAATACCTAATATCATTATTTAGGTTTCTAAATAAGTGCAGTATTTTTTTTATATAACAAGGTTCATTAAGATTTTGAAAATTGCGCCTATGGCTTTCATTGGTTGTCTTAAATCATACGCCCCGCCCCTCTGGTTTCGTATAAATGACACATAGAATGAAAATATAATTCCAATTGGTTATTAAATTTACGCTCTTGAAAATTAAATTCAAAATTTGCTAAAATATAACTAGAATTTTAACAAATTAATTTAAACAAAATAAAAATTAAAAAAAAAACAAAAAAAAAATTGACTCCCCAAGCCAGGAACGAACCTGCGTGGTGTATAACAAATCTGTGTAGTTGGCGCGCAACATATCCTCTAGACCACCACACGCTTAACAACTCAGCGTGTTATATGAGTATAAGCAATATGCATCGTCAACCAAAAAACACAAAAAATGCTGATCAAAAATTCCTGTTGTGCTATTCCGGTTCACACCAATGTACATTACTTAGATTTTTTTCAGATTTTTAGTTTAAACCATCTGGGCTACAGGGTGTGGGACAAAAAAATTTTTGCACAATTTTGGCAAAAATAGCGTCAAAATAATTTATTTTGCAAAAATAAAATTTTGATCGTTAATCCACGTACTAAGGGCTTTAATTTGATACCCTACTCAGAATTTAAAAAAAATATTTTTTTTTTCGATGAGCACATATTTGTTTATATTTTTAGGGGGATATGTTTTTTAAATGTTTTAGTATTTTTCCTATGTGCGGGTCAAAGAGTTGTATAAGCATGCCAAATTTCAACTCTCTAGGTTTAGCCGTTTGGCTACAATTTTTACCGAACAGACAGACAGACAGACGACAAAATGACGGTATAAGGGTTTTTTGGTCATACCTACAAAACCCTAAAAATGACATGTAGCGACCTGCAATTGTTTAGAAAGTACTTAAGGTTTAGCGCTTGTTCACACGACAGACAGTCGGTGACCGTCATTTTAATCGGTCGGAATACGTACCACAGGTTCTTATGGGAGTATACAGACCACCGACATAAAAAACGGATTGACAGAAAAGATGGAATATGATTAATTTTCTCTTCAGATTTTTATCGGTGCGGAGAATGAACAACACGCGTCTAAGTATGTCTCATCACACGACCGTCTTTTCAGTCGGTTGTAGGTGGGTTATTTAGCTAGTTATCGTACAAGTATGCAGATTGATTGTGAAAAATTGATTAATTTATTTCAAAAACATAATCCTTTGCATGATATTTCTTGTCCCCAATATTCTGATAAAATTATAAAAAAAAAAAATACAAATTTATCACATCTATAAAATACAACTATACAGGAATATGATTTTAATTTTTAATTATTTATTTATTTTTCCCGTTCCTGGGGAGTCTGGACCCAAGAACATTCTGTATGCGTGCTTGTTTTGTAATAATAAAAATATATTTTGTAGTATGCACCTAATTTAATAAATAAGTAAATAAAATATGTCATTGATCATTATTGTTCTTCTGAAATTCATTTTCTCATTACGGTATCTAGATAGGAAATTAGTAATCTTAGTTCGAATAGTAACTCGTCAAAAGAGTTTTTTGACATTCGGCAATAATTAAATCATTGTTCATCGAATAATATACGAAACTGGTGGAGTTTAGTTTTGATGGACTGTTTTGTTATGTAATGTTTGCAGCGATTTGAAATACTTCTTCTTCTATGGGATTTTCTGTAGCTGCTGCGTTTGCTGCTTCGTTGCCTTCTATGCCAACGATTCTGCAGGTATCTTTAGTTTTGGAGCCATCTGTGTAGTAGAATTTGTGTTGCCGATATTTGTTTATTATTACGTTGAACTCATTTACGATTTCTTGGGCTGGTATGCTGGATTTTTTGTGTCGTTGAAGTTCGGTGTTTGTGTCGATTTCGGTGAGTTTCCAGGGAGGAGTTTAGTGGAGTGAGGAAGGTTGTGGTTTTGGTATTTGCAGGTGTATTGTGGCTAGAATGTTGTGTATGTATTGCAAAGTTGGTGTATTGAGCTTAAGTTGTAAGTTCTTTTCTGATTCTGCGTGTTTGAAAATGATATTGTAAACCGGATTGTGTGGTTTCGTAGCCAGATTGGTGACGTACATCATGGTTAGTTTCTGTCTTCTTTCTTGCAGTGTTGGCTCTCCGGTTTCGTTAAGTATGTTTGCAGTAGGACTTGTTCTGTAAGCGCCGGATGCGATTCGTATGGCTGCATGGTGTACTGTGTCCAGTTGCTTTAATGTCGTCTTACAAACCGTGGCGTATATTAGGCATCCATAATTTATTTTTGGTAGAATTATTGTTCTATACAGTTTCAGCAGTGTTGGTTTATCGGCTCCCCAGGTTTGGTGCCCCAATGTTTTTAATATTTTAGTCGTCTATTACAGTCGGTTTTAAGTTGATTAACATGTTTTTTCCAAGTCAGTTTTTTGTCTATTGTCATGTACCACACTAGTCTTTTGTTTATTATTTTTTCAAATAATTTGCTTAGCGTGTTTGATAATGCGATGGTGTGATTTTTGGTGTGATGCATATAGAGTCATTAGTTCTTATACGAAACATCGTAGGGTAACCACTGTCATAAGTCATTTAATTGCTCTTTGCGTAACCTGGAATTTTCACACAATGTTTTTAATTATTGGCCATGTCTTAATACAATATGTGAGAACTGGCATTATGCACTGACCAATGGATTGAGCTTTTGATGGGTTAGACATTTCTGAATACAAAATAAGTTTCATTTTGTTAAATGCTCCTCAATCAGTAATAAGTGTCATTTTAAGTCTGATACTTTTTGTTAATTCTTCATTCCATGCAAAGCATTTCTTGTTAACTTCTAATAATTCTATAATAATTATTAGCTTTTCAATGATTTCTTTATATATTTTAAGATTAATTCGTCTTTAATTGTCGAGAAATATGTACATATACTTTCTTTAAAACCGTTTTCCCACGGCATACAACCTTTGCGTTTAATTCTGTAACTGTTCAATCTCTCGTAATTTCACCGCAACATTTTCTTGAAAATTTCCTTGAATTTATAATGAGTACTTATTCTAACAGTTTGCCCATTGTGTGTCTTCCCTTCTTTCTCAAATATAAAAAGTCTCAGTTGGCTCTGTTGTACGAAAAATTTATTGTGGCAGATTTTTTAGCTTAATTTTTTTGCTCTTCTTCAGCGTTTCCTTCGTGTATTAACATTTAAATATATATGATTTTAAAATATTCTTCAACTTTAAAACAAATTGAACTTTTTTACTCACAGTTTTTTTCGAGATATTTATTTAAGTATCTCATCAAAAGGCATTTAAATGGAATTTTTGATTAATTTACGTCAACAAAGAAAGTAAGACTAGAAGAAATTTTAAAAAGTTTTCTTGAAATTAGTTTTTGATTTTTCAATATCATTTTTAATATATTGAAATATACTACGACGGAATAAAATATTTTAAGATATATTTGAAAAGGGAGATTGATTAAATATGATGAAATATCTTAGAACATGCGAGCATGAGTTCGACCAATCGAATGAACAGTTCGACATTCCGAAGGGTCTAATAGGAACACAATCAAACCCACGGAACTTAATTATGGCCCACGAAAGAAATATCCAAAATATGTTTGAATACGCATATATATAACACATAATACAGAAAAGGGAAACTTAATAATTTAAGAATGTTAATATCCCTTCTATCTTATGGCGGCTATACACAAGTTTAATAAACGTGCTAGTAGTTACCTTGCTGTAAACGCCTGATTTTGAATTAGCCCTAGTACTGACGCTAGTAGTTGGGATAGGATAATGGTTTTGGAATCTCACATTTCGACTCATCCTAAAATGTTTAATTTTTTGAATTGTGGAACTTAAATATTAGAGCATCGTGTAATCCAGTGGTTCTTAACCGGGGGTGCGAGAGAGCATTTCTAGGGGTGCGAGAGAAGTTTCTAAATTTTTAATGAATATTACCGCCTAACCACTTATGAGAAACATGCCTTATTGTATTCTTCCCCACTTCTAGGGTTAATACCAGACCAGGGTTTTTGAATTGCGCGAAGAAAGTATACAGTTTCTTACTAACCAAAATAGTGATTTAGTGGAAGCTTTTAGAAATAGAGACGTAATACTTCGGCTAGCCTACTTAGCAGATATATTTAACTACCAGAATGAATTAAGTACATCAATGCAAAGATCTGGTAGGAACATAATAACAGATATTGAAGCGTTAGCCTCATTTAATGAAGAATTAAAACTCTGGAGACGTCGAATTGAAAATGGGAATTTAGAAAATTCCTTTTTCTGGATTCAATTGGTTTGGAAAATGAAAAAGCAATAATTATACCTGAAATAAAATTACGCCTCCACTCCAATTGAGTGAATCATTTTATGTTTACTTTTCCACGGGAAATATAGGCAAAATTAATAAATGGATATTCAATCAATTTTTGTTTGGCCTAAATTCAATGGACGACAACTTTTTATTAAAAGACGATCTAATCGCAATACGAGCTAATGCATGTATTGAAATGGAATTTGAAAAACTGGATTTCGAACAGTTCTGGTATACGCAGTTAGAACTTTATCCAGAATTGGCAAAAGTAGCATAAGATACACTTTTACCATGTGCCACCACTTACCTTTGTGAAATGAGTTTTTCATTACTTTAGCACATCAAAACAAAAGCCAGAAATCGCTTAAATACATCTGATGCATTACGCGTGGCTCTTTCAAAAAAAGAGGCTCGTTTAAAAGGATAATTATGAGAAAACAACAACAACGTAGCCATTAAAAATAAACTGAGAAATATAATAGATAATGAGTAAAGAGTTGAAAGCTTGTTGAGTATCGCAAGACAAGCCGCTGCCAGTGGCATTAGTCTGGTAATAGCTTTGTAACCATGGTGGCAGATGGTGAGCTATGGCGACGGGCTGATGATGATGATGATAAAGCACTGTGTGTGCAGAAACGAATAGACGGTCTCTGAGCTTGTTGTACTGTAGACAATCTGTAATGAAGGAAACTAATAGATAGTTACTGAGAATCTGTGCTTGTTGATCTAGTCACTGAGGTCGTAGAGAAATTAAATGATAACAAAAAGTCTCTAAACTTTCAGATCACGATTTATACTTTGCTATTGGAAGGTTTTGTTGTAAGCAAATATTTATTTTAACTAATTGATATTGGTGCATGGTTGATTTTGTGAAAGATCAATTCTGCGCCCAAATTGATTTATTTACACATTATGAATAGGTGAAGACTTTCAAGATGCAGTAGAAGATGAATGGTGGACCAGCTCAAGAATGGATCTCCATGGTATGCAGGATGCTGTTGTTGGTATGGAGCAGACCATTGGTGGTATGCAGGTTGCTGTTGCTGATAACAACAATGCTGTTAATGGTTTGAAAAATGCAGTTGCGTATCGAGAACGTTCCGCGTGTCAATCTGGCCGTGTTAGCGAAAATATAATTATGCAACATTTACCCTTATTAACGATCATGGTGTGCTATATCGTTGCTAAGGCATATTGTTTTTATGTAAATAGAATAGTATAAAATATATCATAAGATGTGCGAGACGTATTAGTTGATCAATAAAATCATGACTTATTATTCATAAAATACCTTTTTATTAATATGTATGTAGCTGTATGTATGTATATGTATTTACTTATATGGGCATGTATATGTGCACATGTATGTATGTATGCATATATTTTCTTTCTTAATGTTTATTTCTAATTGTAGACTTATGTATATTGACAATTACAAATAATTTGTAAACAATTCGTATGGAAATAAAGATTTGTTATTATTATTATTATCTGACTTAGCTTTATATGTTTTTTTTTTCTGTATTCCTAAAAGTGAAGACTTCGTAAAAGAACGCCGTTTTATAACAACTGCAGACATAATAAAAAATACATAAACTGATCTAAAAGCGAAAAAAAGAGGGTAAGCTCAGTTCTATTTGAGCCGTCAGTTGGATTGTAGGACTGCGACTTTCAAATCGGAGAGCTGAAATGAACAAGTCGAGTATGGTTTTAAAACGTTTATTTAATTTGATACTCCAAACGTAGATAAAAGATTTAAATTAAAAATGAAACAAGAATCTTAACATCTTTATATAAATTCTTAAAATATTATGATTTAGAAATATAACAAGATTTTTTTTTTTGTGATATATTGCCTATTTCCCCTCACATAAAAGTTGCATCCAAAAAATTCTAGATTTTTTTACATTATGATCAGCCTCAACGGGGTTGTGTTTGCCACCACTATGTCTTATTTCATATAATATTGGACTGCAAACTACCGTTTTCATGTGTTTTCTGTGCTATTTAGTTTTAATCATTCATTTAAATCTTGTTCAGTGGTAAGAAAGTACTCTATTTTTCAAAAATTTATGTATCCACCCACCCCGAGTTTGTGAAAATCTTTTGTAGGTAGGCTGTACTCAACACGTAAGTTGATAAAATATTCAAGAATACCCAACAGTTTGATCCAATAACAATGAACAAAAGTTCTACACGATCTCACACTGTAAGGTTCAAAGCTTTGAAAATTTAATGACTCAAACCAATGCTCCTTCCTTGGACGCAAACCATTTATGTCAGGTGTTCACCTTACTTGAATGCAACTCTTTAAAATTTTACTACTACATTTGCAGAATCAAATTTTATTATTCCAACTAAGAGTTCGAAAAGGACTTTAGATTTAAATTGAAAAGTGGCAAATAAATTTTGTTTTTTATATTTGCAAAATTGAAAGTTTATATTGGAGAACGTGGAAGAGCACAAAATTTTTAGATTTAGTTTTTGAATATCAGTAATGAAATCTTTTATAAAATTGAAAGTGTTGTAGTTTTGAATTCATAAATTTAAGATTTTCTATTTTATGGTGAATCAGCATTAGTGTTTGAAACAAAAAATTAGAGACAAGCTAAATAATAAATTTTAGTTTTCTGTCTTTTTTCTTTCATGATCAACGAAAGATAGATAGTTACAGTGAATAGGATACGTGATGAGGATGAAGTAGGAAAGAATGGTAAGATAAAATCGAAAGAAAGTGTACACATAAATAATAATTCTTCTTTGCTACAGTTAAAGATAGTTGCAAAATTTGGATTTGCAAGTTATTGTGAAACGTGATTTTTAAAATATATGCTTTGCTTGTTATATTAACATGACTAGCATTAAAAAATAAAGCAGTGTAAAATAATTATGTAAAAAGTAATTCGTTAAGTAAATCATGCCAGTAATTCGTTAACATTTATTAAAATACTACGTTATTACCAGCCAACAATGACGATTTATAATATAAAAATTTCAATTGTTTGTATGTGTATTTGATTTTATTTTTTAACGTATCTTAATTTTGTCGCCGATCATCGAATTACGGGACAGGATATCACCAGTTAGCCAATCACGGGAAAGGGTGTCACCTGTCAGCCAATCAAGAATATGGTGTCCCCAATTAGCCAATCACGAGAACCTTAGGAAAAATTGACATCATTATGTTACCGACAAAGCATACAGACACTTGCTAATTATATAGTTAGATTATTTATTCATAAACTTTTTAAGATCGGCAAATGATTAATTTTTATTCAGTACATTACATTTATGTTGCTAAAACTAAAAATAATGTGATACGTTAATTTATGCCTACGAAACCCTAGACATTTCTGTATGTAATTATATTCGTAGATTCTTAGAGAATAAATTTGCAAAATATTGTTCATATCGGTCAAAGGATATAGCAGTGTCTAGAATTTCTTGTTTGTGCCTATGAAACCCTAGTCATTTATGTATGTAATTATATTTGTAAATTGTTAGAAAATAAATCTGCAGTATAATGTTCATATCGTTCAAAGGATGTAGGATTGTCTAGAGTTTTTTGTTAATGCCTACGAAACCCTAGACATTTCTGTATGTAATTATATTCGTAGATACTTAGAGAATAAATTTGCAAAATACTGTTCATTTCGGTCACATAATATAGGAGTATCCTAGGGTTTCTTGTTTATTCCTACAAAATCCTGGACATTTGTATAGGTTATTTTATCCGCAGATTTTTTAATAATAAATCTGCTAAATATTTTTCATATCGATCAAAGAATATACGAGTGTCTAGAGTTCCTTATTTATGCCTACGAAACCCTAGACATTTCTATAAGTTATTTTATCCGCAGATTATTAGAAAATAAATCTGAGAAATATTTTTCATATTGGTCAAAGCATATAGGATTATCTGGACTTTCTTGTTTATGCCTACGAAATCCCACACATTTCTATATGAAATTATATTTGTAAATTCTAAGAGAATAAATCTGCAAAATACCTGTCAATCAAGAGACAAGGTGTCCCCAGTTAGCCAATCACGAGAATCTTAGGAAAAAATGACATCACAATGTTACCCAGATCACATACACACACTTGCTTATTATATATGTACGATTATTGATTAGACATTTATTGTAATAAAATATTGTTAAATGCGGAGCCTTGCAATGTTCCCAGACGAAGACATCGACCAGGTTCCCGCTCTGAGCAGCACGTTCGCAACGATCGTATGGCAGGACTCACGATCTGGATGAAAAACACGAAATAAAGCGAATGGACTTTATTGGGCGCAGTCTCTTGCGATTGTAGAATGCTGGAGAAGAGATTGGATATATACAGGTTTATGGATTTACCTACTGGTTAAAACGTCACGTAGCAAAAGGCCTTTTGAGATGTTTTAGTCTTCGTAATACAGCAGGTCTGGAATAGAGAGTTTGGACATACAGCCACGATCGATTTCACAAGTCCATACCGTATATTCACGAAATATACGGAATACAAACACGCACGGATGTGAATGCATGCAAATCTTCGATAAATTGGATGGATACAGCTCTAATTGCTGTGCACGATAGCGAATCGACTCATTCGGGTCCTTCTCAATACAACGCTCCACAGCAGTAACAGCTTCTTCGGTGCGTACTGTACAACACCTCTGCGGATGCATATTATCAATTTGAGTATGCGTGGTGGGAAAAAGATGCTGGCATGGTAAGCATGGTTATTCAAATTACTTGTTCGGATGGACGATTATGTCGACCGTAAAATGGACGTAGCGCACGGTAAGTTTCGCGAACTGAACCACGGTTTTCGAAATAAATTTGCACAATTTGCAAGCCTTATTCTGGCTTAAGTGTACTCATGGTGAAATGGCGAACCTAACAGACCAACTGAGCAGCAAAATCAGCTGACAGCTATCAAAATGGCGGCCGCTGGTAACATTGTTCCCAATTAAAAAATCAAACATCTAAAAAAAAACACACTTTATCTACCAAGGTTGAAACGTTATTTCAAAGCATCTCTATCTTTCTATTCTATGTGCATTAAACTCTAGTCTTCCGTTTCCTCCTCAGGTTGTTTCTTTTAAGTTTTGCGTAACCCTCTTTGATTTCTTTTGAATTCCAATTGTATTTCGTTATTTACATATTCATCAGTTTAATTTGACATTTTCGCCTAAATTATTATTATTTTTCTTGTTCAGAAACATTATTTTATTTTTTTCGCCGAATTTTTCTTTTTTTAAGATTGCCTTTTTGCTATTTTGAAGCGATTGTAACATTTGATTTATGAGTGGCACTAAACGTTTTATTCATGATTATTTTTTGTTGGCAGTACAAGTACGATTGTCAAGAGATTGATTAGTTATTTGAATATTTGAATACGTGATATGTAGATTTGAAACGTGCAAAAAATTCATCTATTTTTGCCATTATATTCTGATCTTTCAGACTATTTTTATCTCTATTGAAAACTGATATATTGATGAAATGAAATAGAATAAGATAAGCATTAATTTCATTCATAATAAATAAGCCTAGACATTTTTCAAAACATGTTGTAAGTATATGAAATAGTATTTTATTTAACAAGCATATAATGTAGGCTAAATTACACGAGGATAAATTTACTACCAGAACCATAGGCGACGGTTGTAATCATCAGTGTGTAATAAAGCTATTATATGCGAGTCAAATAAAATATTTCTACAATTTTATATTATAGTATTATCATTAGAAAAATAGTTAATTTAATTTAAAAACAGAAATTCTGAGCGTCAAATGTAAAATTTCAGAATTGATGTCATCAAGATATCTACCGAACCATCAGCTCATTATAACTTCAGCATTTTTTTCAATATTATTCTTTATTTTTGTATTTATTCTAACTTATACAAAAAAATTTAGTTATAAAGATAGGCTATGAGGCGCAAACAGCCATCGTATCTAAGCGCCAAATTTTTTAATTGATTTAAGAAAAACTTGACGTATATAAAACGGTCATTATTTACAGATAATCACGAATGCGCGTCCCATTACACACGACGTGCAATATGACCAGTTTATGTACTTCCAGTTACATACATAATGGATTTATTATTTGATGGTTGTAAATAATAGTTATTAGTGTACCATCTCCAAAA
Organism: Liopterus haemorrhoidalis; assembly: GCA_963971575.1. Lineage (NCBI taxonomy): Eukaryota > Metazoa > Arthropoda > Insecta > Coleoptera > Dytiscidae > Liopterus > Liopterus haemorrhoidalis. Next base: position 36,035,280 of record OZ020617.1, read on the forward strand.
AGTGGATCGTTTTCGTCCGTATCTGTATTTGATAGTCGAGGCAGAGCCGAGACCTTCTTCCATTTTAGTTATCAATCATTTTAATTAGAAAAATTAAGCTTATTTATTTTAATTAGCTATATACTTTTAAAGCATTCGCTTGTTATTGAACAAACATCGTAGATGGCGTTGGCATCTAGCTGCCGAAAAAGATTTACATTTTGTCTAGTAATAGATGATAAAAAAAAAAACTGTTTTTGATATGGTCGCCTGAAAATATATTTGTCCTAGTTTCGAAATGTACCGGAGCAAATTGAATTTGAAAATATTTATTATAGTTTTTTTAATTGCACAGTAGGTAACTTTGAACTGGCGTTTCGGTTCATTTTCCATTTCGAGTCCTGTAATGGTCTTTTTGAAATCCGACAAAAGTTACCTAGTCATTATCAAAAAATATATAGTTGTAGATAAAATATATATAGCCTACATTATAGCCTTGTTAAATAAAATGCAATTATGATAAAATGTTCGCTAAAGGTTTAACTAGTTTGTTAAAAAAAAAAAATTTTTCGAAAATCATAGTGCCGAAAGATATTCTTGTTTGTCCTATGTATGAAAAATTTAAAGTCGGCAACATGAAAGGGTGCAGAGACTGCAAGATACCTGGTTCCCGAACCTACAGTCCGTTATAAGAGGCCCCAGACCTCAGAGAAAGGTAAAAATTGTTCAAATTTTCAGGAGGAATTTTTCATTAAAATAAATGTTAAGCATTTTTATTGTTGAAAAATTATTTGGGATCCCGTTAAATTACTTGCACCCGGCCCCTTTATGAAAAGGCTGGTTCTGTAAGAATTGCAAGAACATTCTTATTCATAAACTCCACGTTTGTCTAATTTATCTGTTTTATCTGATAAAAGATTTAATCCTGGTCTTACTTGAGTTAAATATTTCATGTAATATTTATCTTAACCCCATTTTTAATAGTTATTTGTTATTAAGTATTCACTGTAAAAAAAAAAACGGGGAATTTACATGATAAGTCAAGAAAAATTAATACAGTATTCCAATTAATTTTACAGAGCTCTGTAAAATTAATTGGAATACTGTATTAATTTTTCTTGACTTATCATGTAAATTCCCTGTCTTTTTTTACAGTGTTTACTACAACATTGACAATGGCAAAACCCAAATCAGTGAAACAAAAAAAATAGTGAATCGTCTATTTCGTCGGTAGTGTTGTGAAGCTAATCTTAAATTTTGAGTTTTATATTTATTTTTTGTTTTGATTACCATTGTTCTCTAAACAGAAACACTTGTTATGTTCGACAAGGACGAAAACAAGTGCAAGAAGATGCACGTCTGAAATACAAATATTACAAATATATGTTAAAAAATTATGGGGACAAAGTATAACACGATATTTGCAATATAAATAGAATTATGATTTATGACAATATATTATTGTCGGAATAATATATAACAAAGGCGTTATATTTTAGAATGTTTTTATATAGTTTGAAATGCAATTATATTTTTATAACATTATAAAATAAACATCTGTTATTTTACAATAATGATTTAAAATCATTTAAATTTTATTATTTTAAACGTTAAAAATAAATTAATTAACCTATCATGTAATTATATTGGAATATTAATACTGCCAGAAAATAACAGGCAGTTTAATTATAGGCAGAAAAAATACAAATTTCATTAGTGACAGCTGAATTAATAATTAAATTTGATTTGAAATGATTAGAACAAAGTATCAAATTTGATTTCTTATCATAATCACTTTCCAGCCGAATTACTTCTCCAAACCTTTGTGTCTTGGGCAATTTCCAATTTCCGCCAATTCTCAATCAACATGTTTGCTGTCCCATTGATGTTATACCCCTTTGGTGTAATGAAATGGAATGTTAATGATCTTAAGTATCTCGACAGGAGAACCAGAAAGATCATGAACATCAACCAAAATATTCATCCGAAATCCTCTGTGCGGCGAATTTACCTACTTCGTCAAAACGGGGGTCGATAATTAGTTAAGCCAGAGTGCTTGCACGATCGACTCGTCCTGGTTACAACTAACAGTATCTTCAGGAGTCAGGACTCACTATTAATATTCGCTAGTTAGCAAGCATTTCGTGACAAAGAGGCGTTTCTTTACCAAGCAGCGCGAAGAGCAGTAACGAGATCTGGCAGACTTGAATTACGTCAGGGAAAACGATGGAGTAACACACTTTGAAAAAAGCACACATGAGTAAAAATGTGTACTCTGCGTTCTTCCAACATATTAAAAATCTAGAGTTATCCACCACATGGTCTCGTTTCTTAAGTCGGCCTGTTTGAGATTTGAACCGAAAGATTTGATGTTTGCTTGTCAGTATGGTGTTCTAAATACTTTGGCGTACAGGGCCCACATATACCAAATGACAGAGCCCACACACTCGGTAGGTGCCGCCACAATTCTGGAACCATTATGCACATTCTGTCTGCATTTCCATCTCTTGCAACGTCTAACTACATGTTTCAACATAATGCTGCTCTTTGCGTGTTCTACTACCATGTTAAATATACATATGGTATTGATCCAATACCGGTTACACCGTACGTCCCTTCTGATATAGAATCGGTGGTGGGAAATTCCAAGTGTCGAATTATCAAAATTACGCTTTTTCCCACCTCGATAGCCACAAAGCCGGACATAACTCTACTAGATATCGAGACCAAACAGATATTTGTGATCGAATTTTCAAGGAGAGAAAGAGGTCTAAGTATATGTATCTCTTAATCTGATAAACTGTGCATATCAAAAGTCCCAATGATTCAATCTGACCTGCGATTCACTTTTAAGAAATTTCAATTTCTTATATAAGTCTGATTTTCGTCGAATTGGGGAACTGTATGACATTTTTTCCAAGTTAATACAACGGAACTTTTACTTAATTTTTTTGTGTAAGAAGAACTTTTTTGTAAAATGGTAGAATAAAACAATGGAATATACTCGAACCCTTATTAAAATGATGACACCAAACCTATTTTTAACCAGTTTCGATATGAGTCCCGTCTTAATCGGCTACGACTGCTTTTTTCAGCTAACAAAACGGCGAGTGCACTGCCAGTATGAAATATCTGGCAACATACATTTGACGTGTATAAGTTTCCTAAACATTGCCCATCCTAGACAAATTCGCTTCTGTAATTCAATACAGTCACTTCTTGAGTTACGACCACCTCGACTTACGACCATTCGCACTTACTACGAAAAAATTTCATAAACAAATTAAAAAAATGTATAAATTTTAGTAGTAAAAATAGTTTTCGTCAAATATATATCATATATTTAGCGATCGTCGTCCCAATGTCGTACTAACTATCAATTTTGATGTACATATGTCTATTATAATTATTTATTTATTTTTGTGTAAAATTCGACTACCATTTCGACTTACGACCGAAGTTGCAGAACCAAACCTCGTCATAAGTCGAGAAGTGACTGTACCCCCAATATTGTTGTTCAATTGGTGGAAAACGCCATAAAAATAAACTCAGATAGATTAATTGAAAAATAATTCATACAAATATCTATGGCTGTGTCTAATAGTAAGATGCCAATAACTAGACGTTAATAGCTTTATAAGAATATACCTAAACAGTTAACTGATCTAACCTTAAACTAACAAATAACTGTTTTATAAATTAAAATAACTCCCCGTTCAATATTTAAGTTTTTGGTACTAGCAATTAATTTAAATATTTAGATTTACGTAGGTCGTATGCAAATCATTATACGCTGTAAACTATGTGAGAAAGATTATGGTATCTTCGCTCACTTCTCAAAGTGAGTATTACGCCAGCAGTTAGTTACAAATTCTAATTACGAATGTTCTTAGCGATATGTATTTAACTCTCCAACTTTAATACTTAAAGTTGCAAATTATGCATAAAATAGGAAAGGAAAAAATATGAATGTCCAATGTCTTTTCTGTTATCTTATGTTCTCCTTCTATAAGCTGAACAATTCATATTTGGTGAAGTCTTCTCGTTCGCAGAGTCGTTGTTCAAAATATGTATAGAAAAGGACAAAAAAAAACATGTATGTCCAATGCATATGAGACTTATAAGGCCTTTTCAGTTATCTTATGTAATTCTTAGATCTTCTATTAGCTGACCAATTCATCTTTGGTGAAGTTTTCTCTTTTGCGGAGACATTTTTCCTCATCACATATCCATTATTAACATTTTCACCCACATTTTTTGAGCGATAGTCCGCTTGCCATTACCACATTCGAGACGGAACACACCGGAACGAAGTTCCGTACCTTTTTGTATAGAAGAAATGCGTCATCATAGAATATCATACACCTAATATTATGAAACAATGACGTTATTAAAGGGTAGGAAGGAATATTAGCTATGTTATCGTATTTTTACAAAAAATACGTTTTAATTTTAATCCTTAATATTCATTGATTTCTTTAAAAAATTATGTTTATTCTTTTTCTTACTTTTGATTTTTTTTATTTAATAATAATAAATAAATCCTTGGAGTAAATCTGAACATCTGAATCCCTGCGATGAAGGTTGGCTAACAGTATGGCAATTTTCATTTAAGACGCAGAAATTCGGATTAGATTAAGTCTTTGTAGACCGAACCACTCCTTGAGATTCTTCAGTCACAATGTTCTTCTTCTTCCCACTGATCTTGATCTTTGAATTTTTCCTTGCATAATCAACTGGAGAAAATAGTATTTTTCATTTCTAATTGCGTGTCCAAGGTATTCAAATTTAAATCTCCTGGTATTTTCTTTTCGACCTTGGAATATGTGAAATGTGTAATAACTTCTCGGGATATTAGATCATAATAAAACAACTAAATATTCATATTTTTGAATAGACCGGTTTCGACATTATATATTCTCTTCTTCAGTATTTCTGAGGAAAAATGAGAAGAAAAAGAATTTAAAATTTTACAATAATTGTTCACAAATAAAATATTATATATAAAATTAACATATTAATGAAATATGTGTATAAAACTACTTACTCAAAACAATAATTTGTAGAAATAGATTATTCGACCGTATTAAATGGTTTGGTTAAGTATTAATTTTTTGGGGTATCGGTCTAATAAAACTACTCTCTTTTCTTGTTAAATAGTTAAAACATATTTTATTTGCTTACTAGATTCGATTCTCTCTGAATCATTTTCAAAGCCTAAAAGCAATTGAATTACAAAATTATTACATCGATTTTTTTTTTATACATATACAATGTTTAAAAAGTATATATATAAAATAAACTTCCTTACAAATAAAAAAGGTATATAAAAATTGTTAATAAAATTTTAAAAAAATAAATAGATATATAGTTAAAAAAATGTAAAATCAATAGTTAAAATTCACATTGAATATATTTCAATTTAACGGACATTTTTCAATTTAGCGGAAAAACAAGTAGGAAGATTTAAAAAAATGTCCGTTAAATTGAAATATATTCAATGTGCATTTTAACTATTGATTTTATATTTTTTTAACTATTTATCTATTTATTTTTTTAACATTTTATTAACAATTTTTATGCACCCTTTATATTTGCAAGTAAGTTTATTTTATATATATATTTTTTAAACATTATTTCTGTATAAAAAAAATAAATATAAAAAAATAATAATAATAATAAAAAAAATCGTTGTGATAATTTTGTAATTCAATTTCTTTTAGGCTTTGAAAATGATTCAGAGATAATCGAAACTAGTAAACAAATAAAATATGTTTTAACTATTTGACAAGAAAAGAACGTAGTTTTATTAGACCGATACCCCAAGAAATTTATACTTAACCAAATAATTTGTAAATATAATTTATTATGCATTTAATATAAATAAATCTCATGGCAAAAGACATGTGGTATCACAGTTAAAGTAAGTCATAGTTAAAATTGATAAAACACTTATAGTTGTTTTATTATGACCTAATATCCCGAGAAGTTATTACACATTTCACGTATTCAAATTTTCTTTTCTTTATGGTGTACATTAGTTGTAACTCCGTATTCATACCTTGGAGAACTTCTTCGTTTTTTACATGGTCTACCTGAGATATTTTTATGATTTGTCTGTACACCCACATCTCAAAAGCAAAAACTCTACGACATGTTTCCTGTGTCATGGATCATGCTTCCACTCCATATAAAAGGATAGGAAATACATAGCACTTTGCTAATCGCATTCTCAGCGCCAGATTGTTACAGGAGATAGTTCCCCAGGAGATAGTTCCCAGGTGACTATCCAGAACAATGTACACAGAATTCCCGGATTTCAGCCAATATTATTTTAATATTGGTAAGATATTAATATCATTTTTGGCAATACCTGCTAAAAATGCGCGGGTTAAGGTAATTAGTGGTTTCAGGTGTCGGCACGAATCATGTGGTCTTAATGATGTGAAAAAGCACGGTGCGACCACCGGCACGCGTGCAATCCGCGGTAACAAGATATACTATAGATGTGAAAAATATCCTTTAGATAAACAAAGATTCGGTGCAAAATTCGATGTATAGAAAGTTACTGATTTTATTTTCAGATTGTGTTAGTTTTGTATAAGAATTTTATAATCTCTGGGGGTTATACCTAGGGATGGGGAGTCGGAGTTGGAAGTTGGAAGTCGAGGAGCTTTTTGTCAGAGTCGGGAGTCGGAAAAAGTTATCGACTCCGAATCTTTGATTCAATTTTTATCAAGGATGAGAACAAACCGAAAACGAAAGCAAAATAACCGTATTACCAGAACTTTTTAAAGCACGGAAACAGGAACGACATTTTGTTCTCTATTAAAGAACGAAAATGAAATTTCAAATATTCAATACCGGTTTTACCTAGTTTCCTTCATGCTTCCCAGTTTAAAATTTGATTAACACTACTCGTATTAACATCTAAATACGATAAGGCAGTCAAGGTGTTTGTTTTGACTGATCCATTTTATCTCTTTCTATATACTCTGTTTATTATGATTAAACGGATCTAAACTGTATTATTATTTTCTCAAGTTGTAACGAGCTTCATGATTATTTCATATTTCATGTTTGCAGCCAAAATTTAAATGTGAAAAGAAAAACTGAAATATTATAAAGAATAAAATTATATAAAATACAATAAAAATTGTCTAAAACTAATATATTCGAAAAATTGTATAAAAATGACACAAAGTCAATAAAATAAAATGGAAATAAACAGGTCACCCCAACCTAAGATATACAGGTGTCTCAAAAGAAATTTTATATTTATTTAGCTTACTGCGTGAACGCAACGTACCTGAGGGGCGCGGGGGTTATGTCAATCGGTAGCCTGACTCTTGGGAATGCAGTCGCTATGGAGCGTTTCTCGGGAGCAGACCGCGCGTTATGCGTGTGAGAGTTTTACAAAAACGGTGATTCGGCGACTGTAGCGCGTAGAAAATTCTGCAGTATTCGAGGTTTTCGCCACTTAAATGATGCGCCAAGCATTCCTCTCATTCGACATTGGGTTAAAAAGTTTGAAGAGACTGGTACAACGCTGGATAAATCAAAATCCGGGCGACCTAGGTCATCAAGAACGGTAGAAAACGTGGAGAATGTTAATCAGTCTGTTGGTGACGACCCGAACCTTTCAATTCGGACGCGCGCAAATGCTTTAAATGTGCATAGATCATCATTACATCGCATTATGCACAAAGACCTAAAGCTGCACCCCTACAAAATTCATTTGGTGCAAGAATTAAAGCCCCAAGATGCCAGTCAGAGCCTTATTTTCGTAAATCAGGTGATTGAGCGATTTTCAACGTTTACCAACATTTTGTTTTCGGATGAAGCTCATTTTCATCTTAATGGCCACGTAAATAAGCAGAACTGCCGCTACTGGAGTGCAACGAATCCGAAACGCAAACATCAGAAACCCCTACATTCGCCTAAAGTGACCGTATGGACTGCGATTTCGGCGCGAGGGATTATCGGCCCTTACTTTTTTGAAGACGAAAGGGTGCGTGCAGTTACAGTGAATTCAGAGCGTTATGTGGAGATGTTAGACAACTTCTTGGTACCTGAACTGCAAAACTTTCCTGGCTATAACCAAAGAACATGGTTCCAACAGGACGGAGCAACTTCACACACGTCCAATATGTCTTTGCCACGTGTTCGTGAAATTTTCTCAGGCAAATTGATCTCCCGGAGAGGTGACATAAATTGGCCTCCACGCAGTCCAGGACTTTTTCCTATGGGGTTATCTTAAATCTAAAGTTTACGCCAATAAACCGACTTCACTGGTGCATTTGAAATAAAATATCCGTTACGAAATGGCAGCCATCCCTGAGTCCACCTGCCGAGACGTCATAAGTAATTTTACTGTTCGATTAAATGAGTGCCGAGAACGCGAGGGTCTACATTTAGACGATATTATTTTTAAGAAATAAATCCCCAAAAAGTGTATTTTAATAATTAATAAACATTTTTTCTATATACGGCTTACTTTTTTTTTAATCGATCCACTAAATATAAAATTTCTTTTGAGACACCTTGTATAATGTAAGTATAATCTATTTGTTTGGTTTAAGAGAAAATAAATATTGAAATCTACTAACTTTCAATGACTGATGGAGACTTTATCATTTTGTCTAACAAAAGCCCACTTCGATCGTTAAAAAGTGAACTCGTGATAACTTAAGAAAATAAAAATTCCATTTAGTTCCGCTTAAACATTTGGAATAGACTTTACGATTTACGAGTAAAAGGAGTCGGTTTTCAATCATACTGACTCGAGAGTCGGGTGTCGGTAATTTTTCTGCCGGCTCCCCATCCCTGGTTATACCCAGTGTAAACTCTAAAAAAGTGCATGCGATAGCTCACTTATAACACGACGTGACTGAAAATTGTAGGATTTGTGAATGCTTATTCAATGTCGATATCACTTACAAAGTTCCGGTCTGCGCAATGTATGATCCACAAATGCGCAGTCTTGTTATTTACTTGTCAAACCGTGTATGCTGGCTTTACACCAGAGATCATGGCTAAGCGACTGTGTCGAACTTCTTGTACTTTAGTAGTTTCAAAAACATAAGTTGTTAGCCGGCACGTGTTTCCAGTTATTGTCCATTGCCGAAACTTGCCGGATTCATTAACACTCTGCTGCTGACCTGTTCAGAACATAGTTCGCTTGATAAAAATATATTCACAGTTTTCTTAATTTAAAATTCGCGTCTCTAACGCGGGTTAAGTGATTTTACACCTGTTGTTTAATCATTTTAATTATTGTGTTTGTTTACATCATCCAAGGAATCTATCCGAGGACCCAGGAACTTGATTTTTTGGGACACCAGTGCCACATATGTAAAATTAGAATAAATATTCTACATATTTATTAAGAATACATCTACTGTAAGTCTGTTCCGATTTTACATACATTTTAATTCATTGTTTATTTAATATAATTTTTATTTGTAACTTAAATTCTATTTTGTTATCGCCTCTGCGCGATCTTGTTTTTTTTTTTTTTGTTGTTGACACACGCTGATCTCTTGATTACGTGTGCTGATTTATTTTCAATTTAAATTTAACATCTACATTTTTTTGTATTATTATTAATTTTGTTATATATTATTAGTTTTTGTTTAATATTGTATTTGTGGTACTGCAAATTTTATTTATGTGATACGCCCATCGTGTTGAGCATCGTTTCCGCATTGCTTGTCGCTTGGCTAGGGTTTTCAGAGACGTCGTGGGATTTCTAGGTTTGGTTCCTCCATAGCCATTACTTGTGGGCCCAGGATTTTACCCGTCTACACCCCTAGGGCTACCATTTCCCTTGTGTTAGTCTTCTAGAGCAGCCCCTAGGAGCAGAAGAGTTTTTTATTTACTCTCCTTTCTTCTAGGTCGTCCGTGTCTTCCCCTGCGGCTCAACTCGGTGCGTTCGTGTCACATAACCTCCGTTTTCATTCTATATTCCAACCTTCTGCTGGTGGTCCTTCGAGGTCTCCGCCGCGAAGACCATTTGTGTAACTGTCTGGCCACCCTACCTTACTTAGGCTGGGAGCGGGCGCCTCACGCTTCAAATGTATGGTGGACATTTTTTGCTTATTCCATATTTTTTTCGCACTATTCATATTTGTGTTAATAAGAATTTTGCATACACAATTTGTTTTGTAGGGTAAATTTGTTATTTATTTTTAACTTTTCTTTTTAAAATTAAAACTGCAACCATTGTTTGTTAACATACAAATTAAACAAAAAATGTAAATTGAATTTTCCTTCCCCTCACTTTTCACCTCAAAATGTTCTTTTGTTATTCTTATTAAAACAATCTCGTGGAATAGAATCCTTTTAGTCAGGTATAACCTATTTACATATGTTTGAGAAGTACTGGTATAGTGAAATTGGTTTAGAAAGCGGTTGGTGGATGCCAGAATCTCACTTACCAAGTTACGTATTATGGTTACTGAGGATTATCTGTATTATCCGAGACTCTGAGGGTTATCAGATTTACTAAATAACTGAATATCGAAATAGTTTTGATCTTAAGATCAGAGATCAAACGATGCCAAATAAATTTATGTAGATGGAGATTTTTTGCATTTGTTTTTCTGAAGAGAGAAATCGAATTGCTTTTGATTTTAGACTTGTGTGGGCTGTAATGTAATTTTGTAAATTTCAACTAATAGTTATAGATAGCAGATATATTTTACAACTTCAATTAAAGTTATTCCGAACAAACTATATTAATTTAAGTTGAAATGCAAAAATTTAATTACGTGGTAACGATAAAGAGACGATACTTATAGTGATTTTGTATATTTATTCTCTTCTTTTTCTTCAAGTGCCAACTCCGCGACGAAAGTTGTCTGTGGGGTCGGTACTTTCAGAAATAAAATATCATTATTATTTAAAATGAAATTATTCAGTTAGTTAAGTATATCCAAATTATCCCTATATAATAATGACCTTATCCCTATATAATAATGACCTTATCCCGTGCGTTGATTCCGTCAGGATGAGTCGTCCTATTTCGTGGGCATAAACAAGAAACTCTAGATACTGCTATAGCCATTGACCAATATGAACAATATTTTGCAGATTTATTCTCTAAGAATCTATAAATATTATTATATACAGAAATGTCTAGGGTTCGTAGGCATAAACTTGAAACTCTAGACACTTCTATATACTTTGATCGATATGAAAAATATTTTGCAGATTTATTTTCTAAGAATCTGCGGATAAAATAACGTACAGAAATGTCTAGAGTTTCGTAGGCATAAACAAGAAAATCTAGAAACTTCTATATCCTTCAATCGATATAAAAAATATTTTGCAGATTTATTCTTTAAAAATCTCCGGATAAAATAATCTATTGAAATGTCTAGGGTTTCGTAGGCATAAACAAGAAATTCTAAGAAACTCCTACATCCTTTGACCGATATGACCAGTATTTTGCAGATTTATTCTCTAAGTATCTACGAATATAATTGCTTATAGAAATGTCTAGGGTTTTGTAGGCATTAAGAAGAAACTCTAGACAATCCTATATATGTCCTTTGACCGTTGTTTTGTCTTTTTGATATATATGTCCTTTGACCGATATGAAAAATATTTTGCAGATTTATACTCTAAGTATCTACAAATATAATGACATACATAAATGTCTTGGGTTTTGTAGGCATAAACAAGAGACTCTAGACACTGCTATAACCTTTGACCGATATGAGCAATATTGTGCAGATTTATTCTCTAAGAATCTACCAATATAATTACATGCATAAATGACTAAGGTTTCGTAGGCATGAACAAGATACTATAGATACTCCTTTATCCTTTGATCGTTATAAACAATATTTTGCAGATTTATTCTCGAAGAAACTAAGGATAAAATTGCATATAGAAATGTCTAGGATTTCGTAGACATAAATTAACGTCTCAAATCATATTTAATTTTAACAATATAAATGTAATGCACTGAGTTAAAATGAATCGTTTTCCCATCTTACAAAGTTTATGAATAAATAATTCGGAATAATACTTATAATTTGACCAGTTTTTAATAATGGGCAAAGGGTTGATTAAATTTGAATTGAATGAAGTAAGGCGTATGGCGAGAAAGAAGTCAGAGGCGTCGAGCAAGTTCCACATTAAGGTAATGATGTGTTTGCTAATACAGTTGACAGCAGGTGGACTAGTTTAAATATAAAAACTAATATATTTTAATTAAAATATCTTCACAGATTATTAGAGATCAGTTTTTTTTTTTTTTCAGACATGCGTACAATTTACCATATATTACACGTATATTATATGATTTGATTAAAATATTTTCACCGTTTATTTTAAGTACATGGCCGAATGTTGACACAGATGTTGATATAAGGCCATATATTTTTAGTGATATGAACTTAGTAGGTAATTAGAGACTAAATTAATTATTTGAGTTTATAAATTATGGGAGTAGAAACATAAGACTTAAAGATAAAAAGTCCCTGTTGGTTAATTGGAGAGCTGATTAATTCTACAGCGACAAAAAACGCGTTTCAAATTTCAAACTGTTAATTTTAAGAAAAGGGCTGGGAAAATCTTGTGAAAGACAAAAGTGAGTCGTTGGTAAATCTTCATAGAGTAGTGTATGACTTTTTGTATAGGAATTAGTTTTTGGACACCATATTAGTCGGATAAACCTCCCAAGCGTTTTGATCAAGAAACTCAGTAACGTGGTAGCGGATTAACTAGAAGTAGTCAGGAAATTGTTTGTGAACAGTTTTAAATCTAGTTAAACTAATCTCAAAATACGGGCTTAAACCCTGTGAGTGCTGTGAGGTGTTCAAGAGGCTCTTTGTGAAGTGCTAAGCTGATTTTGATGTTTTGTTTTGTTTCATAGGATTACTAGAGTAATCTTGTATTTTTAAATTTCACCTTTGAAATATTATTAAAAGTAGGTTAAGTAAAATGTATGCTTTAATTCAAAACACCCTTATTCCTAAGTCATAAAGATTTATAGCAACCAGCCGGCGAACTGTTAAGGGGTTTCCAGGCTCGATCCGCTCGCGTGTCTTGCAATTAAAATATGTGGAAGGCCTTTAATAGTAAGTACGATGAAGTGTAATGAAATATTTAAACTTCAATTAATCAACCATGACATTTATATCATATTTAAAAAGGACTCCCGAATAGCTAACAGCATGGACATTTTAATTTTAGACATGGTACTTCGAGATAGATTCTTTAGCCACGATGTTCTTCGTCTTTATCCTCTTGATTGTTGTTTTTAGCAGATTTGGTTATTGGCCAGGAAATAAAGAACGTGATTAAGATTTTTTTAAATTTCGATTATAATTTGATATTTTCTGATTTATAATAGTTATTATAAATAATTTCATAGATATCTAGAGTTAGCAGCAAGAAGCGTCTGAATATTGGTAGGTAAGGATATTTTTTAAATAACTTATTTTTCTATGAACATGTTGCGACTGCGAAATTGAATTGGGCATTCAGATAATAATTGGTTCGTGTCGCTGACATACAAATTATCACACGCATAGAAAGGAGAAGTTACAATATTAAATAAAGATATTTTTCTTCTTTCCACTCTTCTTGATCCTTAAATTTTCCTTCAATAATAATTTTTACGTGCCCAAGGTATTCAAATTTCGTATTATTTTCTTTATTTCCTTCATGTTGTACATTAGTTCTCACTCCGTATTCGCAGCGTGGGGAACTTCTTCGTTGTTCACATGTACTGCCCAAGATATTTTTAAGATAGGTCTGTGCACCCATATTTCAAAAGCAGAAATTTTACGACATGCATCCTGTGTCATGGACCAAGCTTTCGCGCTATATAAAACAATAGGATATACATAGCACTTTACTAATCGCATACTTAATTAGAAGACTTATCATCCTAATGGCGGGGGTCCTACATTTAAAAATCTTATCTTTAATTTTTAGTCTTATGAATAAGGACCACCCTAACCTACAGGTATATGGATTTTAACCTAAAAGATCAATGGGTTGCTTCTTCTGAAATAAAGAGCCGCATAGAGTAAGCCAGAAATGCCATTTCTGGCTTGTTCATAAGGCTAAGGTGGTCCTCATTCATAAAGCTAAAAATAAAAGTTAAGATTTTTAAATATAGGACCCCCCCATTCTGTGCCTTAGTACGAAACACCATATTGTTAAAATTAAAGTAGACAATAATGAAATTACTAACGGCGAACAAATAGCAAATTTATTTAATGATCATTTTGTAGATAAAATTATCAACCTAATCTCGACTCTAGATACTAGCTCCGTCAATAACAGATCACGACTTAAATCCTCTAAACCAGTAAGTTCAAGAATGTTTCTGTTTCCTACTGATATGTTTGAAGTGAAACAAATTATATTAGATGTTGGTAAAACAACTTCAGTTGGTGCCGATGAAATACCCAGCAAATTATTGTTTAATTGTGTAGACTACATTTTGAAGCCTTTAACAGCTATTATTAACATTTCTTTTAATAGTGGAGTATTTCCCAGTGCACTTAAGTGCTCAAAAATAGTTCCAGTATTTAAAAATGGTTCAAAAACATTAATAGACAATTATAGGCCAATTGCGGTTCAAAGTTGTTTCTACAAAATATTTGAGAAACTATTCCTAACTCGATTAATATCTTATTTAAATAAATATTCTTTTCTAGAAGATTCTCAACATGGCTTTGTTAAAAATAGATCGACTGTAACAGCAATATACTCATTTATTCAGAGTATTTACCAAGCCTTAGATAATAAAAGCTTAAGTTTTGGACTGTTTTCGATTTATCGAAAGCTTTTTCGCTGCCCCGAAAACTGGTACTTTTTACTTATCATAAATATTTTTTTGATAAAATTCCGCATAGAGTAAGCCAGATATGCCATTTCTGACTTCTTCATAAAGCTAAGGTGATCCTTATTCATAAGGCTAAAAATTAAAGTTAAGATTTTTAAATGTAGGATCCCCCCATTTTGTGCCTTAGTATGAAATATTAAAATTTGCAAAAATTTGGCTCCATCGGATTACAATAACAAGTGCTGCATCGAGCTTAAAAATTTTTCGCTTCCCCGAAATCTGGTAGCTTCTTATTTATCCTTTTTTTTTTATTTATTTATACGCATCTTCTGTAATCATTTGTAACTAAATGTGACAAAATCTGTTGAACGATACTAATTTTTCAGCGATTTTGTTCTCGGAACTGAGTAGCACTACGCCAAGCCTAAAGAAATAACGAGAAACTTGATATCTGTTAAAATCGATGTGAGTATCTTTTACATTGGTTTTTACTGATCACATCTAATGTTTTGAACATATTTCCATTAACAATCAACCCTTTTTACTCCTTGGTACCTATTTTTATTTTCTCTGATGCGGTCTTATATCAAGACTGAATTAAATTTAACCTATTATTTTTATATTCATTTTGTTGAAGTATCGAAAGAAAAGTATCTTACTATTTCTATATTATACCTTACTATTTCTATAGTATTGTTTTATCCCTATAGGGAACTCGTCTATCTATAAGGGAACTTGTTTAGATTGTGTGCATTTCTGGTATTCTCGACGCAAATTGGGGTTTGGTCTATTTATAATATTTTACTTTAAAATAGAACAGAAATGATAATAAATGTATGGATCTGTGTGAGTGAGTGTATCTATATATATGTGTGTGTGATGCTTGACGTTTCATGTATATCAAGGTTTATTTTCGCCAATTTCCAACTAAGTCTCCTATTTTCTGATTATCACAAACACAAACACTTAACTGCAACTGGGCATCCGTTTGTTCAGTTCTGAATTGTACTCGGTTGCGAAAGTTCAAAATCCACATGATTCACAGTATCAGTACGGAATTCAAATCAACTCCAAACATTTAAACTATCTCAGTTCACAAACTCTCTGATAAAACCGTGTATCCTACAAATGCTGCAGGTAATAACAGCTAGTGCAATAAACGGATTAACTTAACACTGCATCTAATTCTGCCACGCTTCGTACTATATTCCATCTCGTCGAGCTTCCTACAGCTACCTATCAACGCAAAGAACACCGTGTCATGATTCACAGTGGCGTATCTAAAGCTTCTTGAAGATACGGGACAGACAGAAGAAAATTTCAAAATTTTACTTTAAATACGACAGCTATATTCAAAGATCATTGTAACTAAATTATATTTGCTGTATTTGTTGGACATTTTATTTGAGTTGAATATTGATAGTAGATAGTACCCTATAGTTTATATATTGTTTTGATCTCCCTTTTAATGTTCCCCTGCATAATAATTCAATATCTTTTGTGTCCTAGCGCTGTAGGGTACAAATCAAATCATTTTTACTAAGAAGCCTGGCAACGTGGCTACGTTATAGCCACTGCATGTGTAGATACGCAAATGTGTCCACTTTCACAAACAACGTGTGCTTTCATGCTAATTTGTTCAACCAGCATCAGATTAAGATAAATTCATGTGGTTTCCTAGCAATTGTGTTCGTGAACTGTTTTCTAGTAGTTCTACATGAGACGTAGGTCTATACCTCAGTGACAAAATAAAAACTGTTTTCTTCATTTCACTCTAGATTAGTGTTTCTCAACCTTTTTTACCAGGCCTCACCTAAGTCTTTCTAAAATTCTGATGCCCCCTTATGTAACATACATATTTTTCTATATTCAAAAATTGAATTATTCCCTAAAGGAAGCCTAATTACAACTTGTTCAGGACAATAAAACACCGCTCTAGATAAATTTATTTATCTTGATATCGAATAAATAATTAGTAAGAAATTTTACCATGTTTAATTTTGACATTGTTATTTGCCTAGGGTTTCCAGACCGAGGCAATGTCCTAAAGTCTAAAGCCAAAGTTTGAAAAATACATTTGATGCATATTCACATTTCAAAATTATATATAAATGAATTCCTATAATTTGTTTTTTTTTTTAAATGCAAGGAAATTAATGCCTGCGTCAAAGGGTTAAATATCGTCTTAATATGCATTGAAAGAGAAATTTTGCTTTCAAAGAGAAAATAATTACGTACGAACGCGCATTAAAACAGAAAATAAATATATGGCGATTAGTACAAAGGGCAAATATGTCCTAATCAGAAAGGACATCACAATATCTACAATTATCAATTGTGCGAAGAGCTCGACAAAAACAAATGAATAAACAACAGCAACGCCAACAAATGCCAACAAAATGTCTAATATGCGCTCATATTGCCCGAATGTCTTAAATAATACGCATGACTATCAACGAAGAAACAGAAACAAAACCAATCGAGGTTTATATAATGGAACTCATCCCTGTGTCAATAACCTTACACCAAATTTAGTTTTAGCTGAAGATTGGACTGAAGTAGCTTAAAGGAATATTAGATTACACCCCGTGTTGATTTTGCACCATCTATGCAGATCTCCTCCACTTTGATAAGAAGGCAATTTTCAGTAAAGTTAGTATTTGCAGTTACCATTAATAAATCTCAAGTTTAAACCCTTGACGAGGTCAACATATTTCTTCCACAACTTGTGTTTAACCACGATCAACTTGTGTTTAACACGATATCGCAATTACAATATTTCGCGAGTACGTTCGCTGCAGTTCGTTGTGTTGCCAACATAAAAGTAAAAATTGCAGATAAACGAGAGCAAGGACACTTCAGTCCAAACTCTGTGAAAGTGTTTACTATAAATGTTCATACAAATAAATTTTTAATAAGTAATTTTTAATATGGTGTAGCAAATTCTGAGGATTTGCGTTCCTATTTCTGGGAGGTAACTTTCCAGTAGTTTAACGATTCCGCGATTTTGAAGTGAATAAATAACTATCGTGAACTTGTGACCCGTTACATATCCTCAGATTTTTTGAAACGGGCTTTACTACCAGATCTTTAATAAAAGAAATCAAAATTCTTCTATCTGTGATTCAAAATCACCTTTATTATATGAATTGTTGCGACATACAGTCCAGTAATACAAGGCGTGTCACAAAGAGACCGAGGCACACTTGTTAACTTGTGAATTTTGGTGGTGAATACTAAAGTGTTCTTGAGACATCCGAGGAACAGTCTTCAGTGTGAAAAAGGTGCAAAATAAATATCCCTCATGTAATTATTTGAAAAACATACATACGGACAAGTATCAGATTGGGTATACGCATTAGAACAGCCCGTGAGTTGTCCCGGATTTGTTGAAATCTTATCAGATATTACATCCGCGACAGAAATTATTAAGTGTGATTTTTATTGTCTCACTATTTTATACTTTAATTACTTCAATTATTCCTTAAGGTTTTCCTTATTTTATATGCGCCACTGTTCTTGCCAAACTCGTGTGCTTTCCTAGTTCCACCTATCAACATAACGACATACGGATATGCACACGTAACGTCGTAGTCTGCGGTTTTGAGTCCAAAGATACCCTACGACTGAGAAATGTGAATTGTGAATATGAACGGAAATAAACGTCTTGGAGATGATGTGCTAACGAGCTACATTGCTTAAAGCCACGTTAGGATGTCATTGTTCCCAGACTGTGATTTGTTAACCATGTTTTGTCACTTAATCAGTTTGTTTCATATGTTTGAATAGTATAGATGTATAATTATGTTGGGAATATAATGATATGTAGAAGGCAATGAACTTTAACTAAATACACAATTGTAAATTTAGTTAAATCCCTTTCAATTATTGCTTCATAAGTGGAACGTATGTGGAACTATTATGATATATCTGAATAAAAACGCTGTTATACCAAACCAGCATGAGGCAAGGGCTACCAGTACAATCGCTCAAAATTTAGCATACCCGAACTGTCTGTTATTCTATTTTGCACAAACATAAGGCTAGCGCTACAAATCTGTCCAAGCCATTTATAAATCTGAAGACTTTATTCTAACAAACTTTGAATCAATGTCTAATTTCTTTTCTTGTATTTGCCCATAGGGGTGATGCATAAACACAGGCACAGTGTGAGCTGAATTACGCACACCTTTACTACATCTTGCAAATCGTCTGTTCAGTATAATGGCGCGCACGCTCAAAATTCGGCACTGCCTACTAATGTCTGCATTGCCCGAAAGATTGTCGCACATTATGTGACCGAGGTATGTCACGCACGACATACGCGGTAAGATATGTCCACACAACTTAAGATTCGGTACGCGGTACTTCTTGCACTTAGGTTGGAAAACAATATAGTCAGTCTTTTTGACGTTGTATATCAGTCCGTGCTCTGCGGTGAAGCACTTAAAAAACTTCACTAGTTCTTTCAATTCAGCCAAAAAGGGTGAGAGTAGTAGCATGCCATCAGTCATAGCATTTGTGGTTGATAACACAGGAACCCCTCACACATCCCGTTTTCAGCTTATTCAACTGCATACTTAAGTTGTCCATATACATGTTGAATAGATAAGGTGATAAGAGCCTACCTTGTTTCACCCCCAGATTTTCTTTAAAAGGAGCAGATCTTTCTGCACCCGAACGTATACGTTTGACCTCTTCGTCGAACTATTCTCTTAGTATATCCACCAAGCGTTGCAGAACATTTTTATTTCTCAGAATTTCCCTCTATTCACTCGATCAAAAGCCTTGCAAAAAAAAAGATCTAGGAAGCAAGCATATACCTGCGTTTGTTGTGCTTAATATCTGGCAATGGTTAATCACAAGATACAGATTGCCATTTCCGTACCGTGATTTTTCTTGAATCCGAACTGAGTATCGGCGCATTGAAGTTGGTCTTCAGCTTTCGCTAACAGTATATTTTCCAATAGTTTCGTAATCACGGTAGAAATAGTAATTGGACGGTAGTTGTCACTACTTGTTACTGAGTCCTTCACCTTTGGAACTGGAACAACGTCTGTGATTAGGAGATCTTTCGGCAGATGACGATGCACCAACATAAATGAAAAACAATCTGCTAGGATGTTATGCAGACTTTGTGGTGCGTGGAGTAAATGCACATATGTCGTATGCTCCAGATGTCTTCCCACTCCTCAGATGAAAGATAGCTCCACGAACTTCCTCCGCAGTGACGAGGCATTCATCAACGCATCAACACATTCGGAACACCATTTGGTTTACCTCATGAAGATGTTTCCCGACATGCTCGCCCGACACACAATCTATTTGTTCAGGTCTATTGCTATTATTTTTTAATTGTAGCGCTTCTCCAGAACGTAGCAAAATTGTAGAATTAGGCAAATCAGTTATATCATTAAAAATAATGGTTTTGTTGTTGTATTTCTTTTGTTGACATCCAATAAATTCAGCTTAAGGCTGCGTATAACCCCCAGAGGTTACCAATTTCTTATACAAAACTAACAATCTGAAATAAAATTAGTATCAATCTATACATCACATTTGCACCGAATTTTTATCTATCTAATATGATATTTTTAATTGTAGAAACATTTATTGTCAAAATATTATCGCTCAATAACTTAATAATTGATATCAGCAACATTGTTCTGTAATTTTTTAGATCTATTTATGGCTTTCAAATAACTTTTATATTTATATAGTTTTATGTAGAAATGTTCAAATAATACGTCAACATTTGTTTCAACTTTATTACTTATAGTTTAGAACCCTCGTCGAAAAATATTATACTTGTTGATAATGGAATGCCACTTAGTACACGTATTCTTCACAAAAAATAAATCATTTTTACTCGTGACACCTATTTTGAGAACCGCGGCAGATTCAAGATGGCGGCAAATATAGATTACCAAGTAAAATAACTATAAGTAGTTTTCGCAATAGAACAAAATAAATCAAAACCTTTTTGTAGAATGAAGCTTTAGCTACAATTTGCCGTATCGTACGCAAATATGCGTCGATTGGTTTACAATAGTGCATCTATAATGCAATTTGCTTATTTACAATTACATAACAGTTTTTTCTACAATTTAAAATATCCCATTAGATAGATAAAAATCCTCTGAAAATTTTGATACATAGATTGTTATTAATTTTATTTCCGATTATTAGTTTTGTATAAGAAACTATTGAGAACTATAAGGTTGTGCGCCGCCTTAAGGCCTTTACTGTGAACGTGAAGAATTTTTTTGTTGAAAAGTGGTTAAGTAGTTTTCATAATTCAGTTGTTCTACGATGGTAGATTCGGATTTTATTTCATGAAAGACTCTTTATATTCAGATATTCTGGTTTTAAAAGATCTTCCTGTTTGACCTATGTAGGCAGAATCACATGAGTCGCAATCTAACTTATATACTCCACTTGTGTCCAAATTGTGTTTTATCTTTATTTCTAGTTATTAGTTTTTTATGGTTATTCATAGTGTTCATTGCCATTTTCATATTTTTATTACTATTTTTAAATTATTTGAAATATTAATACTTAATTTACTTAAATACGGAAGAGCATTAATATTATTTTCGTTGTTGTTTTTAGAGAAAGGATAGAATTCTAGTATTACTAGTTTTTTTATGTTTTTTGAAGATTAATTTATTTATTATTTCCGTAATGTAACCGTTAATATATTCAATAATTTTAATTATTTTAACTTCATCTTTAAAATCGGTATTATCATTTGGAAGTGAAGACTAACAATTTATGGAAAATTGGATGATTGGAACTGTTATGGATAATTGTATCAACATAGCTCTCTTTTCTGAATATTTTAAATTCATAGCCATTGTTCACTTTGGTTATGGTTAAATCTAAAAAATTTAGGGAATAGTTTACTTCTTTCCCTTATATATAATGAATTTTTGGGTGGTTGTTTTTAACTTCCTTGAAAAATTGGCTTTTTACAATTGCTTATTCGCTTGTCAACAAATAAATGTAGCATGATTGTAAAAATTATATGTATAATTTGTGGTAAATAAATTGATTGTTGATCATCTAAATAACGAAAACAGTAGACTAGACCTTTATTGAATGTATTATTGGGTAAAATATTTAATTCAAACTTGTCCAAGAAAATTTCGGCTTATACGGGTAAAAGTGGTAAGCCCAATTCCATATATACTCTCCTTAATTTAATATTTAAAAAAAATATCCTGGCGTGCTAAAATTCTGTAAAGGTGTATCCGAATTTACCTTGACGAAACTCTTTCGATAGCCTTCTGCAGCAAACAATCTTTCTATGATGATAACAAACATCTAGATCGGATAGGGCAAAAGTAGGACAATAAGAAGGATTGATATCCTTCTTATTGTCCTACCATTTAAGAACATCTTGTGACATTAATATAAATCAAGAATATATCAAAATTGGTATTGACGTGTGATGGTGAGCGATTGTTTTGTTACCAAACTGGCTGATTTAGATATAACTATGAAGGGTATCAGTCTCAGAGACAATAGTAATTACTTACACATATAATTAGACCAACATCTCTGATGTTATAATTCAAACAGGTAATTATACATCAAAAATAATGCGCGATGGACAAAAAGTACTAGAGAGTGAAGAAATCGAGAGCTAGGAAACTCGATACCGGATTATGCTACTGTGAGAACTGACATTGCAAAAGTGCAAGAAAACAGTGACCAGACTGCTAAAAACCGATTGCAATAGCGCAATCTAACAGAGGCTTTTGTCCAATATTTTATAAAATAACTAGCAGTGTACCCGCTGCTTCGCTACCGAAATAAAGTAGTCGTAGCCCGCTTAGATCTGGCCCATTTTGAAATCGGTTCAAGACTGGTTGCTACGAATCGTTTTATATTCAAATATATTTATTTGTTTTAATCTACAATTGTATTAATATGTGCTTCTTATACAAATAATTTAAGTACGAATTTCTTTGTAAACATTGGTAGTACAGACATTTAATATCAACACGTATAAGTATCCCGATGTGCTAACCTAGGAAAATGCCCATGTGAGAATCATTGCCAAAGGCAGCGCCAGTCACGTAAAGCATTTTATGTTGCACCTTACGAAATTATTTATTATAATTTTTATGATATTTATTATAATTACTTCGTGATTATTCCTGATTTATAAATCGTACCTATATAGATCAGAGCACTTTTTTTCGTTAGTAAATATTCTTGCCACCGAAGTAAGTTTTCTTCGTATTGCTTTAGGGGGTTACAATAATGTTCAATAGCGAATTTAACGTTACAATTGTCGTCTAAAATGAAAATAAAGAAAATTGTGATATATATCCTCGGGAACATTTTTGTTGCAATATTAAACCCAAAATTCGTTAATATAGGTATATTTTGAATATGTGTATCTTTTATAGTTTAAATATTTCTTAATTGATCGGAAACCTGGTGTCTTACCGCGATGATATATAGCTTAAAATCTTTCCAGACAAATTTGGAATACGCTGTTGCAAATAGCACTAAAATCGGTTTATCCGTTTTTGAGTTTTAATACATATACCGATTTTAAACAGACGCCTATGTGCCAAAAAGAAATGAAACAGGTCACTTGAAGGGTTTTATGAATATCCTTGAATCTAGATTTGCCTTGTATGGGTTGATCAGAGCAAAATACTGAACCTCGTTTTTGTACATGTGTATGGGTAATCTTTGTAACCAAAAACCAAGTCGATATCTCATTATAGGTCTGAGATATTGAGGAATCCGTGAAAGAAACATTTCACCACATTAGGGGTCGAATTTAAAAAAAATCTTTCTTAATAGGTGCTCACATCATGGAAGGAACATTCCTTCCTCCACGAATTTCATGTTTCTATGTCCAGGGGGCGTTTTATTGAATAAAAAATACCAATTTACCCTTTTAGGCGTGAAAATTTAAAAGAAAACTGTCAAAAAGTTTCTAAGATTTTAAAAAGACACCCATATGCCAAAACACAATGTTATAACTCAACATACATAGGAAATACGAAGGGTTCTATAATTCACTCCGAATACATAATAAATTTATCCCTTTAAGGGTTGATTAGAACAAAATCCTGAATTTAGTTCTTAACATTTGTATGTGTAACCTTTGTAAGCAAAAACTAAGTCAATATCTCATTGGGCCTAAGAGATATTGAGGAATCCCTGAAATCACTTAACAGCCCCTTAGGGGTCGTATTTCGAAAATTCTCTTCTTAGTGATCGCTTACGACATGGAGGAAATATACTTCTCGAATTTCATGTTTCTAGGTCTAGTGATTTGGGCTGAACGTTGATGAGTCAGTCAGGTCATGTATTTATATACATATATAAGAAAATTTTATAAATGATATACCTATATACAGAAGAAGATTAAACAGAAAAGATTTGTTTATTTATTTATTTATATTATTGATATTGTAACAACTTCTGTTATACACATGTTTAATGTTAAGTCAATATTAAGAGATATTTCAAGTTTATAAGTAGCGCTCCTTCTGTCCCCCTAAATATTCAGAAGCTACACTAAACAGAAAATAATCGTTTGTCAATCAAAGTCTTTATAAATTGTTGATGTAAAGTAAATAATTAGCGAGATATTTCCAGTATTTTAGTTTTAGCACCTCCCCCATCTCCCTTCCCCTGCTTCTTAACCAATTGAAAAATTTATAGGATAACAGGTATTTGTATTTTTATTTTAAACAGCTTTTCTCATGTGCGTTTTTGCTGTTAAGTCAATAGTAAATGAGATATTTCAAAAGTTTAGTTTTAGGTTGTCCCTTCGTTACTCCCGTAAATCAATCCAATAAAAAAAATCATTAAAAAAAATATATTTGCTTTCTTATTACAGTGAAACCTCTATCTATCGTTCCTCGAATAATAATTTTCCCGTATATATCGTTATTTCTTGCGGTTCCGAATTAATTTCATACAAAACACGCAAAAATAGATCGCATCGATCATTTCTCTCTGTATCATTTTACCGCATTCATCGTTTAAATTACGCAGCAAATTTCGTGTTTTTTCAAATTGAAAACTTTTTTTATGCGCATTCGATAACTGATGCCGAAAAAAATTTAATTTGTAACACCGAAAGAATATTGATTTCTTACGGCAATATAAAAAGCCAAAAAGTAAATGACGATGAAAGATTATATACAATACAAAGTATAATTTTTTTTGTCGGCATGCAGCTTCCTTTTTTTATTTCGCTACGATATTTTTTATTTAAAAAAATTGATTTATACCTGAAACATGTATCATTTTTAGAATATATATGTACGTACATATTAAACATTTAAATATGTATTAATGTGTTTTTCATTGTTTTCCCGCATCCATAGTTTATTTCAATAGGTCCCTTCAAAAACGATAGATAGAGGTTTCACTGTATAAGCAATTTTTCTGTTAAGTCTACGTCTTAAGTGATACCATTTTTTTTCTTCTGATTTTCAATTTGCCGCCTTATATTGACTGCATTTCCTACCTATATACCAAATTCCAACTCGGTACACACAGATTTTCTGTTTTATATATATATAAAAGATTTTACTATTATATTTAAACATTTAAATAAAAGAATAGAAAAAAAAAAAAAATAAAAATAACAAAGTTCATAAAAATGCCCTAAAATTAAAAACCAGAAAACAGGTGCTCCACTTTAGCCTCGCTCTGCATAAACTAATCAAAATTTTTATTAAATAACAATATATAAATCTTATCAGCTAGAGCAGAGTAAAGATGAATCGCGCCGAACGACATTGAACGATGTTTCACGAACTTACTATAGTTGTCCAAACAACCATTGAAACGAAATTCCCGCGATCTCGCTGAACGCATCATACATACTTCGATGGTCCAATATAATTAAAAACAAAATTATTAATTTCTCGTTTCTGATGGGACTTTTTTGAAATTTTCGATTTTTCTAGTTATGATGAAAGCATTCCCTACCTGTATGCAAAATTTCAACTCGGTAGCGTATCTGGAAGTGGGTTAGAATTTCCGGACATAGCCACAAATATCCATTTTTATATATAAAGATGATAATAATATGAATATTTTTAAGGGCAAGAGCCTCTCCTGAATCTCTCCATTATTTGCGGTCTCTTGTAATAGTAGACCACTTCTTCTCCTTCTGATTTTACCAAATTGCATCCTTTCTGTTAACCACTTACTTCATGTACCATCTTTCGTTGTCATCATGTATCGTAAATGATAATAATAGTGATATTAAAATAGAAAAATTATTCTAGGATTTTAAATATTATTCAAAATTATAAACTAAAAATGAACTATTGGAAGAAAATTTCCCTGCAAATTTTATTCGAAATCCTTCGCGAATGCTCATACATTTATTTATATTATCAAAGGTTCAGCTCTGCAGGATTGTAAGGGTCAAGCAATTTTTGTTCTCCGTATATTGAACCAGTTGAAGTACTAAGGGCTTGAAACCCACCAAAAATTAATTGATCGCTATTCAATATTGTCAATTTGAGGGTGCTATAATATGAAAAATTCCAATTAACTGATGTTAAGTGGTAATTTCATGTTCACAGATTTAAATTAGAAATATTGGATAACGGCCATTGGTTATTAATTAGGAGATCCTTTCAATTTTGTTCACTTAATTTAAGATATATTGATTGGATGTGATTTCCTTTGTAATTATGAAAGATATTTTAGATATGATTTATTTGCAATTTTAATCCAATAAATAAATTGAGTGTAAAAAGATATATTGAAAATTCTAACAGCTAGAAAGAGAATCAAAACGAACAGAAAAGAAAGAAAAAAGATACAGTTGCTCGGAAAAGGGAAATGTTGATTTCTCCGTACTAGTTTCGAAGACTTTATAACAAAGATGATTTTTAGAACTTATTTTCCTTTTGTCTTCCCTTGTATTATTAATTGTAAGAATCTTTAAGACATCGCATAACGAATTTTTCGGATATGACTAAAAAACCCTTATACCGTCACTCAAGTGCCTCTGTACTGCAGAAATTGCTATGAAACGGCCAAACTTAAGAGTTGAAATTTGGTATGCATATACAGTTCTTTGACCCACATATAGCAAATACAGGGTGTTTGTTTGAAACGCCCCACCTCGGATAACTCCTTTATTTTAAGAGATACAAAAAATTCTTCGGAGAAAAAGTGAAACTAGACAAAAGGGCCAACTTAAGGACAATAATAAGAATTCTGCATCACTTCCGGTTTCAACGAAAATTGTTTCAACCTTTTATCTAGCATAGGTAATCGGTACTTTAATTTATTTTTCTTGAAAGTACATTAATTCAGCTTTACAAGCATAATATCATAATTTGTGGCCATTTCAAAATGGCCACAATTTATTTACAAAATAATAAATAACATAAATCGTACAAAGTTAAACATAGCAAGCTTTGAAAATGATTTTGTTACATAATAAAACCAAATAAAACCTGCAAATTTTCTTCCCTATTAGTATGTGTTTGATATTAAAGGTGATAACATCAAATCGTTTGTAATTATGGCTAACGTAAGATATTCAAATGAAGAAATGACAGATTCTGATGGTTCTGACATTCTGGGAATGTCAAATAACTTCTGTTAGGGCCCAGCAACTCTACCAAGAAAGGTATCCTGAAGGTAAAGGTTAGAATACGTAGAACACAGGGTAAGAACATCTGTCAGGGAAATTCAAGAGTATACCGTTCTAAATGTAATGGAAGAGTTGTCATTACGAATGAGAAAATATGTGGAGAACAACGGCGGCTATATTGAACATTTGCAAATTTTCCTTAGTTTATTACTAACTTTAGTCATATTTTGTTTTATTGGTTTTCCTAGTTACATAATGTTATATCTTTTATAATTTAGTTTCTACGATTTTTATGATATTTATTATTTTGTAAATTAATGGTCGCCATTTTGAAATAGTTAAAATTAAAGTATGATATTTTGATATCCCTGTAAAGCTGATTTAATTTACTTTCAAGAAAAAAAAAAAACAAAATACTGATTCCGTATGCTACATAAGAAGTTGAAATAATTTCCGCTGAAACCGAAAGTGATGCAGAATTCTTATTATAGTCCATAAGAGGGTCCTTTTATCTAGTTTAACTTCTCTACTGAATCATTTTTTATATCTCTTAAAATAAAGAAGTTATTGGATGTGCAGCGTTCCAAACAAACACCCTGTGTACTAGGACTGTTTATTAGATATTCAGAAAATTTTAAGTAATCTATCAAATTAAACCCCATGATGCACAGATAAACGAGTAAAATTTTATTTTTGAAGAAACACAAATATATTTACATGATTTTCGCTAAAAATGTCGAAATAACTTTTGTCCTATACCCTGTTTCCAAGAGCGTTGATAAGTTTCTCAGTCTAAAAATCTGAAAAAAATGTGTGTACATTGCTGGGAAACGAAATAGTTCAATAGAAATTTTCGAACAAATTAATTAAAAAAAAAAAAATACCTATCAATTTTTTTTTAAATTTATTTATTTTAGAATTATTTTTGCAAAAAAAAAAAATTAAAAAACCTTTGTCCCACATGCTGTCATCCGGGGGAGGGGTTTCACAATCTAAAATTCTAAAAGAAATTCTTAGTAATGCACATTGACGTGCACTGAAATAGTTCAACAAAAATTATTTATCTGATTATTTTTTCGAAAGTTGTTAACTTTTTGCTGTACTGTGCATTCATTCTGTAACTCGACCTTTGGCTTGATTCGCGCGCATCTCCTTATAAAGTAGACTTGTAAGTTGATGGATGGCAGCATTATCCAATTTTATAATTTTTAATATGTACTTACCATACCCTAGAATATGTGAAAATTCATATTTCACATAAATTTTTTCAATGTTTGACATAATTTTGAATTATTTTGCCAGTCTCCTAAGGATTTCCTCATTTCTGATTTAATCAACTCACGATATTTTTAGGATTCTTTTGTGCACCCACGTTAAGATATTCTTGGAAAATTACAAAAGAAACGCTAGATTGAAAACTTACAATGCAGTCGTAGTAGACATAGATTGTGCATGACTTAAAGAAGGACTGTTGCTACTAAAGATATTGAAAAATTCGGTATTTCCTAGAGAGAGGGCAAAGCACTATCCCCACCACAAAACAAATGCATTTCTGTTCGTTTATTGTACTTTCTCTAAACTTGGACACATCTTTTAGATTCTAAAGCATTATGGCGGTCTCATAAGTAACGAACTTCTATCTGTTATTATTCTTTAGATATTAGCTATTTATTTTAAAAACTTTTGAATTAATTTTATGGCTATGCTATAAATATAAGCCCTCTTCTCAGAGATCTCTGGTAGAACTTTCCTAACTGGTATATTATCGTCTATTTAAGTGCGTTCAAAATTTTTTGTCTACGCGATACACTTAATATTCTTCAAAAGAATAAATGACACCCCGGGGAGAAAACTAAAAATAAATTGTATAAAAAAGATGAGAAGATATGTTTAATAATTATATAAAATTATTTTTATAAATCAATGGCAGTTTATATTTTCACAACCAGTAGCAAACACTGGTTAGTAAAAGGCTGAAAGAAAAATTCAGCCAGAAGAAATGAAATTTTCAAGGTTTATGAAAGAATGTACCAAACTTAACCATTCGCAATGAAGATACAAGGCTAGGGATCACACGGACTGAAGGTGGAGTCGACGTACGTAAAGGGGGCGATTGGGAGCTCGATTATTTATTTTTCGATTTCAATACATGTAAAATAGTTAATTATTAATTTTTAAATATAAGATATATATATATATATATATATATATATATATATATATATATATATATATATATATATATATATATATATATATATAAGGAAATGCAACTTTTTAGGACAATTTTGAAATATATCAAAAATTGAAAATAATTGTGGCCACACAATTTTCATTTTATTGCAGTCGGATTTAGCTATATTAACAATTTGTTAAAAAAGAGAGAGAGAAAAAAAGGATATGTTTGAAAGAGGCTATACCAGTGTTGCCAGATGTACGATTTAAATCGTATTTGTACGATTATTTTTGATTGTGTACGATGTACGATTTTATGGTATCCGATGTACGATTTTATTGAAAAACAAAAAATTTATATATTTTTTTAGTAAGTTAAAAATTTACATCATATAAATATCGCATTATATGATATAAATTTTGAATATTTTAGCCATCCAGTTTCAAATCGACTCGCTCTTAAAAAAATCGGTTAGTCTCGCTATGATCGGTAATGCTCGGATATATTCGAATAATCAAATATACAAAGCTCGGTACTATTCTACTTTAGCAAACCCACCTTACTGCGCATGCGTGCAGTGTTGGCAATAGTAAAATGTAATATATCAATTTTAATAATTTAAATTTAATATCAATTTATTAAATGAGTTTATTTATAAGAAATATAGAAATAAGTAATATTCCCTTAATTTCTACTGTGATTAGAGTTTTAATATATAAACGTAGTTTAAATTTAATTTAATATTATAATATTTATTTTCACTTTTTTCTGTTGTAGTGATTTATTATGCATTGTATCGATATTTTAAAAAAATTTAGTTCAGGTGGACAATGAACTAGCCCTCTGCACCACCATGTTATAAACGTATGCACAATGATACACAATTTTAATTAGGCTAATGTGGGGGGAAAATTAAGTACTGTGCACCTAAAAACAAGGTAATTAGGTTAGGTTTAGTTAGTAAAAATCTAGGACAACAGAAGCCGAAAGACTCAAAGTAACCTTAAAGGAGTTCGTGTGAAAAAAAAAATATATAAAGAATGTATACACTTTACAAAATAAAACAACAACAAGATAAAGGTATAACTACTGAATTACATCCTACACCGCACAAACGTTTTTTACACAAACTTTTTTAAGCTTACTTTGAGCTTTTCGGCTTCTGCTGTCCTAGACTTTTACTAACCTAATCACCCAGTTTTTAGGTGCACTAAATTATGTTCCCCCTTTTTTAACCTTTAATCGGCTGTGAATGTAATATTATTATTTATTCTTATTATAAAATACCGGAATATTAATTTAATTAGATTTATTCAACTGAAAGTTAAGCATTATTATACAAATAATTTTAATTCTATTTTGATTTTAGTTTAAATTTACGTGTTTTAATTTTACTATAGTTGGTAACATTGTCTAGTGGGTTTGTTAAAGTAGAATAGTGCCCAAAGCTCATTGGTTAGTGTACTGTACTGCAAACTCAAATCCGCCCGATCTTTTCGTGTTCGTGTTGAATGTGAATGTAGTAAAAATATGTCAAAAATACCCTTTTTATGACTGAGATTTGTTTTGTTGTGCCATAGATAATAGATACCCATAATGATAATTACAATACGTTTGATATTGAGGAACGTGATACAGACCAGTTAATAATTATAAATATTTAACGACTCTAATAAGGCAGATGAAAAAGTTTATTTGGTTCAGTTCAAACAGTTCGAGGAAAAATTACATATTTTTTATCTTTTTCTGCTACATAGGATTGTGCAATACAAATATTCATACTTAATAATTTTCAAATTAATTACTAATTTGATATTATTTATCAGTGGGATAGATCGCACAGTCCTCTATGTAAACATTAAAAAAAAAAAACTAAAATTTAAACTTGTACATTCTTGCACAGCATTTTGTTGCCGATGATGATGGTGTAGTGGTCAGCGCGTCTGATTGCTAACCAGGGGGGCTCGGGTTCGAATCCTAGTGATGGGATGGATATTTGTATTTGTTATAAAAATTACTACTGTATCCAAAATAAAAATAAAATTATGATATAATGGTTAATGGCCATTAAGAGCTATGGCAAAAAAAAAATATATACATTATTGTTAGTGATCGCAATCACGACGTGTCATGTCAAATTTTTAATCACGCACGAGGAAAAAATATTAGTCACGTTCACTTACGTTTTCATCGTGAACGGCCATGAAACGACGTGACACGGAAATTTCACGGCACGCGCCTATCACCAGTCGTGACACACCAAAATATGACATTACATCGGTTATAAAGCAATGGTCTAAATCAGCATTTCCCAAACTGTGCGCCGTAGCGCCCTGAGGCGCCGCGAAAATATTACAATATTCCTCCAATTGCGTTAGACCAATTTTTACTTGGGGCACCGCGGAAAAATTATGATACATTAAGGGCGCCGGGAACCGAAAAAGTTTGGCCACCACTGAGTTATAGACATCTAAAAATATCCTTAGTTTATTTAGTATAGAAAAAATTTAGGGTTTTAACCGTTTAACGCGTTTTGAGATTACATTTTTGTTTATGGTATTATTTATATTATTTGTGAATTAAAAAAAAGCACAACTCAAAAACGGTTTGAGACAGTGACTTTCGGTTAAAATTTTGGATTCTCCGTAGTTTATTTAATCTAGAAAAAAATTGTAGTCTTAATCATTTAACGCGTTGTGAGATAACGACATTTTTTTGAATGGAATATTTTACATTATTTGTGAAAATTGTGAATTGAAATCAGAACCTAAAAACAGTTTGAGGTAGCAATCTGCGGTTGAATTTTTTGAATTCTCCGTAATTTATTTAGTCTGTAAATAATTTGGTGCTTTAATCGTTTAATGTGTTTTGAGATTATGACAAATATTTTTAATGGCATAATTTACATTAGGCGCTTTCCTTTTACCACTTTACTTAAGAAATCTAAGCTAAGCTAAGTTAATCTAAGTTGTAAGAGCGTTCCATTTATAAGACACTGGCTAAGAAAAACTAAGTTTTTTCCTCCCCCCTTTCCCTTCCTAAGATATTTTACTAATTTCTTAGCTTAGCCAAGCATTTTAACTTGTAAAAGGAAAGCAGCTATTATTTGTGAATATTGTGAATTAAAAAAAATAACAACTCAAATAACGGTTAGAGAAAATGACCTGAGGTTAGAATTTTTTGATTCCTCGTAGTTTATTTAGACTAGAAAAAAATTGAAGTTTAGTCCGTTTAGCGTATTTTAAAATGATGACAAATTTTGATATGGCGTGATTTATAAAAATTTTCATCTTCGCATGGACGTATCTCAAAAACAAAATGCGATAAAGACCTGCGGTTGAAATTTTTAAAATCTTGAGTTTCTAATTAATTTGTAATCATATTTTGAAACAAAACAAATTTTTCATTGTTTTAAGTTTCTTGAATTTTTTTATAAATCTTAACTATAATATGGTTAGATAGAAATTTGCGGTTTGAATTTTTAAAATTCTACTAGATTGTTTAGTCTAAAAAAGTGCTTTAATAGACCGATTATTAAGTTTTGTATGGGCAGTAATCCAAAATCCTTGAAAATGGCCAAACATTTTTGTCTCCAATTTTATTGAAAATTGGTATAAATAGGTATGTATTTTTGGTCATAGATATTTTCAACAAAATTTGGTCTATTTTGAAGTTTGGGCAAAAAATTTGGAACTATTGGCGAAAAGCTGATCCAAATCGGCTCTAACTCAAAAACAATGGAGAGCATGAATTTTTTTAATATGCTTTTCACCCCAAAATTAGCTTAAACAATATTTTGGCTAAAATTGGAGTCAAAAATTTTTTTATCAAAATTTCAAAATTTAGTAAAAAAAAAATTGAATTTTGTTGGGTAAATTGGTATATTTATATATTTTTAGCCTTAGATCTCAAATATATGGTCACTTTTGAGTTAAGGTCTAAAATTTTGACATTTGCAGGAAAAAAAATAAATAAAAAAAAACAATCCACTATAAGTCTCACAGCTGATGAAATGTTAACCTGCCCCCTTTTTTAACTATCTTTATAAACTAATACTTACTTCTTATCTATATCAGCAATTCTCAAACTGTGCGCCGCGGAAATATTGCAATATTCCTCCAATTGCGTTAGTTAGACCAATGTTTTGACTTGAGGCGCCGCGAAGAAAATCTGATACATTAAGGGCGCCGGGAACCGAAAAGTTTTGGAACCACTGGTCTAAACGAACAATATGATAGAGCTTGTTAATAAAATCTATTAAAGCTATTTTTAAATCATCCATTTGACAGTTATGACTAATTTTTCAATTTACCCATGTTTCTTTCAAGTTAATCAATTTATGATATCAAACATTTTAGGAAATATCGCAGGTAATTCTTCTTGTAAATTAATTCAGCATAAGCCCCAATACTAAATATCTAGATCAATAGTTAATTATATCTCCTTGGCAACTAGAAACATATTCTATACAAAGTGAATAATTATCGAAGATATTTCTATTGAATTGGACATATCTATCCTTAATTAATTTAGGCTCCGTTAGTTTATTGAATATACAGATATTCTGTTTACATTGGTGGCTGTATGAGGAAGGGCTGTGACGACAACTATTTCCGGGTCTCTACCAGTTATAATGGATGAGGAATCATGATTATTGGCATGAAATAATTATCTACTACTACAGAGGAGCTAATTAGGAAATGTAATCGTTTCAAAGAATAATATTGTTACCTGGAAATAATAAAATATAAGGCAAATTTAGTTGATTTTATTCAGTGGCGTGCGGTGAATTTTTGAAAGGGTACGCGCTATTTTTTATATATGTATTATACCTACATTTTGTTAAATTGGAATTGTTTATTTAATTAACCTTTTAAGATTTTTATTTTTACTTTTTATACAATAAACTGTTTTGTTAATTATTTTAGCCAGTTTTGATACTTCTAGTAATAAAATATCAATGAATTTTTGGATGAATTTAATTACATATTTGACATCATTAGATTCACCCATGAAATTGAAAAAGATGGCAAGTCCCTTTTATTGACACTATAATAATAAGAAATAGTAACAAATTAATTTTTGATGTTAGTCTTAAACAAACTAGCACTTGTAACGAATCGTTTAGTCCGCCAGAAATTTCACAAACATCCGTTGGGAGAATTCCTTCTGTATGGAATTTATTTGGGATTTTTAAAAAGGGTATATCTTTAAGAATTCAAATAATAAAATTTTAGAAATTTTACCTTTACAAACCGTAACTTTTAAATATTTTTTTAAAGTTTATTGTTCAAGGAGATTTTTGTTCAAAGTTATTATCTAATAACTTTGACAATTCCTTGAACAACCTTTTTACCCTTTTTCCACGAAATGTCTTAAAATGATTTCTCTCTGAAGAGGAGGGCAGCATTCGTAGAGGCACTGTGTCGACATTTTTGGTGGTCTATTCGATTCTGTTTGTTTAACATTTTAATAATTATTTTAAATAAATTTTAATCATTTAAACCAGGGATGAGCAACCTTTTTTTACTACGGGCCAACTAGAAATTTAAAAATTCCCTGCGGGCCGCATACGAAATTTATTAAAATATGAACACAAGATGATAAACACAAATTATCTATTTATTAACAAAATAACAAAATTATTTTTAAAAAAATACACAAATAAAACATATAATAGAAATGCTAGGTATA
This sequence comes from Liopterus haemorrhoidalis, assembly GCA_963971575.1. Classification (NCBI taxonomy): domain Eukaryota; kingdom Metazoa; phylum Arthropoda; class Insecta; order Coleoptera; family Dytiscidae; genus Liopterus; species Liopterus haemorrhoidalis. Next base: position 36,070,548 of record OZ020617.1, read on the forward strand.
AAAAAACAGTCAAAGATAATTATTATGGGGAAAAAATCATAAACAAATTTTAATGAGAAGTTTGGCATTGCTTCTTTGCAACCAATTGCTCTATATTGCTCTTATTTATGCTTTAAAATATATATGTATCTTCTGTAATTTAATGGCCATTTTTGAAATTTGACAGACAAAAGCTTTGACGGGCCGCACGAAAAAGTACTCCGGGCCGCGGGTTGCTCATCCCTGATTTAAAATATTGTAAATATTACTGTTAATAAATTTAATTCATTAATTTTAAACCGTCTTAACGAGTGTAAATCTTCACATTTAAGAACTTAAGTGAACAGCTAAATCCAGACTATTAACAAGATGCATGTTCCATTAGAAATAAGTCCCCTAAATCCAAACGACACCTTTTATTCATGGGCAAAACATTGAATATTGTAAGTCGAAATACCACGGTATAATTGGTACTTAGTACAATACTAAGATAAAACAGTTGTTATAAGAACTATCTCATAAGAACTGTTTTATCTTCTGTAACATTCTTTTCAAAAGAATATAAAACTATGAAATCTTATAATTTTGTAGTACAATAATTATTAGAAAATCTTAATTAACTTTGAGGTTATTCAAGAATAAGAATAACATCAAAATCAGCTGATCGTCCGTTTATGGCGGAATTATGTTGTTATTTTTGGGCAATATAAAATCAAGGTTAATAAAATCTTTAAAAAAAGATTAATACAATCAAGAAATCAAGTATAAGGTTGTGCATATAAGTAGTGGTGGGGGTTAATAGAGAGGCAACGCGGCATCCGTATGCTAACGGGACGTCAGTCTTTGTTTATCGTATATGTTATATGCACGTGAAGTTTTATTTTTGGCTATAAATATAAAAATATCGTTTAATTTTTAAATTTTCTACTTGTTTTAATATCTTTAATTTTCTTCGAAGGAAATGTTGCTTACTTTGATGTTAAGAGAATAATAAGAAAAATATTTCAATATTTTAGTTTTAGGGTGTCCCATCACAATATTCATCAAATTGAGAAAAATGCATAGAACAAATAAGACTTGTTTTCTTATAAACAATTTTTATTGTATAGTTTTTTCTGTTAAGATAGTTCTGTTTATAAAGGAAATATTTTAAGTTTTTAAGTACCAGTTTTAACCCAGAAACACCCCATAAGGAAGAAAATTTTCAGATACCGTGCCTTACATTTGAATTCTGGTTTACTCTATTGTAGCAAATTTCGTTAAAATACTTCCAGCCGTTTTTAAAAACAGATATAACCTCCAAATTTATTAATTACTATATCTTTTTTTTAACAATTTGTTTTTTTTTATTATTTTTATTTAAATATACCTAAAATTATATATGTATTCAATTTTATTGTTATTTATTAACTATAATACAAATACACATCACCTTAACTTTTATATATATATATAGGTATAAAATTTCCTTAGGTTTTTATTTGTAATTTATTCAGTAGATTTCTTAAGTAGAAACTAAACTAAACATACGTGTGACGTATTCCCTCTCACGCTCTGATTGGTCAGAAGTTACGAGACAACCTTTACTTTAATAATCTTTATGTAAAATAGGATATTTCCCAGCCAATCACATGTATAGATTTTTGCGCGAAAAATTGAAAACAGTCCTAGTTAAAAACATACTATAATAATATACTATTTCTTCTTTTTCTAGGCCTTCTCTTTCTAGATGTTGACAATCATCAAGGCTTTTTTCACTTTGGAGACCGCAATTCGAAATAAGTCGCGAGATGAACAACTTCCAAACCACTGTCATAGATTTCCCAGCCATGAAGTTTTTATTCGGCCTATACCACGCTTGCCCAGAATCTTTTCCTGCAAGATTAGTTGTAGCAGTTCGTATTTCGCCCTCTCATGATTTACCCAAGATATTGCAATTTTTTTTTTTTTTTGTATGTTAATAATAAGTTCTTGTTCCTTTTCCATTCACGGTAAAACTTCGTCATTTGTGTATTATCCATCCATGAGATCTTTGCCATACGTCGATACACCCGCATATCAAAAGGCCCTAGTTTTGTAATATGCTCTTGATTTAAAGTTCAAGTTTTCATTCCATACAACGGAATAGAGAACACATAGCACCACAGGAAATTTCGCATACGAAGTTGTAGATTAAGGCCTGGATTCCTTAAAAACATTTCTTTCTCATAAACGCATCTCTTGCCATCTCCATTCGTGTTTATAATATACTACAGTATGTATAAATAACCTCATTCTAAATTTAGCAAACTAAACATTTCTGTACACATTTCTGACACTATGTATTTTTAGACAATACCGAAAGGTTATAAGTAAAGTTCAAACATATTTTTAAACGATGTCGATCATGTTTTATCTCTTACATGTCACTTATGATCAAATTGAACGTCAATCCGCTGTCCATTTCATCTGAGATGATCATCTTCGATCATGCTCAAGTTTATTTTATAGATTCTGGTTTTATAGATGATATGATGTGCATATCATAAAGCATGAGCTTTATTGTAACTTTATTAGTGTAGGAAGTGGACACGGGCGGCGCTGACCGACAAGATCCGCCACAAGCATCTCGGGAATGCAAGATGAATTGAATTATTATGATATTATACAATGTTATTGGTAAAGTTTATATATATATTGCATTTTGGTTTTAAAGGAGATAGATTGATAAAGTTAATGAATTCACAAATCAGACGAGATGGAGGTAAAACAAGAAAATAATAAATATATTAAAAAGATGAAACTGTAGTATTTGATATAACGCAGTCGAAGTTAATAGAATTTATAAAAAGTAGTCGACCGTGGAAAATTATTTGTCATATTTTTTTGTCTTCTTGCTTGGAATCCCTACATCATCTACCAGCAAAACGTTGGTTCCCCTATTACTTCTCTGAACCGTTTTCTCCTTGGCTTATACTATGTGTACATATCGTCTATATGCCTACTTTAAATATAGCTTGGTAAGGACAATATCATGTACGAGCGTCTTTGCGACATATGTGCAGTAAAAATGTCTGTACTTTTAAATTAGCCTTAACGTAGGGTTGTTCTTGCGAAAATTCTCATATCTGTGGTATAATAATCATAATAATAATATCCTAAACGTCCCATTGTTGGGCAAAGGCCTCCTCCAAGTTTTTCCAGTTTTCTTTTTGGTGTGTAAATGTTGGCAATTTCTTCATTTCTTTCATTTACTGTCCCTTGGATCTATCCCGTGACACAATTTTTCATCTTATGTACGTATCATTTGTCCTGTCTACTTTAATTTAAGTCTGTTTGCTGTAAGGTCAATATCTTTTATCTTTGTTTTAGATCTTATAGATTTATTTCTAATCGTATTGAAATATTTAGAATTTTACATTCCTTTTTACCTAAGTTTATGCAGGATAGAAAAGGTCACATACATGCAATAATTTCTTCTTTAGATAGAATGGAAGGTTTTTTCAGTAATCTACCCAAGAGACCAAAATTGTTTCCAGGCATTTATTAATTTTCTTTTAATTTATATGTCTCTATTGTTTTTAAAAGAGATTAGTTGACCAAGATAAGTAAATTCTTCAAGGTAATTAATTTCACTTTCATCTAAGTATATTGGGTTTTGTACTTTGTTGGCTGTTAATACTGTCGAACCATGGTCAATACTAACAGCATTAAATTATTTCCAAATAGATTATCGCTACACCAGATAATCAAATACATCAACACTAAAGCCACAGCTTGTTTTGCACTTCATGACAGATCAAAAATAATCGGAATTGAACCAAGAGTAAAACAGGTAGATAAAATTTCTCCGAAACTGTTTACTACACTTTTAGAGTACCTGTTCAAAAGTTTATCCTGGGAAAATAAGGGCATTAAAATAAATGGTGTGAGGCTAAATCAACTAAAATTTACCGATGATATTATTCTCGTATCATACTGGGTTCAAGATGCATTCCAAATGCTCCAGAGAATATAAATGAGGCAGCTAAAAATGTAGTGCTCAAGATAAATAAACAAAAAACCAAAATGATGACAAATCTTGTATTGAGCGAGGCGCTAAAATTCGATAATTCTAATATTGAACAGGTTGATGCTTACAAGTACCTTGGGCACGAAATAAGAATTGACAGAGATAATCAAACAAGCGAAATCTTCAGGAGAATATTACAAGGATGGGCAGCATTTGATAAACTACAAAATATTTTCAAAAATTATATTCCAAATTATATTGCCTTAAAAAGAAAGATTTCAATCTATGTGTTATGCCCGTCTTAACCTTCGGGGCGGAAGCCCTAACACTGACTAAAATTTCTACTAGATAGCTTCAAGTAACCCAAAGAGCCATGGACGAGCTATGCTCGGTATAACGCTGAGAGACAAAATACCAAATGCTGAAATTCATCAAAAGACGAATCTAACCGATATCCTTGTAAAAGTAGCTGGAATGAAATGTAAATGGGCAGGCCATCTAGCTAGAACATCAGATGACAGACCGACCAAATGGTTTCTCGAGTGGAGACCATGGGCTGATAAACGTAGCCGAGGAAGACGGCCCACTCGCTGGACTGATGACCCAAAGCGTACATGTACGAATTAGCTAAAAGAAGCACAAGACAGAAAATTGGAAATTTTTAAGGGAGGCCTGTATCCAACAGTGGATTCAAACGGCTCAAGGGTGATGATGATGATGATGACATTGTTGGACATTGTTTTTTTTTTGTTATAGCTTGTTCATGCGTAATCCTACTTCATTCCTTCTGTATTAAGCATAGTCATCACTGGCTCTAAGTCTTCTATATCAGAAGACCTGTCAATTATGAAATAGACTTTGAAGCAATTTAAGGATGTATCTTTAAAAGATAAAAATATATAGAGAATAGGACAGAACTAGAACCTGTGCCTGGGCTTTTTTTGCTATAATCAATGCACGATTTTGTCGTGAATGGAAGAAAAATGTTAGTTTTGTATTATGAGTCAACACGTTTTCGTTATGGCCAGTAGCTATAGAAGATTTAGCTGTACTAGAATTATTGCTAGAGAGTGAAGAAGAAAAGAAACAAAGCAAAGAGAGGAATATCGGAAGAAACCTTAGAAAACACTACCGAAAGGAACATACGTGCGAGTTACAGATAAAGGTATAAGTCTCTTAATTTCTCATACAAATGGTTTGAAAATTAACAAAGCTAGATAAAAATGATGTGGTACAATTAACCATGTAGTACCACTTATCCTACTTTCACCTACATACATAATTAAAATTTTCTTATACCCGCACATGTTGATTTAAAACAGAGATAATGATGTTTTTATTTTACCGGCTGGAACACAGAACACTTTATCCTTTTTGGCCACATGAACAAATTAACCAAAATTACCAAAGCCTTTCAAATTTATTAAATATAACTTATCGTCCATCACAGTGTTGTCAAAAGCGCATTAAAATAAAGATAAACAAATATATTTGTATTTGTTATTATTACAGCTGTCGACCGTAATAGTCCATTTCAATTTTCATCAGATTTAAACTAATTAATAATTAATTGCCACTAAAAATCAAAATAATTGCTTATACGGTAAATTTGCCTGAAAATTACTGTTGTTAATTTTGTTTGGGATTCATATTTGTCAAACAAAAGTTACCGATACATCACATGCACGTTATTAACTAATGATTGTTACAAAAAATTTCAAAAAAAGAATTACTAGAAAAAAAATATGTATATATATATATATATATATATATATATATATATATATATATATATATATATATATATATGAAAAATGGTTATTAAATGTGAATGTTCACAGTTTTCAGGATTTCGTAGCTATGTAGTAAGTAAGATATCCATTTGGGAACTCATTTGTTGTCTGAATAACAAAACCGCGGTCTAGATATTGGGAGCCTCCTTATAATATGAATGAAAGTCACGGTTGGCTGATTAATTTAAGTTATATTGGTATTGATTTTACATCATTTGAACTTGCGAGTCCTATGTACATCCCTAAACGTCTAGATCTCCCACATAATGAGTTCAAAATCTGCAAGCGGGTTCGAACATGAACCTCCTGGGTCTTCTGACTGGTTGCAATTATTCTTTGGATGAACTTAATTGTAGTTGTAGAAGCTCTCATTTTATTTAACTTACTTTAATTACGATTACAATTTACTATTCACATTATTATACACCATACCTACAATCATGATGAAACGGTAATCCAAAATAAACACACATCCACAACACTCATATCTAAGAGGTCTTTTACACACTAGCACTAATTTGTCCACTATATACCAAATTCAGCATTACCGTCTCTGAAAACCAAATGTTACGCTAAAGTCTCCGGATATTGTGCCTCCGTCTTTTTAGCTATACAGATCAATTCTGTAAAAAGTTACTGTGTAGTAACGTTACTACAAGAAAAAATATTATAAAACTATAATGACTTTCATTCATGGTAGTAACTGACCTTGCTCATAGTGACAAATTTAGTTACTATGATCATAGTAACTGAGTTACAGAATTGGTCTGTCTCACTACTTTCATTCATATATAGACAACGTTTTTTTATTTTTATTTCGTATGGCATAATGTTAGAAATTTTCAGGTGACGACTAGCGATCTGTAAGGGAGGTAATTTTGGTATTATTTCATAAATAAAATTTCATAAATAAATTCATTATAATCATTCAATTAGAGTAAAATATTTAATCTGTTAAACGATACAAAAATAATCTATTGCTTAGAAAGGGCATTTAAGATAACGGTAGATTGTTTATTATTGCAACTTGACACTTTTGTCAATGTAACATGAAAAGTGAATCGAAAATTATTGTATTAAAAAAATATACGTCAACCTTAAGCACATAAATAATAATTAATTTTTGTCTGAAATATAAATATTATGATTCGGCTATTTTCTAATGGGATATTTATCTGAGTTATCACCAATAAATTATGAATTTTAAGATAGTACAAGACAGACAATCAAGAGGTGTTAAATGACATTAACAGTTGGGCGATGTAAGCATTTTTAGGGTGGTCGCGTTTTAAGTAGTTCAGCTTAAACCGTCGTATAGTTAAGACCATGTTTAAGAGTTGAGTCTAAAGAATGAAGAAGTTAAGTCGTGTTTTAAGTAGAGTGAGAATTTGCTCATCCTGGGTTAGAGTCATTTAGTGTTGTCGGTCAAGTCGAGTTAAACTTAACAAGTAATTCCGTATGAAACGTTAGTGTAGTGCCCAGATAAAGACATGTGATAGATAAATGGTTTTAGAAGATGTCAGTCAGGACTGTGGTGTCCAGTGGACAAATTAGTGATTAGTGCTAAAGAGTCCAGTGTCTAGTGTGTGTGAATGTCTCATTTGGATTTAGCTGTATCGACGTAATTGTAAGTCTAGTGTAATTAGTGTAAATATTTAAACCGTATCATAATTAAAGTCGATTACCTAAAATGTTGAGTTTAATTGAAACAACCCTTAATCCTTCCAAGAATCATAGCAACCAGCTAGCGGACTAATAGGGGGGTCCAGACATGATCCGCTCGCAAGTCTTGGGACCCATAATGTGAGGGATGTACAAAGTAAGTACAAATGAAATAAATAAATCAGCCAACCGTGACATTTCATATTATATATATCAGAGCTCCCCACAGATCTCTGGCGTAACCTAACTACTACTTTTTATGGTACCCGAGACCGCCGGCTTTACGTACCCTCTGAAGCACACCCCATATTCCCGAGTATTAATTCAGAGATATAGGTACTCATTTAAGGTAAGGCTGAGTGTGCCTACTGTTGCCATGTCCAAGAATTTTTTTGAAAATGTTGTATCTTGTACTTTGGATCAAATTCACGACCCCACACTTACAAAGCGATTGAGTTGACCACTGCACTACTGCAACTGCTTACAGACACTATCACTTATAAATATGTCTTTAGCCCATAACAAACAAAATGTGACTGCCTTAAACTTGTCTTAAATTCATAATTGTTTTAATTTGAAATACCCCGTGAGGCTGATATTGGTTAAATGAAAATCGTCATCTCACAACTTTTGAACTGACCATCTGGTATTATTTTAAAACTAAGACGATATTTATTGGTAATAATTTAGAGAGGTATCTCATTAGAAAAATATCCCAAAACTAACGTTTATTTTAAAGATTAATTGTAGTTGTAATCATAGTCGTTTATCGGGTCAATTATACCAACGCAATTCACTGTTTGAGCAGAACCACGTGTGAGGAATGGGAGTTGCTTCACACGTCAGCACTCGCCTGCAGCTCTCAGCGCTTTATACCAGAGTTTCCCAAACTGTAGCCTACGGGCTGGTATCGATCCTCAGGAAAAAATATTGGTCCTCAGTAAATATTAGAATAATCCTCATTTTCAATTTCAATCAGAAATTAGCCTTGTTGCAGAAATAGGCAGATGTAAAATAAATAAATAAAATAAAGTAAAAATTTCAGAAATCTTGTAGATTTAATTATGTAAATAATCACATGAACATGTGTACGAAATATTTAGTTTACTGAGTCGACCAGTCGGCTTGAGTTGCTCAGGCAAAAAATACTTAGTTACATGCTTGGAGCAACTGCTGCAGTTTCAAAACTTTTAATTGACCCAACAAAAAAAAGCTTGTGCAAACAACAGGTTCTAAAAGGACATTTTAAGTCCTATGGGATTACCTTAATTTTTAGAAAATCATTCCGAACTCAGTTTAAAATTAGACATACTTTCTGCATCAATTCAAGAACATCTATTAGGGTTAATAAAAAATTTAGATGACTATTTTCCAACTTATTCAATAAAATGTGAATTTGAGCATTTAGTGTCAAAATAGAAAATGAAAAACTATTACAGTTCAATGAAGCAGAAGTAGATAATTTAATTGAACTTTCATGCGACAGTGCACTGAATAAAAAATTTGAGAGTCTCCCTAATTAATACATGGTTCTGTTGCGAAGAGGAGTGTCCAGATTTAGGTGAGGAAGCAGTCTAATTTTTAATGCCTTTTGGTAAAACTTATAAGTGCGTAATTAGGTTCTCTATTTTTTTGTAATTAAGTATATGAAAAAATTAGATGTCGAGCCAAATTTAAGCCTAAAATTAACTTCTTTTCCCTCTTGATTTACAGTTGGTAAGTGATGGCAAACATTGTCGTTTCACATAACCATACAAAAAATTATGTCTTCTTTTGCTTTCTTTATTTTGTTAATCTTTTTTCATAAGTTAGTATTTTTTTTTTTATTTCATATTAACCCTCTAATAAATTTTTTTGTGGGCTTCATAAAAATAAAGCTGTTTGTATGGGTAAGCTTATGATAAAAAAAATCGTGGACATCATAAAAAATAAACAAAAATTAAAAGCAATGAAAAATATAATATTTTTATTATTTTAAGCTATTTTATTTAATCTCAGTTGACGATTTTTTTTTACTAGAGTTTTATTATTATTAGTAAATCATATATTGTTATAAGCATTAGGGCTGCAAAAATACTACTATTCCGTAGTTAGAAAAAGTTTATTTCAAAAGAAGACGTATCTCAATCCTATCCACAGATAAAAAAAAAAACATTAATGTTATAAGCCATAAATAAAATTTAAAAAAAAAACATTTTTTCACGAAAATAAAAAAAAAATAGAAATTTCCGAAAACATAATCTAATAATAAAAATCCGGTTTAATGTTCTGGTTCATATGAATTACTTAGAATTATTCAGACTCTTAGAATAATCACTGGGTTGTAGGCTGTAGGCCAAAAAATAACATGTTTTTAGTAAAATCGAGTCACACCACTTTTCTTATTAAAAAAAAAAATCTCTTTATTATACCTATAAAGACCTTTCATTTGTTACCCCACTCACTTTTTTTTCTATAAATAAATAAGCACATTTGTTTACATTTTTGGAGCGATGTATTTTGTATTCAAATCAGTTTCTATGTGGGTTTAAGAGTTGTATAATCATTTCAAATTTCAACATTCTAGGTCCAGCCGTTTGGTCACAATTTCTACCCAACAGACAGTCATAATGTCACAAAGGTAACTCCAGGTTAGGATTGCCACACCTAAACAATGTGATGATTAGCTGTTTGAATAAAAAATAATTTGTCAGCATGTATAACCTGATTACGTAATGCATATGCCGAATTTTCGTAATTAGGTAATATTTCTTATGACAAATGAATATCGAACTAGGTTTATCGGGGGTATAAGTAAATGGATGTTGTCCGGAAGTCAGGCAGAAAAACCTAGCCAACTCCTTTACGACGTTCCACTCAGCTGCAGTGACGACAGTGTTGTAAAAGATACATTTAAAAAAATATCTAGATACAGATACAGATACCTAAGAAAATTGTATCTAGATGCAGATACAGATACAGAATTATAAAAATATCTAGATATAGATACATGCAAAAAATGTTTGTATCTAGATGCAGCTAGATACTTTTGAAAAAATGCTGAGCAATGAAAATACCATCTTTTTTACCAAACAAAGACTGCACGTTAATCAGTATTATACAGGCTGTTCAAAAATAACCGTGAAATCACAAAAACCCATTAAATTCAAGGTAAAATACTATTCTACGGAATAAATTTGTACTAAATAACGTGCGTATTATGTTAGCCATATGTGCTACTGTAAGAGCTGAGTATCTGTAAGACTAATGTTAGTCTAATAGATACGCAACTATGTTCTTGTTAAGAGGATATTCCTTTCAATCAAATTTAAGCCCTAATTGAAGTGGAATTCGTGTATGTCACGATCATTTTTGATCACTAATAAAAAATTACTGATAAGAAATATATGGTTATTTTTTTTTTTTTTCTCATTCCATACAAATTTAATTTACGCTTACAAATAAATATATATATGAACGTGTATTAATTTATTCAATTTTACGTCCTTTAGGAAACACACCTACTTATCTTACTGATTTCAATTAGGAAATGAACTTAATATCCACACTAGCATGGCCGGCCCTTGGGTGAGGCGGACAAGAGCCAGGCTTCAAGTGAAGAAAGGCCTAAAAAAATTATCAAAGTGTATTTTCAATCACTGGATACTTTTGAAAGGCCTTAATTTGTCTTGTCGAAGGCTTCACAAAACCACGGTCCAATCCCAAACCACTTGTGTGGATATAATTTTTCATATGTTTCTAGTAAATTGCTCATCAAAATAGCAACAATAGTTATTTAAAAACGTAGTTTTCATTAATAATGACCCATTTTCGTAAAGTGTTGTACCTACTATTGTGGTATCTAAATATCTACTATTTTTACGTTCAAAGGCTACGAAAAATGAGTGAGATTTTTTTGACATTCCATATAAATTTAATTTGTGAACTTCAGAATTTCAATTGTTTTCTGCATTTTGTTTTAAGTAAAAATAAAATATTTAAAATGACAGTTTATAATTTAACTATTATGTCAGCTCGGTATCATGGTATAAAAAAAAAGTAACGATCAAAGTATCTGAAATACAGATATAAGATACTTAAATATAAATATCTAGGTACATATACAAATACCTATTTCAAAAAGTATGTAATTTGTATCTAGATACTGGTTCTAGGACACTAACCCCCGGGCCATTAACCCCCCGTTAATAAGGGGGGTTATTGGTACGGGGCGTTAATGGCACGGGGATTGTTGACGGGCGGTTAATGTCCGGGGGTAAATTGCACGGGGGTTATTGTCCAGGGGGTTAATGGCACGGGGGGTTATTGATGTAGGGGTTAATGTCCCGGGGATTAGTTTCCCGGGGGTTAGTGTCCTGATACCCTAGATACTTGTAACTAGATACATTACAACACTGGTGACGACCATGAGTTCGATTCCATATACGACTACTTTTCGGGTAGATCATGCAGTCCCCACGTGATCGGGGAAACACTTTACCAGGCTCCTCGACTCCTTGTAGAGCAACCCCCACCAGGAGGAAGGTTCAGGACAATTTCGGTCAGCACGGGGTGGACGGGAGACTTTCCCCAGCTTCCAGGGCAATTCCCATCAAATACTGTTGTAACTGATAAATGTGCTGTTTAAACGAGGAATTGCTTTTCCATCAAACCAACCACGTGACAATATGAATGAAAGTATAAGGGTATATTTCATGCCTACGAAACCCTAGAAAATCTTAATAAGAACAATAGTTCTCAACTACTTTTTAAGTTCTTGGTTCGTGAATAAATATTTTGATGGTAGGTATATTAACGAAATTTTGTTTTACGCCAGTTCAGAACCACTGATTTTTTTACATTTTAAATTTCTGAAATCCATGTAAATTTTGTAAAAATATATTTATTTTATTCAATCTAATTAAAACAAAAATTCTGCTCACTTTGTACAAAAATTTTAACTTGGTCGATATGATTTACACTGTACTAGCGAATGACATAACAATGTTCGTGTACAGAAAGAACTGTAAAAATTCAGAAATTTATTCCCAACAAAAAAGATAAACAGATGAGATACAAGAGTACGTGAGGTTATCTTTTTTATACCATATTTCGTATGGATGCGGACTTTGGGCACAAGTAAAGACTACTTGACTAGAATTTTTAATTTTGCGCAAAATCCATCGATGCTTAACAAGTCAGGACTGGAAGCTTGCTTGAAACTTTGTATAAGAAAAAATTGTATACTAAAAGATAACGTCCAGTTGCATAATTAGTGTAAATAAAAATTCACTCAGCTTTTTGGACCCAGTATTTATTTTAGAAAAAATTTCGCTAAATGAATTTTAGCTTCTTTAGGCGCTGTTCTAAGATAACAATACTGTATATGTTGACATAATTGAAGAGTTGTATCAAAGTTGAACGAAGTGATATGGATAACATGGCATAGTAATGTTTTAGAAATACAGGTCTTGTTGCATCCGATGATACTAAATGTACTATGGAAAATACCAAAAATAAAAGTAATTTGAAAAGATGGCTATAGTATGCAAAGTAGTATATGGCTGTAAAGAATGTAAGTGGAAATTATAGACATTAACTTAAAAATAAGAACATGAATCTGTTTCCGCTTAGAATGAGACAATTAAATCGAAGATACCATTAAAAAATTGATGTGAAGTGTGAATTTTCTCAAATTTCCGGGTTTACCAAGAACATAATTTATAAACCTGTACGTAATTCACAATATATAATAAATAAATAATATTCGGTGTACCGGAAAGTTTTTTCGTTTATTTGGTATTATTAATATAGAAACAAATCGAAAGAAATAAAAAGTACTTTATTGAGTAACATAGTTACTATTATGATCTATAACACTCTGCCATTTATCAGAAAGAGAAAATATTCCCGATTTATAAAATTCCTGATTTTTTTAAGGAAAAAATTATTCAAGGTTCATTCTAAGTGTCTTGTTTCTTAAAAAGTGTTCCAGTGACCGAAATAAGTTATAGTAGGAGAGTGAAATGTCTGGTGAGTAGGGTGTGTTAGAACCGCCCAATCAAGCTCGGAAATTTTTTCACGTGTCTTTTTAGGGTTTTGTAGGTATGACCAAAAAACCCTTATACCGTCATTTTGTCGTCTGTCTGTCTGTCTGTCTGTCTGTCTGTCTGTCTGTCTGTCTGTCTGTCTGTCTGTCTGTCTGTCTGTCTGTTCGGTAAAAATTGTAGCCAAACGGCTAAACCTAGAGAGTTGAAATTTGGCACGCTTATACTTTCCGGTACACCTAATATATGGTAAATAAAAGTAAAAACTATTAACAAGTAATAAAAATTTACCAAAAAGTAAAAAATGTCAAAGATATATAGAAAAATCTTGTCAGAAAAAAAATTATTTGCGAACTAACGGTGGTTTAAGCAACGTCGATTATTCACTCTTCCTTCCCATAACTTCCTGACCATTCCGTCTTCCTTCATCCTCATCACGTGTCTTATCCATAGTTATCATTTACATCTCAGTTCTTGTGTGATACTACGGATATACTTATATACTTATACTACTTATACTATATACTTATACTATATACTTATACTACTGAATTTAGTTCTCGGATATCTTTCTGTTACGAATTATCCATTTACCATTAATTTAAAGGATACCAAGTATTCTTCGTAATATTATATTTTCAAAAACTATAAGATGTTGTTGGTCTCGCTTTGTTAAGGTCAATGTTTCGGAGCCATACATAAGTACGGGACGTACTATAGATTGGTATAACCTTATCTTGGTGTTTCTTACCCAGGTATTTAAAAGTAAAAACTCTCTCAAAAGTATTGGCATTTTTTGGTAATGTTCTCATGATTGCGTCTACTAACAAGGAGATCTCGCTTTTTCATTACTGATGATGAGTCCTACTTTACGAGCTTCAACATCACTAAGGTCAATTAGGTATATTACGTCTTCAACCTTATTTGAAATAATATCCAGGTCCCATTGGGCTTGTAGACCACGGTAGTTGGTATCTTACGCTTGGGAGTGACAAGTTTATAACGGGTGGTTTTTTTAGAGGTATAGAACTTTAAATTGCAATAAAACAACGATGGATTATTCGATTGACATGCATTTTTTTTTATTCGAAAGATAATCTTGTGGCATTACATTAAATCATACCAACAAGACGGCGCAACATGTCACACAGCTCGTGCCACAATCGATTTATTGAAAGACACGTTTGGTGACCGCCTAATTTCACGTTTTGGACCTGTGAATTGGCCTCCAAGATCTTGTGATTTAACACCGCTGGACTACTTTCTGTGGGGCTATGTAAAGTCATTGGTCTATGCGGATAAGCCACAAACGCTTGACCATTTGGAAGACAACATTCGCCGTGTTATTGCCGATATACGGCCACAAATGTTGGAAAAAGTCATCGAAAATTGGACGTCCAGATTGGACTACATCCGAGCCAGCCGTGGCGGTCATATGCCAGAAATCATATTTAAAATGTAATGCCACTAGATTATCTTTCGAATAAAAAAAAATTCATGTCAATCGAATAATCCATCGTTGTTTTATTGCAATTTAAAGTTCTATACCTCTAAAAAAAACACCCATTACTTACTCAATCCTGAAGCCTTTCTACCTTGCTTGCTAAAGCTTCTGCCAACAAGTTTATAAGAATATAAAACTATCATTCCCAGTTGGGATATACGTGTTAAATATCACAACAAAATTTTAAATGCTACTCTTTAAAATCTATGAATTTTGAATTTTGACGGTCTTATTCCAACCCGACGATATCTCGTATGGCACTAACATAAACAAAAACTGCAGGCAATGAATCAAAGCGAGTTATCGCAGTGTTGCCCTTTATGTATGCGTAATTTTGAAACTGCGTAATTAGGACCTTCGTAATTCGATGGTTACTTGTACTGTAGTTGGATATCGGTTATCTGTCCTTCTTGCGGTTCATCCATTTACCATTAAGTTGGATGGGATTTAGACGTGCGCTATCTGCTATAATCTTATTTGGTCGTCACTGCGTTCAAAGTGTATATACATGTACCAAGATCTATTATCGACAGCTCTAAAGTTTGAAGATGTATTGTTTTATAGTTTGCATTAGTTAACGATAGTGGGTTTAGAAAATGGTAGATATGAACGAAACTTGGTGTGAACTAAGTGTTCAGCGAATAGAATTTTAGAAGGAGTTGTGCAGTTGTATTGTTCCATGGTGCACAAAATGGTGTGTTGATTTAAAACTTATATAGATTTGAGGCATTGAAAGTCAATTTCTAGGAACTACTAGAAATAGAGAAAGACCAACTAGAAGGGTTGAAGGTATCAAAATAGTAGCTGAAATTCTTCTTTTTCTTCATGAGCCTGTATTTATCCAATTTTGGACATAGGTCTTCTCTGTTGTGGGCCAATCTTTACCATGAAAATTCAGGTCACATAATATCATAACTTCATCTCATTTGCAACCTTTTTCTTCCTGTCTTTCCATCCCAGGGACGCCACAGCTGAGTTATTGTGTTCCAGCTGTTCTGTCTCATGTTTGTCTGACTTTGTGGCCCGTAAACTGCCAGTTTAATTATGTAACCGATGACGTTCGTTACTTACGGTTTTCCTCTTATCCTTTCATTGGTCTTTCTATCTTGCGAGGTGATATATAGCATTTATTTTTCCATTTGCCTCTTTATAATAGTTAATATATTGACAGTTTACTTTGTTTAAGACAGTATTTGTGTCGCGTAAGCTGTGATCGGTAAAACACACTTGTCATAGACTTAGTTTGATTCTCCGATATATTTCCGCTTCTTTCTTTTCGTTTCCAGGTCTTATGGTTTGTTCTAAGTAGACATTTTGTTCCACTTTTTTTAGTGTGCTAACATCTAGATTTATGTTAATTTTTTTATCCTGGTTTGTCATTAGTTTGTTTCGCTTTTATTGATTTTTAGGTCTACTTGCTGTGGTTTTTTCACAATTCGGAGATCCTCTTTGCTTTCAGCAAACAACAGGGCATCGTTAGCGTATCTCAAATTTTGCATTATTCCCCGTTTATATTAATACTCTTGTCTTGCCACTCTAGTTGTTTACATACATATATTCATATTTAACTTTAACTATTTTGATTAACAAAAGACCCATTCAGTCGTTAAAAGTGAGCTCGTGATAAAGAAAACTAAAATCCTGTTTAGTTCTGCTTTTTTTTGGTCCGCACCTATACCAACTGCCATAGTTTGGCAACACTGGTTTTAATAAAACAGGGAACGGGGTCGATGTTAATATGCATTTAGTTGATAAAGGACATTTGTTGCAAAAGTTTGGGAACCACTGCTTTAGAAATTTTTAATGAAAATTTTATATTTAAGTAAATTCTGAATTTTATTTTTATCTTTTAATTAACTAGTTTTCGTTGAATTGGAAAATTTCTAAGTTCAATGTCTTTTAATTTTGTTATTCCAAATGAGTTCCTGAAGTCGATTTTATTAAATCTTGCTCCATTTTTGATTAAGATCTATTAGATTTTTTATTATATTGTTAAAGATGTTTTATGTCGTCATTTTTCTTTGCGACAGTTTTATTTCAAATTGCAGGATTTAAGGATTCAGAGACGTATTTTGAAATTTAGAAAAGGAACAAATCGCTAATATTAGGTTGGTCTATATATAATGTGGGATATATATTATCTTTTTTATATTTTATTTGACTTGGATTCTGATAAAAGAATATATCAGTTACACATCTCGAGAACTTGCGGATAAACATTGATTGTACTGTCATAATAGTATATGTGATATAATAGATTGTGGCAAGCCCTAAGTGGAGCTGGGCTGGCCATGTAGCCAGGCAAGAGCCGAGACGATGGGTCCATAGAGTTCTAAACTAGAGACCAATGCTGTACTATCGCAGCGTGGGTAGAACATATAAAAGAGTGGTCGATATTAGGACAGTAGTAGAAATAAAATGGTATCAGTTATCCAAATGTAGAAAGAAATAGAATGAATTAAGAGAGGCCAACGTCCAAGAGTAGTTATCTACAGGCTGCAAAAGAAGAAGATACTAATGATACTTCAAGAAAAAAGATGTGAATCAAAATGGATCTGTTGGATGCACATTTTTCACATATTATCAGGAACAATAACGAACCATTTCTGGACTTTCGTGGTCTGCAACATTAAATTGTTTTTTTATGATAATCGTAAAAGATTAGCTCACTGTTGCACGAGCTCTGTAAAGCGTCAAAACATATTGACCTAAACATGAACTTAGTCAAAACAAAAGTAATGAGCCATGACATCAGTCAAATACATATCGACAACCTACCTCTTCCAACCGTTACAGATTACGTACTCTTCTATACGTACACGATGGATATTTATTCCGACTGGGAAAAATTAATGAAACAACAAGATTACCTGTAGAATAAGAGCAAGTTAGATTGCCCCTGGAAAATTAAGTTTTATAATAAAAAATCTTGAGAATAATAAGAAATCATTCTCCCTATTGATACAGTCTAGAAACTACTGCTCTAACAATAAAATCGGCGAGCAGACTTGCCCAAAGAGCTATGGAACATGCTACGCTAGGCATAAGCTTACGACGGACACGCAGGAACGAAGTTTTACGAAATATCACTAGAGTATGTGATATAATAGAACATCAACATGTAGCCAGGCAAAACCCTAGTTGTTGGGCTTATAGGGTGGTAAAATGAAGACCAATTCTGTTCAAATGCAGCGTGAGTAGAAGGAAGAAGTAGTAGTCAGTGGGAACTAGGTCTGGTAAATATGGTGGATGATGAAGAAGTCATTTGTGCAGTGCAGTGTGTGGTCTAACGTTATCATGCAATAAGATAGGAGTCGATCTGTTGACCAAGCTAGGCTGTTTTTCTTAAGTGTTTGCATCATTTCGTCCAGTTGGTTGTAGGTTGTAGGTTGTGGTCCAGTATATTTCTGTTGTGATCGATGAGCCAGTTTTTTTTTTTTTGTTTTTATGTTACCTGTACGAAATTTGGCGAACCAATTTGATATTGTCTGCTGCGTAGTAACACTAGAGCCAAATACACTATTAATGGTTCGCAAGGTGTCTGCGATGCCGTAGTTCCACTTAAGAACTCATAATTCATAATAGTGCACACTTCCGACCGTTCCATTTTCAACAAAATAATTTTTTTTTTAAAGTTTTTGATATCTTTTAGAGATATCAAAGAGATATAGAGCATACAATGATTTCTTTAAACAAGCGAGATGAATAACTTTCAAAAAAAAAAAAAACAGAACGTTAAAATATTAAGCCAATGTCAAATAATAAGCTGTTAAAGTTGGCAATATTATTAACAACAAATTTCATTCTTGACGACCTGATACTATCTTTTAGACAGGGTGTTAAAAAGTGATTGAAAATATTAAGACAGCTCTGGCAGTATAGTACTGACCAAAATAAATGAAAAAAGCTTAGTCAACTTGGGCCTGCAGATTAACCGTTTCAAAGATATTGACAGATGCAGGTGATCCAAATGTCTTTCTATCAACTCAAAACGGACTTTATAATTTTTTTAAATTTATTTTACATTTTTTTTTGTAAAAATAAATTATTTTGTATTTTTTTTCTTCTGTTTAACTGTCTAAAAAAGTATATTTTTTGCTTGTCCTATTATAATTACGAAATAATAAAATAGAGGGGGTCCATAAAAAGTCGAGAAACGGGTGTCTTGAAGGGGTCTACGGGTAAAAAAAGTTTGGGGACCCTGTGTAGTTGATTATTCCTTTTTGTCTACTCCGTTACACAATAATGCAAGACACCATAGGTACATCGAAAGAATGTCACGAAACGATGAAATTCTACAACATTCCCCGTATTAACCTGACGCATCTCCAATGAACTATTACTTCTTCAAACATCTAGACTATTTCTTCAAAGGAAAAAGTTTAAACAACGAAGAAGAAATCAAAAAAGCCATTAAAATTTTCAACCTTAAAAATTCAAGCGTTCGCGCATGCGCATGAAGTGTCGTTACGCTTTCCATATGCCTAGAATTTTTATGCATTTTTTATGGAAAATTCAATTAAAATTTTCACTAAAGAAAGATTTCATCTTTGTTAGATTGTTTATCATTTTTATTAGGGAAATTGCGCTCCCAGTTTTCAACTAAAGAAACATTGTTTATGCTTTTCAAAGGCTATAGCGGGATAAGACAGTGAAAATTTTGTGACGAAACGGGATTCATTAGATTCAGCAGTAGTTAGGTTAGGTCTTTTTCCTTTTAAAGCTGGCATAAGAATTTTGAAACCAAGGTTTTCTAAATAAGGTACGACGTCCCTGAAGCCTCTATCTACTATATAAACATCACCTTCTTTCATTAAAGATCTTAAACCATTCGGATTTTTCATTACTTTTACCATAATACTTGCATGGTTTTCTGTGGCTAGAAATGTTCCAGGAACATCTAGGACATAACTGTCTGTGGCACAAATAGTAAAAGGCTTGGCCAAAAAACACTTTTTCTGACCTGAATATGACTTTCTTTGATATGCATTGTTTTTTTGAGGTTATGTGCGAAAAAAATGGGAAAAAAGTTAAAAAAAAAACAGTTTTTTCGATTTTTGAGCTTGTTCCGGCGTGAAACTGACAATTCTTACACCGCCATTCGAAAGAGGGAAAAAATACACAAAATGTATGTACTTAAAAGTTGACCAAACATTATTTACATAACCTAAAAAATCGTTGAAAATTTCAAAGATTTTTCCTGAGCTTAGTTTCAGTCGAAAAAATCTGAAAAAATTCATGGTTATTTGTAGTGCTGAAACACACGTCTGTGAATTTTTTCAGATTTTTTGCATGAAAGAAGCGCCCAGGAAAAATAGAAGTCGAAAAACGTTGTTTTTCGCATAGAGAACACCCTAGTGGGTTTCGGTGGCTGAAAATTTTTTTAAGGGGGTTTTCAACCTGGTACTTTCGAATGGTCAAATAAAAATGGAATTCTGGAGCGGTGCAGTTTTCACTATCTTATCCCGCTATAGCCTTTAAATGCAAGCCATTTCCTGAATCAAAATTTGCAGTCCAGGAGAGCTCAGAACTGCCAGGCAGCCAATCGGCAAGAGAAATATAGACCGGTACATTGCTTTCAAGCCACTGCTGCGCGGCATTCGCATTGTGGGCTGGCTCTGAATCAAAAAGAGCCAAAAGAGCCAGTGTTGAACAGTGAAGAATGAGTTCTATAACTATCGACTTCAATAAGGTTTTATAGTAGACTTTGACGAACGTTTTTATCCTTTCTCGTAAAAATTACGCTAAGTGGTACCATCGCAGCCATCAAACCTTGACTGAAGTAAAGTACTGGCTCCTCTGGATCGTTGGCACTTTCTCACAAGCTTCTTGTGAACTGGTAGCATACATCTGGCGGTTGAAAGCCTCCTCAATATTAAAAACCTTTTCATGAAATTCTTGCCAGGAAACCCTTCGTTATTTTATTGACAGGTAGCCGCAGAGATATTTAACTGTCGTGTTGCTACACGACTAGAAATGTTCGTTTTAATAACTGATTTGTGTTTATTGTTTAAGATTAGATGCATCTTGTATTATGGTACTATAAGAAAATTAAACTATGTTTAAGCATCTTTTGGAATTTCTCTGAGAACTTTGAAACAGTATTTATGGCAAGACTAGGTATTATATTTTTCCTGTTTAAATCGTTCTTTTAGATGGTTAATTTGTTTAGGACTGTGTTCCTGGAATAGTTTAATCCTAAAAACATTTATTTCAATATTACAACGACCAGATGCTATAACGAACAATGTTCTAGAACCTATTACGTTCGTTCTGGCCTATTCTACTGCAGACTTTCTCAAACTTTTTTTAATCGTGGCCTTATTTCAAATTATATTTAACCCCCAAACAACAAAATATATTTAATATAAGAAAACTGCAGCTTATTACAAAAAACCTTTATTTTAAATTTAAATATAAAATATATTTTAAATTTTAATGCACAGTATTTTATAAATGTATAGGATACCTACCAACATTCATCTTTTTACCCGTAGACCCTTGGCTTTCCCGGGTTTGGTATTTGCGCTTTTCACATTCGCGTTTTAATTTAGGCTCTTATTTTTGCGTAAGTTCTTTAAAAATAATTTGTGCGAAAAAAAAATACCTTACTAGACCTATGCGCCTAAAGAAGAAATTGTAAATAAGAATTAGCGATGTTGTTTATAAGTTAAATTCGTTGTACATATAACGTTAAATGCCCTAATCAGTATCAATGTAGCAAAATACGATGGAGTGTAGACTGAATGCGCACATTATTCGAGGAATCCTCGCCTTGTTATTAACAATTGCTCTTGGTAATAGCAAACATAAGTCATATGTTTATTTTTTTGTGTATCTTGCGTTTTCTTGTTTTGAACTGGAACAAACTAAAAACTATGTACGATAAAACTATATTTTCTGGTTTCCAAGTCCGTGGCCTTTCAAAACTGCTTGAAGGACCACGGACTAGCTCCATCGAGACAGATCCCTGTACATTTTCGGTATTTACGCTCCATAAACGAAGAGATCTGGTCTGACAGCGAGCCTGTTCCACTGTAAGCCAGTGTAGCGAACCCGTGGTTTACCATAAACATCTCGAAATGCTTACTGTTCAATCTATATAATTATGATGACTTCATACTAAAATGAGATTTCGGAATCAGGGATCAGGTGCGAGGCGTGAGTTATCCAGGGTTCAACATTATGATAAGTGAATTCAATGATATATTCTGGTACTTACCAATCGACGGATGGGCCATCTTGTGGTTGAACTCAATTGTTGTTTACACTTGGATTTGATATAAGGATTTACACCACATTCAATAAAAATCGATTCAGAATTAAGTTTGAGTTTATTAACACAAAATATACAACTTAAATATATTTCAAAAGTAAAAGTTTAATAGAATTTAATGTTAGGCTAGAATGAATCTTATAGATCACCGGATAATTGACCAAGAGTATCCCTCAAGAATTCAGAGTTACCGCATGCTAGTCGCGAACCGAACTGCAGCTATCTATCTATCTAACTCTCTCTGAACTGACTTAATTCATTCTAAGTTGAAAGAAGTTTATATACCAAGAATAACAATATTCCAGGAAATGACAGTGTTTAAAAATTTAAATGTATTAAATTTTTCTATTATCAGTTAAATTTTGAATAATACAAAGAAACATTCAACAATGCACAATTCTAGTAATTTTAAAACCCCAAAAATATTTCCTGCATAACAAATGAAATTAAATGCATAATGGATTGACCTTTGAATTTTTAAATGTTTTGTCAAGGTGGTCTAAGAGATTCATTACACCAGGAATCTTTATTTTAACGTTAGGGGGCAACGAAGAACCAGACTCGACAGATGAGTTCCATCGTGTACCGTGGGATGCGACCCACCGACACAGATCCGCTAAAAAATTAGTTCCTGTATGGCAGGCACATCACGCGCACGGTTGAAGATTCATCTACAAATTTGTTAAATGAGAGGAAAACGTTGCGTCATATAATTTCTACAAAGAACGAAATTATTTTAACGTTAGTTTTATTTTAATATTTCGGTAAGATATTATAGTAGTTAATTTTCGTGGAAAACTCGAAAATTTCCGGGGACCACCTAGTAGTTCATGGTCCCTCAGTTTTCTGATTTTTTTCGTGGTCTCCCAGAAATACGTTGGGACCTCTGGAGGGCATTACGGTCCCCGTTGAGACCCACTTCTCTACTGTATTACAATTCAATTGTTTTTATTTTATTTGTTGTTCTTCTTGTTTCTGTATCACCGTTAGAAGTTGATATTGATTCCACTATTATGTATAATTAAATTTTCCAATAATAATTTTAAATTATTTTAATAGGGTACTTGTTAAATACGGTGTGATATTTCTCGTTAAGTGTACAACGGTGGCCATTTGAGTAACGCTAAAAGCACGATGCGTAATAACCAAGTACAGCATGTAAATAATTAAAGTGCCAATCGTGTTGAAATTTGTTGACATTGTGGTTAATTGGCGTTTAGCGAATGCCGCATATATACACTATTTTAATTATAAGTATTAACAGTTTTATTTAGAAAAATTATTAGTAACCACAAAGGTAGGGTAGTAAGAAATACAAATAATTGAATACGACGGACAGGAATTATGTAAAAATTCCTTACCGAGAATTTTTAAGTATTTATAAAGTTCCCCAATCCCGAGAAAAATTGAACGAAAAAAAGGAATATTGCTATTTTGACCGGGCAGTCCGACAATGAGAAATAAACGCCACTAGTCGCAGTGTATCTATTATAAATTCACTTTACAGAAAGTTCTGACTTTAAATCAGTATTTGATTTGAAATGTAAATTGGCAAATAAGCAATATCAATTTTGACATCAAAACCTAGTTCTATGAAAGTAGACCAAATGTTTCATTCTTTAGGGAATGATATAATCTTATACCTAGCTATAAGCCAAAGATGTCTTCATAGCGCAAAATAAAGCCATAAGAATCTTATGCAATTTAAATAACATGTCTTCCTGCAGACTTTATTTTAAAACATTAAAAATATTAACTGTCCCCTGTATGTATATATACTATTGCTTAATTTATGTCAAACAACATGCCTTAAACTTCATTAAAATAAATCCGGGTGATAGGATTGTAACTAGGTATGGTACCAACCTAAAAATCCCTAAGCTCAGACTTAAATCTAGCAAAAATAGTACTAGTTACTGGGGTCCGAAGCTCTTTAATAATCTTAGTGAAGAATTAAAGAGTTTAGGTTTAAACAGCTTTAAAAGAAAAATAAAAGAGATTTTAGTTAATAAAGCATATTACTCTATTAATGAGTACATTGATGACCCATTATCCTAGGATATATTTATGTTTGTGTTGGAAGAGCTAAGTGGTAATTGTTGTGTAAACTAACAGAGCAAAGTTAATGTAATTATGGATGTACTATTTATTTTTATATGTGTAATTAATAATTGTTTTTTTTTTTTCTTAACTTGTACATTTAATTATTATATTATTTTTTTCTCAACTTTACTTATTGTATCAAACTTTATCTTTGTATTACGAGTAGAATCTTGTGACAATTCCATAATGTATTGTCATTGACGGAAATAAAGATATTATTATTATTATTATTATACAGGATGTCCCAGCCAAGTGGCTCATCATTGCTATCTTTGTTAATAATATAGATAGAGATTCGGTTAAATGGACAAAGTTCAAGTATTTTTTGTAGGAAATCTTATAACTCAAAAATTTTTTTTTTTCGTTGACCAGATATTTTGAAAATAAACATTTTTAAATGGAATACCGTGTATATTGTTAGGCCACTGGAATAACGATTTTTTTGTATTTATAAAAAACTAAACATGTTTATAATGAAAATTTTGAATAACGGAGATATCAACGTTTCAAACTTATAAAAATAGTACGATTAAAAACTTACATATAATATAAACAAAAGTAAAAATTACCAAGTATTTTGTTTACAAATATTGTTCGAATAAATCCATTACTGTTTAAAGACAATTTTATTCTTTATTTTATGTTTCACATTACATTGCGTAACATATTTTTAGAAATTTTGCTGCAAGCAAGAGATATTTTATTTTTTAGTTAAAATTATTAATTGGATCTCTATAGTCTGTATTTCTCCAAAGAAATAAAAAAAAAAAAAAAAAATGAAGGTGTTAAATCAGGGGATTTAGGAGGCCAGTTAATAGGTCCATTAGTATCAATCCACTTGTCGTCATATTTATTTTGTAATTAATTATTTACAAGATAGGCATTATATGCAGGTGCACTATCATGTTGAAAATACTTCAAATTAATTCTGTTAGCTATGGGCACATCGTCAAATAAATCTTGAAAACTATTTTCCAAAAAATCTAAATACTTTACAGTTGTCAAATTTCCTTCATAGAAATTCGGCCCTATTTCGTAGAATTCCAAGTATGTGTATTTTCTCGTAAAATATCTCTTGCTTGCAGCAAAATTTCTAAAAATATGTTACGCAATGTAATGCGAAACATAAAATAAAGAATAACATTGTGTTTAAACAATAATCGAACAATATTTGTAACCAAAATACTTTTGGTTTTATTATATATAAGTTTTTAATCGTACTATTTTTATAAGTTTGTAACGTTGATATCTCCGTTATTAAAAAAATTTCATTATAATCATGTTTAGTTTTTTATAAAGACAAAAAAATCGTTGTACCAATGACCTAACAATATACAGGCTATTCCATTAAAAAAAATGTTTATTTTCAAAATATCTGCTCAACAAAACATCTAAAAATATTTTTGAGTCTATCATGATATTTCCTATTTAAAATACTCAAACTTTGTCCATTTAACCGAATCTCTATCTATAATATAAAGAAAGATATATTCTCTCAATCCCAACCTGAAAATGCATTTAAATACACTCTGACAGTTCGGACGTCAACAAAAATGAAAAAAAATAATCAACATTTTATTAATTTGTTATAAAGTAATTATCTTAAAGTTCTATGCATCTTAAAGTTTAATTTAAAAAATGGCGAATAAAATTTATATTACTTGACGATTAGAAAACTCGTCGCTACGTGACTCGTTTTCTAAATTCGACGCTTGTGACAAAATCATGCCTTATGAAATTTGTGTTTTAATGTACTATTATATAGAGCCATCAAATATTAAATGAATTATGTTTTCAACTGTAAACATATTAAGCTGTTCATTTTGCACACCGTATATAATGTGAGGCGTTTGCATGTTCGTCCGTGAATAATGAACGTGATATACTCGGCAATTTTTTTTTTAGTAAGTAAGTGTGTTAAAATGTTTGGAGCTCAGCGACGATGGGTATTTGCAACTCACACAGCTCATCTTTATAATTAGAATATTATTTATAAGTTAGAATAAATAAAATAATAAATGAATAATCAGTTCTGAAGTTTTACAATTGACGCTCAGAATATCTATGTTTTTTAATTAAATTTACTATTTTTCTAATAATGAAAATATATAGCTGTAGGTAAAATATTGCATATGATTTGCATGTAATGGCTATATTACACTCGGATGATAACAATCCTCCCCTACGACTTGGGTGGTAAACTTCATCCTCGTAAAATATAACCTGCATAATATGTTTGTTAAATAATATGCTGGTATACCATAAGGTATGGTGTAATAGTATGGTGTAATATTGAGTACATTGTTTATATTTTCAGAATACCTCAAATATAGCAGAAAACTATCTAAATTGATGCTCTGTTTATTAAGTTATTGTTATAGCCATGTTTACTGCTGATCTGTAGAAGTTAAATAAATAAGAAGACTTCGGGAATTCCCGCGAATTCCCGGCAATGCAGTTTCCCGTTTCAGATTTTCGAAAGATCAAAAATGTCGAAAAGTTGGGAAATTTGGGAAATTTGGAAACCAGAAGAGACTTTATACAATCTACATAAAGATAGAGGGAACACGACTTTTCTACAAAATGCGATGTTGCAAAAAAAAATATAATGTTTACCAAAAGAATCGATGGTAGCATTGAAATTTTCCGAAATATACCGGAAGTACAAGATATCAAAAACAACTTTGATTTTTTAAATGGTAACGTTCGTCAAGTTTGTTATTAAGAGTTTTTGAAAAGAAACAACTTTTACTTTCACATTTTTTTAATATCTTTTACGGCTTACGAAAAATTGATTTTTCTATAACCACTTGAAAGTTGTATTTTTATTTACAAGTATTCACAGGACCTTGCATTTTGGTTTAAACAATTTTCAATCCTAAGTCTTGAACTATCTATAGCTCAGAACATAATAAATATAAAAATAATTAAAATATTTAACTTTTAAGTTGTATTTGAAATTAAAACTTTAAAGTGACTGACCACTCTCATGCCTGTTACAGGAGGTAGTACCCCAGGAGAAGTTCCTAAGATGACTATCCAGAACAATGTACCCAGGCTAAGCTCACGAGCTGGGTTTCTAGTATGCCGTCTGGGCTTGAAGAGCCTTGTCTTGCTAAAGCGTCTGAAATTGAGGTTGAGTGACCCTTTAGGGGTGTTCTGAATGAAACAACAATTAAATTTACATATTTATTTAACGCGATATAAGTAAACATTACAAAAGTGTACAAACTAAACTTATATTTACAATACAACACAGCAATACAAAGTTGAGGACTAGGATTGTGGTTAGGGATTGTGGATGGACGGCGAGCGTCCAACAGGATTATGGGCGTCGCGGCGTCAATATAAAATGAACGGCGGTTGGGTCCGTGATGGACGTTTATGGACGTCCTTTGATGGCAGCGCCCTGAAGGATCGATGGCGGCAACGCCAGAGTAGGCGTTGTGGTTTGCCGTACCGTGCGATGTGCTTATCCTGTGCAGTCCTTCGTTCCAATGCTCATCCAGAGCGATGGGTGACTGTAGGTTTAGGATGCTTTGGTGGGTGGTGCTTCAAGCGAAAAGGCCAGTGGATTATTAAGGACTCAGAAGAGCTGAAGACTTTAGTGGTCCTGGGTTCTAGGCGGCGCTGAGATACTTCCAAGTATCCGGACGGTTTGGTGCCCTGGCGGAGGTGCTATCTCGACCCTGGGAGCCATGCGGGAGCAGCGGTTTGTGACACTGGATTGGTGTCGTTGTCCCGAGTCTTTTGAGCCGGCGGTCAATATTTTGCCACGGGCGTGAAAAAATATGGGGCGCCACTTTCAGGTCTTCCCTCTCTAGGAGCGTTGAGCTTCCTCCGAGACGTTTTTCCCCATCGTCCTTACTGGCGGCGGTTGGTGCCACGTAGTAGGAACGAACGGGAGGGGTGGGTTAGCGACTGCGCGGAAAGCGAGTCGCTATCGTTGAACGCAACGTAAAGCGCGTTATTATTTCGTTGAACGTAAAGCGCGTTTGTTGTGGTCCCGCGTAAAGCGAACCGTTGTGCAAACCCGCGTAAAGTGAGGATGCAAACGCAGAGTAAAGCGCGTTGTCGTTGTAGCTCGCATATAGCGAGCTATACTGACCAGGATGAACTGGTAGCTGTCCAGAGTTTGGAGCTACTATTTATACATATTATTGGCGTCATTAGGGGAATTAAGTTAATTAGCGGTTTTTTAAGTTAATTAGGTGTCGGCACGAATCATGCGATCACGATGATGTGAAAAAGGATCTAAGGATCTAAGGAAAAAGGATCCAAAACTCAATCGGGTATGTTCATTTTAAAAATATCTTCATATCGTTGGTTAAGTCAGAATGGAGAGCATCCAAGTGCTGTCAATAGGTAAGCAAGTCTTCATCCTTTTCAATGCCCCCCAAATGCACCCGAGGCTACTATCGCCCCCCTGGATCGTTACATCCCCCCCCTACCGGGGGTGGTATCGCCCACTTTAAGAATCCCTGCTATAGGCTATCTTGAAAGAAATAGTTGTATATCTTTTGGCACTGTTTTTTAACTTCTGTTTGCAATATTTCTTTTCCAACAGAGGTAAATAATTCTTTAATAACTTTAACTTTAATAACTTTAACTTTAATAACTTTAACTTTAATAACTTTATTTATTTAAACTAGACATACGTCTAATAATACAAAAAAAAAAGAAACCATTAACTATTCTATGTATGTCCTAGATTAAGGATTTACTATAGATGATACTACAGATCATAGTATAGTAGAGTGCACGCACGTTGCTCGCTTATTTCTAACGTTAATTAAAATTAAGTTAAAAATATCTATATTTCAACAAATTTATTTACAAATTGTTTAGATAATGTGTTTATAATAATAATAATAATAGATAGTGTAATAGTTTTTAAAATATATTGACTTTATTCATGAAACTTAGCAATATATGAATAATCAGGTGTTAACAAAAGTGATTTTTGCTTAATCATCAGATCACTTGATTGTAAAGATAAGTAAACTAATTAATATTTCCTTTATTATATACTTATATGTTACCATCCGTGGCCTTTCTTTGTTTGTGAATTTGTAAGTCCTCATGATAGGCCCCTTGAGGTGAAAATTTGTGTCCCTGTCATTACTCCTTTAAAATAGTCAACTACATTCTCTATGGTACTCGTAGGGTAGAGGTTAGAACATAAGACTATAGAATCGAAGGATCAGTGTTCAAACCCTGGTGATGGGCATTTTATTTTTATATTTATTTTTATTTTAAATTTAAATTCTATTTTATCGTCTTTTATTCTTTTTAATATTTATTTATATAATTATTTATTAGTATTCTCTAAAGTTTTTAAAATCATTTTTAATAGTTATTAAGAAAAAAATATTTTATAAAACTTTTCGTGTCTCATCGTGTATTAGAGAGATGTTTTAAGCAAGAACAAGTCTTTTATCTATTTTAACAATTTATTTTAAATCAACACAGTTTTACTTATTTAATTATTTATTTTATTATCTATTTTTAACAATTTATTTTAAATCTTCACTGTTATCTTAAATATGATCAAGAACAAGATTACCACCAGAAGTAATAAAATGAACAAAAAATTAATTATAGAGAAGAAAACTATGAGCAGTCCTAATAATAGCTTAATAACGATAGTGTGTGATGAAAATGAGGTCCCAAATGCTCATACTGATAAATGTGAATTGAATGAATTAATAACAGATTTAAAAAATAAACTTGCTGTGGCGGATAATGCACAACTGGAGCTACAAAGTAAAATATCTAATATGGCAATTGAAATAGAATCTTTAAAATACCAAAATATTAATAAGGATAAACTTATAGATGATTTACAAAAAATAATTAAAACTCCAAAAATAGTGAACAATAATAAAGAAGCAAGTTCTCAAACTAGTGACATTATAACTATTCAAATACAGGATAATATTGAACAGATTGAACCTCCATCTAAAGTAATTGAAGCAAACACCCGAATTGACAATAAGAACAAAATACTGATTTTAAGTGACAGTCACGGCCGTAATTTTAGTGAATTACTAAATAGAAATTTAGGAGATAATTTTTTAATTGAATCATATGTTAAACCTAATGCGGATCTTAAGGGAGTAACAGAGAACCTCAGTCATGTGATTTCCAGATACACTAAAACTGACCATATATTAATTATTGGAGGTACTAATAATTTTCCATATAATTATGTAAACATTAGTGAAACGTATAGGAATATTATAAATTTAACAAGAAACACTAATCTTATTATATGTTCAGTGCCATATAGATATGATGAGTCATATAAGTCTAATTATGATATATTTTATATGAATAGTATACTATATGATATGGTGGAAAAAGAAAAGCATTGTTATCTGTTTGACACTAATTTTTACATAGACCAACGCAGTTACACCCGTCAAGGATTGCATCTCAAAAATGAAGCTAAAATATTTATTTGCAGAAAACTGTCAGTGATACTAAAGAGAGCCTATATAATGAAAAAAGATACAGGTGATTTTTTAGGAGTAATCAACGCCTAAATTTACCACTGCCAAGAAAATCAAACTTTAAAATACTGCAGTTTAACATACAAGGGATGCGTTCAAAGCTTTTGGAAGTAAATATATTACTCAAAGATATTGAAGAAAAAGGTTTCTATCCAGACATTTTGTGTTTTAATGAACATTGGTTGAAGGAAAGTGAAATAACCATGTTTAACATTGAGGACTTTTCGCTGACAACATACAACTTCAGGAGTGATAGGAAACGTGGTGGTACCTGTATTTATGTGAAAAATAATATAGAATGTGTTCCAATTCATAAATTTAATAACTTAATTATAAATTTTGACTTTGAATTCTCAATAGTAAAACTTACTACAAAAAATATTTATATATGTACGCTGTACAGATCGCCTAACGGACATTTTGATGTATTTATGGAAAAATTAGAAATACTCATAACATCATTGTATGATGAGAGTAATGAATTAATAATATGTGGCGACTTTAATGTTGATTTTTTAGTTAATAGTTCTGAAAAGAAAACTTTAGTGAATTTATTCTTATCTTTTAACATGCAACAACTAATATATGTACCTACAAGAGAAACGGCAGATACCTCTACCTGTATTGACAATATTTTTGTTAATAAAATTAAGTCTTGTTGTTCACATGTAACAGAATCTGGTATATCAGATCATTATCTAATACTTGCAGAAATAGATTTGTTACTTCCTAAAATTAATAATTTTAAAATTGTTAGAAAATTCACTAAAACTGCAACTACAGAATTTTTGACAGAAATTAATAATACAAATTTGAACCAAGTAATCAATAAATTTAGTGACATTGAAATGCAGTTTGAACACTTTCAAACAGAATTTGTAAAAACATTTAAGAAATATTTCCCTCAAAAAAAGATAAGAATGGATCATAAAGTTAAAAATCATTGGATTACGAAAGGTATCAAGAATTCATGTAAAACAAAAAGATTTTTGATGTATTTAGTTAGACAAACAGGATCAACGCAGTTAAAATCATATTTAAAAGTATACTCTTATATATTAAAAAAAGTAATAAAATCTGCTAAACTTATGTCTATAGAAAATAAACTGCTTAAATCAAATAATTTTTCTAAAACAGTTTGGGATATAATAAAAAATGAAACAAATATGGGTGGTAAAGTGAAACAAATAGAGATTGTTATTAATGATGAAACAATTAAAGATCCCGATATATTAGCTAATACTTTTAACAATTCATTTATTGAATCTTGTAAACCTATAAATCAAATTAATAGAGAAAAAGCTCTTACAAATTTATATCTTAAAAATGATTGTGTAAATGCTTCTTTGTATTTGGCTCCAACTGACAAATTTGAAGTAATAGACATTATTAATTCTCTGAATAACAAAGCTAGTGGTATTGATGAAATTCCAGCTCATCTATTAAAATCTTGTTCCAATAGCATAGCTGAACCATTATCTGTCTTATATAATAAATGTTTAGAGGAAGGTACTTTTCCTAACTGTCTCAAAAAGTGCATGGTTATTCCTATATATAAAAAGGGTGATGAAAAAGAAATTAATAATTATAGACCGGTGACTCAAATAACAAATTTCAGTAAAATATTTGAAAAAATAATATATAGGAGATTTATAACTTTTATAAACAAATATAACATTATAAATGAGAATCAGCATGGGTTTATAAAAAAGAAATCAACTACAACTGCTTTATTAGATATAACTTCGATGATATATAAGACTCTTGACAAAGGCCATGAATGTAATGGGATATCTTGTGATTTTAGTAAAGCTTTTGACATGGTTGATCATGAATTATTATGTAACAAACTAAAGTTTTTTGGAATCAGAGGAGTTGCAAATAATCTGATTAACTCATATTTAAATAATCGACAACAGACGGTGTCTATCAATGCAAACGAACGACACAATAATTTTAATGTTGAAAAAAGATATACTTCTACATCGAGAGGGGTTGAAATTGGAATTCCGCAAGGATCGGTACTTGGGCCTTTATTATATATTTTATATGCAAACGACTTGTGTACGACATTAAATAACATAACAATGTATGCTGATGATACGTACACCAACATAACTAACTTTAATGACCATCATCTAACATGTGACACTAATACTGCTATAAATGATATAAATAATTGGTGTTTAAATAATGGTATCACTATGAACTATACTAAGACCGCGGTATTACATTTTACTCTTAAAAATACAAAAGATGACTTAAAATATATTTTTGGTGTAGAAAGCAAACCAAGTACCAAATGTTTAGGTGTAATAATTGATTCTAAATTATCCTTCAAAGAACACATATCTGAATTAACAATAAAACTAAATAAAATCTGTTACACATTAAGATATTTTTCAATAAATTTTAATATAAAGTTGACTAAACTTGTTTACTACAGTTACTTTCATAGTAACTTGAAATATGGACTAGAGATATGGGGAATGACTACAGACTGGAAAAAGATTTTTAAAATACAGAAAAGAGCTGTGAGGATAATTTGTAAAGTAGGACCAAGACAATCATGTAAAGAACTTTTTAAGCAAAATAACATATTAACATTTCCATCTATTTATATATTAGAAATTTTAAAATACATGTATAAAAACAAACAAAAATTTAACTTTCAAGGAAGCAATTACAATACGCGTAATGCAAATACAATTATTATACCAATTCATAAAACTTCTAGATATGAGAGAGGTATAAGCTACATTGGGCCCAAATTATATAATAAATTGAGCAATAAAACAAAAGAACTTCCATACGGTCAGTATGTGTCAAAGATAAAAAAGGAATTAATTGATGGCACATACTATAATGTAGCAGATTTCTTGCATAATACTAATACCTTTTTGTAATTCAATTGATATTTTGTTTAATTTTAAGACTTTTTATATTGTTTTATTTTTATTTATTATTTTATTATATTGAATTTATTATTATTAATGTGCATATATGTATTGATATTTTGTTTAATTTTAGGATTTTTTACATTGTTTATCTTTATTTATTATTTTATTATATTGCAAATTTTTATTATTAATGTGCCTATATATGTATATAAGAATGTTACCAGTTAATCAAATAGATTTATTGAAATGTTCTCCACAGAATGTATGTTTCTTTTGAGAATAAATGACTTATGACTTATGACTTATGATAAACTCGCGCATTTATCACGGTTTTTTCCCCCACCACTTATTTTAAGTTCTGACTACATACACGGCATCGCTGTAGTCTCGAGTAGCGGGGTTTTTGAATATTTCGCGTACGGCTATCAGCCCCGAAATGTGTCCGGGATTGATAGCCGTACAGGCCGATGCCAATTAAGTATCAAAATTTTCAATGTAGATTTTTGTATTGAAACAAATCTCGAAAAATATATTTTAATTTGGTGTATATATTTTCGTCCAGATATAACGGGTGTTTTTTTTAGAGGTATAGAACTTTAAATTGCAATAAAACAACGATGGATTATTCGATTGACATGAATTTTTTTTTATTCGAAAGATAATCTTGTGGCATTACATTTTAAATATGATTTCTGGCATATGACCGCCACGGCTGGCTCGGATGTAGTCCAATCTGGACGTCCAATTTTCGATGACTTTTTCCAACATTATATATGAACGTACCTTTGAATCGAAATTATCTTAACGATAATTAATTTTCAAGGACGGTAAATGTTTTCTCGCATCCAGGCGGCACATATACTTGGCGCGCCCCTGCATATAAGCACCACACTATCGTCACTACTTGGAAAAAGCTAGTTCGTGGGCAGCTGGAACCGATCGTAGAGGTGGGTAGTTTAAGGATAACAAGTGCCTACAAAATGTGTTTCCAGAAGTAGAAAAGACGCTGGCAGCGATATGTCGCAGAGGGGAAGTATTTGGAAAGTAATAGTGTTACTATAAAATAATTTCTTACTAAATAAAAATACCTGACTCTGGCTCGGAAATTTTTTAAACTTCCCTCACGCATTAAATAGCTAATCGTTATAAAACTGATGTCTATTACAATTATTTTTATTTACCTAGGTTATTTTCTACTATATTTGAAGATAATTATATCGGTAACTCTCTTCCTTCAGAAAATTTTGTTTGCTACAGTTTACATGTTAATGAACACCATCTTAATATAACATTAGTTAAACATAAGCATTAAATTATAATGTTAATATCGAAGTTTCTAATTACATTTCTAACAAAATTATAAAGGTCTGTTGAGTGTTGGCTGCGCTGAGTATTAAGACAAGGTCATTGACTCGAGAACTTTGAGGTGGTTCCGAGTTATCACCATGAGATATATGGATGTTGCTTATATCACCACGATAAAAGGACACGCCCAGTGCCGGAAGTTTCTTAACTTCATATATTATTAAAAAATTGTGCTCTATTTCTTTGTAAAGTTTACCGAAAGACATGCTTAAGCTCACAGATTCTTAGAAAATATGAAAAAAATATGAAATTTTAAAAATATATGACCCAATTTTCTTAGAATAATAACATTATTAAGATAAATAGTAATATATTTTGAGAAGTTAGTGTTAAACCTATATAAAAGGTAGCCAAAAATCTACTTATTTCACTTGAATTATCTTTTATTTCAAATCATTTCTATAATAAAAACAAAATAATAATTAAATTATAATACTTTAGATATTCTTGTAGGTTACAAACAGTGTTTTAAAATTAAATTTGCAACACACGTGCCCTGCGTTGATAAGATCTCGGGTTCGAATCCTGTTCAGACATGGAATTTTCAGCACGAAAAATTTAAATTGACCTGGCTTATTACTTAAGGCGGCGCACAACTCTATAGTTCCCTATAGTTTCTTATACAAAACTAATAATCGGAAATAAAATTAATAACAATCTATATATCAAAATTCGCAGCGAATTTTTATCTATCTAATAGAATATTTTAAATTTGAGAAAAAACTGTCATGTAATTGTAATTAAGCAAATTGCATTATAGACGCCATCTTGTAAACCAATCGACGCATATTTGCGTACGATGCGGTAAATTGTAGCTAAAACTTTATTCTATAAAACGGTTTTAGCTATTATGTTCTATTGTGAAAACTATTTATAGTTATTGTACTTGGTAGTCTATATTTGCCGCCATCTTGAATCTGCCGCGATTCTCAAAATAGGTGTAACGAATAAAAATGAATTAATTTTTGTGAAGAATACGTGTACCAAGTGGCATTCCATTATCATCAAGTATAATATTTTTCGACGAGGGTTCTAAACTATAAATAATCAAGTTGAAAACAATATTGACGTATTATTTGAACATTTCTACACAACACTATATAAATATAAAAGTTATTTGAAACCCATAAATAGATTTAAAAAATTACAGAACAATGTTGCTGATGTCAATTATTAAGTTATTGAGGGATAATATTTTTACAATAAATATTTCTACAATTAAAAATATCTCATTAGATAGATAAAAATTCGCTGCAAAATTTTATGTATAAATTAATACTAATGTTATTTCAGATTGTTAGTTTTGTAGAAGAAATTGGTAACCTCTAGGGGTTATACGCAGCCTTAAGTAGTAAAGACCATACACGTGAACATAAAAAAAAACTATTTTACTAAAGATCTTATTGAAATCCTGCAAAAGTTACCTAGTCATTTTCAAAAACTATATTGGTAGTTATTTATAGTGTTTTAACCATAAAATTGTTTTATTTACAGCCCTAAAGAGGTAAATTTTTATTTTAACAATAGAATGTTCCTTGGACCTAGAAACATGAAATTCGGGGAGTATATTCCTTCCATGACGTAAGCAACACTAACAAGTGTGTTATCGAAATTCGATACTTACGGGGGAAAAGGGTAACATATTTTCACTGATTTATCAATAGCTCTTAGGCACGATGAGAAATTTACTTGGTTTCTGCTTACAAAGCTTACCAATTCACATGTTTAAAATTATAATCAGGATTTCGTCCTAATTAACCCCTAAAACGACGAATTTTGTATTGGAGTGAATTACAAAGCGCTTCGTATCTTCTGTTTTTGTTGAGTAATAAAATTGTTTTTTGGTATATAGATGTCTTTTTTAGAAAGTGTTTTAAATTTATTTAATTTCCCGCTTTATAGGCATAATTTAGAATTTTTATTCGATAGAAAATCTATAGTCCATTCTCTTGATTTAACTAGATTTCGAAATCTAGCAACTTTTAATGATTTGCAATTTGAAAATCCCGATTCAATTGTTAAAAAGTGAGCTCGTGACAACTTAAGAAAATAATAATTCCAGTTAATTCCACTTAAACATTTTGGGTAGAAATATGCATTATTGTATGTGTTTAATTTAAAGTATCAAGCCATAACATTTTACTGACCGCCAACATATATAAGGGAGGTATTGTGATCATACCGATTTTGAAATTTCGAGATTTCGATGGATCTCCATGAATTGAGGTCCCTACATAACGTACTGACTATTTTTAGCATGATGTCTGTCGGTCTGTCTGTCCGTCCGTCTGTTCGTCCGTCTGTCCGTCCGTCTATCCATCCCTCTGTCCGTCCGTCTGTCCGTCCGTCTGTCCGTCCGTCTGTCTGTCTGTCCGTCCGTCCGTCCGTCTGTCTGTCTGTGTACACGTGCAGAGCAAATTTGGCTAAAAGGATTTTTATGAAACTGCATATTTAAGCTTTTGACATCAATGGCACAAGTTGATCAACTTTTGGAAAAAATTGGCTGACTAGAAATGGGAGTTTACTCGTGTCGATTTTAAGATTTTTGCGAATATTTAGCAACAGAAAAATAGTTCGAAAAAATTTATTCAACAAAAGTTGCTATAAATGCAATAACTAATGACTTTTATTTGAAACGTTTTTTGATAAACGAAATATTTCGAAAAAAGTATCTATTTTTTCATATTTATATGTAATGTTTCCATGGTCATGATTGTTGAATATTTAAAATATAAATAATAAAATTTAAATATAATATTTTGACATTATAAGAGCCTCTTATGTTTTACAATATACAAAAAACAAATATATAAGTGAATGACAAAATAAATGTCAGTGTGTATAAATATTAATAAAGATTTATGTAATCTGTTTCTTTATAAACTAAATAATAACTTATAATATTTAACAATGATAAATAAAATCTCTGTTAGAAAATATTAGTCCAAGTTATTTCTACTCTGCTGCTAGAATGTATTTTGTGCAAGTACTATATGATGGCGTTCGCTCCTGTGGTGGACACAGCTGATTTTTATTTCTGTAGTCATTTTACATTTTTTTTAAACTATACTTAATCTGGTAGGAAGTTGTACGGGTTACGGACAGAAATGAAAACAACTAGATCAGCTGATAATTTTCCAATTAGTTTAATTCTTCATCAGAGCTACAATAGTATAGGACAAATATAAGTACTAGTATAAGATAGGTTACAGTATAGTAAATAAGTTTTTATAATAGTATAATATGTATGTAATAGGTTAAATATATCACTGAGTAAGAAAAAGTCTGGTGTAATACTAAATACAAAATATAAGCATACCTGATTTATAAAAGCGAAAGGTCATTGTTTGAAGTTAAAATGATAGTGTTATAGTCTCATATTAAAAAAAGTGAAGTAAGGTGTATAAAATAAAATACAATAAATAAATAAATAAGATAAAACTGAAAATGGTCACAATATAAAATAAAATGTAATTGTACATACAGTAAACACATTAAAATTGTAGGAATTACAATATGTACTTTCGAAGATCGAATGCTGTTAAAAATCTGCTGAAATATTGCAAGTACAGGGCACAGAATTCCGTAGCACTCGAGCTTATCAAAAAGAAGATCGTGTGTCACGCAGTCAAATGCTATAGACAAATCGCAGAAAATGGCTTGAGTTGAAGTGAATTCTTCAAAGCCACTTGTTACGTAGTTGATAAGCTCGATCGCTGCTTTGGTGGTGTTTGAGCTTGGCCTAAAACCAAACTGGTTCTCATTCAAAATCTTATTTGCAGTCAGAAATATACTGAGCCTCTCCTTCAAGATTTTTTCGAAAATTTTAGAAAATACCGGCACTATTGAAATAGGCCGATAATTTGTGGGGTGGTTACTGTTCCCGGATTTAAAAATTTGAGACAGTTTAAGTTTCTGCGGATATATGCCTGTTTAAAAAATTCTATTTATAATTTCACTAAAAACGGTGGAAATTTGTTCAGCTGCAGCTTTAATATTTTGCTGTTGAAGCCATAGGCATCTTGAGCATGACTGTTTGATAGCGAGAAAATAGCGGTTCTTACCTCTGTTGGTTCCGTAGGATACAAAAAGAGGGAATTGTTGCACCTAGTAACAAAACTATGTGTGTTAATAGTGGGATCAGGTAAACTGGCTGATAGATTTTCTGCTATCTCTGAGAAATGATTGTTAAAAACGTCACTCTCGATATTTGATTTTACCGCTTTTCTAGTATTCGAATTTAGCTCGGAATTAATAATATTCCACATAGATTTCGACTTATTTGTACTGTTGACAACGTACAAGTTATGCGCCTTAATTTTCGCTTGTTTTAATTTTAGTCTGTAAATCTGTTTATTTTCATTTATTAACCGTTGGATGTTCGACGAATTTTGTACAGTTTTTATTTCAGTCAGAAATAACAATTTATCTCTAAGTTGGCGGAGTTCGTTATTAAACCAGTGGATTTTTATGTTTTTCTGGTTTTTTGAACTAAATTTAAAAGATTTTTCCAAACATAATACCAGCACATTGTGGAAGATATTGAACATGGAATCAGGATCATCCTGTTCATTAACAACATCCAGATTTTGATTCTGTAGACACTGTATGAAATTATCTATACCCGATTGATTTATAATCAAACGTTTACAGTCAACTTCGTTTTGGCGCCATGGGATTGTATCTCTATGCTGTTCTAGTTTAAAATAGACACTAAAATGATCTGAAACAGAAACATCGTGAACCGACACCTCGAATCGATTTTTTGGAATGCTTGTAATGAAATTGTCTAAACATGTGCCTTTATTTAAGTATGAAACTCGTGTTATTTCTCTATGTGAAAAATACAGGCCATAACTTGCGATAAGATCTTCAAAAAACTTACAATTCATATCTTCTGTTAAAATATCTATATTAAAATCACCATTTATTACAAAATTGATATTTTTTGTCGTTAAATAATTTAAAAGATCGTTCAAACATTTTAAGAAAATATCGAGATTACCAGTGGGTGATCTGTAAATAGTGACGACTACTAAGTTGTTCTAAATTAATTTTATGGCACATATTTCACAGTGATATTCTACTGAAAATTTTGACACTTTTGTACAGACACTGAAATTTAAGCTGTTTTTCACATAGATACATACGCCCATGTTCCATGTTTTTTTTGCAATAATAAGCAGCTAATTTATAATCATTGACAGAATAAAAAATTATTTCATCCTCATACAGCCAGTGCTCACAGAAACAAAATACATCAATTTCAAATTGTTCAAGAGAGATAGCTTCCAATTGATGTATTTTATTTCGCAGGCTCTGTGTATTTTGGAGAAATATACATAGGTTTAAATTTACAGACTTATTATAAGATAGTTTTATATTATCACCAGTTTCTTGGGGCGAAAGTGAAAAAAAAAATTTAACAGAAACTCCCTTTGGCCACATATCTCGTCTCAACCACTGATCCGCTTCATTGCTGTCGATACCGATCTTGAAAGATGCGTAATCTCCTTTTGCCGTCAGTATTTCACACGTATTGTTGGATAGCATTGACAACATATAGTCTCGTATGTTATCTACTGTAGTGTTACTTGCTGCGTTCCACACGTGCAGCCAAGTTTTATGAGGCGCTGAATGAAATTTAGATGAATTTCCTGCAACTCCCGAACCCACGATTTTAAGTTTTCTTATCGAAATCGGCTCTAATTTGCCGTTAGGCTTT
The DNA here is from genome assembly GCA_963971575.1 of Liopterus haemorrhoidalis. Taxonomy (NCBI): domain Eukaryota; kingdom Metazoa; phylum Arthropoda; class Insecta; order Coleoptera; family Dytiscidae; genus Liopterus; species Liopterus haemorrhoidalis. Next base: position 36,111,387 of record OZ020617.1, read on the forward strand.
TGAGCCTTACCGGGCTGTGATGGCAGATGCACGGAAGCTACCTTGGTTGCATAAGTCACACTCATAATGGGCTGCAGAATGTCACTATGAGCTGATTTAGACAAGTCTTGTACACGTTTAGTGACATTAGATGTAGGTTCTTTTTAACTCTTTATCAGATTTTGATGAAGTAAGAGGTCTCTTTGTGTTTTTGAGATGACATCTGTTCTTCAGTGAGTGAAACACGAAATTTTGGAGGAACGACTTCAGCATCTTTATAATAAGGAACTTTTTTAAGTTTAATTATCTCACCTGACATAAGATTAATTTTACAGGTAAGTTCGTCAACTGTAGGTAGTAGTTTCTTGATTCACGGTAAGTTCATCGAAAATCAATTCATCGAAAATCAATTCATCGAAAATCAATTCATCGAATGATCAATTCATCGAAAAAAAAATATTTTGTAAATATTTGAGAGGAATGCCGAGGGGATCGGAAAGTCAAAAGAGCAGTGGTCAATAAAAGTAGACAGACTACACTTATTAAATAACTATCATACTTGGTCTATTAATAATTTTTAAATTTTCCATTCAGAAAATACGCCGGGTAAAAGATATCTGTTGGATTATTTTGAAATCGAACAGGGCTCCTTAGATCAGAAAAACCCGGTTAATGGGATCATAAATGTACACACATGATTTCTTCAATGTACAATGATTCTAAACAGGTGGCATTGTTATGTTAGTGTGAGTTTGTTTTGTCATTAAACTAGATGATGGGTAGCTCGCTTCGATCGGCTTCTTCTAACCAAACCCTTACTAACCTAACCTAACCTAAAATAGTGCTTTGTCCTTAAACTAGAAGATGAGTAACTCGCTCCGCTCTGTTTTAGACTTTTACTAACTAAACCTAACTTAATTACCTTGTTTTTAGGCGCATAGTACTTTATTTTCACCCCATAGTAGCCCAATTAAAATGCGTATCATTGTGTATGAATTTATAAAAATTATTTGCGTGCAATTGCCCATAACCTGTCTTATTAAACCTTAAAAACAAAACATTTATTTCTTTTATTATATAAGTTTTCTTATTATATTTCTTTATTTATATTCAAACACTATGTCACTTTATTTACCTTTTTTTAAACCATATAAAAAATTTTACGCAATTATTTCTTAGTCTGTCTACTTTTATTGACCACTGCTCTTTTGACTTTCCGATCCCCTCGGCATTCCTCGCAAATATTTACAAAATATTTTTTTTTCGATGAATTGATCATTCGATTAATTGGTCATTCGATGAATTGATCATTTGATGAATTGATCATTGGATGATGTGATTTTCGATGAATTGATTTTCGATGAACTCGTCGGTTACCAGTTTCTTCAGTACTAATGTGTCTGTCGCCCATTTAACTTTTTCCAAAAGGCCGCCATCATCAAATAATTGGTGCTCACAATTGTTACAAAACAACTTGATATTTTTGGGGTAGTTTGTAACTGAGTTGAACTCCCGTTTACCTATTTTTGCGCAAGAAATGTGGAAGGTAAAACCACAAATTCCGGTAACAAACTCTTTAAGTAATTATTTTTACTTAAAAGACACTTTTCTTTGCAAATATTGCACAGAGTAAAAGAATTTTCAAACGACTGTGACGCCATGTTTTAATACATCTTTTGAATGTTAGATTGGTCTTCTCTTAGTGCAGAATACAGTAAACGTATTTTCTACATTTAATTTTATACGCTATGTAGTTTAGGATGTCTCAAGTTCTTTAAGTTATGTTTGTAGGTTGACAGTGATTATATCTGGTGTAGTTGATCTTGTATATATTGTAGTATCGTCAGCATTAGTGTTTATGAAACGGTTATAACCGAACCGCAAAACCGCGGTTTTCAGTGCAAAAACCGAAACCGCAAATCCGCAAAAAACGCGGTTTTCGGTTTATCCTTAAGAAATTAATACTTAAGAAAAAAGATACAAAGGTAAGAAAAAATCTCTCGAATGGGGTAACAAATGTATTATTCTTGAATAAAGGCTTTATTAGATTTAAAAAAATATCAGTAGATAGGTGCATAATGTATGCTACCAACTAGACTTTTCTTTTTTATTAGATATCAAACATAAAGAAATGTATTGGCGCCAGGCGCAATGCACTTGGGAAAGTCAGTGCGCCAGAGTGCACTATTCACTATTAAAGCAACATCCACCTATGCCGAAAGAACATTTTCATTAAGCGCCAACTTCTGCACCAAATTGCGTTCACGTTTAAACGATAAACATTTAAATAGTTTAGTGTTTTTAAGAGCATTTTATTTCAATTTAAATAAACCTTAAGTTAGTATGCTACGTAGGTTGTAGTGTATAATTATTTTATGGTTTTTTATTAGTATTAGTTTTTTCATTGTAAAGTATAATTCGAGACTCAAACTAACGTTGTCGGCGCTGCGTACGACAGTTGATGGCAATATTTATCAGTTCAAACAATATTACGGCAAAAAAACCGTGTATTTAAGTCACTATATTTAAAAATACGTCTTAATTCACATAAACTGCAGCACAACACACTACAAATATACAAATATACGCTTCTGTTTAATTTACGAATTCGCCACCAAATGTATCACTGTTATCTGGAGTCGCGAATAGTGTATTTCAACACATAATAAAAATTTATTGATTTATTTATCTATAGTAGAAAAAATTTAAAACTTGAAAATCGAAACCGGAACCGAAACCGCGGTTTTTAATTTTTAAAAACCGAAAACAGCGGTTTTCAAAAAATGCGGTTTTCTCGATACTCTAGTCAGCATATAGGGCAAAATTTGCTATAGGAAGTTTTGTTGCGTCGTTCATGTATAATTTAAATAAGAAAGGTGCAACAATGGAGCCTTGATGACCGCCTGCGTGAATCGTTCTAGTTGAAGAGAACGCATTTTTTATTTTCACTTGAAACATAGGTAAGAATTTATGGTGCGGATTAAATATTTTGGGTTATAATTGATCAACTTGAATACAAGGACGTTATGTCAAGCAGAATCGAAGGCATTTGCAATATCTAAGAATACTGTGCCTATGAAATTATTGTGTCATTCAGTGATAAATCCAGTTACTCTTAAAAACTGCTGTGTGGTAGAATGTTGATGTCTGAATATAAATTGTGGTGCTTACCCTGCCATTAAGTAACGAAGGAATCGAAATTTTATACCCTGGTCACTGTAAAATAATTCCAATTTTAATCAATTATATAAGTATGTATTTGTGACATTTTCATCATTGTAGCAGCAGCCGCGTGTATTCAATTACCATGTGTTATTGTAAACCACTTAGGGTCGATTAAAGGGTTATATGAAATAACTGATTAATTGCCTCATGTAATTTAGAGCATGTGCTAGTGAAATGTTGTTAGAGTGAGCATTGTGCACCTGTCTAACTATACTGAAAACTTGAAGGTGCTTGATTCCACAATTAATGATTTACTAAAATTTTCGCCGCAAATATAATTAACATAATTAAATGTTTAATATATTAGGTTGTTGCCTAATATCGATCGTAGTTTTGGATAAAGGACAAACTGAGTAGTAAGACCTTTACGATATCGTTATTGAAGTGTCACTTAATATTGTTAAGTGGTAACAATAAAAGTTAAAAGAAACGACGATTTTTAGCTCTAGTAAGTATATTAGCTCTTTCGAGTTAATATACTTACTTATTAAAATATTTAAATTTTGTCCTTGTTCACAAACTAATTAACAATCACTCAATCTAGTCCTACTCAGTACTGACCATAGTAACTTCCCCATATACACCTGCTGTAGTGCGTGTTGCAGGTATCACAGATTTATGAGACCTATTATTTTACGTGGATTTTAAACTACTTTTTTTTTAGGAAAATTCTCGTGGGTAAATTTACCTCGGTAGAAAGTTCTCTGCTATTCGAGGGAGAACGACTGGGCAACTCTCGAAAATTGTTTGCCGGTACCGGGCGTTAATATAGTAACTTATGCACAGGTAGCCACATACTAACCAACTGTGCTACAGTCGTCCCCTAATTCACAATACTAACACTCAAAACAGATACATTTAACACATATACAGGTGTATTCTGTAAGAAATTCGTTAAAATTAGCGTCAGGTAAATATTTTTATTTTAACACCATGTCTAACGCCATTATTCAAAAATAATGTTCTGTAAGAGCATTTGTTAAGGTAAGCGTTAATACAATATTTGTTAACGCGAGGTGCTAACTCACCTTGTAGAGAGGCTATATTTACTGCACGCGCATGTGCTGCTACGTTGAATTTTAACATTTTTGACTGTTAAATGCCAAGAGAATCTTAACCTAATATTTCGGTGTCTAATTAAATATTCAGTGGCGAAATTTATTTTAAAAATGGAACAGATTTTTTTGGTCCTGTGATACTCATTATAACTGGTTTCCACAGTATATTAAGTAAAAATATAACTTTATTCAACTTTTATTTAATCAATTTATATACTACATTGTATTATAACAGTTTATCTAATTTTTGAATAAAATGTGAATTATGTGTTCATTCTATTTCTAAAGGTGTTTGGTGATATTAATTATTAAATAATTAATTGATTTATTATGCTATTTCTACCCTGGAATAACTTTGTTGTGATCTTCATTATAATTCTCATCAATAGTTTCTTCAAAATACAAGGTGTCTCAAAAGAAATGTTATATTTATTTAGCTTACTGCGTGAACGCAACGTATCCGAGGGGCGCGGGGGTTATGTCAATCGGTAGCCTGGTTCTTGGGAATTCAGTCGCTATGGAGCGTTTCTCGGGAGCAGACCGCGCGTTATGCGTGCGAGAGTTTTACAAAAACGGTGATTCGGCGACTGTAGCGCGTAGAAAATTCTGCAGTATTCGAGGTTTTCGCCTCTTAAATGATGCGCCAAGCATTCCTCTCATTCGACATTGGGTTAAAAAGTTTGAAGAGACTGGTACAACGCTGGATAAATCAAAATCCGGGCGACCTAGGTCATCAAGAACGGTAGAAAACGTGGAGAATGTTAATCAGTCTGTTCGTGACGACCCGAACCTTTCAATTCCGAAGCGCGCAAGTGCTTTAAATGTGCATAGATCATCATTACATCGCATTATGCATAAAGACCTAAAGCTGCACCCCTACAAAATTCAATTGGTGCAAGAATTAAAGCCCCAAGATGCCAGTCAGAGGCTTAATTTCGTAAATCAGGTGATTGAGCGATTTTCAATGTTTACCAACATTTTGTTTTCGGATGAAGCTCATTTTCATCTTAATGGCCACGTAAATAAGCAGAACTGCCGCTACTGGAGTGCAACGAATCCGAAACGCAAACATCAGAAACCCCTACATTCGTCTAAAGTGACCGTATGGGCTGCGATGTCGGCGCGAGGAATTATCGGCCCTTACTTTTTTGAAGACGAAAGGGGGCGTGCAGTTACAGTGAATTCAGAGCGTTATGTGGAGATGTTAGACAACTTCTTGGTACCTGAACTGCAAAACTTTCCTGGCTATAACCAAAGAACATGGTTCCAACAGGACGGAGCAACTTCACACACGTCCAATATGTCTCTGCCACGTGTTCGTGAAATTTTCTCAGGCAAATTGATCTCCCGGAGAGGTGACATAAATTGGCCTCCACGCAGTCCAGATTTAACCCCTATGGACTTTTTCCTATGGGGTTATCTTAAATCTAAAGTTTACGCCAATAAACCGACTTCACTGGCGCATTTGAAAGAAAATATCCGTCACGAAATGGCAGCCATCCCTGAGTCCACCTGCCGAGACGTCATAAGTAATTTTACTGTTCGATTAAATGAGTACCGAGAACGCGAGGGTCTACATTTAGACGATATTATTTTTAAGAAATAAATCCCCAAAATGAGTATTTTAATAATTAATAAACATTTTTTCTATATACGGCTTACTTTTTTTTTAATCGATCAACTAAATATAAAATTTCTTTTGAGACACCTTGTACAACATTAAAATGTACTGCGATATTGTGAAAGATGGCAGAGGCATAAGTGATTTTTGTAGCTTTCAGATGATTATAATTTTAAGTTCTGTGTCTCAAGAAAAACCAAAACTGCTCTTCATTACTCCATTTACTTCCTTTTTATACAATTACTTGAACTTGCGTCTGGGTTACTTGTATCACAAAATTCAAAGGGGTTACTTGTATCACAAAACTTACGAAGCGCCATTCTTAGCTCTACTGTAAAGAATTCACTTTAAAAAGTAATAGAACGTTTGAATTTTTAACATCATGCTTAGAGAATAAATCCGATAGTCACTACACTTACACTACAGTTAATCCACAGTTAGCTCTTCCCGGCATGTCAGCATATAGTCCAGACTAGTACAGGTATTTGAATTAAATCACTCAATCGCCAAATCTAATTCAACTGATTCATTAGCTTAAACTGAATTCAGTCACTTTTCTGATTCAACTCTGAAGTCAACGGTGTGAAGCTGACCTATTAACTCCATAGGACGATTCAATCGTGATACTATGCATAAGGTTATTAAAGATTTTAACATAAGAAAAGCATGTCCCATGATTTTTTTGAAAAGTAGTGTGTTGCCGCTTCCTGAATTTCAAACCCAATCTGTTACCGTATTAGTTCATCTTATTCCCAAAGTTGCAATTAAAGATTAAAGTTTATTATGAGACTGTTTACAACTTTCAAAATGTTGTAACCGACAATATACATAATAGCCTCACTGAAGCTGACTGCCAACTCTGCTGTTGAGGCTAAAATATAATGGTTTGAACCTCTTAGTTCAGAAACCTACGAGGTTGAGTTTAGTTTACACCTTTGGATAGTTTCAGATCAGCTGCGAATAAGAAAAATTTTGCTATGGTTATAGCCAACCACCAGGAAATAGTACCTCAAGAATATGAATAAATACATATTTAATCTTCTAATAATTACAATTATTAAAATCATTTTCCCGGGGCAATATTTTGTTGGTTGATTATAAATTATATGTTAACATCACATCAGTACACAATAACTGTAATATAAATGAAGAGTAAACAAAGCTTGTAATAATAAAATTATGTAAAACAAAACACTCATAATATTTTTAATATCATTTAACAATTTAATGATATAATTTCACTAAATCAACCTATCAAACGACAAACTTACAACCATACTAAGGAACAACATTTCATAAAGGTGATATATTTAGAAGATCATGCCATAAATATAGTAAATTTCGAGAGATCAGTTGTCGGGGAATCGAGGTAAATTACCCCAGATGGGGTAAAAATATCAATGAAGCCTTAAAAATATATAAATGAAATTACACAAAAATGTATTATTAAATAAGCTAGGCAATTTTGTTTTCTAACAATTTTTATTTTCTGGCTAAAAGCCTAAAGGACTGAAAGATCTGTCACTTTTTTATATTCGGTGTACCGGAAAGTTTTTTCGTTTATTTGGTACTATTAAAATAGAAACAAATCGAAAGAAAAAACTGCACTTTATTGAGTAAAATAGTTACCATTGTGAGCTATAACACTCTGCTATTTATCAGGATGACAAAATATTCCCGACTTGTAAAATCCCTAATTTTTTTAAGGAAAAAATAGTTCAAGGCTCATTTTAACATGGTTCATATCTCTAAGTGTCTTGTTACTTAAAAAGTATTTCAGTGACCGAAATAAGTGACAGTCGGAGGGTGAAATGTCTGGTGAGTAGGGTGGATGTGTTATACTCTATCTCAGAAAGACTGATAGTAATAAAATATATTATTTGTAAAAAGTTATTGTTTCTTTCACACAGAAGCGGCAAAACAAAAGCGACAAAATATGAATAGTTCGAAACGAAATATTGTTAAAAACAACCGAGTGTGCCGCACATATTATATGGGAATACGAACTAGGGTTAAACACAATAGGCCATAAAATTTTGACCCTAAAATTTTGAGGAAAAATATGGTCACATGGGTGTGTTTAATGATATGATAAATATGGTCACAGGTGTGCGTTTAATAAAATGATAAATAGTAATATAGAAATACACAAAACCAATTTAAACGTGTTTAAAATGTGCGCGCCACTGGTAACTGCCTGACAAAATGATTTATTACTATCAGTCTTTCTGAGTCTAGAACCTTCTAATCAAGCTCTAAAAAATTTTTCACGTGTCTTTTTTTGATGAATGATGTCAGGCATTGTCGCCTTGAACAATAACTCCTCTTCTATTCACAATTTCTGGCCGATTTCTGGTCAAGTTCTGATTCAGTCGATCCAATTGTTGACAGTAGAGATCAGAATTAACACTTTGCCCCGGTTTTAACATCTCATTATAAATTATTCTTTTATAGGGCCTTCCAGATCGAAGTTCATCATCCAAGCATAAATTTCCTAATTTAAATTTTTTAAACCACTGTTGACATGTGCGTACACTTAGTTTATCACCAAATAGTGCAAATGTTTTATGTAACAACTGTAAAAGATTTTTTTATGGTGCTCATAGAACATTAAACAGCATAAAAAATGTTTTGATGAAAAATTTTCAGTCATTTTATAATGTAAGGGTTTAAAATGAAAAGAAAACAATAATTAGGTACTCAAGATTACAAAGTTTAATCAAAACGCAAAAGACATCTGTTTAATTCAAACAAGTCATGACTATTTCGCATACTGCACTAATAATAAAAACGAAAAACTTTCCGGTACACTTAATATATCAAAAGCTGCAAATGATTTCAAATTTGCACATGAAAAAGCAATAGAAATGTTTTTGTCGTTTGCAATAACACATTTTTACGAACAAGTATTTTCCACATGAACTTAAAAACATAGTACAGAAATCGGTTCAACCCCAAAGATCAAAATTTCTTTGACATTAAAAGGCCCTAAAATAAAACAACATTTCTCTAAAACCTAAAAACAAAATATTTTCAATATAATTCTTAATTGGTTTGACAGGTTCATGTTCACTACCAGATTTAAATTAAAGATGAAGCTGTAGAGCGATCAGCTGGTGGTAGGTAGGATGTTGAATTAAACAGTGTATTTGTTTCGACTAGTTTCGTGGGTTAACACCTCACATCATCAGGATATAATTCTACAATATCAAGAAATACATAGTTTGACAAATATTTAACAGAGAGAATGATTTTAAATAACAATACAATATATAATACTGACCTATAACTTATGTTCAAAAACAATGTTCTAGTATGATGTCGTGAAAAAAACGTGGTGTTCCTAACCACTTGGTTTCCATCTTAATGTCAGAATATTTAAATAAATTAATCACCGTAAGAACAGTAAACAAGTTAAAATGTTATAAAATATTCTTAAACTAGTAAGAATATGGGAAAAAACCCAGAGATAAAAGTTAAACTTTAAAATTACATGTTGTATCTTAAGTGAAAACAACTTTATAACTCTAACGAAGAACCCTCTACCTAAATACCACAAAGATTTACTTAATTTCACCAAAGATATGATTATTGATAACACCAATATTAGAAGATTGATTCCTATGAATCCCACAATACCCCGCTTATACGGGCTTCCGAAACTGCACAAATTATTAATACCAATACGTCCAGTAGTGTCTTTCTGTAACTCACCAGCTTACAAAATATCACGTTTTCTCACTGATATTTTGAGTTCACAACTTAACTTCTTATTTAAACATAGTCTACTTAATTCCAAAGACCTTTACCAAAAAACAAAAGATCTAGATGTCACCTCATGCACTCTCGTTTCTTTTGATGTCACAAACTTATACACTTGCGTGCCTATTAAAGACACGCTTGATCTTATAAATATTAAACTTGTTAACTCCACATTAGATGATTATACCGCAGTCAGCGTTTATCAGCTATTAGAATTATCCCTAAAACAAAATTTCATGTCCTTTAATAACAAATATTATGCACAACCTGATGGATTAGCAATGGGTTCCCCCCTCTCATGTATATTAGCAAACATCTTTATGTCTAATTTAGAGGAGACTATTACAAAAGATCAGAATTTCAAACAACACATTAGATGTTGGTGTCGTTACGTAGATGATATTTTTTGCGTATGGCATGGACCTCCTTCTACTATAGATCAATTTCTTACACACATTAACAACATTCATCCCAATATTAAATTCACCATTGAACTTGAACATAACTTGAGCCTCAACTTTTTAGATCTTACCATAACCCGTCACAATAACCGACTTAACTATCACATTTACCGTAAACAAACACACACAGACAATGTCATCCCATACTCTTCGAACCACCATCACACACGTAAACTAGCTGCCTTAAACGCCATGATCCACAGATTGTTCTCTATACCCATGACAAGTGAACATTTCACCAGGGAAGTCCACATTATTCCTCAAATTGCTTTCCGTAACGAATTTCCCCAACATTTGATAACCAAAAGAATAAAATCTATTAAATTTAAATTAATTAATAAATTAGCTTACAGTACGCAAACTATTCAACAAAATACCACAAAATTTTATAAAATTCCATACATTAGCAACATAACGGACAAAGTGATACATATACTTAAATCCAATTACGAACAAATCCGTATTGGCATTTGTAATAACAATAATATCGGTGACTTAATATTTAATGCTAAAGACATAATACAAAAAGAACATAAAAATGGAGTATATTTGCTTAAATGCGCTTACTGTCCTTCAATTTACATAGGGCAAAGTGGACGCCGCTTTAGTATCCGCATTAAAGAAAATCTAACTGCGCGCAGATTACAACATAATTACTGAACATTCGCTAACCATCTAATAAGCACCAATCATGACTTTAACATCTCATCACACACAGAATTCTTAGCATTTGCAGATAAAGGTCCCCATCTCAACACTTTGGAAGAAATTTTCATCACAAGACATAAAACATCCTCTCATATTAACCTACTTAATGAACAAACAGACTTCCATTCGATTAAAGTCTTTAAGTTACTGATCGACAAAATCAAAATTAAATATGAATGATTTCTTCTCCTGCCTCTTGTATGCCTTAATTGTAGATACGACATTTATATACTGTTTCATTATACTTATTATAGTTTATATCTAATACTTTAATGTTATTAATGTTCACTTGATGTTGAATAATACCCTCTTTCTGTTTTTATAATTGATTGAGAGTATTATCCAACATTAAAGTCCATTTGATATTTAGTTATCAGACATTTTATGTCTGACATTTCATAGGTATATTTGTCTTTACCTTTTAAATTTAGCGCCTTACCGTTGGTTTGTCACGTGTACGTCTGTTAATCAACTGGTTTCCGTAACACTAGTTACTCCTAGTCTGACTGTCTGTGATACAACATGTAATTTTAAAGTTTAACTTTTATCTCTGGGTTTTTTTCCCATATTCTTACTAGCTTAAGAATATTTTATAACATTTTAACTTGTTTACTGTTCTTACGGTGATTAATTTATTTAAATATTCTGACATTAAGATGGAAACCAAGTGGTTAGGAACACCACATTTTTTTCACGACATCATACTAGAACATTGTTTTTGAACATAAGTTATAGGTCAGTATTATACATTTTATTGCTATTAAAAATCATTCTCTCTGTTAAATATTTGTCAAACTATGTATTTCTTGATATTGTAGAATTATATCCTGATGATGTGAGGTGTTAACCCACGAAACTAGTCGAAACAAATACACTGTTTAATTCAACATCCTACCTACCACCAGCTGATCGCTCTACAGCTTCATCTTTAATAATTCTTAAGTTTATTAATGAGAAGGCAGCCTTGTATTTGTGGTGATCTTCTTCGTTGGATAAAATTCTAGATTTAGAATCGTAATCTCTGAATAATGTGAATAATTTTCAATCAGAAACTGTTTCTGTTACCTTTGGAATCCCACAAGGGTGACATCTTGTTCCATTATTGCTCAGTATTTTCATTTATGAATTTGTTAATTGTTTTTTAAACTCAGCTTACGTATTATACACATATGATTTAAAATTTTATGTAAGAGTGACCAAGCAAGAAAATTTTGACTTGCTTTAGAGAGATCTAACTGCTTTCCAAATATATTGTGAACGCAACAAACTGACACTAAACGTGGACAAATATAACGCAATGATATTTACTGGAAATATTCATAAAATCACTTATGATTGTAATTTAGATGGTAAAATACTGTCCACTAGAAATCCAATCAAAGATTTAGGAGTCATACCCAAATCTAAACTAATATTTGATAAACATATATACCATATCGTCCAGAAGGCAGTTCGAAATGAAGTATTTATTTTAAGAGTCGCAGGTGAATTTACAAGTCCTCGTCCGCTAATTAACTTGTTTAAATGAATTGTACGAAGTCATGTTGAATATGCTAGCACAGTGTGGAATCTGCACTATAAGATCTATTGCATGTATTATGAAACAAATGATAAAAACTTTACTTTTTATAAAGTCAAACGACACTTGACTTGATTTTATTTCATTAATTAATAGATAATAATATCAATTATCAATTAATTTTACCACTTTTTAATTTCAATTATCGTTCATATACTCTGAGAACTCAAAAATTTATATATAAAAGTTCTTGAGTACTCAGAGTTACACCAATTGGTTATAACCAGTTTAGTAATTCCAATTTGGGACTAAACTCACCCATTGCGTGGATCTCTAATACTGTTAAAGAAGTGAGCCCTAGCATAGACATACTGTCGTGTTCTTGAAAATGCCTTAGAACAGCGGTTCTTAAACTGGGTTCCGCGTAGTCATTATCAGGGATCCGCGAAACAATTTTGGCATTAACTTTACATCCCCCAACTTTTATCTTTTATTCAAATAACTCATTTAATAAAAATCCTACATGGTCAAGTCTTTTTGTATTTGTTGTTATCTAACTAATTATTGACATAACTAAACAATAATTACTAAAAATTTAATTATTTTTTTAACTGCAAATTATTTACAGAAAACATTTTATAATATGATGTATTTTGACCAAGAAATGTTTGTATGAATTTAACTTATTATAATTTGTAACTTTTTTAATTCTTTTTACTACTATTTTTATTCATTTAATATTCTATATGCTAATAAAAATGTTCATCCCTATAAATGCGCAAGACAATTTATTAAAATAACCAGTGATAGATTTTTACCAATATTTATTATAACGTAGTGCCTATGAGATTATTGAGCCAGAAATTAAGTCACAAGAACGACGTAAAATGCCTAGTCGGAAGAGAGTTAATTGAAGATAAATCACGCTGCGGAAGGCCTTCAGCTTCAAGAACCGATGATAATGTCGACCGAATCTGGGATCTTGTGCGTTCAGATCGTCGGTTGACAGTCAGATTCATCAGATTTTGACTAATGAATTGTGGATGAGAAAAATCTGCGCAAAATGGTTACAAAAAGCTTTTCACAGGACCAGTTTTTGCCAGTAAAAACATCCTTGTGGCTCCTCAGCCTCCTTATTCACCTGACTTGAGTCCTTGTGACTTTTTCTCTTCACAAGATTGAAAAATCACCTCAAGGGACGTCATTTTGGGATACTCGAAAACATTCAAACATCCGTAATCGACCAGCTGATAGCTATTCCACTATCTGAGTTCCACTGCTATGAGGATTGGAAGAACCATCTCCAGCGCTGTGTGGCTTCCCAAGGAAGTTATTTTGAAAGAGACAATATTGAATTGTAATTCTATTCGAATATATATAAAAAAAATAAAAAAATCAGTCCGGTTTCTTAATTTACACACCTCATATATGTATGTATGTATGTACATATGAATCGAAATAATCTTAACATTAATTAATTCTAAAAGGCGGTAATTTTTTTCTCGCACCCAGGCGGCAAATATACTTGGCGCGCCTCTCTCTCCATACAAATATATTGAGTAAACTATTTTGAATTTGAATTAATTATGTGTTTGCCGGATTCTGTGGATTTAAAGATATTTTCCTACGACTACTATAAAATTGTCTCAGTTTGTTAGTTATTTGACAGGAAATTAACTAAATTCCGCATGTTACACAAATGCCCGTGCAGGCGATGCGGGAATGAATAAATTCACACCAATGCGCATGTGCAGTAGTGCGAGAATTTTCATTCCCGTACTAGCTGCGTGGGCATCAATGTCTATCAATAATATTTACATTGTATCTCCTTGATTAAAATTTATTCATTAAAAAATGGTAATCGGAGGAAAAGCATAGTGTGTAACACGAGCAGAATGCACATTCCGCACTCGAATGAATTGCTTCACTCGCCTGTATATCATTCAGCAAACTTCATTCTCGTGCGAAATATATGGTGCTAGTTGCACAATATACTATTGTACTACTGAGGTACGTTCCAAAACCTATGGAGTTTACTCTAAACTTAACTCAAAATTTAGTAAAATCGTTCCAAAATATTCGAATTTCCGGTTTGAGTTAACCCTAGAGTTTACTGTTTTAACTCTGCTTGCAAGGTGGGTAATATTGACTCCCATGCGCAGAATGCGTACGCATGTAATGTAAGTTTTGACATATCGAAATTAACAGAAATTAATTATGGAAAACAAGAATTATGAAACAAAAAAAAAATAACAGAAATTCATGATTCTGATATAAAAATGAAATCTTTTACTTAATTATAAATAGGTATTTATTATATAACTAGGTTATTACCCGTCAACAATGACTTATATTTATAATATAAAAATGTCAATTGTTTATATTATGTGTATTTGGTTTTATTTTTAACGTATCTTAATTTCAGCGAATCACGAGACAGGATATCACCCGTTAATCAATCACGGGAGAGTGATTGATCACCTGTCACCTGTCAGCCAATCAAGAGACAGAGTGTCCCAAGTTAGCCAATTATGAGAACCTTAGGCAAATTTGCGTCATAATGTTACCGACACTACATACAGACATTTGCTAATTATATAGTTAGATTATTTATTCATGAACTTTCTAAAATGGGAAAACGATTCATTTTTACTCAGTACATAACATTTATATTGTTAAAACTAAAAATAATTTGAGACGTTAATTTATGCCTACGAAACTCTAGACATTTATGTATGTAATTATATTCGTAGATTCTTAGAATAAATCAACAAAATATTGTTCATATCAGTCAAAGGATATAAGAGTGTCTAACTGTTTCTTTTTTATTCCTACGAAATCCTAGATATTTCTATATATGATTATATTCGTAGATTCTTAGAGAATAAATCTGCAAAATATTGTTCACGTCGGTTAAAGGATGTAGGAGTATCTAGAGCAACTCTAGATATTTCCGTAAATAATTATATTTGTAGATTCTTAGAAAATAAATCTGAAAAATATTGTTCATATCAGTCAAAGAATGTAGGAGTGTCTAGAGTTTCTTGTTTATGCCTACGAAATCCTAGACATTTCTATACGTTATTTTATCCGCAGATTCTTAGGAAATAAGTCTGCATAATATTTTTTATATGGATCATAGGATGTAGGAGTGTCTAGAGTTTCTTGTTTATGCCTACGAAAACTTAGACATTTCTGTATGTTATTTTATCTACAGATTCTTATAAAATACATCTGCAAAATATTTTTCATATCGATCGTAGGATATAGGAGTATCTAGAGTTTCTTGTTTATGCCTACGAAACCCTAGACATTTCTATAAGTTATTTTATTCTGAGTTTCTTAGAGAATAAATCTACAAAATTATGTTCATATCGGTCAAATCATATAGGAGTATCTATAGTTTCTTGTTTATGCCTACGAAATCCTGCAGATTTCTAGAAGTAATTATATACGTAGATTCTTAGAGAATATATCCGCAAAATACCTGTCAATCAAGAGACCTCAAGACTCCTCAGTTAGCCAATCACGAGAACCTTAGAAAAAAATGACGTCACAATGTTACCCAGATCACATACACACACTTGCTAATTATATATGTATGATAGTTTGTAAATGTTTATTAAAATTACCGTTAATAGATATACGTTTTTGGCTCAAATCAGCAGCAATAATATATACTTCCCTCTTCTTTTTATCCATCACTATTTAAGATATTAATAGATATTTAAATTAATATGTCGTGTTGACAATATTTTAGCGGGAATTTTCATATGAGCACTCCTTACCTTAACATCACCGTTCCAAAACCGGATCAAATGACCACATTATCTTTGAGTAAATCCGAACTCAAAGACTTATGATTTGGAACGTACCCCTGTACAATTTTAAAAGCAGTTAGTTCAGTTTTCTTCACTCACAGGGATTCACGGTAAGTTTATCGAAAATTAATTCATCGAAAATCAATTCATCGAATATCAATTCATCGGAAATCAATTCATCGAAAATCAATTCATCGAAAATCAATTCATCGAAAATTAATTCATCGAATGATCAATTCATCGAATCGTCAATTCATCGAAAAAAAATATTTTGTAAATATTTGAGAGGAATGCCGAGGGGATCGGAAAGCCAAAAAAGCAGTGGTCAATAAAAGTTGATAGACTACACCTATTAAATAACTATCATACTTGGTCTATTAATAATTTTTAAATTTTCCATTCAGAAATGATTTGTTCAATGTACGGTGATTCTAAACAGGTGGCATTGTTATGTTAGTGTGAGTTTGTTTTGTCATTAAACTAGATGATGGGTAGCTCGCTTCGCTCGGCTTCTTCTAACCAAACCCTTACTAACCTAACCTAACCTAAGATAGTGTTTTGTCATTAAACTAGAAGATGGGTAGCTCGCTTCGCTCGGCTTCTTCTAACCAAACCCTTCCTAACCTAACCTAATCTAGGATAGTGTTTTGTCATTAAACTAGAAGATGGGTAGCTCGCTTTGCTCGGCTTCTTCTAACAAAACCCTTACTAACCTAACCTAACCTAAGATAGTGTTTTGACATTAAACTAGAAGATGGGTAGCTCACTTCGCTCGGCTTCTTCTAACAAAACCCTTACTAACCTAACCTTACCTAAAATAGTGCTTTGTCCTTAAACTAGAAAATGGTTAACTCGCTCCGCTCGGTTTTAGACTTTTACTAACTAAACCTAACCTAATTACCTTGTTTTTAGATGCATAGTACTTTATTTTCCCCCATATTAGCCTAATTAAAATGCGTATCATTGTGTATGAATTTATAAAAATTATTTGCGTGCAATTGCTCATAACCTGTCTTATTAAACCTTAAAAACAAAAAATTTATTTGTTTTATTATATAAGTTTTCTTATTATATTTCTTTATTTATATTCAAACACTATGTCACTTTATTTACATTTTTTTAAACCATATAAAAAATTTTATGCAATTATTTCTTAGTCTGTCTACTTTTATTGACCACTGCTTTTTTGACTTCCCGATCCCCTCGGCATTCTTCTCAAATATTTACAAAATATTTTTTTTTCGATGAATTGACGATTCGATGAATTGATTATTCGATGAATTGATTTTTGATTAATTGATTTTCGATTAATTGATTTTCGATTAATTGATTTTCGATGAATTGATTTTCAATAAACTCGTCGGTTACCCTCACAGGCCTAGAGGATTATATGGTTGTATAGTTTGTTTCACGATAAGTTGAAGTGACTATCTACTTATGGTCCTAAACACAGTGGGTGGTAATTACAAATAACTCTAATCCCTTGTTTGTACCCATAAACTAGCCAGAGATGTATCAGGTATAAATTACATTACACCATGTAATGACACAATTGTAACAAGAAATAAACATAAAATATTATCAAAATAAACTTTATTTTTATTATAAATACAATTAATTTATAGAACTTATAATTAAATTTAAAACATTACAATTAGTATTTAAAACATTACAATAAAATAAATTTTAAATTAAATAATGTTTAAGATAAAAAAAAAAATCTTACAAGTCCAAATCATTCTCTGAATCAGTCTCTAAATTAATGATTATAGTACGTTCTATTTGAATATAACTGTCCTCAGTTTTAATAACATTATTTACACAATTTTTTCAACTATCTACAGGATATTTTCCACTTCTTTTTTTATAAGTTCTATCACAGTGCCGTTTAAAGTGGGAGAAACATTATTCCGTTTCATTCTCGCCTTTAACTGACTCCACATTTGTTCAATAGGATTCAATATACAGTAATACGAAGGTAGTCGTAAAACTGTGTGTCCTTTGCATTGAGCAATATTATCGCAAACATATTCTTTAGAAAAACTATAACTTTTTAATAATTTAATTAAACAATTTTTTTTATAACTTTCTTCAAAGTAAATATAATTTTTATACAAAAAGTCTTGGATTTCCTTCTTACTGTTTGCACTATTCGGTACTTTATTTAGTTGCCGACTATGGTAACTTGCATTGTCCATAACAATAACACTGTTAGCCGGTATATTCAGGAGTAATTTATTTTCGAACCTGTTTTCGAACGTTTCCACGTTGTATCGTCATGGTAGTCTAGAATCTTTGATATTTTTCGCAGAAAGCAAGAGTGCATTGGGTATCCATCCAGTTTCAGAACCTGCATGAAGTATCGTAATACATTTACCTTTATTAGACGGTGCTCTTGTTTGAAATTTATTTGACGTATCCACCCAACCTTTTGAGTTTGTTTCATGTGTGTCGTACCAAATTTCATCTAAATAAATTATTGACCTTTTATCTTCTCTGTATTTTTTAATGTTTTTTAAATATATTTTGTCTCAAAAGTTTGAATCGCTCTGACTCCATAAGGAACTGCTTTTTATTTAAAGTTTTAAATTGAAACCCTATACTTTTAAGGGCACGCCCGGTCTTGGATTAATCTTTTGAGCAATATGTCCAATGTTGGCACATTTTGTTCGGTGTACATTTGGTAATTTATTTGCCGTATTACATCTTTTTGTAAACCATCCAAACATTTTGATATGCCTGAATCCTTTCGTTTTCTTCTCCTATCAATGGATTTATTTACAATATTCCATACTGTTGTCATCGCTACTTTCGTTGCCTGGCTTGTGTCTTCTAATGCCGTTTGTTTGTTTTTGCGGTTCCTTAAATATAAATACACATTGGCCACAATTTCTTTAGCTTCTACAGGTAAATATATACAAGTTTTTTCCCGATTTTTTTTTATTGTATCTTGCACTATATCATCATCTTCTATCATGGTCACATAGTCATCTGCTTCATTTGCTTGCACAGAAGTTAATTGTTCGTTCCAAGGACGCCACATTTTTCTAACACGTACTGAACTATTTAACACAAATCACAAGTTATCTGATAGAAAATTCAAAGCGAAGTGAAAAGATATTTAAAACATCTGCAATTTATACCTGATACATCACTGACTAGTTTATGGGTGCAAACAAGGGATTAGTGTTATTTGTAATTACCACCCACTGTGTTTAGGACCATAAGTAGATAGTCACTTCAACTTATCGTGAAACAAACTATATATTCACAAATATATTTTTGGGCAATACACAAAAAGGTTTGCCGACCACGTGGATGAAGTAGAGGTGTTAAAGGTTTTACAGTCTCTTTGCTACATTTCTTATTGCAGTATTCATCAACGCTTGTATATTCTTCCTCATTCCACAATGTTTACTTTTAATAAAACAAAATTATGTACCATACCGTTCTTTAAATTAATGATTATAATATTTAACCCAGTTCACATTCGTGCATAATATGCTCCTCATTTTCTTCAAAATAATTCCAGCTTTGTCTAGTATATTTTCTGTTACACTTAGCAAACAAACACAAAATTATTTTACAGACCGTGAACTGTCTTAAAGCGAGGGTTTATTAAATGGGGTAGAAGACTAACAGTGGGGGTTTCTAAAGGAGGCGAGGGGTTAAGATTTAAGTGAAAGTAGTAAGCTGTTTGCTCAATTAACTAAGGGATGAACTCTTGGTCATTAGAGAAAGGGTTGTCTCATCTTATTGTTAAACGAATTGAAATCAAAAAGAATAAAAAAAGAGTTGTTTTATGTTTCTTTTATATTTGTTGCGTAAAAATTTATTTAGTGACTTTGGAGGGTCAGGGTTTTATTTAATTTCTTTTTTAATTGTTTTCTCTTTAATGTGGTTACAAAAGAAAATAATTAATTTATTCTTATACAAAGAAACATGCGATAGCTGAATAATTTGGTACGGTTCACAATAACAAAATATAAAACCTGAGAATGAAAAATAGCTCAGAATTTAGTGTAAAAGAGATTTTTTATTTTAAGATCTAGTACACCCAATCCTGTTTTTACACAATAGTGCTTCTGAAGAATACGTGTAAAGATATATAGAAAATGACATCTAGATATATATGAAAGGGTAGCTAAACACCAAATAACATACGAAAACTATTAGTACTAAAGTGATAAGGATGATGAGGAGTATTCCGTATACAGGCTGTAACACAAAATATGAGCCATATCATTTAAGTTTAAAGTAAGAATGAACTTTTCAATATGTGTTAGAGCATTTGTCAATCTAATTCAGGTAAAATATTCGCTTATATTGAAATGATTGATAAAAAAATACTAGAAAATACCATATTTATTGTTTTTGTCAATATTTATACTCACTGCTGATCCACTATTGGTAATGGAACAAAATAGCCCAAACAATACCTACCATTCGCACGTCGTAATCTGATACGTCTGAAACATAATTGGATGTGTTTGTATTTGGTAAAAATGTTCATAACTCGTATTTATTTTTTTGGAAGTTTTTGCAGTAGGAATCTGGCTTAAACTGGGGTTGTAATTTGATTTTCTCTTTATTCCAAAGCTAAATAAAGACTAATCTAATCTAATTCCTTGTCACTACTAGTTCATTTTTTACCTCTCACGCAAATCCTGTTTCTTACTTTGTTTGAGGTTTGGTCTTCTTTCCTGTGTGATACCCGTATTATGGTAGCTTCTCCATTAATCATTTATTAGGTTTTCATTAAATATTTTCCCTAATTCGTTGTTTTCAAAGAACGAAGATGAAGTGTTATTGCCGTGATAGTGAGGTCCATGTCAAGTTTCTAGAGTCTTTGCTATCTCATCCAGAATTCTTCGCAAGGTTAGTATCCAAGTTAATATACGTTTTCCTATATCCCTATTCTTTGCCAGACTACTATAATTTTTTCTTATTTATTATTTTTCAACATTATCATTCTGTTTAGATCTGGGAGACCAGAACGTACAGAAAGCAAAGAATAGGAAGACCAAAAATTAAAAAAAACATGGGATGAACAGTAAAAGGGATACTAGAGAAAACAGAAAAAACGATTATAGAAGCTAAAAGAATGACAAGAAACAAAAAAGACTGGGCGAAATTCGTACATAAATCCGTACTGCCATAATATAGAAAAGGAGGAGAAAAGAAAGAAATACAGCCTACTCCATACAATGGTAGAAGGTTTTTAGATATATACATATATATATATATATCTTAGTGATCTTAGAGTGTGTTTCTCCTCGGTGAGAGCGACTAGGAAGGAAATCTAGACTCTTGAGATGGCATCCATAGGAAAGTGGAGGCAGGAAGTGCAAGTTATGTATTGACTGACCCTGGATTTTGGCTCTTAATGCCGATAACGGCGACTGAGACCCGTAGCGGACCTCGTAAATGGGGTATTAAATACAGTTTGTGAGCTTTCCGCTACATGCTTCCGACAACTCAGGTGAGTGACCTCATCACTATAGCACCCCTCGCGGTCTATAATATCTGTCAACGGTAGTGCTCGAGACGTGACTTCCTAACACATGACGCAAGAGTAATCTCCGTATACTATAACCCCGCTATGGCACCAGGTAACTACGACCACTAAGTAACATAGATAGCCTAATGGGGTGCAGTCTGCGATCCTATTCATGCCGATACAACGTGGACTACGCAAACCACTCTAAAGAATAAGTTCGCAACTAAGCATCTACTATCCAGAACCCCCATCACCGGAAAAATTATGTCATGCCTAGGGAATCGGCATCGAAACGACCAAGGGCTGAACCCCAGTATGGTAAATTTCCAAGTACGAATCATCTTGTAACACCACCAGGTAACTACGGCCACTAAATAGCATGCAGTCCATAGGTGTGTAGTCCAAGACCTTGCTTAAGCCTACACAACGCGGAATATACAGTTCTTAAAAAATATGTGCGAAAATTAGCACGAATTCCCCGTCCGCGGGTTAGCGTACCCCCGAAAACTAGACATCATTCCTCTTCTCCCCCATTGATGTGTCCATCTTGTCCGGAACCCATGATGCTGGTCTCTACAATATCTTCCATGCCAGCTGATGTTGTATCTAAATATCCGTTATAATTACACTGCTAGTCGACTCCACTATAGAAAAAACCTAGAGTTTGCCTAGAGCTGACTGAATCCATCTCCCACAATCTGGGTTCGCTTCTTTTGTACTCGCCAGATCAATCGGAAAGATTTATTGGATGTGTGTATAATTTAAATAATTGTATGCGGATTGCAGAGACAATTCGGTAGTCTTGAAGTGTTGATTTATGATACGTACAATCTTGTCTATGGCCCTATTATTCGTCCAGACGGCCGACCTAGAGCTCTGTCGCAGCGTTCGGACGAAGTAAAGACGGAGATTCCACGTACGGGGAGAATAGCGCAGACTGTAGACGACTGATTTCTATGGACGGGAGAACGCCAGGATGTAACCCATCTCAAATGACATATTATAGTTAAACAGACTCATCCAAATAAATCTAATTACAATTCGAATACAATTCCAAAAATTATAAATTGTTTTTCTATGTATCACCTGTAATGAGGTTATCGTAAATTTCATATTATGTTCATTATACTGTAGATATATAATTTAAAAAAAAAAAAAGAGAGATGAAAAATACTGTTTTTTACCGTAGTTGCAATTTGGTTACATTCTCCACACAATCAAAACTATTGTAGCAGTAAAAAATAAATAAAACCTGTCGAGTTTTATGTTCTAGTAAATGTATTTTGTAACGAATATTTTTTGTCCTATATTGAATCGCTGACAAATGCAGTCCTGGTGCTTAATGTGGACTTTTATAAACAAGTTATCCAGTAAACGTGAAAGATCCCAGAGGAATTTGATATTTTACAAAAGAACTAAATACACTTTGAAACTGTCAGTTAACAAAATTGCTGTAGTTTTGTACAATGGCTTTCATATTAGTGGACATTACATGACTTTTATCTCTACTGGAAGATTACTCTGAAAAAGAATAAACGTAGAAAACATAATAGTTAAGACCCCAGTTGATTTTTACAGTAGTAATTTTTTAAGGAAATGTAATTCTATTATGGCTCCGACAAAGTTTCAGTAACAAAAAAATACGTTTATTAGTTCTTTGATCCACAAGAAAAGCAGTATAATTTTTTCATATATATTTTGTCTCGTTTTCTTTTCTCTTTTTTTTTTTGCTTGTAGTTGCAATTTTATTATATTTGTCTATTTGATTTTATCAGACAAGTGTGAAACTATTATCAGTAAAACTTTAAGTTTCTAGACATCAGTACCCCATCTAACCCTGGACAAATACCGATTTCATTATCAAGATTGGCAGTTAGCAGTTAGTTAGCTAAATTAAGGCCAGATATATTCTAAATGTTTGAAAATGAAACGATGAATCGAGAGGCACTATACGGGATGTCCTCAAAAAGTTCGTGCAATTTACAAAACATTATATATTTTATATCATAGTGCTCATCGGATATAATAGACCTATGCCAATGTTATTTCGAGTCTAAAAAACTTTTCTGAAATGGAGATTTTGATATAGCGTTTAGCTCCTCCAGAGATATTGCTATTATTTCTTCACTGGTCGTAAAACGTTGTCCTTTCATTGGTTTTTTCATCTTTGAGAAGAGAAAAAAAGTTACATGGGGCCATATCTAGTGAATAGGGTGGTTGCGGTATCATTACAGTGCTATTTTTTTGACGGAGAATCTCGAACAAGCAATGAAGTAATAGCTAGTGCGTTATCATGGTACAATTTCCGAGAATTGTCCTTCAATAGATCCTGCCATTTTCAACGAATTGCTTCACGCATCCGACGCAACAAGCTCAAATAGTATCCTTTAGTAACTGTAATACCTTGCGCTAAAAATTCATGGTTTACAACACAACGATAATCGAAAAAAAAAAAAAAAAATAAGAAGAACTTTAATATTCGATCGAACTTGGCGTGCTTTTTTGAATCTTGCTTCATTCGGAAGCTTCTATTGAGATGATTGAGCCTGTGTTTCGATGTCATAACCGTACATCTACGCCTCGTCACCTATTATGATGCGTTGGAGCAATGTTGTCATTAACGACCTCATCTATCATTTTCTGAGCGACTTACAACACATTTTTTGTTCCAAATTTAAATTGAACTTTGTTAATTACGTATTACAAAATGAGATATATAATAGAAAAGTAATGAAGATAAATTTTAGGAATATTTGGTTCTTCTTAAATCCTGTCTTACCAACTCGAATCCTGGCACCAATTTAAGACTCTCGCCCAAAGTAGACTGAGATGGCACGCTACAGTGAGGCCTATGCTACAGTGAGGAGAAATAAAACATAATGATGATGCATCTATAGTGAAAACTATCTCAACTATATTTCTATTGTAGTCTTTTCGACAATTGTCCTTTAAACTTCTTCTTGGTAAGTGTAAAGTGTGCTATATAAAAGATAAAAATCTATCGCCTTAGGTGGTGTTATGAATGAAATATTATTTGGTACGATTATTATTCCCAGCTGGGTCGACTGCAAGTGAGTACACGATGCAATTTGCTCGGCGCGACCCAAGGGGCGGGCTGATTCGACGCTCCACAACAGGGAAACTGTTAAACTGTTAAATGTATTTACACTTAATAAATTACCCTCTGTATAAAATAACATCTCACATCACCTACTTTGTTTATCACAATTTAAAGTAGATATAAACTAAAAACTAGATAATTCTAGCGTACGTTCAGACTATGTAGAATTTATTAAACAAGAATCATATACATTTTTTCATCATCTATACAGGATGGAACTGCTGAAGTGTCGCAGACAGAGCTACTCTAAAGAAACGGAACGGGTTTTCAATTTAAGTCAACAACTGGTTACTTACGCATTATCAACGCTGTTCCGCACTGCAGTGCCACTGTGCAGCAACTAACATGACAGAAATGGTAGTTTCGTACATTTTAGCGTGGAAGGAGAATCTTATGAATGAAAAATTATTACAGATTATCATTATATGTATAGAGTGTTAATTTTTAATTTCTGACTATTGCTATGTCAAGAACTATAAGAGCTACGAGGTTGCTTAAATTAGACAGCAAATACTATTTTACAGGAAAATATCAATGAATGATGCAATTTTTTATTTCGATCAGTGGTTCTCAAAGTATGTCCTGCAACTTTCTTATTTTAAATAAGAACACATATTTTGATTTTATTCAATGGAGTATTCTGCTCTGATTTCAACTATACAATCAAGTCATAGTCTTATATCATAAAATAATCGAGAAAAACGCAAATTAAATTCCTAAAAATATTCCTATTTTTTTTAAATATTCTCCCGTCGATATTAGTAATACTGTCTGGGATACTATTTTTAAAATCTTGTATTAACTGGATACGCAATGTTGTACACATTATCTTTGACAAAAACCCATAAAAAAAAACTTAAATCTGGAGACCTTATGGGCTATGCAATAGGCCCATTGGTACCAATCCATTGGTCTAGAAATTTTTCGTTAAGGTACTGTGCTACTTGACGAGAATTGTGAGCTGGGGCTCCATCCCGCTGAAGTATACATCCTAAAAAAAATAGTAAAAAAATAAACCGTAATAAATTATATTACTCTATATTAGCTACGTGATTTAAAGGAAAAAAAAACATGGTTTCAGTATAATACATTTTTGCTTTATTTTGAACTACATCGTACCTAACAGATCCCATAACAATATGTAGTATCTACATCCCACCAGATTCCAAAATAGATGACGCGGATATAGAGAACATAAAAAAACAACTCCCTAGACCAGTAATATTTACTGGAGATCTTAATGCCCACAACACACTCTGGGGTGCAAAACGCAACAACAAACTGGGACAAATAATAGAACGAACTTTAGATGACCTTATCTTACTAAACCCAAACGGAGTCACCCACTTCTGTTCTCGAACAGGCGGATTCTCAAATATTGACCTGACCTTTTGCTCACCACGAATATACACCAATCTCACTCACGAGACATTGCTATACTCCTACATCCACGGCCACTCTCCCACCATAATAACTTACCACCACTCTAATGGGCCACATAACAACAATAAACCCACAAACGAAAAGAAAAAATAGAAACTGGAGAGCGCCGACTGGACAAAATACAGAGAAATCCTCTCGCAAACAATAACGGATATACCGGTAGAAGAAGACGTAGAAAATACAATAAAACAAATAACAACAGCCATAATATACGCAGCAGAAGAACACGTCGGATACAAAAACCCAGGAAAAAACAAAAACGCACCATGGTGGAACCAAGAATGCGAATTCACAAAAAAAGAAGCAAATAAAAAATTATACCTATATAAAAGACACCCAACAATAGAGAACCTAATAGAGGTAAAAAGAACAAGAGCCAAAGCTAGAAGAACAATTAGGGAAGCAAAAAAGAAATCTTGGCAAGAATATGTTGGCAAACTAAATAAAGACACACCCATAAAGAACATCTGGGAAGCTATTAACCGTATAAAAAGAAACAAAAGTTCAATACATATCCCACTACTGAAAGAAGGATCCAATACCATCGTAGACCACAAAAACATTTCAAACTATCTGGCAAACACATTCGAAACAATCAGTAGCGACTCCAATTACTGCCCCAAATTTTTAGAGAAAAAATTAGAAATAGAAAAAACTCCTATACAAATAGCTCCCGACAATGACAATCCAATAAATCACCAGTTTACAAGAGAAGAATTAGAAACAACAATAGACAAAATAAAGAAAAATAGTGCCCCAGGCCCCGACAACATACCATTCGAGTTTATTATCCAAGCCCCAGAAGTCCTAAAAACAAAACTCCTCAAGCTGTACAACTACATTTGGTCCAACAACAACTACCCCAAGAGCTGGAATATAACTGAACTAATTCCAATACACAAACCCGGAAAGGACAAAACATCACCCAACAACTACCGACCTATTGCCCTAGCCAATACCATGGGAAAATTAATGGAAAAGATGGCAAACTCCAGACTTACCTGGTACCTAGAAAAAAACAAATTACTAAACAACGTCCAATGTGGGTTTAGAAACAACAGGTCTACAACCGACCATCTGGTTAACCTCACAAACGAAGTTCATATGGCCTTTCAAGAGAAGCAACATCTAATTGCTGTCTTCTTCGACCTTGAAAAGGCATACGACACAACGTGGAGAAGAAATATCTTAAATAAGCTGCAAGAATTTAAAATCCAAGGACCAATGCTACAATTCATTAAAAACTTTTTAGACAACAGGAAATTTAGAGTACGAGCCAACAACCATCTCTCAGACATTAAAACACAGCATAACGGAATACCCCAAGGAGCCACCATAAGTGTAACCTTATTCCTTATGGCAATTAACGACATAGCAACATCTATTGAGAAACCAGTCAAAGTATCGTTGTTCGCAGATGACCTGGCAATCTATGTCAAGGGCCGAACAATCGACATAATGGGCAATACCATCCAGCATTCCATAAATAAACTGAAAACGTGGACCCAAAGAAACGGCTTCAAATTTTCCAAAAGTAAGACGGAAGCAGTAATGTTCTCCAAAAAAACAAAAAACATATATGAACCAAAATTAACAATAGAAGACCAAAACATAACATACAAAAACAGCAAGAAATTCCTAGGTGTTACTTTTGACAAAAAATTAACTTGGAGAACCCACATTACCGAACTAATCAAAGATTGCCAAAACCGGATAAACATAATGAAGACAACGGGCCACCATGAATGGGGTGCAGACAAACAAACATTATTAACCATCTACAAAACAATAGTAAGACCCAAACTAGACTACGGTAGTATCATATATAGTACAGCGTCAAAGACCCTGTTAAAGAAAATAGATAGTGTCCAAAACTTAGCACTAAGAATAGCCACTGGGGCATTTAGAACCAGTCCAGTCATTAGCATCCACAATGAAGCAGGTGAAACAACTCTTGCAGACCGTAGAGCCACACTACTCACAAAATATATGGTAAAAATCGCCGCTAACCCCACCCATCCAACGTTTACTGCTCTTTTTCGAAAAAATAAGCCAAACAATACCATAACCCCGTTGAACCAAACCCCACTCCAAAAAATCAGCTATCCCACAATAACCAGCCTCAATATTCCCTTAAAAAAATTGGAAAAACACTCACATAACTGCCTACCACCATGGAAAATAACGACACCAAGAATAAATACCGATCTATTGAAACACAATAAAAACACCACAACTACAGAAAAATTTCAAGAAGAATTCGGAAAAATTATTCGAAAATATCCAACAGACACCAAAATCATATTTACTGACGCCTCTAAGAAAGTAAACAACGTGACAATAGGATATGAAAGCAATGACCAAAAAAGAAGCTATCATCTACCCGCATCAACCTCAATAATAACCGCTGAGATCGAGAGCATCCATCAAGCTATCAAGGACATCCCCGGACGCGATGAAGGAGGAAACTATTTAATATGCACCGATTCTTTGGGCGCGATTAAGGAAATAACAAACACCAACACGAAACGAACAAACATCCAACAAATCCAACATCTAACACAGGACACAATAATAAACAACAAACACAACATAACACTCCTCTGGATACCAAGCCACAAAGGCATACTGGGCAACGAAAACATACACAACTTTATACACAACACAATACCTACACAATCTCTTAACCTACACACACCAATCCAAGACATCCAAATGATTATCACACAACAATCACATTCAAAACAACAAGAAAACTGGTCGGCAACAACCAACAACAAATTGAGGACCGTCAAAGAAGACACAAAAATTTGGGACTTGAACACCGACAGGAAAACACAAACAACCCTCACCAGACTTCGTATAGGCCACACGAAGCTAACCCACGAGCATCTGCTTCAAAGAGAGAACGCCAAGATCTGCAACGACTGCAGCGTAATTCTAACTGTAGACCACCTTTTGACGGAATGCAAAACATATGCAGACATCAGGACCAGACATAACATTCAACAACCAATCAAACACACACTACAAAACACCACAACTGCCAACACAAACATCATAAACTTCCTTAAGGATGCCCAACTAATCGGTGAAATATAACCACCAAACCACACTATTGTATATAATATTAAAATTATTGTAACGCACGGATGTATGTATGTATGTATATGTATATATGTGTATATGTATGTGTATGTATGTATATGTGTGTGTATGTATATGTATATGTATATGTATATGTATATGTATATATTAATTAGATGTAAATAATGTAATTTCAAACTGACGCTAAAAACCTAGCAGTTGAAGCGTCATTAAATAAAATTTATGGAAAAAAAAAAAAAAAAAGAACTACATCACTTGATAGTCAATAACTTGTTTCCGACTGTTTTGGATTATCCGTCATTCTTGGTTACCGACATCCCACAATCCCGTTAGTGCGGATAACCCAGACTCAACTGTAATAAAAAAGAGTACAAAGTACATCCTTGCCTCATCTATATTTTGTTGATGTACAGACTGCCACCTAAAATAAGATATCTGATAATAATATAAATGAAAGTGTAAATGCATTTCTAGAGGACGTCTGAGCAGTTATAGAGGCCAAAACAGCCGTTAGTATGCGCATGAAGTAGAGTTACATCCCTCGGTAGTAAGATAAAAACGTGTAAAAGATATCCCTGCAGTTTTTATGTTAAGCTTTAATACCCCAGAGAACTACTAAATCAGTTCATATAGCACTTGGAACATATCAACGAAAGCTGAAGTTTCAAGATACACAGGTAAACACGAAAGATTATTAAACATAAATTTAACAATTAGTAATTCAATTTATCGGTTATAAATAGACTAATCAAATGGCAATATAATTATGATCAAAGTGAATGAAATATGAAATACTCCCAAATACCGAAGAATTTCACAGTAAGTGTAAATGTTGTAATTTTGAGAACTTCGCAGAAGAGAGTTCATCCGACGAGCATATTTGGCGAGTACAAAAAGTATATAGTGTTAGAAACCGGATTATTATTGTTTAAAAACATTGTTTTGTATCTGATTGTTTAAATATCTAACACTAGGTTAGTGTTTTAGATACGTTCCTTAATACTGAGAAGCTAATCGAAACGACGCAATACGGGGTTATTATACTATATAGGTCATCCATGATATTGTCACAATTATGGTATAATTGTGTTCTAATGTCCCAATTCTTTGAGCGGCCTTTAGGTCTAGTTTGCTGACGTACGGCTTTGGGAATTATAGAATGTGCAGGGTGTTGCGTGTTTGCCAACATAGGTGTTGAACTACATTCTAATGTGTTGATAAACATTATTCGATTGTGATGACTATGGTCTTTTAATTGCTGCCAACAATTACACAAATGAATAATGTTTCCAAAACAATTGAGGTACGACCTGACGTTATAGTGTCCTGGTTAACAGTTATAAAATGGTCTTAGGGAATAGAGTCAAGGTAGTCATTGTTGTGACCAGTCATTTCGTCAGTGGTCATCAGACCGCATCACGCTGCCCAAAGACCAGCCCAGTTGTTGAAGTCATCAAGACGAGATGTGAGAGTTTCTGTCTACAAGGATTCTCCACGTGTTCGCCTCGTGCGGATACCTGGGGTGGTTCGACCGATCCTGGAAATGCCGGGGCAAGAACGAGACTAATATCAGCTTCTAAACGGAAAACACCAGCAGCCATTTTACCAACAATTGTACATATTCTGATGTAAATTAATCTTGTATAATAAATTTTGTAGAAAAGATTCCATTCCTGACTTCACTCCGTGAAAATATCAGAGGATTTACGTCATTCATAAAAGTTACTAAAACGATGACGTCACTTTCAGCCAGAGCCGCAGTAAGGAAAACTTGCGCTAGGGGCAAAACTGTGTTCTGGCGCCCTTGGCAAATAAATGTAAGCAAAAAAAAGGTCCTCACTTCCCAAAATCCAAGTGATGAGCAAAAAAAAAAAGGTCCTCACTTTCGCAATGTGGCGCCCCTTAGTCAAGCTCGAAGCTCGTCGGCGCCTTTTTCCTTAGTGCGCTAGGAGCCGTCGCCCCCTCCACCCACCCTTGCTGTGGCTCTGCTTTCAGCTACGTTTACATATGCAACCAGTTTATTTATTTATATTTTTTCATGCGGGTTGTCTATATAAATACTTATCATTCGAGGTTAGCTGCAACTCTGAATACAACAATATTAATGCATTAACAAGTATGTATTTAAGTTTCACACACTGCGTATGAGACTTGGTTATAAACACAAAATCCAAAGCACTATGAGAACAGAATATTATAATACAAGTCAATCGGATAGATATAATAAAATATGGTGACATATGAACGTAGTAATCAAGGCATCCCTGTTAGTACCATAATAAAAATCTTAATTTTCACTTAATAATACAAGGTGTCTCAAAAGAAATTTTATATTTATTTAGCTTACTGCGTGAACGCAACGTATCCGAGGGGCGCGGGGATTATGTCAATCGGTAGCCTGGCTCTTGGGAATTCAGTCGCTATGGAGCGTTTCTCGCGAGCAGACCGCGCGTTATGCGTGCGAGAGTTTTACAAAAACGGTGATTCGGCGACTGTAGCGCGTAGAAAATTCTGCAGTATTCGAGGTTTTCGCCACTTAAATGATGCGCCAAGCATTCCTCTCATTCGACATTGGGTTAAAAAGTTTGAAGAGACTGGTACAACGCTGGATAAATCAAAATCCGGGCGACCTAGGTCATCAAGAACGGTAGAAAACGTGGAGAATGTTAATCAGTCTGTTCGTGACGACCCGAACCTTTCAATTCGGAAGCACGCAAGTGCTTTAAATGTGCATAGATCATCATTACATCGCATTATGCAAAAAGACCTAAAGCTGCACCCCTCCAAAATTCAATTGGTGCAAGAATTAAAGCCCCAAGATGCCAGTCAGAGGCTTAATTTCGTAAATCAGGTGATTGAGCGATTTTCAACGTTTACCAACATTTTGTTTTCGAAAGAAGCTCATTTTCATCTTAATGGCCACGTAAATAAGCAGAACTGCCGCTACTGGAGTGCAACGAATCCGAAACGCAAACATCAGAAACCCCTACATTCGCCTAAAGTGACCGTATGGGCTGCGATGTCGGCGCGAGGAATTATCGGCTCTTACTTTTTTGAAGACGAAAGGGGGCGTGCAGTTACAGTGAATTCAGAGCGTTATGTGGAGATGTTAGACAACTTCTTGGTACCTGAACTGCAAAACTTTCCTGGCTATAACCAAAGAACATGGTTCCAACAGGACGGAGCAACTTCACACACGTCCAATATGTCTCTGCCACGTGTTCGTGAAATTTTCTCAGGCAAATTGATCTCCCGGAGAGGTGACATAAATTGGCCTCCACGCAGTCCAGATTTAACCCCTATGGACTTTTTCCTATGTGGTTATCTTAAATCTAAAGTTTACGCCACTAAACCGACTTCACTGGCGCATTTGAAAGAAAATATCCGTCACGAAATGGCAGCCATCCCTGAGTCCACCTGCCGAGACGTCATAAGTAATTTTACTGTTCGATTAAATGAGTGCCGAGAACGCGAGGGTCTACATTTAGACGATATTATTTTTAAGAAATAAATCCCCAAAAAGTGTATTTTAATAATTAATAAACATTTTTTCTATATACGGCTTACTTTTTTTTTAATCGATCCACTAAATATAAAATTTCTTTTGAGACACCTTGTATTTAAAACTAGTCTTAACTCTTAATAAATAAA
The DNA here is from genome assembly GCA_963971575.1 of Liopterus haemorrhoidalis. Taxonomy (NCBI): domain Eukaryota; kingdom Metazoa; phylum Arthropoda; class Insecta; order Coleoptera; family Dytiscidae; genus Liopterus; species Liopterus haemorrhoidalis. The sequence continues at coordinate 36,144,364 of OZ020617.1, forward strand.
ATAATAATATAATATTATTGTTGGTTTTCTTTAATATAGGTGTTTATCATACATAATATTAACAAAAACATACAAATTTAAGTATTAATGCAATGAACATTTTGGGGATGCAGTATCATTTCATTATTAAGGTTTTTTTTGCTGGATTTATGACGTAGATCCTCTAATATCGTAGATCACCTATAACATAAATAAAGATGGGTGCTTAATAGGGTATTTCTAACAATGATGCGAACATAGATGAAGATGATATATGGTATGTCGCAAAACGACTAGAAGTGCACCGAAGTTAGTAGGCGTGCATATTAAAAATTACACCCTGATCCATAAGTTGTAGTAAGAAAATGGTGTAGGTAAATCGTTTCGACAGAATGCAGGTCTGAAGGAACAACAACGCCTTTGGATCAAGATTATGTTCTTTGCGGTGGCGGCTCGTGATTTGAAATTGCGTGAGTGTTGCAACTTTATTATCGAAATTTACAAACACATCATAAATGCGTGTTTGATAACATTTTGAAGCTATCATCAAAATTAAAAAATAAAATATAATAAAAATGAAAAATTATTGTTTATTTTCCATAAATTTACATTTTGTTCTATTCCAAAATTACTTAAAAATAAAATCCATTCTTCTCTTCTTATTTCTAGCGAAAAGGTCAATAACATTTTCTTTGATGTCTGTGAGACTGTTGAGTAATTTTTTCTCAGTTGAAATCATTGCAAGTGCATTTAAGCTATCCTGATTCATTACTACACAACAAACTTAGCAAAGGAACTGCTTGATTCACAGTGCCGCATTACGTATGTCACTGCGAGTATAAATGCTTGCGCGCGCATCAATATGAGTCATATTGCTTTATGATATGACACTGTGAGAAACACAGTTCAGCTAGCGTTCTTCGCTCTTCTTAGTGCTGAAACTTGCTGGGGCGGTTTGCGTGCTGCTTGCAAGATGTATTTTTATTTATTTTTTAATACAAAATAAAGAGTATAAACAATTGTTTTTGATAAAATTAATTATTACAAGCAAATATGAATAAATTAATAGATATATTTCTATATAGACAAAAATAAGGGGTGCTGCAGTTCCACAGTGCCTATACACAAGACGCCCCAGGTTTTTTGTATTATTTTCACTGCTGGACAAAAATATGAATCAGATCATGAAGGTGACTATGTGAAGATTTCTATTCTCACCCAGACTTTCTTCTTTGATTTCCAAAGGACAGGAAGATGCATTTATATGTGTGCATTATTATACTTTTATCAAGTTGCGTGTATTTTGACTTACGTATGAAGATACTATCCCACTTATATACGTAAATTAGGGTTCTTGTGAGCTATTGAAACAAAATTTGTAGCTTCTAAAAATGTTGTGGACTTTTTTTTCAACAAATATCTAGAAAATATCCAATAACCAATACAGTAGAAATAAGTATCTGTATGGAACTTTATAATAATAATACTTTATTTAGTATACCAAAGGTTTCACTTCGACATTACAATATACACATATGTACTATAAATATGTTAAAATATAAAACTATATAAATAAAGTACAGTAGGTTTACATATAAAAAATAAATAAATAAAATGTTTAAAAATAATAATAATAATAATAATAGTAATAATGAAGCTTATGAATCAGAAAATAGTCAATGAGGAAATAAAAATTAGAAAACGTAACTTAATAGACTAATGGAATCAAGGTAACCACATAAAATGCAGCCAAGCTGTGATGGGAAAAAGAACAGTAAAGAAAAAAATTGATGTGAAGTGTGAATTTTCACACATTTCAGGGTTTTGCAGGTATTTAGTAAGTGAATGATGATTATTTGGGATGCCAAAACAAATTTTATATTAAAATTAATTTTTTTGTTAATTTTAATTCGAACGCCTAATACCATTATTTAGGTTCCTAAATATGTGCAGTATTTTTTTTTTTTTTTACTTAGCAAGGTTCTTTAAGGTTTTTAAAATTGCGCCTATGGCTTTCATTGGTTGTTATAAGCTCCGCCCCTCTGATTTCGTGTACATTGAAACAAAATTAAATTATAATTTCAAGAATTTCCACTAGCTATTAAATTTACGCTTTTAAAAATGAAATGCAATATTTGCCAAAATATAACTAGAATTTTGAAACAATAATTTAAACATAAAAATGCAAAAAAAAAATTGTCTCTTCTCGTGGGGATCGAACTGACTTAGTTGGGTGAAAAGCCAGCGCAAGTACCACTACACCAAGATAAGCCTTCCATTCGGGCGTGTTACAAAGCTATAACTTGTGTACATTATTAGTCAAAAAAACACAAAAAATGCGTTTTTTTCCGAAAACGTAATCTGATCAAAAATTCCTGTTGTACTATTCCGGTTCACACCAATGTACATTACTTAGAATTTTTTCAGATTTTTAGTTTAAACCATCTGGGCTACAGGGTGTGGGGCAAAATTTTTTTTGCACAATTTTGGCAAAAATCGCTTCAAAATAATTTATTTGGCAAAAATAAAAATTTGATCGTTAATCCACGTATCAAGGGCTTTCATTTGATACCTTACTCAGAATTATAAAAAAATATTTTTATTTTCGATGAGCACATATTTGTTTATATTTTTAGGGGGATATGTTTTTTAGATGTTTTAGTATTTTTCCTATGTGCGGGTCAAAGAGTTGTATACGCATGTCAAATTTCAACTCTCTAGGTTTAGCCGTTTGGCTACAATTTTTGCCGAACAGACAGACAGACAGACAGACAGACGACAAAATTACGGTATAAGGGTTTTTTGGTTATACCTACAAAACCCTAAAAACTAGAGCAGAGGTTGGCAACATGGCTATTTTGATTCTTGCAGGAATGTCAAAATCAGAAAATTTTGGTCACCAAATATAAATAAGTGATATACTGTAAATTTGTAATCACACTGGCGTTGAAGTACCGCGTGCATGTTGTATTCATATATTTGTATATTTTATCTACTGACGTTCAGTTCATTTCACAAACCATAACTAAAATGTTTAATCACCGAATAATGACCCTACTTTTGGGATTGTGAAGGTGGTCTGGAGCATTATTAAGAACCAGCAATGCTTTTGGATCAAGATTATGTTCTTCGTAATATATTTTCACTGCTGGATAAAAGTATGAATCAAATCACTGTGTGAAGATTTCTGTTCTCACCCAGGCCTTCTTATTTGATATCCGAATCACAGGCAGATGCATTTTTACACTCTTTTCATTGGTCGTGGATTATCTGAATGCGATTTTTTTCGTGGGAGACGAAAGTGCGGGAAGGTATTATATTCCAGAAGATACCTTCTCGATCTACAATGTAGACAAGTTGGGGAGGATAGTTGTCACACTCGATGATACTCTAAAGAACTTGGGCCCTTTGTGTATGTACTTGCAGCTTCATAACAGATGCGGATATTCTCGCTTCGACCTATTACACCAGCCTCTGCTGAGAATGCTTCTAAATTATCGCTTTCTTCGTATAAGATGCTCCTTACCATGATGATAAGATGACTTAATGGTATGTTGCGTTGAGCTTCACCCACAAAAAAGAGCATTATAGCGATTCAGCACTAAATGAGATAGCACTAACCAAAGAAATACCGTACATGGAAACTCGATCAAAATGCAGCAAGATGGAAAATTTCTATATCAATCTATTTATAATATACAACAAACGCAAATAGCTTAGTTAGATTTCTCCGGGGCACTTTTAAAACATGAAGAGGACGAGGAAGAGGAACAAACCACTTAAAATCATGACTGTCCCACCAAAAGCGGGACGTGTGGTGTCTTTTCATATAACCTAAGTTCGAATCATAGATTTTTCGTGTTGTCATCGAACAATCCCGTGAAAAAATGTTAGTTGTGTTTTCCTCAATCTTGGACAAAAATAATGACAGACAGGCATTGTTTTGTTGGTGGATATCGTCTTATAATCCTATGAAACGTCTAGAAAGAAAGTTTGACGATGAAAAAAAAAAAAAAAAAAAAAAAAAAGAAAAGAAAACATATATAGCCCCCATTCCATTTATATATGTAGCAGTTATCAATTAGGTTCAATGAAGTATGAAGTTACTTGGTTACCAAAAAAGATATATGAATTATGTTTTTGTAAAAAACTAATAAAATATTATATTATATTTCTCAATTTATATAATTGGTTTGCACAAATTGAAGCAATTTTTTCTAATGCGAGAGTTATTTTCCAAAAATCTAAATTTAATTATGTAATATCAGGTTCGTATCACTACATATATATATATATATATATATATATATATATATATATATATATATATATATATATATATATATATATATATATATATATATATACTAGCGATTCTTGTAATAATTTTGGCGCTAACAGTTTTATTTGTTAAGCTTCACAAAATTAAACTCCATACTTAATAAATTTTCATATGACTGTGTTGTTTTCTTAATGCGACTGTTTTCTATCTATCATAATTCCTTGGCATGAGGTCTCTTACGTCTCACGTCTGAAGAATGGGGGAATATAAACAAAATTTAGTGCTCATTCTAACGCAGTGGGTGACTGAAACCTAGCCAACTTCCGACATCACCATTCATCCTCCGAACGCACTCACACACTGACATTCCACTAACCGCTGGAATCCGAGTATGCCACGGAAAATCTGAATATACGTTTCATTATATGGGATACGTGGATTTGATTACATTGGCGGGACATCTTTATTGCGAAAGGTATTGCGTACACAGGGCAGTATTCTGGAATTTTCAATGTGAAAATAAACAGGGATGGTGTAAGGCTGTATCAGGTGTTCTCAGAGTCTCCCAGAAAATATAGGGTGATTTTAAAGTCTTGTTAATATGCAATATATACGTTTGTTCGTTTGTCTGCTTAAATCACATTACAGCAAGTCTAGCAATATTTTAGGCGTTCTTTTATGAAAGAATAGTTGATATAATAGTGTTAGTTTATCCCGAGCAACTTACGCTAGATCACCTCGAGCATGCTAAACTTGCTCGGTTTCAAGAAGTAGAGCAGGTAGAGTAGAGCAGGAAATATAACCTCTAAATAAAAAAGATTTTTGACGAAGTGTTATTATAACCATACAAAATACTTATCAGTAAAGGATTTTACGCAATATTCTAAATAATTATTACATTTTAGATGGATCTGGTAAGTGAACAAATAAAACAAATAACCAATAAACACAAAAAATATACTGGTCTTCATTTTAGATAGTATTAATTCCGAAATTGGAGTAGGCTATGTTTTGGTAGAGAACCACGCATTAATAGAAATAATCGACAATATTTTTTCTTTGGCAAATAACCATTTATTTATGAAGATCAGACAGCACAGCTGTAACTTGCTCTTGATCTAAATGCTTGACTTAAGCAATCTAGATCACATAAACGAACAAACCTTATGAGTCATAGTATGTACTACTACAAATTATCCTGAACTGAATTCATATTATCGATAATTTTGGTTTGTAATATATATTTACAAAATAAGTTAGGTTATGTTAGTGTTATGACTGTTTTAAATTGCTTGAAGATGTTTCCAGAAATAATTAATAATTTTCATTTGGTATAATTGTATAATGAATATGTTTTTTAAATAATTTTGACGGTTCTTCTTCTTCTTCTCCTACTTTTTCTTCTTCTTTATCTTCTTCATTTTATTCTTTTGCTTTTTCTTATTTAGAAACTGTTAGTCGGGTTGAAATTTGAACTCATTCATATAAGTTCTCTTGTTAAGTTAAACGTCAGGTCTTTGAGTGTGTCCTGTATACCAATACTTGTTTGATTTTCGGTTAGAAGATCTCTTGCAAAGTCTTCCTACTGGTCGATGTGTGTTCAATTTTCCTTCCAATATCTTCTTTACGATGCTGCATGATATTCGACCTTGAGTACAGTTATCGAATATCTTTGTTCCTACGGAATCTCCATGTACTAGTAATTCTGGTGGGGCAAAGATTCGACACAATATTTTATTCTCGAAAACAATGTGGTGTTGTTGATCTCGCTTTGTTAAGAGTCATGTTTCGAAGCCGTATATAAGTATAGGCCGTACTATAGTTCGATATAACCTAATCTTCGTGTTTCTGGACAGGAGTTTCGAAGACAGGATCGAGTTTAAAATACAATAAAACATTAAATACAAAAATACAATGTTACAATACTATATTGTAACAAATCGGTTATTCCGCCGGGACAATGACTTAAACTTTCACAAACCACCCGTTGCGAGAGTTTCTTTAAAAGGAACTGCTGGCAATTTTTAGAGATTTTAAAGGGTACATTATAGTCAATATTTGTGAGAATCCAGGCAACAGAAAATTAGAAACCTAACGTTACAAAAAGTAACTTTAGAAATATTGTTTCTATGGTTCTTGTTCAAGGATTTATTAGTTCAAAGTTATTGCCTAATAACTTTGACAATTCCTAGAACTATTTTATACCCTTATTCCTTGAAATGCTAGCAGAACGCTTATAAATACCCCCGTATCTCTGAAGATTCGGTAAGAAGTATTCGGTCCGATTAGCGTAAACATCTAAGTTGTTGAATTCTTAGAGGCACTGTGTCGGCATTCTGGTGGTCTATCCGATTCTGTTTATTTATTTTTTTATTTTTCGTTATTTAAATACCTAAATATTAACATTCAAAACTAATTGTAAATACTACACTTAATATTTTTTTATACTTAATAATAAAAAACCGCATTCTCTTGCTTAACGTGTGCAAACCTTCACCTTTAAGAACTTATGTGAACAGTTTGGATCCAGACTAATTACAAGATGCTTGATCAGTCGGTTGTTAATTTCTAATACATATCATTTAATTCACATATCGTAATGATGAACCCTGAATAACACTCACGCCTAGAACCCGAACTCTTTCTTTAGTTAATCTCACTTCAGTTTGAGATCAGACTATATATTATATCACAGGCTCGCTACCTAGTTGATAATAAATGGTACGATATTAAAGTAACGTATCAGCGGCTCGTTACAGTATTAGAGCAGCTTTAATTCTGTTCATTATGCCTAACTCGAGTCAAAGCAACATACAAAAACATATGATTTTGACTTGTGTTAGAATTAACTCGAGTTAAAACATTTAACGACATCTTTAACAACTGTCTATTATAGATTTGTTCAAATGTTTAATAGATTGCTTGCCCTATTTATTGCCCAAACGGCTTCTTATTTCTAGTACACGTAATCAGGAATTGGTAATGAGCGAATCTAGATAGAAAATATATCAGTTTCTTATATGGTTAGTATCAGACCAGTATGTTTAGGTCTATCACAAATTTGATCTTAGTGCATACCATGAATATGAAGACAGTCTTTCTGTGACTGTGAGTGTCTCAAGCTTTGCTATCAGTTCACAGTTGTTCAGGCCTAAAAGTAAACAACTTTATATCTATCAGCGTAAGGTTAGTTGTTTATTCTACATTTACAGGAATATCTCCATCTCACTCATTAAGTACTCTCCTCACAATATATTCGTTAGATATTAAATAGAAATGATGATGATATGCCGGGTTTACATTGGTAGAGTAAAAGAGTTATTAACTAGCGCAAGTAACTAGAACCTAGTTACTATCCTTGTGTAAACAGTTGACAATGTGACTAGTAGAGTACTAGCTTCTAGTAACTGGGTTAGGATAGCAGCTAGCTCGTCGACGTATTTACTAGCTACTCTCTTTTCCCCCACTACGCAAAATTGATTCATTTCAAATTGGCGGCAAGCGGTAACCTGTCATAACAAATAGAAGAAAAAAAAAAAACATATCAGGTAAGTTTAAGTTATAACCTTTACATAAATTGCGTAACATTGATTTATTAATTGATGATTTCTGAAATCATCTATGAAATAGCTGCCTTTAAAACACGAAAAAGATGTAGACTACGATAACTATTTCCTGTGGCTAGGAAATAAAGCGTTAATTCCAATTTTATTCTTGCTGGGATCTCATCCCTCATTAGTGTATCAGTTCGTTGTATTATTATTAATTTATTAACTAAATTTAATAGATTATTAAAATCATCTGATGTCATTTTTAAACAGTCTGTACTCTTTTTGATCTTCCACAGCTAATTCACGAAATAGAATGGGCTCTTCTATCGATCCATTTTTTAACCCATTTTCGTTTAGGCTTATATTCTGTACCGATTTCTTCAATAACTCAATCAGTTATTTCCTCCACAAAAAATGACGTAATACAAAATACCATTTTTTAATGGCATCACGCCGGCGACGATGTATATTCATATTTATAAATTATTTTTTGCAAAAAGAAAATCACATCAAAGTGAACAAAAAATCACAGTGAACAAAAAATCACAGTGAACAAAAAATCACAGTGAAGATGTCAAATGTGTTTTGACACTTACTATCCAGAAAATAAGATGGTATGCCAATTGTGTACGGACACCTACTATCCCAAAAATAAGATAGTAGAGTAAAGTGCGTAGTATTTGCGCTAGTTACTAGCTCCTTTACGCTACCAATGTAAACCCGGCATTATACATATATTTTTGATCAGTGTAGGATGCCGCTAGTAAGTAACGGTGATGTAGTTAGTAAGGAACTCAACTGGAATTCATAAGGCAAGGGACTGACAAAATTTTTCTTAAAGGTTGCATTGTCTTAAGGCAGGTCATGTCTGTGTCCCCCCAACATAATAATAATAATAATAATAATGTACCAAGCAGGAACTGGTATATACGTTAATATGTACAATTGAAAAGGTGACGATTTTTTATGTTATGTCCAATTTTTTAAGATCGATGTTCCAAAATTATCTGGTCACCCTATACTAAAGCTTTATTTGTAACAATTTATTCTACATAAATAACAGTAACCATGTGATTACTATATATAACACCAGAGTTTCTGTTTAAATTATTAACCCCAAAGTCCATATGCCATAAATAGGTACCCTAGTGGCATTTGTCACTAATTTTATGACATATGGGGGGAGAAGAATTATAGTGTTTATAATTCAAAATCATCGACAAGCCACCGAATCATGCGCCAGATAACTAAATAGCCATGAATTCATGATAACAAAATATAGTGGTCGTAAAATTGAAATTCAATGCACAGCGAGATAGATGACAAAACACGAAGTGAATTACAAAAGTGAGGACATAAAACTAGTAATTTGGAAATAATGTACCGTTCATAACATTTGGATCACTTTAAGAAATGCTTTGATTGGTTTATATGGTTTATAAAGAGGAAAAGCAGTATATCTGGAATAGTGTTGGCAATTTTGAATACGAGTTTATGTGAGTGAATATAAAATACATTTGATTTAAGATTATTTTTTAAACTGATGAGCAGAAAAAAATCGTAATTCGTAATTTTTTAACTGATAATTTAAAAAATGCGCTTCTATTATTTCGGGGGAGGGGGGTTGAACGCCCAGAACTCCCTCCTGGCAGCGACCTTGGTAATATTATCACAGAATAAGGAATAAAATGTTCTTCTAAAATATAGTAGAAAATAGATTTCTAATATATATAAAAGCATTTAAAAATTTATCACTCGGAACTGAACCGAAAACCGAAAAAAACCGTTATTTTTGCCGGAACGAAAACCGGAACCGAACCGATATATATTTTTTTAATTGAACCGGAACGAAAACCGAAACGAAAAAAATAACGGTTCGAAGCCCTGATTTTCATGCGGTTTATTTTTTATCTGTAGCTTCAGGATCTGGTCAGATTTACTGCTGTGTTCTATTAAAATCGGTTCAGTAGTTCCAAACTCATAATGGTTTTTGTACGCGCGGGTACAACGAAATCCATGTTTCTTGTTCATATTTAACGCATTTTTTTAAAATTATCAGCCACAACATAGGTATCGTCAGCCCCAAAGTTAGTACACGATTTATATACTACGAATACTAATCTGAATCGAAAGAATTTTGAATATTTATTCACTAGTTCCAAAGATATAATGCTATTTATGCCAGTGCATCATATAAATTCATTTTTTTTTTTCGGTTTATATTTAACGCATTACTCGAGAGCTGCTAATACAACTTTCATATATTTTTTTTTTCGTAGCTACGTTTGGTCATACCTACACCTACCTAATAATGAAAACTAAGTCTCAATAAAATTTTTACACATGTCTTCACAACACCCCCATAAAACTTTGCGTCCGTGGTATTATACCCTCCTCGCTACGCTACTGAAATTAATGCTAAAATGGCGCACCTTGTATAAATATTAACATGTATAGTAATTATTATTAATAATTGTGTATTTTATTAAGCATTTAATCGTTTGTTTTATGTCACTTGTGTAAAATATAAATTTTTTATTTGAAAATTCAACGATAAACTTACCGTTTTATTGCATACAGTGCAAAATATTCTATGCTCATTTTAAATTATTTAAGTTTTAAAGCCCTTTAATTTTTAAAGGACCTTTGCAGATATATCTTAAGAAATCCCAGTTTGTAAAACGTGTATGAAACCTTAATGCCAATTATTAACAAACGTACCACTGTGATCATATTTGGAATAATTTACCAAAAATCTTAGTAAAATAATAAAAATAATATGCAAAATATGCAGCAATAACCTATAATACGCAAAATATACAAAGAATGCAAAATAAAACTATTATAAAAATGAAGGATTTTTAGGGGTTTTTAGAAATTTTTCTTGTTGTATGGTATCAAATGAAAGCTCTTAAAATGTAGATTAAGGAACAAAAAGTAGTTTTTTTAAATTTTGTTTTTTTAACACGATTTTAGCCAAAATGTGCCAAAAAGGTTCTTTTCCCGTACCCTTTTATAAAAAGGTTAAACTAAAAACCAGAAAAAATCTAGGTATCAGTAAAATAATGTAGGGGAGACAGGGACTGGTTCTAACAATTGTGAAACTAACTTCCATAGCTACCCAACCTCTTGTGTTGAGACATGATTTTACACCATGTAATTCATAATTTATAGGACTTTACATAAAACATATCAGAATGGTTGTTTACGTATTACTTTCTGAATAATAACTGTGTTTTCCAATGAAACTCACATGTTAAAACTTACCCCAGCCTTGGGGCTAATTCTAACAGCCCTGGGGTAAGTTTTGACAGGAAGGGTAATTATAAAATTTGAACTTTTTTCCAAATAATTAAACACCAGTTAATCTACAAAAATCAACATTTATTTTTTTTATAATATATATAATATAATTAACAAAAAGTTATGTAAACATCTTCTTTGAAAAAAGAACGGTAATTAACAAAAAAAAAAAAAAAAAAAAATAGGAACTCTAGCCTTAATATCCTAACACAGAAATTCTACTCTTTGTAATCGTCGTTCGAATTGCAGTTCGTACATATATATCTCAATAAATCACCCTTAATGCACTTTGCATGAGACCAAGTCTTACATGTGGCACAGTCGAAACTGACGAGTCTCGATACGTTTAGCATTGTTTACAAAAGCGGCAATCGTGTTTATTTCTTTTCTTTGACCAATAGTTTAGCATGAATTAGCCTGTTAATACCTGCCCCTGTTAGAACCAGCCCCGGTCTCCCCTACATTGATCTGAACTGGAAATTTACAAGAGGAATTTTTGATCTGATTGCGTCTTTGGAAAAGATTGCATTTATTGTGTTATTAAAAAAATGAATTATTTTTTAAACGAATAGCTAAATTATACCTAATCATGTTATAGATTTTTTTGTATTTATGGCTTTGGTAATATATGTCCTCTTTGGAAATTAAAAATATATTTAAAAAAATTAACCGCTGAGAATCGATTTCATGTGTGTAAGGAGCCAATAGGCGAAAGAAAGAAAAACGGATTCAACATTTTGTTTGAATTAGTTTAGTTTTTTGTTTTTAAGGTATTAAACAAGAATAAATCATTTTTAGTAGTCAAATACTTATAAATCAATCATGTATTTTTAATAGTGATAAATACGTTTTTGAAATTGAAAAAATGAAGCCAATTATCAATATATTTCTTATTAATTTTATGAAAACTTTGATGCGAAGCAAATGGAGAAAAAATCTCTGAGATTTTTTAATTTATATTTTTTGTGATGGCATTTTCTTAAATTAATTTGAAAAAAATAAATAAAATGGAAGCTTTTAGTACTCAAATAACGAATAAAAATGACTATGAAAAAACTTCTTATTAAATAAATATTCTTAGACATCAAGCTCTTGGCTTTTTACACTTACTGAATACTTACAAGAAATGTGTGAAAATTCACACTTCACATCAATATTTTTATGATTCATGAAGATATTTGAAAATCAAATCTGTGAATATTATAGTCTATCTCAGAAAGACTGATAGTAATAAATCTTTTTGTCAGGCAGTTACCAGTGGCGTGCACATTTTAAACACGTTTAAATTGGTTTTGTGTATTTCTATATTACTATTTCTCATATCATTAAACGCACGCCTGTCACCATATTTTTCCTCAAAATTTAAGGGTCAAATTTTTATGATCTATTGTGTTTAACCCTAGTTTGTATTCCCATATAAGATGTGCGGCACACTCGGTTGTTTTTAACAATATTTCGTTTCGAATTATTCATATTTTGTGGGCCGCTTCTGTGTGAATAAACAATAACTTTTTACAAATAATAAATTTTATTACTATCAGACTTTCTGAGATAGACTATGAGATAAGTTTTTGTTTCAGTCACATATTTTAAAGCACGTTCATATGAGCCAGTTTATATTTAGTTGTGTTTCAGTTTTTTATTACGTTCCAATAATTAATCAAATTGCAATACATAATTTGATCGATCCGAACTGAACCCACATGCACCTATTCATGTACTGCAGCTGAGCAAATTGGCAAGTTTTTGCTGTGAATACAATGGCCATGACATAGTTTACGTAGTATCCCAACTTATCCAATTAATTATTAATCCTCTCACAGATTGATCCATATCAAGTATTCCATGCAATGAACAATGTCCGAGCAATATTAATTACTGCAGGGAAGTTACTGTTCTCACGGGCTTTCCTGTCGTCGGCCAAGTGTTGCCTATCAATCATACCATGCTACGGTAACGCACACGGCTCACAGATAAGAACAAATGAACGAAATTCACTGATTCATATCGAGTAGGAGAGTTAATGACATCTTAACGCTAAGTAATTAACTTTATTTGTTCTAATGGATGGCTCATTTTCAACTTAGGGATTTGAATTTTGAGAACCATCAGACCTAAAATTGTTTTATTTGATATCTGTCTTCTAGCGCAAGAGTCTCCAAACTTTTTCGGAAGTGGGCCAAAACAATATATCTTAAATAAATGGCAGGCCAACTTATATTCAGGGGGCCTCTTGAGATTGATTTTCAAAAGAAGCTTAATTATAATGGTGATATTGTCACGTGGGTGGTTTGATTGAGACACAACTCCTGGTTTCAACATAAAAAATTTATTAAATATGTTTATCACATTTACAATATATGTTTGAATTGGTCCATGGAGTTGGGAAAGTCTTCGGTCCACCCCGTGTTGGCCAGGATCGGCTTGGACCTATCTCCGAGGCGGAGGCTACACATCCGGGAGTCGAGGAGCCTGGAGACGTCTTCTTCCACTCACATGGTGACTGCTTGCTTGGCTTCACCCTCGTTACAAGAATCTGGTATCAGTGTCTTGGTCGTCACCTTGTGGACTAATACGTGCAGCGGAGTTGGCTATGTTCCACTGCTTCCATATTTTGTGACTTCCAGCCTTTTTGTAACGAAAATTAACCCAGTTCCAATATTCATTCGTCATGACAAATATTTCCTCATTATGAAAATGCGATGTCTGCATTTTCGTAATCAGGCCACATACGTCAGACGCTGACGAATAGTTTTTAATCAGAAAGCTGACCGTCACAATGTCTACATGTCGTAATCCTGACCTAAGATTACCTATGTGACAACATTATTAATAAAAATAATGGGCCAAGCTCATAATCTTTTACTAAATGTTAGTAGCAAAACTACCGAATGCAACTAGACACTACTAAATATTTGCTGCGTATAATATGAGATTAGTGTTAATAGAGCCTAATATTTCTTAGTGAAAACAAAGTTAGTAGTGAGAATTTAGTAGCACTTGGGGTTTATATTATCACTGATATTAGGCAATTTTACATCAAAACTTGAAACAAAATTAGGTAGTATAATATGGGCCTAAGAAAAAATGGAGATATTCATGAAATGCTTGAATTAAGGGACCGTTACTTGCCTCGAAAAATATATTAAACTAGAAAAAAAAAAAAAAAAAAACGTAGGTTACATTGAATGACAGAATTAAATATATACAGAGGTTTTCTAAAAACAGAGTAGAAGATATATAATCGGATCGTTCAGATATGATTTATAACCTGGATTTGCAAAAGGTGGCAGTATTTCTTTTGAATTACACGTTTGTGTTGCTTTGCGATATTTCAGTAAAGGTTCATATCAACAAGAGATCGGTAAATACCTAGTTAATTTAAAAATAAACCTTTTAGCATAACTTTACAAAAAGTTAGGTTATATTATATGCAAACTGGCACAAACATTATGCGCACCCATAGAGAACAGTAATGGTTGTTTTATATACGGAACAAGAATAAGGAATAGGAAATAAGAATAGTACACAAGATGTTAAAACGTGGATGCGCCGTATATCGGTTTATGTAGGAGTGAAATTTAACTTAAACATAAGAAAAGTTGGTAACATTTAACATTTTATTCTTATTCCAAGAATAAGAGACGATAAGCTTGCGCACAATGGTCAAAATGTCGGCCGTAATAAAATTTGTCCAACAGATGTTTTCCTGCTGTGATTAGAAGGTTGGAAAAAACAATATAATGTGTGAAACATAAGCAAATAAATTTACAAAATCCTCTAAATCCATATTACTGAAAACGAAATTTTTTTAAAGGTTATATTAAAAACAACAACCTGTCAAACGACAACCGTTAAACACAGGCCAACGCAAGTACGCAGGCGTAGCGACGAAATGTTATGTCCGATATAAACGGTTTCATATTTTTTATTCTTGTGTACTATTCTTATTTCCCATTGCATATTCTGTTTTATTTTGTGATTTTATGATTATTTTAAATTGCTGTTTTCACATAAGTAAACTTTTTTAAATGTCCACGGGCTGGATGATATTTTCTTGCGGGCCAAATTTCCTTGATCTATATCAATGGTTTACATACTTTTTAATCCCCTACTATTGAACCATTAAAAAAAATCTATTCCATACGTTAAATCGAAACTAAACAGCATTTTACTTTACTTAAGTTGTCAGGAGCATGAGGCTTTTGTTAAACAAAATGTTCAAAAAGCTCATGCAATCGTTAAATTTGACTAATTTTCAAAATCTAGTTCCGCTTAAACCAAAGAAACGGACTATAGTACGTACTCCCAATATATAGATATTTGATTATAACCCCCCACCTCTATTTGTATTGATTTATTCCTTAATGAATCTCCTTATGAGGCTTTACGTTTAAGCGGAACTAAACAGGATTTTGATTTACTTGTTGCCAGGTTACTTTTAACGATTGAATGCGGCTTTTGTTAAAGAAAATGGCTAAAAGTCTCGTTCAATCGTCAAAAGTTACTAGATTTTATAATCTAGTTCCACTAAGGGGACGCACAACAGTGAGGCTTATTATACAAAACTGTCTGAAATAATATAAGTAACAGTCTATACATCGAAATTTGCAACGAATTTTTATCCGTCTAATAGTATATATTTAATTGCAAAAAAAAACTGTCAAGTAATTGTAAATAAACAAATTACATTATAGACGCCATCTAGTAAACCATTAGACTTATACTAATATAAGTACAATGCGGCATATGGTAGCTAAAGCTGCATTCGAGTACCGTGACGATGTTCTGGAAGGCACATAATGATCAAGTGTAATCAACAACTTTGACAAATCTTGACAAAAGTTATATAATTTTTAATACATGTATGTATGTAAGTTACCTCAACAGTTCCCGCTGACTCCACACAATAAGATACCACCCTTTTACATAACATATTCCCAAGATGTACTTGACACTTTTTAATAATCAGCATTTCCTTTTCAGTCTATATTAACATGTTCTGTTTATTATTTCGGCAGTCTTAATTAAAATCTTGAACTGTAATGATTTAATTTTGTTAATGACGTAATAAAACTTTTTAAAAACTGATTCTGAACATTTGGACAGTTATTTTGTATATGTGTCTAAAAAATACGAAAACTAGAAGCTCGAAATAGAAGTGATGCAGTGAGATAGACCAAAAAGACAGACAGATGTTGACGAGATTAGATCTTACTATTACCAGCCTATATCGCTCTACTTTGTCTTCCAATTTCCAATCTCAACTGTTACCTATCCTGACATTGCTTTTTAGTTAATTCACTTTCGTTCATATATTTTTGGTTATCTTCTATGTCTTTCCAATTCTTTTCTTTCTTCCCTCCGACTTCTTCTTCCTGCAGTAACAACCACACAGAAAGAACTGTCATCACATGCCTTCGTATAGGCCAATGTTGGTGAACACATAGATACCTCTTTGAGCTAAATAATCTCCTAACAGTGAGACCTGTAACACATATTTGATTGTGTTATATATTCTAACCCAGTGCGTGCAGTTCTAGGATGTCAAAGGATGTCAACCGAAAAATCCGAGTATTTAACAGCAATGTGAAGTCTGTACTGTTATATGCCTTGAGACATGGTTGGTTAACGAGATATTCACCGATAAAATGCAAGTCTTTGTTAACAAATGCTAAAGAAGGATAATGGGAATCCATTGGCCTGAGACCATAACCAACGAAGAACTATGGCGAATAACAAAACAGTCAGAGATCGAAAATGAGATACGCTTGCGCAAATGGAGTTGGCTGGGACACATACTTAGGCGAGATTCAGACAACATAACCAGACAGGCCTTTCACTGGAACCCGCAAGGAAAAAGGAGGATCGGACGACCGAAGAACACATGGAGGCGCACAGTGGAGAAAGAATTGCGAGAAATGGGAAAGTCGTGGAGCGAAATCAATATCTTAGCCCTGACCGCACCAGATGGAGATGCTTTATTGAGGCCCTTTGCTCCTCTTGAGGAGTTGTAGGAACTAATATATATATAATATGATCATTACCCATAATTTACAGAATTTTTTCGTTCCTCTCTTTTTCTTTTCATAATAAATTCCACATTCATTCTGCGTCGATGTAGTGGATGTAACAATGGCTGCATAAATTTTGAGTATTAGAGGCCCAGATAGTTTGACTAAGCATGTTCCAACATGACACATGGATCAAAATATTATTTTTAATAACCGTATGTAGTTTATTTTCTACTTTGAAAGTATTTTTCCGGCAACAGAATCAGTTTTATTTTGTAATTTTAGTAATTAATTGTTATCGTTACTTATTGTGCAGAATTTGCAAATTACTCATTAAAGACTAAGCCGGAATCATTTGTGACCGAATCACGATTCTTAACATTGTGGTTTCCAGCAATTACACCAATTATATAATCGTGCAACCAATTACCTGCAAACATATAGTGGCTCTATTCAATTTCCGTGCAGAACAAGAGCACGCTGAAAATTAACATGTATGAAAATCAGTTTGTGTATTACCAATGCACAAGACGGAGCATATACATTCACAAAATAGTCCAGGGATATTTAGTGAAATAGCCAATGAAATTAAGAAATGTTCATTTGGTACCACATAAAAACACTACCAACAGCATACAAACAAAGCGTTTGTCAATTACCCGTGTGCAAACGTTCACAAGAACTCCCCCACTTTAATTGAAGCCAAATCGCCCAATTGTGCAAACTTTCATCAACATCTGCGGGCTTGACCATAACAAAGGGCGGTCCAACGAATGCCCCACTTACCACACTTACCACACTTACGAATTCGAATTCAATATTATACCCACGCTCACGAAATCATAAATTTAAAATTTTTTGAAACAGAAACACGCGAATTTTTTCACGTATGCTTCTCATTTTCTATTTCATAATATGGCCGACCGTAGTCCATTATGTAGGTGTATAAAATAATGATGATTTTATTTTTATGTTTTAAATGACCTGTGTAATTAAGAGCTGATTCCTTTCTGGTACAAAATAAGTCCTGCTGCACCAAATATATTAACCAGTTTTTATAAATTTTGAGACCAGGAGACAAAATTTTAGAAGATATACGAGGGTTACCTTTTATGTTTTTACAAACGACCACTAAATGGCAAAATTGAAATGTGTCATTACTATATTTGTAAAATTTTACATTTGTTATTGTGAAATCAGTGACAGCTTATAAATTGACCGAGTAGTTTGTTGACAGTGAGAGAAAAAAAAAAGGTTTTTGAAAAAATTGATATTACTCTGAAGGTTTTCGTTGGATGATTTTTTACGATTTACGAAAGGCTTAACTCAACAACAATGCATAGATTCGCTTCGTTCAACTTTTAATAATGAAGCACCATCAGAAAAGACTGTTTACAATTGGTTACAGAATTTCGTCGTGATGAATCTTGTGAAGGTCAACCAAAATCGGTTGTGATTAAAAAAAATCGATATTGTGGGCAAAATGATTGAAGAAGATCGATATGTGACTTACTGTAAGATAGAGGCATCCATTGGCATATCGCAGGCTGCAATACATTCGATTTTGCATGAACATTTAGCTGTGAAAAAGATCTGTTCCCGATGGATTCCGCATAATTTGACCGAAGCCCAAAAAAAGGCTCGTGTTGATTGGTGTAAGGGAATGCTAAAAAAATTCAACCTAGGCAATTCAAAATCCGTATACAACATCATTACAAGTGACGAAACTTTTTTCTTTCTTAGTTGTTGTAAAATCTTAAACGGTAGCCTTCGTATTACTTCGATGAACGACACCACAAATTTTTTAACATGCACAATCACGCACGATTAAAAATATTAATCACGTTCACTCACCTTTTCATCGTGAACGAAATTTCACAGCAGGCGCACATCATTACTGCATTCATACCGTTAACAAAATCTTCTTTTATAAATATCAAACAAACATTTCTTTCCTAACCTCATCAAATATCTTAAGACTATTTTGAAGAGGATATATAGAAGTTTGATAGAAAAAAAGATGAACAACAAGCGTCATAAAACTTATTAATTTTTTAATATTTCTTTATTAATAAAAAATATTTTACAATTAATTATCCCCTTCAAAAAGCTGCCCTATAGCGGCCGAACATCGTTGCCAGCATTTTTCCACTTCTGGAAGACTACTATGGCATTGTCTCATTTCGATATTGTTAGTTGACAGGTAACTTAATTCCGCATGTAATTTTCATTGAGACAATGAGCGCGCATGCGTTACGGAAGCCTCGCAGGCGGTGCAGATGTTTTCATGTCCGTATTTGCTGCATACGCATCATAATGGCTGTCAACAATATTTACATTGCCTTATCTTGATTAAAATTTTTATGTATAGAAAAAGTAGTTGTATGGAAACCATACAACACATAATGCATACATAGCGCTAGAATGAATTGCTGAACGATCTGTATGCGAGTCAGCTTCAAAAACTTCATTCTCATGCGGAATATATGGCATTTCGCGCTAGTTTCAAAATACATTATCGTAGGCAATTTATGTAATAACGTTTAGTATGGTGATTATTTTTTATCTCGTCAATCATTTAAAAACCGTGACCTTTTGAATTTTTAAGGTTTTGTAGGTATGACCAAAAAACCCTTATACCGTCATTTTGTCGTCTGTCTGTCTGTCTGTTCGTAAAAATTGTAACCAAACGGATAAATCTAGAGAGTTGAAATTTGACATGCTTATACAACTCTATGACCCGCACATAGGAAAAATACTGAAACATCTAAAAAACATATCGCTCTTAGTACGCGGATTAACGATCAAAATTTTATTTTTGCAAAATAAATTATTTTGATGCGATTTTTGCCAAAACTGTACAAAAAAAAATTATCCCACACCCTGTAGCCCAGATAGTTTAAACTAAAAATCTGAAAAAAATCTAAGTAATGTACAGAGGTGTGAACCGGAATAGTACAACAGGAATTTTTGATCAGATCAGTTTTCGGAAAACAACGAACTTTTTGTGTTTTTTTTTTTTTGTTGACGATGTAAAATATTTAATACGTTATGTAACACAGTAAACCAGTAAGCTTTTCGTCTAATGGTTAGCCTTCTCGCTTCCTAAGTTTCAAACTAGGCTTCGCTTCCGGTCTGGAGACAATTTTATTTTTTCTGTTTTTTTTTGCATTTTTATTTTGTTTTAATTATTTTGTCAAAATGCTAGTTATGTTTTGGCAAATGTTAAATCGTAAATTTAATAACCAGTGGGAATTGTTGGAATTATAATTTAATTCTATGTTTCAATGTGTACGAAATCATAGGGGCGGAGCTTATGACTTAAAACAACCAATGTAAGCCATAGGCGCAATTTTCAAAATCTTAATGAACCTTGCTATATAAAAAAATAATACTGTACATATTTAGAAACCTAAATGATGGTATTAGGCATTCGAATTAAAATTAACAAATAAATATTTTAACATAAAATTTGTTTTGGCATACCAAATAAACATCATTCACTTACCAAATACCTGCGAAACTCTGAAATGTGTGAAAATTCACACTTCACATCAATTTTTCAGTGTTAGGAACAAAAAAGTTTCAAGGGTCCAAGTCAGTTGAGTACGTTGGATGGGGACAGAGAATGATTTTGTCCAAGTGTGAACTCGTGCGTTTTTGTGCAAATTTATTTTGTCTCCATCCTTTCCAGTTTGAAACAAACTTCCACATTGTCACGTTGCTGTTAAATTAAGGTCATCTTACAAAACTCCAAGATAAAGAAAACTGAATTACAAAAAATGCTATAAAATTCGAATGAAATATCTTAGCGGAACAAACTTAATGACAGCTAACTCATAGATGACAACTTCATTTTATCAATACACTTTTCTCCCTCTTCATTTACTATGTATTGTGCAACGCGCGCAGTTCACGTATTTTTTATCAAAACTCGAAATTTTTTAGAATTCTGCTGACGGCTCATTAATACGTCCACATTTTATTTTAAACAAAGTTGGACAGTAGATAAATTGCCATTACAACGTTATTATTTGCAAAAGAAAAAAATATTTTGTAATAATGTATTAAAAAATTTTAAATCACAAAGAGTACACTTTTTTAATCATATTGTGTGCTATATTTTTGAAACTACCAAACCCGACAAACTTTTATTATTTAATACTGTAATATAAAAAATGTTTATTCAAAACTTTGCTAAAAAATAAATGAACACACAATAAAAAAACTCGTAAAGAGCTCTGAGTGTGGCACGTCATGTGTACACGCAGAGTGTTCAGAAAGCGGAACTTCCACTACACAGGATGCTGCGAGGTTCGTGAGTGCGTTTTGTCCTCAACAAGGGCTTCACACTTCCCTCCTGCATGCTCACAACCAGCCGACCTGACGAGCTACGAAAACGTACCTTTTAACTTGTTTAATACAATTACTAAACAAATAGGTGTTTGATTTGAAGTTCGGTTAAGAGTTTACGTTTTAGAACTTGACAGAGATAGTAAATCTTAAAACAAAAGGAAGACAAAGGTTAAACAAATTTTCAACAACTATGTAGCTTTGTCATTCTCTCACTTTCTCTTTCTTTAAAGCCGCCTACAGACGGTGTGGCAAGTGATGGCTAATGTTTACATTTGTTTAACTCCGCGTATCATGTGTATGGACAATACATCACTAGTCACAGCCAACGTATGTTGGAATTAACGTTGGCCGACGTTCCCTTCCGACTCAGTATTCTTATCACACGTCAAAAGTGTTTGACCAACGTTGGTGCAGATTTGCATATACATGTCACTACCGTACACACGACGCGCATACACTTGTCATCACATCAATCGCGAGTATTGATGTAAAAAGGAAATTTTATGAAGTTTACTTAAAGTAAATAGTAATTTTGTATACTTTTAATAAAATTTAAATTGAAAAAGCAAGGTCAAAGCTACGACGTTAACCACAGTTTCACTATCAGAAACGTTGGCCCATGTTCGCTATTTTTACACTTGTCCAGTGCTGGCGCTTAATCCGCAAGTCATCTTTATGCTACACACATACAAACGTCCACCAATGCTAAATGTTATGTCCACTGATAGTACCAACGTTGGCCAATGTTAGACATATCGCCTGTAGGCGCCTTAAGGCATTGTAAAACCATCTTTACGTGAAGTACACCCAGGGTCGAGAGTGAGGCAACAAATACCAGCAAATATCATGTGATACTGATCGAGTTATCCCCAACTCAAGTTAAAAAAATAATGTTTTGTATGTGGCTCCTTGGTAAGATGGTTGTCTACGGAGAACAGGGACGCGGGTTTGAAACCCCCCACCTCCCTCGGATTTTTATCTTCCAAAATTGTGTAGTCAGCTGTGGGTTCGGCTCAGTCTCAAGTATTTAATACTTAAAATGAGTGCCTGCTTATACAGAGATAATAGGACCGGTTGAAATATCGCATTGACCACGTAACTTTCGTATCTATGACCAGCGGTTTAGAAACGGAAAACTTTCCTTCTCTGCCCCTTATATTTCTATCTAGGCGTTGAGATCCTATTATTTTGTTTATTTTTATTATGTTGGTTTGACTCAAGTTAAGCATCGAGTTAAATACTAAACTCGTTCTTTAGCAGTCAGTCATTATTAAGTTTATTTTTATTTATTTTTCTTCAAACATAAAAAATAGAATGTGTGAACATGAAATATTTTTACTTTTTTTTTAGGTATCGTACAGTGCCGGATTTACGTATGGGCCTGTTTGGACCAGGCCTTGAGCCCCGCATTTTCGGGGTGCCTGGTTTATCCTTTTTTTTTCTATCAATTCGATACGACTTCCTTTTTTATCATCAAGTCCTTTAGAGTCACAAAGGGTCAAAAAGAGGATGTCTCGTCTCACAAAAGTCCTTGATTTGTTATGCGTTTGATCTTTCCAAGTATCTTATTTACGTTAAGTACATCTTATGTAATAGTTAGATCTTATGTTAATTGTTGCTCTACACCTTTGAGATATCTACACACTGGCATGTAAGTGTTTTTCTTTTTAATAATAGAAACTGATAAACTGATAATTTGGTTAGAGATTGGTTTTATTATAGGTGCTATGCAAAAGACCTTTTTTTTATTATTATAAAATTTATTATTTTTTTGTTGCAGATAGCCCGTAAAATTTAAATGATTTACTTATGAGAAGAGCGACTGCAGATAACAGATGCATCGGAAGATTTCCCTTGCGGATTTTTCACTCAGGAAACTAGTGTACTAAGCGTAATTAAAAATTTAATAAATTTATGCTTTAGAGGTAAACAACCTTCAATTAGCTCGAATGGTTTCTTATAATCCTTAGAAAAATGGCAAACCGGCCTTGTATAATCTAATTCACCTTATTTTGCATTCGACTTCATTTTTCAGCGTTGGGAAATATCCCATAATGAGGGAAAAATAGGCATTATTTCTTGTGTTGTAAGAAAAAGGATAAAAAAAAGTAAAAAATCTAAAAATCGTGGGAAATTTCAGACTTTTCTCTGGTAAAAATAATGATAACAGCAAATACAGGAAAAAAATACATGAAATTTCTGTGTCGTATAACTTTTGAACTTGTAATAGAGCCCTGTGTAAGCGTTTCCTTATGGCAACACTGTTCATGTAATATTTTGGGACTTTCCCTGTTTCTTTCCATTTAGTTGTAATATTTTCATTGATAAATGACGTCAAAACAAAGAAAAGAAACAGGATGGCCGACGAAGTTCTCAATGCAGTTTTAGTTTTTAGGTCGAGTTTCCAGGTTAAAAATATTAACTGCATAAAATTTCGTGTGACACACCGACACATTGACCTTCACAAGACACACACTTTATACCAATAAAGAATGTTTTGTACTTATTTTTGTTTCGTTACCGTAATTTTTTTTTTTTTTGCCTCTTGCTTATTTTTACATTATGGGAATTTTTGTCCGTTTGTGGGAAATTTAGTACCTTGCTGTGGGAATTTTCTTCACAAAGTGTTGGCAACACAACCAAAATCAAGTACTATCAAACTATATGTCCCGTATATAAATATAGAGGGCAGGCGCACATCCAGATTTTATTCTTGTGGAGAGGGAGTCAGAAGGTCAAAACCTTTTTTTTTTCTTGAAAGCACCTTTAAAAAATAGTAAGTTTCAAGATGAAAATAGGCCGCAAATGCCCCTATGACCTGCTTCCATTTTACAAAGACGGTGGATATTCGTGTTTAGTGATGTGAAAACAGTCAAATCGAATAAAACAAATACGTTTTTAGTGCTTGCGGGGGGGGGGGGGTCTCAAGCCCGTCTTGCTCAAATGGAATATGTATTTCTTTTTTTAGGCTATATAAATTATGAATCATGACCAATATAATATAAGAAAAAATAATAATAATAATTTTAGGAGATATATCAAATTTGACACCGTTTTTAAATGGAACCCCCTGTATCTTATTATACTAAAAGATGGTGTAATAATTTATATTCAAAATAGTTAAGAGGACCCCCTCCTGAATTAGATCCTTTAAAGGTTTTCTAGGTATGATCAAACAATTCTTATACCATCACTCATGTATCTGTCTGTCTGTGCGCTAGCAATTGCGGTGAAACAACTAGACTCTTTTCAGTCATTTTGTCTTCAATATATACCAAATTTTTTCGATATTATGTTTCGATATTCCGATATTTTATTATTTCGATACTTAACTATTGACAAATATTGTTAACTAGTTGTAAGCTTTTGTTAAATAAATGGTTTTATATACCAAATTTTCAACTTCTCCCCACGCCATACAGTCAAAAACCATAACGTTTCCTCCTCCGTGTTTCACAGTTACACACACATTTAAATGGCTTTTTACGTGGAGATCTTCTCTTGAAAAACCCTCTTTGTGTAAACAGTTTCTCACTGATTGTGGTGTAACAGTAACTCCAGATGATAAAGCAAGATGTTTGGCTAAGCATGGGCCACTACTGAAAGAATCTTTCCTGATTTTATTTAATTAAAGCCAAGTATATCTTCCAGTTAGGACCTTTGGGCATCCTGTATGAGGTCTATTTTCAGTTGAACCTGTCTCATTTTGCTTTTTGACAACGTAAAATACTATAGACTTATTTAAATTTAACACTTTTGCAATTTAACGAAAGCTTTTCCCTTGATTTTTTAGTAAGATTACGTTCTCACGAGCTCCAATGGATAATTCTTTTTTTTTTTAGGGCACATTTTAGAGATACACTTAATTCTTGCGCAACTATATAACATTCATACATCAACTAATGTGAACATTCGATGTGCCACACAGGAATGGACAATGTTAGAACATATATTCGTACTATTCAAATATTTTTTTTTTTCATCTATTTTTCATTTATCACTAAAAAAGTTAAATGGTTTACGTTTTAACAATAATATGACACCATATTATATAATTTCATATTAAGTATTTATATATGTAAAACAAATAATATGCGAATCCTATTATTATTAAACTAGTGCACCCGTTGCCAACTGTGTTGGCAAACAAATCATTACCTTAATGTGGAACTTGCTCGACACCTCAGACTTCTTTCTCTATCCATACGCCTAACTTCATCCAAAAAAAATTAAATTGAATCAACTCTTCGCGTATTATTAAAAACTGGACAAATAATGAGTATGGGGTAGATTTACAATATCCCACTGAACACTGCGCATGCGTCACACACACATCATTTGTTCAATATACAGAGATTCTAAACAGGTGGGACTGTGCAGAACTTTTAAAACACAATTTATTTTTAGGTGGTTTATAAAAAAATTAAATAAACAGTTATCAACCATAACCTAAGATAGTGTTTTTAAGGTGAATCACTGTCCTTGGCCCTGCACAGACTAGTTAAAATACAATTTATTTTTAGGTGGTTTATAAAAAAAAAATAATAATAAACAGTTATCAACCATAACCTAAGATAGTGCTTTTAAGGTGAATCTAACCTAAACTAAAAGGTAAATGATATTTTAATGTGATAAATAAACGGAAACCATTGTTTTAGAGCCACTGATAATTCTTGAATTATTTAGTGTAGTCGTTATGTGCTGCCATCTGTATAGAGTTTGCAGTGGGACAAAGTAAATCTTGTCCTATAAATCGTAGAAACAGGGCCGGCTCAGAGGTTGGGACTTCGGGGATTTTTCCCGAGGCCCCGCGCTTAGGGGGATATTTCTAACAATTATTAGTAGCTAGGGCAAGTTTTTGACACCAAATGCATTATTTTCCCGAAGCCCCGCAAAACCCACAGCTACTGCGTAGAAATAAAAAAATAATAAAGCATTGAAAAAATAATAATAAAGAAAAAAAAGTCACATTTTTCTTACTTACTTTCATTAAAACCAAACATTTTTTAAAATAATAATTTTTCTGCTAATAATAATTGTAATCAAAAATGTCGAATATCAGGGAAGGATACAGTTTTTCTGTGTTTTGTTTCGTAAAAAAACCGATCCGTGTATTTTACAACTAAATTAATAATTCTGAAGTGATTTTTTAATGAAAAAAAAACCAATGTCATTTTTACTAATTTATTGTCAACACTCAAAACAAAAATTCACAGCACACTACTGTCCAATACATAAACAATAATTTCTTACAATTCTATCAATTATTATAAAAAGTGTTCGTAGAATATTCACTATTATTGCATCTTATAATAATTATAAAAAGTGTTCGTAGAAAATTCACTATTATTTCATCAACAATATATTTTAAACAATTTTGACATAAATAATTAACATATGCGCGCTTCTATCGCGGAATGAAGAAACGACCGGTCGAACATACGAACCTCTATGATACGAACATACAAACAGGCGTATTATATTATAGGATGAAATATTAATGAAAATATGGGTGTCCAAATACTTTGTTTGCTCACTGTATGTAAACAACAAGTACAAATGTCAAAAAACAATATCACTTTTCAAAGAGGACACGTTCCTAGGTCTCCTCTCAAGAGCGACATAACATTGTTAAAAGTGCACTATTGATGAATTACATAATACCAACACGAGGTGTTGATAATTGAAACTTTTAACAGGATGCAGTAAAAACGATTGTCGAAAATCGTACTCGGAGAGAAAGTTTATGTTGGAATAGCAAAAAAGGGAGTAAACGTAACAATAAAATTTTGTAAAATAGTGACAGAAAAACTAGTTTGGTACCTGGTACAATAAAAGTTTTGCAGAAAAGTAGCAAAGCAAGTTTGCTAAATTGACAAAACTAGTTTGTAACATTAATAAACCGGGTATTGTACTGTTTGCCATACAGTATTGTAAAACTAACAATACAGTTTATTTAAACCATCAAACTACGGGGTGCTAAATAAAACTACCATACTGGTATGGTTCATTAATTGTCTTTTTATTTCTTACATTGTCCAATCCGCATCAACCAAACTGCAGCCTCTACTGAACTGGATGATTAAAACGAACAACTATGGTTATAATGTAAAATATCTCCTTTTACACCAGAATATTATTCGTTTTAACTTCTCAATAAACATATGCACTTGCTAAACTGCTTGGTTATTGGATTGAGATATAATTACATTTTTCATTTACATTTTTTTAAAATTTAATTAGGATCTTAATAATATTACAATGTGGACGGTGTGCAAGTAAAACATATTTATTTCGCAGAAGTTTTGCTTGCACTTCGACCAAATTGAGACAGATAAATTAATACAGCAATGGCCAGTTTTACCATCGTTTAATAAATTTATTCGACGAATAAAGTAGACAATATCGCATCGGTTATATTTTTTTTTACAAAGTGATTACCATTGCTGTAGAAAGAATGATGCGATATCGTCAACTTTATTCATTGAATAATTTTATTTGACATTGGTGAAATTGGACATACATTCTTTATAATATACTCACAAAACTGGCCTATTATAATAATAATAATAAATAATTTATTTAATATTTTTCTATACATTATACACAGTTTTATCAGTTACATCAGATACATAGAGAAATATAAAACAAATTGACTTCGAAAGAAGTAACACCACAATGAACAGTGTTCAGTACGTGGCTTATCAGTGTTAGGTATTTAATCTGATAAGGTTGAGAGATTGTTTCTATTGTGCTATGAAACATTGGATACATCTGGAGATGTAATTTTTAAACTGTCTGCCTTTAAAATGTGTGTTTTTAAATGTTTCCTAAATGAATTAAAATTTGAATACATCCTCATGCATGATTCTCAGTACCTCTATTCTGTTCAAAGATCCAACGACTGCGACAAACATTGAATAGTTTCACAAACTTTTCTTAAGTTTGACTACCGTGTTTGTGTAAAGTGTAATATATCTGCATAGTTCTAAAAAAAAACATAATTAATAAATATCCTTTTTTATAAACAAAAGTTTCGAACCTCTACGTGCAACATAAAAGAATTCTGGATTTCTATTTTTGATGGTCACCAATTTTTTTGAATTGGTTTTTGTTGTTGGAAGTTGTTGGGTCACATAACAGTGGCAGTAGCCATAAAGCCAATATTTGCTCATCTGAAAATTAAATTTATTATGTTTTAGTCATGTTTTAGTTATGTATCAAGTGTAGGTACAAAGCATATAGGTTTATTATGTGTTACTTTAAACTTTAGAGAAATCATAGACACTGTATGAAATGACGATATTAATATACAAATACATTTAAAAATCAGATGTGGCCAGAACAGAACTGACCGACATCACAGATTATCTATAAACTCTAAAATAATATAATTCATATTTAATACTTACATTCAAAAATTGGTATAAGTTCCGGTATATTTCAGTCATTTATTATACTTTTTGACGAAATTGTCAGCCATTTCTGCGTTTCTTACACTTTTAAGATATCGACTTGCTTTTTGCTTACAAAGATTACCCATACAAATACCGAATCACCAATTTCAGGATTTTGTCCTAATCAACCCCTAAAGGGGTAGATCTACAATCGGGGTGAATTATACATCCCGTCGTAATTCCTGTGTTCGTTTAGTTGCAACATTACTTTTTGGCACATAGGTGTCGTTTTAAAATATCTCGAAATGGGTTTGACAGATTTTTAAAATTCCATCCCTAAGGGTTGAAAAGGGGTGAATTGTGATTTCAAGGATGCCTTAATATCTTTTAGGATCAATAAGATATCGACTTACTGTTTGCTTGCAAAGATTATCCATACAATTACCGAAAAACTTATTTCAGGAATTTGTCCTAATCAACCCCTAAAGGGGTGGATCTACAATCGGGGTGAGTTATACATTCCGTCGTATTTCCTGTGTTCGTTTAGTTGCAACATTACTTTTTAGCACATAGGTGTCTTTTTAAAATATCTCGAAAAGGTTTTGATAGTTTTTTAAAATTTCATCCCTAAAGGGTGAAAAGGGGTGAATTGTGATTTCAAGGTTTCCTTAAATCTCTTAGGGCCAATAAGATATTGACTTGCTTTTTGCTGATAAAGATTATCCATACAAATACCGAAAAATGTATTTCAGGATTTTGTCCTAATCAACCCCTAAAGGATGGATCTACAATCGGGGTGAATTATGCATCCCGTCGTATTCCCTGTGTTTATTGAGATATAAGGTTTCTTTTTGGCACATAGGCGTCTTTTTAAAATATCTCGAAATGGTTTTGACTTTTTTAAATTTAACCCTTAAAGGGCGAAAAGGGGTGAAATGTGATTTCAAGGATTGTTTAATATTTTTTAACACCAATAAGACATCGACTTGGTATTTGCTTACAAAAACTACCCTTCCAAATGCCGAAAAACCAATTTTTTGATTTTGTCCTAATCAACCCCTTAAGGGGTGGATCTGCAATCGGGGTGAATTATACATCCCGCCGTATTTCCTGTGTTCGTTTAGTGGCAACATTACTTTTTGGCACATAGGTATCTTTTTAAAATATCTCGAAATAGTTTTGACATTTTTTTAAAATTACCCCCTAAAGGGTGAAAAGGGATGAATTGTGATTTCAAGGATTCCTTAATATCTCTTAGGACCAATAAGATATCGACTTGCTTTTTGCTTACGAAGATTACCCATACAAATACCGAAAAACTTATTTCAGGATTTGGTCCTAATCAACCCCTAAAGGGATGGATCTACAATCAAGGTGAATTATACATCCCGTCGTATTTCCTCTGTTCGTTTAGTAGCAACATTAATTTTTGGCACATAGATGTCTTTTTAAAATATCTCGAAATAGTATTGACAGTTTTTTTTTTATTTCACCCCTAAAGGGTGAAAAGGGGTGAATTGTGATTTCAAAGATTCCTTAATATCTCTTAGGACCAATAAGATATCGACTTGCTTTTTGCTTACAAAGATTACCCATACAAATACGGAAAAATATATTTCAGAATTTTTGTCCTAATCAATCCGTAAACGGTGGATCTACAATTGGGGTGAATTATACATCCTGTCGTATTCCCTGTGTTTGTTGAGTTATAAGGTTTCTTTTTGGCACATAGGCGTATTTTTAAAATATATCGAAATGTTTTAACAATTTTTTTAAATTTAACCCCGAAAGGGTAAAAAGGGGTAAAATGTGATGTCAAGGATTGTTTAACATTTTTTAGGACCAATTAGATATCTACTTGGTTTTTGCTTACAAAAACTACCCATGCAAATACCGAAAAACCAATTTTTGGATTTTGTCCTAATCAACCCCTAAAGGGGTGGATCTACAATCGGGATGGATTATACATCCCGTCGCATTTCCTGTGTTCGTTTAGTTGCAACATTACTTTTTGGCACATAGGTGTTTTTTTTTTTTAATATCCCGAAACGATTTTGACATTTTTTTTTTTATTTAACCCCTTATGTGTGAAATGTGATTTCAGTAATTCCTTAATTCTTTTAGGACCAATAAGATATCGACTTGGTGTTTGCTTACAAAAATTATCCATACAAATGCCGAAAAACTTATTTCAGGATTACGTCCTAATCAACCCCTAAAGGGGTGATTCTACAAACGGGGTAGATTATACACCGCGTCGTATTTCCTGTGTCTTTTTAAAATGTCTCGAAATGGTTTTAACAATGTTTTACCTTTAACAAATATCACCCTTAAAGGGTGAAAAAAAGGGAATTGTGATTTCAAGGACGCCTTAATATCTTCTAGGATCAATAAGATATAGACTTGGTTTTTGCTTATAAAGATTACCCATACAAATGCCGAAAAATGTATTTCAGGATTTTATCTTAATCAACCCCTAAAGGGGTGAATCTAAATTCGGGGTGAATTATAGAACTCTTTGTATTTCCAGCGGTTGTTGAGTTATAACATTCGATTTTGGCTTATATGAGTTTTGACAGTTTTCTTTCACTCCTAAAGCGTAAATTAGTATTTTTTTCTTAAAAATAAAAAATTCGGAGAGTACATTTTTCACTATGAAGTAAGAACCCACTAAGAAAGGATTTTTTCAAGTTCGAACCCTATCTGGTGAAAAGGAGTAAAATGTTTTTACACGGGTTCCTCAATATCTCTTAGGACAGATGAGATATCGACTAGATTTTTTGTTACAAAGGTTACCCATACACAAGTTTAAAAACAAACTGCGGATTTTATGCCAATGAGACCATCAATATACCGTAGCGAAGCACGGGTTTTCAGCTAGTAACTCATAACTTTTATTTCCGCAATTTTTTCCAAGTATTCTTTTTGTCTTAAGTAGATACGTTTCCATGATTAAGGTAAATTATAAATACGTATCATGAAATTTTTAACGTAATATAACATTATTATATTTTTCCATAATAATGCCTGTGTTAGAAAGTATTTTGTTTAAGTACTTTGTGGTGGAGTTCGGTTTTGTGTTTTCCACAGCTATTTTTATAAAAAGTTTTAATAATTTGTAGTAACAGATTCTCGTTAAAACCTATACCACACCTGAAGTTAGTGTTGCCTTGCGTATCTTAGAATTTTGAAAAGTATAGAATGACCAATTTTTGTTAGTTTTTTCTTGTCATTTCTACGCATATATATTTGACACTGATTTCTATCTTTTGAAATAGGGAATCATTTTCTCATGATCCTTTTACATGAAACACGATATATTCACTGAAATATTAAATTTCACACTCGAGAAACATATTCAGATACAAGATCAGAACTGGCATCCTGCGTTCTTATATTTCTTATGAAAAAGAAAAACCTATTTTCTTTGTATTTTTATAAAAAAAATATATATATCGTAAAATTTTTTCTTATTAAGAAGTGTGATGTTTAATTAAAAACAGATTATTCCTTGTAATATGAAAAATAATAGGTTATCAACGCCTAGGTGGTGCATACGGCAGATATAAGATAAGTAAGTAAAAAAGGTAAGTTTACCGTTTCTAGTCCTCTGGACATATGAAAACCACGTGGTCGGCGTAACATTTCGACTGGTCTTACTGTATAAACCATTATTCATTTTAGGTATTAATTACTTGCGCTCTGGAGCTGAATGCGGAATATCGTAAGATTAAAAATCCAAAGTAGGAGGATTCGAACCCTTGTCCTTAAGTTACATAGGCTTACCATAGAGCTAGGGTAAATATGACAAAGATATACGTATAAAAACATTTTCTTTTGTAGGCAAATTTTCGCTTAAGGCCGAAAAATTTTGGATGAATTTTATTATTATAATAATTTTGTAATTATTTTAAATGTAAAAAATCAGCTGTGGCCACCACTGGACCGACCGCCATCGCATCACAAAGTACTGGCATAAAATACATTCTAGCAGCAGAATAGAAATAACTTGACCTAATATTTTCTAACAGAGATATTATTTATCATGACCATGGAAAGCTTACATAAAAGAATGAAAAAATAGATACTTAGCAAAAATTTCGACAAATTTTTCAAAATGTTTTCGTTTTATCAAAAAAAGTTATTAGTTATTGCATTTATAGCAACTTTAGTTAAATACATTTTTTCAAAATATTTTTCTGTTGCTAAATATTCGCAAAAATCTTAAAATCGGTCGGACAGACAGACAGGCAGCCAGCCAGACAGACAGACAGACAGACAGACAGACAGACAGACAGACCGATAGATATCATGCTAAAAATAGTCAAAACCTTATGTAGGGACTTCAATGATCACAATACTTCCCTTATATATGTTGGCGGTCGGTAAAAACGTAATGAAATATTATATTTAAATATGAAAGCGCATTTTTTTGAGGCAGGGGTGTCATCATAATTTGCCACATTGGATGACACCACTGGTAGCGACGCCTCTGCGTTAAACAAAATGGTCAAAACTCCAATCAATAGTAAA
Organism: Liopterus haemorrhoidalis; assembly: GCA_963971575.1. NCBI lineage: Eukaryota > Metazoa > Arthropoda > Insecta > Coleoptera > Dytiscidae > Liopterus > Liopterus haemorrhoidalis. The sequence goes on from OZ020617.1 coordinate 36,177,779, forward strand.
ATGTTAGATATCATAATCTAGTTCCACTTAAACAAAGTGGAGAAACTATAGCTTTCCTTTCTCAAATATTCTGTTTTTGATTTTATCGTTCTGTCTTCAATGACATTGGTCATTAATCTTATTTTCCCACATATATTCTACTGGTGTAAAATTATTATCAAATATAGTTTGAAATGAAATAAACTTGCAGTGCAAGCAATAAAGAACCAATTTTAAACTCTATAAAAAGATGTAGCAGCGGGCATTTTATTGTCTTTTTTTCAGTTTACTCAGAACCAATGATTATACGGGCAGATTCTTTTTATCTTTCATTCGCAGAAATAAGAATTTCATGAAGTTCACAATTAAGAAACTATTTTTTCATTAACTTTTGTCATAGAGACCTAGCATTGCTTTGTTCATTTGTCATTTCAAGCTTCATTAAAACAAACACTTTTTTTTTCAGACGCAGTATAATACCACAAGGGCAAAAGATCCTGGAGGGATAATATGTAATAATGTTCTTTTCCGACTGCATGATACATAAAAATATATTTTATAATGAATTCCATGAAAGTTATCTAATGATAAAAATTACCTCGTCTTACCGTAAATACTGTCAAAGTTTTCAGTGAAATTCTACGAGATAATTTAAAATATTTTAATTTTCTTTTAGTAAATAACACATAGATAAATTTTAAACAATAAACACTAATACGTTTTCTAAATGACCATCTCGTAAGTTTCTTTGGCCACTTGTCAATAAAATTACAAAGGACTATAGGAAAACATTTTCATGAAAAAAAAAAAAAAACATTGAGGAGCTATCAGTCGCCAGAATGCTGGTTGTATGCTACAAAATCACGACAAGTTCGTGAGAAAGTAGCAATTAGAAAGTAGCGAAGTACCTGCAATCTAGAGCAACAATAACCCTGCTTCAGCGATAGTTTAAAGGAGTGGGAGCGATGATGGTACCACTAAGCTTAATTTTTACGAGAAAGAGCTAAAAACGTCGGTTAGAATGTATTAGGAAACCGTGTTAAAGTCGTAGTTAAATAACTGAACAACTCCCTGGTGACTAGTGAAGCTTCCAGCCATATTCAGCTCCAGCTCGTTAGGCGAAGGCTACGCAGCAGTGGCCTAAAAGCAATATATGTAGCTGATTGGCCGTCTGATTGTTCTGACCTCTACTCCTTCAACCACAAATTGTGGTCCGTGCTTCAGGGCATAGCCTGCAGAAGATACACCCTAATATCATTAGTCTTTTTTTAAGAGGAAATCTTTTATAGACACCGAGGGAATATTCTACTCCCTCGGTAGTGTCGGACTCTCCAGAGTGGCCTACCGACTAAAACCCCTGTTTATCTTCTAAATCTGCCAAGGAACTGTCCTTTCTTTGGACCTTACATCTTGACGGTAGACTAGATTTAGATTAACTGTCTCACATCCTTGGCTTTCCTCATTCGTTCTTCTTCCTCTTTCTTCTTCATTATATTTCGAAGCATTCGTCTTACTTCCAAGATTTTCTCAGGCTGAGTGTCACCATTACCATGATGGTCTGATGTTACTTGTTGATTTATTGTGGCAGTCGTTTCGCCGTGTCAACTGCGCCACAGTAGGGACAACTGTACTCTAGTTCTTTCCCAATCCTTTTAGTATACGTTCTTAAGGACCCATGTGCCGTTAGTGCTTACGTGACAAAGTGATCAAGTATTATCATTAGTCTGAAGCGCTCCCTGATGAAGGCAGCGAATGGTTTTTTTGTAGAAACCTTCGTAATTTGGTTGACGAGTGTCCACAGAGACTCAAAAGCCGTGTAATGGCCAGGAGTGGTCATTTTGAAAACTGACTGGTATTTCTTGTTAAAGATGCATTTTATTATGTATTATACTAATTGTACTAAGTACTAAAAGAATAAAAAAAAAATATTTTTAAATATCTTGTGAAATTTCACCAGTGGCGACCGATGCATAAAAACTGTAACCCCCCAAATTAAAATAATTTAAAAATTGCAGACGATTTTGATATTTGTCACTGTCTCTATCTGTAAATTTTCTTAATTTTTAATTGAAAACCTTTACTACTCCCGTGCATCATTTGTAAAACAAGTAGTTCGTCTAGAAGTTATTTTGTAATATGTAGTACTATATGCTGTAAGCACTGGCAGCTTGAATTGGCATGGTAACGCGTAAATTGACACTGAGTGGGTGTAACGGCTTCTTATACACTTTTGGAGTTGCAGT